>CM070568.1:1215673-1260673 GCA_036346405.1 Phyllostachys edulis | reverse complement strand
TCACATTAATCCCAATGTGGTTATCGTTCATGTCTTCGAACTCTAGGTTTTGAATGGTGTCAAACTCGATAGCTAGGAGATGATTTGACTCGTCGCCATTAGTCGAAGAATTGAAAAGGCCCAAGTACTGAGAAGGCAGGGCGTTAAATAGCTCCTTGGTGGAAGAAAGCACAAAGGCAAAACCATGGCCGCTCATGTCAGGGTACTCACTGTTGATGGCGAAGACAAACGTTGTGGAGAAAGATGCTGCGGAGCCATTTGAGGAGCTGGTTATCGGGTAAGTGTAGAAAGCATGACCTTTTGATTGAATCAGCCCGCTGGTTAGCCTCAGCAGACCATCTGTGACTGAAGCTACACCGTCACCGTCCATGGTTAGATCGGCACCAGTGAAGCCGTCGTAGATGAAGCCGTCAGCACCGGCAGCCCTAGCCGGGAGGAGGAGGAGGAGGAGGAAGCAAGGATGCATAGCTAGCTAGATAATTAAGGCCAGCTGCTTAATTTCCTCGATCTGTAGATCCCGTAAGGATGCAGCGCTAGATAATTAAGGCCGACCAATGGATTCCTCATTCCTGGTTCTTCTACGCCTGCATTTAAGAATCTGGGTCCCAAAATTAATTCGGAAGTTTCCGGGAAGTCCGCCCAAAGAGAAGACTCAATCAGTCTCAGTTCCGAGATGCATGGGCAAGACCAGCCTTCTTCTTTGGCCCACACGTATGGCCATGGAGGTCACCGCGCCACGCCGCCACCGTCGACCAAAGGAGAGAAAGAAGCCATTCCCCAGCCATGGTGGCCATAGATGCGCGTCTTCCTCCAGATGGCAACGACAGCTCGACGTGGTCATCCATGGCTAGATCGAGCTCGTTATGTACGGATCCGGTGTCATCTTCATCTTCTCCGGCCGCACCTTCGCTCGCCTCACTACTCCTCCGGCCGCGACTTCAAACGTCGTACGCGAAGCATTCCATTTAAAGAATTACCTCCCTAAAAGCTCAAAATTTACTCAGTTAAACCCTAACTTACCATCTACAGTTTTAACGAATTTATCAGCCTATGTTCAAACTTACCATCAATTTTGTAATTTTTGAAACGGTTCATAAATTACGATCGGTTGCACCCTAAGTTATAATATGTTCTTATCATCTGCACTCTAAAACAAATTACCACCCTTATGTGCCGAATTTACAACCATTTTGTGAGTTTGTTCAAAATTCAAATTTTACCATCAGTTGCACTCTAATTTACCGTCCACATTTTTAACAAATTACCAAACTACTCCACCCAGTTAAAAAAAACAAGTTGTTTTTGGATACACGTAGGGCCTGTTTGGTACTGCTCCAACTCCTAGCTTCTTAGTTGGAGTAGTTGGAGCTGTGCCAAACGGGGTTGCTCCACAAAGTTTTTGGAGTTGGAGCAACCAGGAGCAGAGCAGTCTGTAGTACAAATTTTGGGAGTGGGTAGAACCTTGCTCCAAATAAGGAACTGCGGACCAACAAAACAAAATATCCATTGAAGTTGAAAATATTTACCCGCAAATGCCACTGATATACCCATCCCGCAGCACCCAAATCCCTAACCCCTTCGGCATTTTTTTTCCTTTGCAGCGCTTCCCCGTCCCGCAGCCCTTCGCCTCTTCCTCCCAGCCCCTCCGCCTCCTTCGCCGCCTCTCCCGTTCACACGCGCGCAGCAGACCTCCTCCTCTCGCCCGATTCGCGCCCAGACCCAGCCCTCCCCGCTCCTCGCCCGATTCGCCGCCTCGGCCCTCGCCTCCTCTCCCGTTCGCGCCCTCGCCCCCGCCCCGAACCCATGGCCCAGAGCTCGCGCCTTGAACCCCTCCGCTCCCTCGCCTTCCGCCGCCCCCAGCCGCCATGCAGAGCCCCTTCGCCCTCCTCTCCCGTTCGCCCAGAGCCGCCCTCTCTCGGCCGTCGCCTCCCTCTCCCGTTCGCCGCCCCTCGCCCGTTCGCCGCCTCCCAGCCCCTCGCCTCCCTCGCCCCTTGGCCGGCGAGCCCCTTCGCCGCCCTCACGATTCGCAGCCGTGCTCATCCCTCGCCTGTTCGCGGCCAAGGCAGGCGGTGGCCTTCGACCCGACAGCGGCTCTTCCTCCGCGGCCGGTGGCTCTTCCTCCCGACCATCGGCGGCTCCTCCTCCTCGGCGGCTCTTCCTCCCCTACGTAGTCGGTATCTTCCTCCCCAACCCTCGGCATCTTCAAGGTAAGGCGAAGTGTCCAAAATGGAAGATTTGTTATGAATTTGTGGAATGTGAACCAAGTCTGTCGATGAAGGAATGCATCTTAGTATCCTCGATGAAGGAATCACGGTATCCTCGATTCGCGATCGGCATGTATCCTCGATGAAGGAATGCATCTTGGTCTGCTTGGTCACGATAGTTCGCATGAAGGAAATCATTGTATTCTACGCATGCCAAAAGCGCTTGGTCTGATGCTTGGATATGATACTACTTCCTCCCCAATCGATGAAGGGAATGCTTGGTCACGATAGTTGCCAAAAGCTGCTTGGTCACGATGCGCCAAAATTCATGTATTCTAATATTTGGTGCGTAAACAAGTGGGGAAAATATACATGAAGGCGTGAAAGGAACTTCTTCTTTGGTAGACACTGGAGTGCCCTATTGTTCAACTCGGTGATCTCGTTGATGGCTTGATGGCTTGGGCGAACTGTAAGTATTTTCTTTTATTGTTTTGTCTCTTTGTTCAGGTGTAAGATGTGAAACTTCGAATATTTGTTGAGCAGAGCTATGGACTCCAATGGACAACTTTGAACTCTTTGACTTTGACCATGTATATCCTCGCTCAAATATTCTTGCTCCGGTTGCTATATTTTATGGAGTGTTGGGACAAAATGCTTCAAGAGTTGCATGTTCACTGGCGAAGTATCAAAGCGGTAGCATACTTTTGATTGTTCGATGTATTTGTATGCGTCGAGATCTGAACAAACAATGAACTCTAGAAATCTGGACATAAAGTGTAATACTAGGGCATTGCATATTAAATGTCGTTTTACATATATCATATATGGTGTTCGAGCTATACTATTAATAAATCTGATATTCCGGCTATCATGTTATGATGTTAACATATAATCCTTTGGTAGCCTATTGCTTCTTTCGATTTCTAGTTTTTATTGCCACTAAGCGGGAGTTCTTACGCACATGGTAAGAGAACTTAGCTGAATGTTAGTCACATTAATAGTAATTGGCGTGAATATTTTATTGTTTAATTAATCATGCCAAACCTCGCCTCATTGTACTTTATTTCTGAGGCCCTAGTTTCTTTTGATCGATGACTTGTGAATTTCGTGTAATCTGACTTGTGTCTTGTGAATCTGACTTGTGACTTGTAAATCTGAGTTGTGAATTTCGTGGTCTTGGCGATCGGCGGCAAATATGGATCCCAAAGAGAAGGTCGAGACGCAAGCGCCGACAACTTGCATGCTGGCTGTTGGATTGCATAAAGTGCTTGACGCTTTGGTTACGCTACTCGCCATTCCACGGATCTTGAGCTACTACCGGTACGGGGAGTTCGACAACTGCTTCGGCAAGTGGGGCACTGTGATTAGAGCACTAGTTTTTGTTGAAATTTGATTGTAACTGACAGAGCAAAGAAATTTGACCTTTTTTTAATAATACAAATTGGACCTTGGATGGATTGTTATCTGAAATCACGGCAATCAAGCTGTTTTTGTTGTTCATTTGCTGTTTGCAGATTTGAAGAATGTGACATGTTTTTTTAACTTGGTAGATCTGCTTAGCTAATTAGCAGACAAAGGTATTGTACCGCTCAAAATAGTTTGTCAAGCATGGAATTGATATCTGAATCTTGGATGGATTGATATCTGAATCTTGTTATCTGAAATCACGGCAATCTAGCTGTTTTTGTTGTTCGTTTGCTGTTTGCAGATTTGAAGAATGTGACTCGTTTACATTTATGCAAAATTAACGAAATTTTATCAATCTATAATGATGCTATCATTGTATTTGAAGAGCTACTAGTATTTGAGAGAGAAAGAAAAAGTCCAAAGGGTACTCTCGTCTTTTTACATAGATCATTCTCATTCATGGAGTGGGAGTTGTCTTTCTAACCAAACACCTCCTCAGACTACTCCAACTTCTCAGGGGAGTAGATCCAAGAGTGAAGCTGGAGTTGGAGTTGCAAAAACTGGGAGCAGAGCTATACCAAACAGGGCCATAGTCAAACTTTTGAAACTTTGGCTATCGATATCTTTTTCAATATTTATATTGGATATACGAAAATCATATGTATAGATTTATCTCGAAAAATACTTTCATGATATTATAATTTTATTGGGTTTTATAAAATATATTACAAAAGAAATTAGTAGTCAAAGTTGTATTTTAGGGACCGTATTGATGTTAAAAAACAACTTTATTTTTGTGAACCAGAGAGAGTATATTTGACATGCCTTCATTTTTGTGCGCATAGGTGCATATGCACGTGTTTTCTCCAAACGTGCACCCGTGTTCTTTAGAAAATCTCCAAAAGTTTCATGAATGTAGTGCATGTTTGCATATTCCTTTGCGTTGGGAAAAGCTACAAAATGGTATACCGTTTGTAAGCCATCCGACGGTATAGCATGGAGCCCTCCGATCAGACCACCAAGCTGTTTGCAGCCATTCGATGGAATCCTCCAAGCCTTCGCCTTCTCTGCATTCTCATTCCTTCTTCTCCGGAGTCCATATTATTACCCTCCCGCAAATGGAATCAACCTGCTGTCATTCGTCCCCAAATCAAATCCTTACCTTTGTATGTCTTGATCTCCTCCATCAAGGATCCCCTCCTCTTCAATAGAAGAAGCGGTGAGGCCAAACACTGGTGACTGCAACGCGAGAGGGGCAGTAGCTAGAGTTCAAACATTTGGGCACAAGAAGGAAAAACATAAAGGGGAAGCGGCAACGACATGAAGACTGCTTAAAGTCATGAGAGAGCATAAAGGAGTCAAATCTTTTGTACCATTGCCTAGGAGATTGCTTCAAACCATAAAGAGATTTCTTTAATCTACAAACAAGGTGTTCTTTTCTAGGAGTAACAAAACCCTCCGGTTGATCCATATAAATGTCTTCTTCCAACTCTCCATGTAAGAATGCAGTTTTAACATCTAATTTCTCAAGTTCATAATCACGCATAGCAACAATACCGAGTAAAGTGCGAATAGAACTATGCTTCACAATTGGAGAAAAGACATCATTAAAATCAATACCTGAAATCTGACTATAACCTTTAGCAACCAATCTTGCTTTATACCTTGCTGGTTCAGTAGAAGAAATACATTCATTTCTTTTGAAAATCCACTTGCAATGAACATGTTTCTTCTCCTTTGGCAATTTCACTAATTCCCAAGTGTCATTCTTTTCAAGTGACTCCATTTCATCATGCATGACAGTTATCCACTTATTACAATCAGTGGAGTTAATAGCCTCAGAGTATGATGAAGGTTCTGAATTACCTTCAATTTCTTCTGCCACACTCAAGCATAAGCAACAATATTAGCTTCTTCAATCAACCTCTTGGGTGGATTAATCTCCCTCCTAGGCCTATCAACTGCAATAGACCGTTGTGGTGGTTGCTCAACAATAGGAGTATCATCAACAATAGGTGCATCATGAACAACAATATTTTCCTTATCTGATGTGTCATTTGAACCAACAAAATGGTCTACCTGAACACTTGAATTCTGCTCACTCTCAACAGGAACATTAGTGGGCAGTTTATCATGAAGCATAGCAGATTCATTAAAGACAACGTTTACGCTAATCACAACCTTCCTTGTTTGAGATTCCACAACTTATATCCTTTAACACGAGTTATAACCAAGAAAGATGCACTTAATAGCTCTAGGCTCTAATTTTCCATTATCAACATGAGCATAAGCATCTGACCAAAAACTCTCAATTCTAAATAATTTGCTGGGGAACCAGACCATACCTCAATTGGAGTCTTCTTTTCAATTGCAAGAGAGGGTGACCGATTAATAATATAGCAAGCAGTGGAAGCGGCTTCAGCCCAAAAACGTCTATACAAACGTGCATTTGACAACATGCAACGGGCCCTGGAAATAATGGTCCTATTCATACGCTCAGCTACACCGTTTTTTTGAGGAGTACTAGGAACGGTGTAGTGCCTAACAATGCCTTCAGTCTTGCAATATGATTCAAATTCATCATAACAGAATTCCATCCCATTATCAGTGCGAAGTTTCTTTACCTTCTTTTCAGTTTGCCTTTCAACCATAGTCTTCCACTCTTTAAATGCTGAAAATGTTTTTGATTTATGCTTCAAGAAATAAGACCACGCTCTTCTAGAGTAATCATCAATAATGGTTAACATATAGCGAGCACCTCCTAGCGATGTCTTCCGAGATGGCCCCCATAAATCAGAATGCACATAATCCACAATATCTTCTGTGGTATGAACTGAGGTATTGAACCTCACCCTCTTGTGTTTGCCAAACACACAATGCTCACAAAATTTTAGCTTGTTGATGCTATGTCCATCAAGGAGTCCTCTCTTACTCAATTCTGCTAAACCAATTTCACTCATATGCCCAAGGCGCATATGGCAAAGATTAGTAGCATCAGAATCAGATAATGAACTTGAAATTACAGCAACATTACCTAATATTGTAGTACCTCGCGAGATGGTGCAGTTAGCGAGATTTAATATCAGATTTCATCACAACAAGAGAGCCCTTTGATACCTTCAAAACTCCACCTTTACCAGAATACTTGTACCCTTTACCATCAAGAGTACTCAAAGAGATGAGGTTTCTTTTCAAATCTGGAATGTGCCTCACATCTGTCAAAGTTCTGACAATGCTATCAAACATCTTGATCTGAATTGAACCAATTCCTGCAACTTTACAAGATGAGTTATCACCCATCAACACAGTACCACCTTCAACAAGTTCATATGTGGCAAACCAGTCCCTATTAGGACACATATGAAAGGTACAGACAGAATCAAGAATCCATTCATCATTGGTCTTAGCACATCCAGCAAAGGCAACAAGAACTCCTCCATCAGAACTATCATCAGCAGCAAGGGAGGTATTACCTTTATCATCTGGTTTACCTTTTGGCTTATAATTGCTAGTTCTCTTTTCTTTATTCTGTAGCTTCCAGCATTCAGAGATGTCGTGCCCACTTTTATGGCAATATTTGCACGACTTGTACTTGCCTCTGGATTTCGACCGGTTCTTGTAGCTGTTCGAACTTTTGCCTTGAGATCCATTGTTTGAGTTCTTCTCCTTTTGCCTGCCACGAACAAACAAGCCTTCTCCTTTTGGACTTGAATTTTCAGAAGGTACCATCTGTTTCATCTTCTCCTTAGCATGCAAAGCTTCATAAACTTCATGAAGAGTGAGAGTATCTCTACTATATAATATGGTATCTCTGAAATTTGAAAAAGAACTAGGCAGGGAACACAAAAGAATAAGACCCAAATCCTCATCATGATATTTTACCTCCATCGACTCAAGGTGGAAGCGATCTCCTTAAACAACGAAGATGATCAAGCACGGATCTTCCTTCTTGCAATTTGTGAGAGTACAACTTCGCTTGAGATGCATCTTGTTGGTGAGATCCTTTGTCATGCAAATTTATTCTGACTTGACCATAATCAACGAAATTGTCTTCTCATTCAAAACCTCTGCAAAATATTATTTGATAGATGAAGATGAATATGAGATAAAGCCTTACGGTCTTTGCGCTTCTCATCTGCAGTCCATGTGATAGGTTGTTTCTCAAACCCTTCCAACGCATCATCCAAATCCATCTGTGCCAACACAGCTGACGAGGATTAAAACCTCTATGTATTATTTTAATACATAAAAGGCCATACGTCTTCATGGTCGTAACCCTAAGGCTAACGACCTCCTTTGGTCGTGAGGATTCCAGAGGTTACGATGGGTACTGGTCGGACTAGGCTTTGACCGAATGGCGCTCGAAAAATCTATGAACTGGTATTTCTTACCGTATGATGAATGAAACACGTGCTATATGTTCCAAACCGTGCGATGATATATAAGACACTGACAATAAACCACCCAACGGTTAAGCTTTTCACAGGCACTTAACCGCAAGGTAGTTAACACATTGTTAACTGCCTTAAACCTCTGACCAGTTGTAACGTTTCACCAAAGACGCCTTCTCTAGGAGTAACTGCCGCCTCTTCGGAGTTATTTAATGGTGGAACGCAGAAGACGAAGGGAGAACAACAACAGAAGACACACAGAGCAAGGCAACACAGAAGCCAAAGCAGTAGCATTCAATACATTCGGTGTAATTAGAGATAATCCCTAGTCATGTCTTGTAATCCCAGTTCATATTAATAAAGAGCAGCCCCCATTCTCTCCCAGGATACTCCACGTCATTTTCCTCTTTTTATTTCGTAAGATCGGCGACTTGATCGTCGACAGTTGGCGCCGCCCGTGGGGAAGAAGACGTGAGTTTTCTGAAGAAACTTCTTGCTCATCAAAATCCTCGCCCAAATTCCTGTAATTGCTCATGCGATTATGCCCGGAGTTTTTGAAGAGGAGAACTAGTTCGATTTGGCGGACTATGCCCACCTCGACATGGAAGGATGCATTTGTGCCATGCAAGAGAATGGCATGTCATCCTCCTCCTCCTCCTCCGCTGGTTCGCACATCGCCGACGTCGGCGAAGTCGACCCAATGGATGAAGATCCACCTGTACGAAAGGTGGCGGTTCCAGCCATTCCGATTGGCTCGGAAGGCCAGGGAACTTCCTCAAGCCCGGTCATTCTGACCGGCAAAACAGGTGAAGAACTTTCAGCACCACAAATTGAGAATCTCTATACTCTCGACGAAATCATGGCTGAAAGATACTCACCTACGGCTTCTGGCAATTCCAGGAGCGAACCAACACCTGGTAACGGTGTCGATGAAGCCTCCACTGGTCGTAGGCTAGGCGGAGATGATCAAACTCTGCATACGATCGGCTGTCCGCCGGGTCAGGGTGAGTTCGCCAAGAAGACCTTCGGAGGTGCTCATCTCCGACCGCTCTCCATCGTGGAAACTTCTGGCAAAATCACTGAGAAGCTCTCCATCAGTTACGATGGAAGCTCATCGGAAGATCGTTGCTGGAGGCATGAGGTCAATGCGATCGGAGATGCAAATCCGGATGCCTTGCACGGTCCTACGCACTCTGCCACGCCACCACGTGTTGGTGGAGATGATGCGGGCCGTCAAGCACCAACTTCCGGAGGCAACGGAGCTGATCGATGTCCATCAATTAACTCACTTGGCGCTGCCCGATAAAGAGTGATCGACGACAGAACAAATCCAGAAGGTCGGGGAAGGTTGGTCTGCGTACACCTCGACGGTCTGAATCCCGAGACCTTCAGATAGCTATCTAAAACTTGTGACGTGTGCAAGATATGTTAAATAATTCTGACCCTGTTCTAGTAGAAACACCAGGTTTTGTACAGCTCGTAGGCCAAGTATCGAAAATTTTGCAACAGACTATGCAACGAACGGAGGCGTATCGAGAACAAAGAAGTCTGGGAAGTCAAACCATGACTTCATCTCAACTCTCCTCCCTCAGTAGAGGGCAACATGGTCAAGTTGGAGAACAAACGATACCCAGGCCCTCTCGGCGATTCCGACCTAGGAGTCACGAGGGAAGAAGGCTATTTCAGATGGCAACTCCCTCACCACGTCGAGAAGAACAAACGCTGGAACCTGACGATCTTAGGCACCGTTTGAATCAAGTAGGCGGTCGGAGACATTATACAAATGTCCACGACCGGATCGACTCATCGGAGCGCCTGCGTTACAACCATAGGAACCGGTCTCCGACCGATTACAATCCGACGCCATCCCAGAGAAGGCGCCATGAACCCATCACAGGTTGTCGAGCCTTCTCTGCAGGGCTCCAGGCTGTGCGTTGGCCAAACCGGTTCCGACCGGCTAATTTGGACAAATTCAACGGGACTCAAAACCCGCTAGAATTTCTCCAAATATACACCACCGCCATCAAAGCTGCTGGTGGTGACGAAAATGTAATGGCTAACTATTTACCCACCATGCTCGAAGGGTCTACCCGGTCGTAGTTATTAAACCTACCGGTCGGATCAATATATACTTGGGAGCAACTCTGAGATCTTCTAATTGCAAACTTCCAGGGCACGTACGATCACCCTGGAAAGGAGGATGATCCCCACCGAATCCGGCAAGCAGGGCTGTAATGAGACTTTACGTCAATACATCAAGAGGTTCAGCCAGGTTCGTAATTCCATACTGGAAATCGCAGAGTCATCGGTTATTCAGGCTTTTAAGGCGGGCTTAAGGAACTAGAGGTTTACGGAGGACATGGCAATGAACCCTCCACGAACCACCGTCGAGCTTTTCAACATGGCCGATAAATATGCCACCGCTAGTGAAGCAATTGAGTGGTGTGAGGCCATCGATCGGAAAGACTAAATTCCCCAGCCTGGCCTGGACAAACCAGAGAAAAAGAATAAAAAGTCTCTCAAGAAGAAAAAGAACCGCAGACCCGACGATAAGGAAGCCTTAGCGATTCCTCAAAAATTCACGAAGGGTAAGAAGGACTACACCGGTCGAAGCAAAGCAAAGGCTTCAACCGAAGGATTCCAGAAAAATAAGAAGTAGTGTCCACTTCACCAGCAGGCAGGGCATGATCTGCGCACCTGTCGTGTCTGGCAAAAGAAACTGGAGGATTATTATGCAGGTAAAGGACCATTTCCATAATCTGAGAACCCGAGAAACTTCGCTCCAAAAAGGACAAGGATGGCGACGAAGAAATGGAGTACCAGGATCCCCAACACACTGTCAACATGATTTTTGGAGGATTATCTTCATACGAGTCCAGGCGTCATCTGAAGGCCATGGAGCGGGAGGTCAACCTCGTCGAATCTCTGACCATCACCAAGCAGTCAAGGTGGTCGGACACAGCAATTTCCTTCAGCAAAGACGACTGCCCCATCCCTTCAACTCGACCGGGTAGGTTACCTATTGTTGTTGAGCCAACTATTAATAATTGTAGGGTTAATCGAGTCTTAGTAGATGGAGGTAGTTCTTTGAATATATTATTTGTGGGAGCTTTAAAAGAAATGCAGGTCCCCATGTCAAAGGTGAAACCAGTGAAATATGCTTTTCATGGCATAGTTCCTGGCTCCACCGCTAAACCGATAGGACAATTTTCCCTACCGGTTACGTTCGGAAAGCCTGATAATTTTCGAACAGAGAAAATTCCATTTGATATTGTAGATTTTGAATCTGCATATAATGGAATCCTTGGTCGACCAGCATTAGCAAAATTCTTGATAGCCACGCACTACGGTTATCAAAGTTTGAAAATGTCGGGACCAAGAGGAATCATTACGGTTCGAGGAGACCAGAAAATGGCCTTTGTATGTGATCGAAAATCCCTAGAACTGGTTGATGAACTTCCGATCAGAGAGGCTGACCCATCTCAGACAGGTCAAGCGCTCGAGGCGAAGATGGCCTTGAAACCGTCCGCCGATCAAATGAGGTATCGCTCGACAAAGACGCTTCTCCGGACAGCGCCAAGTCACTACCTGGGTCAGGAAATGCTGACCCACCTTCTCGCAAGGTTCTGGTTGGAGCGAGACTCGATCATAAATAGGAAGAGTCGCTCGTCTCCTTCCTCCGAGCAAATCATGACGTATTCGCCTGGTAGGCGTCCGATATGCCCGGAGTCCCCTAGGAGGTGATCGAGCATAGGCTAGCCCTCCAGCCTGATAAGAAACCGATCAAGTAGAAGCTACGGCGTTTTGCACCTGATCAGAAGGAGGCAATCCAGTCGGAGATTGACAAGCTTCTCAAGGCTGGATTCATCCGTGAAGTCGACCACCCTCAGTGGCTCGCCAACCCTGTAATGGTTAGGAAAAATAATGGGAAATGGCGAATGTGTATTGACTTTACAGATCTTAATAAAGCTTGTCCGAAGGATGATATTCCCCTTCACGCATTGATCAAGTGGTAGATTCTACCTCGGGTGCGAGTTACTAAGTTTTTAGATGCATATTCGAGGTACCACCAGTTAACATGTGTAAAGAAGATGAAGAAAACTTTCTTCATCACCCCATATGGCACTTCTATTGTTATGTTAAGATGCCATTTGGTCTCAAAAACATTTGGTGCAACTTTTCAAAGGTTGATGCAAAAAACCTTTAATCCACAAATAGGTCGGAACCTTGAAGCTTACGTTGATGATCTGGTCGTAAAGAGCGTCAACGCTAGTGATCATGTTCATGACTTACAAGAAACTTTCAATAACCTGAGAAGGCATAACCTCAATTTAAATCCGGAAAAGTGTGTGTTCGGAGTTTCTGCTGGAAAATTGCTCGGTTTCCTAGTTTCGGCTAGAGGTATTGAGGCAAACCCAGTTAAAATAGCGGCCATCGATGAGATGCGCCCTCCGACCACAAAGAAGGAAGTTCAAAAACTAACCGGCTGTATGGCAGCACTAAGTCATTTCATAGCAAGGTTAGGTGAAAAAGGATTACCTTTCTTTAAGCTTCTTCGGAAACACGGGAGTTTTGAGTGGACTAAAGAGGCAAGCGATGCCTTTGGAGAACTTAAAAGTACCTTACAAGCACCGGTCTTAGTATCTCCAAATTTGGATGAAACATTGGCGATTTACGTGGTCGCAACGCCACAAGCGATTAGCGGTGTCTTTGGTCATAGAACGGGATAACATCCAACGACTAGTATATTACGTGGCGAAGTCTTACATGGACCAAAGGAAAGATACCCACAGTACGAAGTTGCTCTCGGCCTCCTTATGTCTTCAAGGAAGCTTAGGCATTACTTCGAGCCCACAAAGTGGTCGTCATCGACCGGATATCCCTTGGTCAAGTCCTTGAAACAGGGAATCATCGGGACGAATAGCAAAATGGGCGATTGAGCTAGGGTGTTTGACCTCCATTTCATTTCACGAACAACAATAAAGTCGAGCAATAGCGAGAATTCATTGCGGATGGACAAACCTGAACCCACCCAAGGGCCCGAGTACGAACACCACGAGTGGACAATGTACCGATGGTTCCTTGATGTTAAAAGGATCGGGGTGGAGTGGTCTTGATATCCCTAATAGCGAACACATCAAATCGCCATCCGGTTAAATTTTTACGCCACAAATAATGTGGCGAGAATATGAAGGTTCTTGGCGGGACTCGGCGGCTCGTTAAGCTCGGGATTCGCAATTACTAGTGAAAGGCGATTCTCAACTAGTAGCGAATCAAGTAGGAAAATAGTATCAATGCTCGAGTACCAAGATGTTATCTTATCTGGCGGAAATACGTAAACTTCGAAAAGCACTTCTTTGGTTTCTAGATCAACATATTCCTAGAAAGGAAAACTTTCTGGCGAGACCGGTTAGCGCGGATGGCCTCCACGAGGTCGACCGTCCCCCGGAGTTTTTTCGAGCAACTCGATTCACCCTCGGTAGTCGAGCCTTCCGAGAACATACATGATTCTTCTGGTCGTATAAACCGATCAAAGGAACATGGATGCTCCACAGTCGTTGACGGTTGGTATTTATCACGATCAAGGTAGAGATTGGATGACATCGATCTACAATTATCTTGACATGACACAATTCCGGAAGATGATGTAGAGGCCGATCGTATATACGAAAAGCCAAATCATACACTCTAATCGAACGTACCTTGTATAAACGAGGATCTCATGGAGTGTTGATGAGATGCATATCTCAAACGGATGGCATTAAGTTGCTAACCAAAATCCATGAAGGAGTATGTGGAGCACATCATTCCTACAGAACACTGGTTGGTAAAGCCTTCAGGCAAGAATACTACTGGCCAACAACCCTTTATGATGTGAAAGAGCTTGTGACGAAGTGTGTACAATGTCAGTTCCATAGCCGATAAGCAAACAATTCCTCTTTCTTGGCCTTTTGTAACCTGGGGACTGGACATTCTGGGATCTTTCCCAAGAGCACCTGGGGCTTCGAATTCCTTTTCGTCATGATTGACACGTTTACAAAATGGATCGAGACCGAGCCTGTTGTTAAAACAACAACTGATGCCGCTAAGAGATTTTTGATGAAAAATGTGATAACACGATTTGGTGTACCCAGTCGTATAATCACAGACAATGGTGCCCAGTTCTCCAGCAGTCAATTCCAAGAATTCTGCGATGAACTTGGCGTCAAAGTTCATTTTATACATTGCTCATCCGCAGAGCAATGGGGCGATTAAGCGAGCTAATGGTATCATTATGCAAGGGATCAAACGTCGAGTATTCGACCAGTTAATCAAACAGTCAGGAGCTTGGGTTCAAGAACTCCCATCTGTATTATGGGCCGTTCGAACCACGACCAGTTGTGCGACCGGTGAAATGCCATTCTTTTTGGTTTATGGTGTTGAAGCCATGCTTCCTCTAGAACTCAAAATTGGCTCTGCTTGAACCGATCGTTTTTATGAAAATGATCAGAATGAACGACGACTCGACGACATCAATTTCCTTGAAGAACGACGAAACCAAGCTCTTGTACGATCAGTAGTATATCAACAAGCCATGCGAAGGTACCATAGTCGTAAGGTGCAACCTCGCAGCCTTGCTGTAGGTGATCTAGTTCTCAAAAAAATTCAGAATCAGGCTAATCGCAACAAACTTTCTCCCAAGTGGGAAGGTCCTTACTTGTGGTGAAGTCACCCGACTGTGTTACATTAGACTCGCCATGTCGGACGGGCAAATTTTGTCAAATTCTTGGAACATTGATCAATTGCGTAAGTTTTATGTCTAATTATTATGTACTTTATTTCAATTCTTAATTTAGTATATTCATTCTTTCATTTTCGACAAGTGATCGGTTTATATATCTATGCCTATATCCCGGTCATCTATTATTCTTTGTTTAAAGTGGTCGGAGAAGACAATTTTTCTCTTGATATCCTTTATCGGGATCTTTGTTACTCTTTGGCAAAGCGACATCGGTGTCATACGCTGTATAGGTCATAGTCGTGATCATTCCATGAATGATTCCACGCGCGACCATACGAGTAAACAGAGCATAACACAAGCAACAATGTATAGTTCATTATGCTATTAAGATCATGAAGACTATATTTCTTCATTTCAACATTCTGTTCTACTCTCGTTTGGCTACTGGTCGGGACACGGAAAGCCTCCTAGTCGAAGTCTCTCCTTTTTCGCACATGGTCCTGCCCACTGGAAGGAGCTTCCTAGTGACGGTTCTTTTCTTACGATCCTCGCTACCAGTCGAACTTGAGCTTGAACATGTTTTGTGAAATGTTTTTCTATATCTTCTATTCTTATCAGTTTTTTCCGACCATTTTTAGGTCGTATATATAAATACGATCACTTCTCTTCAATTGCATACATTCTTGCATTTCTTTTTATGTCAACACAACAAGTCTTTTTTCCGACCATGTACAACTTTTGATTGGTATTTCAATCATGACAAACAATGATCTACAACTAGACGAACTCATAAGCTGGTTCCGACCATAGTGATTTCCTAGTATTGCAACGATTAGTTTTGACTTCATATCGGCACATACATTCAAAACAATGGTTTCGACTTTCATTCTCTATCTTGGCTACCTGCTTGTATAGTAGAGTTCTTCTACTATAAATAGTCGGGGGCTAGGAGGTATACGAGAATTTTAAAAGTCAAACGGAATAAACAAAAGCATTGTTGATGACATAAAAGGTAAGTTTTATACATTATTTTCAATATTCTTACATTTGCAGGGGTCTACTCTCGAAATATCTCCAGGTTAATTACTGCTTGATGGAGATCCGACCTCCATCTCCTTTACAACTTTATCTCCGAGTGGCCTGAGTTCTTCCATGAACTTGGTCGCCTCCTCAGATGGGCAGTTGAAGTCATCTTCAACAGCTTGGAGATCAATGGAGGGGTCGGAAGCCTTGATTTTGCCAAAGCAAAACTAACTCCACTAGCAACGCTTTGCTTTCATGGCACAGGCATAGTTCTTAGAGTAGTCTTGAGCAGATTTTAAGATCCTCTAGAAGTTGACCCAAATAGTTCATTTTCTCTACTGGATCTCTTAAGGTAGGCAGGCTTGATCCTGATCCCATATCAAAGATCATCTTGTTCAAAAATAGAATCTTTTCATCAATGTTTTGCACAAGAGCCGCCTCCTTGTCTTGCTCAAATTTCAGAGTCTTTTCTGCTCTGTCCAAAGCTTGTTTTTGCTCTGTAAGAGTAAAACAGGTGATAAGCACAAAAATAATTGGAGGAAGATAATAAGTCAAGATTATGACATATTACCTTCAATTCTTTTGTTAAGTTCTTCCTTGCTGGTCGTCGCTTCGGCGATCGACCGGTCCTTAGCTTTGATTTCCTCTTCAAGCAGAGCTATCTTGGCTTTCTCAGCCATAGTCTCTCCTTTTGTTTTGTCCAAATCTATCGAATGCGATAAGGGAGAATAATTAGAGAAGGGTAAAGTTTCGAAGAAAGAGAAAAAGTTAAGTGGAAAGTTCTTATTTCCAATTCGGAGTGTTTTTGCTCCAAGTCTTTAATTTCTTTGGGTGGATCCTCAGAGCCATAGCAAAGTTCTCGACCGAATCTTAGTGCAAATAGTATTTTTTTTCTCTTTAAGTTCCTTGTAAACTTTTGAGAAGTACTATGGAACTGGTCATAGATACTTACCCAGATCGCCAAATCATTATAACCGCCAAATATTGAATCGGGATGCATTTTGATTTGATGATCCGATATTTTTTCCCCATGCCTCGTCAAGCTCCTTATCCTCGATAAATCGAGGCGAAAAGGAACTTGTCGAGTTGAGAAGAATTACCAACATTGGTCGGAACGGTTGAGGGCCTTTAGGGCATCTACCTCGCATGAAGGAGTTAGAACCACCATGGATCCAACTCGACCGATGGCTTTGACACCTGCTCGGGGGCTTCTTCGACCACTTTTTCCTCAGGAGTTCTACCCTGGGAAGCACTCTGGTTGGGGATCTCCACGAATGCCTAGTCCTCAGGAGGAGTCCGATCAGAAACAACTGGAACACCCGAGGACCTACGCAAAGCAAAGAAGGGAAGTTCAAAATCAAATCATCAAGAAATCATTAGAGGTATGCGCTTATACAACAATTTTTCATTTGTACATACCTGGTTGATTTTCGAGATTTGACTCTGAATCGCGGAAGGGTAAACTCTGTGTCGTCACCTTTCCTTTTCTTTTCTCCTGCTTTTGCCGGTTCCAAACCGGCAGGGTTGGTTAAACCCGTTGCATCATCCAACAATATGTCGGAAGCAATGCCCTCGACCAGCTCGTCAAGGGTTACGTCTTTGACCATCAGTCAAGCGGAGTGGTTTCACCAACCTCGGACGATTGTTTCAATAACAAGCTGTCCGTTAAATCAACGACCGATGCAGGGTTTATGGCCTCCCAGTGATCGCGCCTTCGGCGGCCTTGACCTTCTCCACCTGAACCAATAAACAAATTTGGTTAGGTGATGAAATCTTTTATCTAAACTACATATATATTCATCTGAAATGTTCTATTACCTCGGGAGATTCATCTTCTTCCAGTGCATTAGGGCACGAATCGGTCGGAACCACGGTGGGATGTTGACCCTCACCCTGAATAATTCGTAATCTGACCAGTTGTGGAAATAGAACATGATCAAAAATCTGATCGGAGAATATGTATACATGATAAAAGAAGTTTTTTTTATTTACCTTAAGCCTTGCTAGTTTCTCTTCAGCAGGAAGTATGGCCAAGATCTCGGAGAATCCGGCCTTCTCACCAGGCTCCCCAGAGCAGATCAGCCTGATCCGCTCTCTGATTTCCTCAGGAGAAAGGGCTTTAAAAAAGCAAAAGAAATAATGGCAGATTTTAAGGTAGTACTATAATCAAATAACAAAATACTGGTCGGAGTTTCTCTTGAAGACTTATCACCTCCTGAGATTGCTTCATCACGACCAATGGACCAAATCAGGGAATGAGTCCGTAGCTTCAACGGGCTAATCTGGCGCTTGGTGAAGTCCCTCACCACATGCCAAGAGGTCAAGCCCTTGACTCATAGGTCGTAGATGGCATCCACCCATCTTCCGATCACCCCTGTCTTCTCCACGGTCTTTCTCCACTTGGGATTTTTATTCGCTCTCATCCCGGCGAAGTAGAGGCCATCATCCCTCGTAACCGTCATGTAGAACCAGTTCTTCTTCCATGACGACTACGAGGATTTCGAGTACATATGAATGTACTCATCGGCCTTTCCGTCGTGAAGGCGCAATGTACATTCTCCAGGAGTTTATGTGGTTCTCCCCTTCACCATTCGGTAGAAATACCTGAGGAGCCTCAAACTCGGAGGCACTCCCAGGTATGCTTCACACAAATATGTGAAGATGCTGATATTGGCGATGGAATTTGGAGCCAAATTCACCAATTCCACCCCGTAGTACTCAAGAACACGGGGAAGGAATTTATGTACCGGCAACCTCAACCCGCATTCGATGTAGGCGAGGAAAACAGGAATTTCCTCATCTTCGCGGCTCAGAAAGTGCTCTCCAATCGTCGGTTTCCATCTGATCAAATTCTTGTCCGGGAGCATCCTAACCTTCTCCAACGCCTCAAGCTTTTTCTTGCTCAATTCCGAAGGCAACCATTTTGTGATTTGCTCTGACATGATGAAAATCCTCATGGATGAGTAGTATTCGTAGGAGATTTTGTGGTCGAAAGAACAAGAAAAGAGGACTAAAGATTTTTTTCTCGGCAAAGGGGATCAGAAAGGGGATCTGGAAGCGTAAAAACTCCAAAAGGTCTAGCGAAGGGGATTTTATAGCCTCATATCTTTAAATTACGATTAGAGGTTACCCACAAAAGTCTAAACGGCAAAAAGTTTCTTTTTCGCCCAACAGACAGAGGAACTCTTCGGTTCCCAAAGCAAGTTCTCAACTTTAAAATGAACACAGATCACCTTGAATGTCACGGCATTAAATGGGGGTCTGCCCAATACAACTTCATCGGAAGAAGGTGTTCACACGACCTGTTCATTTAAAGTTCGAGGGCTAGCTGACGAGGATTAAAACCTCTATGTATTATTTTAATACATAAAAGACCATACGTTTTCATGGTCGTAACCCCTAAGGCTAACGACCTCACTGGTCGTGAGGATTCCAGAGGTTACATGATGGGTACCCTGGTCGGACTAGGCTTCGACTAGGTAACTGCTCGGAAAAGTTATGAACTGACATTTCTTACCGTATGATGAATGGAACACGTGCTATATGTTCCAAACCGTGCGATGATATACAAGACACTGACAATAAACCACCCTACGGTTAAGCTTTTCACAGGCACTTAACTGCAAGGTACTTAACACATTGTTAACTACCTTAAACCTCCGACTAGTCGTAACGTTTCACCAAAGACGCCTTCTCTAGGAGTAACTACCACCTCTTCAAGAGTTATTTAATGGTGGAACGCAGAAGACGAAGGGAGAACAACAACAGAAGACACACAGAGCAAGGCAACACAGAAGCCAAAGCAGTAGCATTCAATACATTCGGTGTAATTAGAGATAGTCCCTAGTCAGGTCTTGTAATCCCAGTTCATATTAATAAAGAGCAGCCCCCATTCTCTCCCAGGATACTCTACGTCATTTTCCTCTTTTTATTTCGTAAGATCGGCGACTCGATCGTCGACAACAGCCCTCATCTTAACTTGCCATAGCGAGAATCTTGTGTCTCGACCCAAGAGTGGAAGATCATACTTCAAAGTCGCCTTGAGGAATAAAACCTGAAAATTGCTAGTATTGAATTGTGTAAACCTAGCAAAAATCACGACCTCTTTCGTACACGTTCTGTGTACATGAATCAAATACTTCGAATTCCTGGTACGCTTTGGGTGGACGAAGCAAAGTTGGCCAAAACTTTGGATCTCCACGTGAACTGATCTGCTGACTTGCTCGGGTGGAACGAAGCAAAAAATTCTCCAAAATTTGGATTCACGAGAATCAACAAGCTGACCAGACGTCCTTGCTTGGTGATTAAAATAAAGAAAGAAAAACTTTCTTGGACCTGCTGCTGGAGAACGGCGCTGCGCAGCACCTGTTGGAGTGGAGCCGTTGCAGTGGACCGTGGAGCCGATGCAAAGGACCGAGGACGGGTGCTCGCGCGCACAGACCGAGGAGCTGCGAAGAACGCGAAGACGCGCTGCGCGACGGCAGATCAAGTCGCGCTCACGAGACGGCGGCAGCGGCGGATCCGATCTGCTAATTTTTTCTTCGTATCTCCTCAAACCCTAATCTTTTCTGTGCTCTGATACCACTTGTTAGAAAAATAGGGATAAAGAAGAGATGAATTTTTACATGGAAAACCCTTGCGGGAAAAAACCACGGACGCCAATCGGCGATTATCACTATATGAGGAGCGATTACAAAACGCAGGGGATTACAATGAGACGTCTCTCTCCCCGTGCGGCTTACAAGAGGTATATAAAGGGGTAAAAGGACTTAGAGTCCAACTAGGAAACTAATCCGCTAATATGACATATTCCAGATACTTCTATATTAGAAATTCGGATCACATACGGATCCAAATATTAACATTAATAAACTATCTGGAATTGAATAGTTTACGACATGAATAAACGGCCTCACCTGAAGCAAACACTACTGGAGACCAACACTTACATATCAACCTCATCACGAGATAGCCTTAAGCTACATTGAAATGGATGATATCCTAAAAATACTTAACTCTCAATTACTTTGTTAAAGATGAGGTGATGTTGATACAAAGCTCTCAATTCTCAATGAAGCTGCATGACTTGATGAGTAGGTAGTTGATCACAGATTCACAGTGGACAGCTAAGATGAGTAGATGTTGATGAACCGAACCATAGAAGATTCAGAAATGCATAAATTCATATTTTCATCAATGTGTGGATGATCTGTATCTGCAGCAGTTGGTGAGTCAAGGAGGGCCGCTGAGTGCTAATTCAGCTTGTGCTAATCCACGGCGTTTCTATTGATCTGAATTCAGGCAAGTAACACTCTTTGTTTCTTGATCTGAATAATATTGAATGTGTTCCTTACTAAATCAAGGATCTCGAAAACATTGAAAATATTCCTTACTAAATCAAACATAGACAACTAGACTGTGCTAACAAATGGAAGATCATACATGTTAGACCATGTGGCTAGGTCTAGTATATTTTAGTTGATGAATAATTGACAATGTTGGGTACTGATGTTATTTGAGGCGTGTGACGCGTGTGGACTTATGTCGGTCAAGTTGGGAAGAACTTGTGCCGGGGAAATATGTTGTTTTGGTATTTGCATGTGCAGGGTAACTCGGAAGCGATCGTGGTATACGGCGGTGACCGGGAGATGGCTTGGTGCGAAGTCATGGTCCAGACGGTCGAGGATGCTAGAGGAGACAGTCGAACTCGAGTTGGGGCGTATGGAGATCAAATATGGATGATGCGTGTTGGAGCTACGGAGGTGCGATCCGGAGGCTACGACATGTGACAATTTTGGGTATCCAAAATTGGTTGTGTAATCTGGTGTAAAAGCCTAAGTATTGAGTCCTAGAATTATTAGGCCGTACATGAGTGTTTAGGTGACCATGTGTGTCACGTATTAGGTTCTATGGCTATACATGCAAGGGCGTGTGTTTTAGGGCCGAGAGCTCTTTGAGAAAAAGTGGCGGCGGCTATACGTGTACGTGAAAAACACGTATAGGAGTCCTAATCGGTTTTGGAGTCCTATGTCTATTTAGGTGTGATAAGACTTCACGTGAGAGGACCAAGGCAGGCGGCTGTGGATGCAAGGTGTTCTGTAGACAGAAAAAAGGAGGGCCTGCAGCTGTAGAAGCTAGACGAGCTTGTAGCGGCTTGGTTTTTTCAAATTTGTTTATTGCTTGCTGTTGTAGCTTTTTGGCTTGTGCTTGATGTGAGATTGCATCTTCTAGTCACCCTCTTTTCACGTGAGTGCATCTTCTAGTCGTCCTTTTTCCATGTGAGTTGATGTATGCGTGCGTGACGCGTATGCGAGCGTGATGCGTGAGTTGCGTTCTTCGACCAGCTTCAAATCAAATCTCGCAGTGTCTCTGCTGAACGCTCTATCGAGCGAGTCTTGCCAGGCGTGATTTCTTTTCGATTGGGCGAGCACTCTGCCAAGTCGTTTTGGCTGGCAGTCTTTCTTCCTGTGTATTTCTTTTCACCGTGCGTTGCGAGGTGTCAATTAAAAAGAAATAGCACTAGTTGTTTAGAGAGGTAGAGCTTTAAAATCTTCCACAATCATTTACTCCTCTCTCATTATCATCAACGATCGTACAATACATGTCCTGAGTAATCTGCAGAAGGCAAGCAAAATGACCAAAACTCGGTAGATTTTGGAATGCATATGGTTATTTGCTTTTCAGCAGAAGCAGAATGGCAGGTCAGCACGGCTATCCCAGAGACTCCGCTAGCTTTCAAACTCCATCTTCCACCAAGAATGCCATGGCAAGGCCCTAGGTAATATGAGATTTATAGGCCTGTTGCATACACGTTTGATGCATGCCCCCAGTACATGCGTGTATAAATTATCTATAGAATGGGAAAGGTTCAGGCGAACATACAGACTACCGCCCACATTTGCATTCTTAACATAAAACTTGAGACCCTTCGAACTAGCTTTAGACAGAAAAGTGAATAAAGATCATAGAAAGATACACACGACCAACTGTAAAAGTCTGCCTCTGTAACATCCGTTTTCGGATGAGTAAATAGTAATTATAATTCGGTTTACGTTCTTCGCTGTAATTCAATTATCAAACTAATTCTGAAAAATTTCTCTCCTTCTCGGTGTGTGTTTCAAATGTAATGTCCGTAACATTTGAAATTCAAATTCGCGGTTTGGAGTTCTTCTCCTCTCCTTTGAATCCTCGGGCCAATTTTTCTTTCGGGCTCAGCCCATTCCTCCCTCTGGGCTAAGCCCATCTCCAGCCCGGCCCGTTTTCCCTCTTTTGGCCCTGCTCCCTGCCGGCCTCTTCCTTCCCTTTTCTCCTTCTTTGGCCCGACCCAAGCCGTTCCTGGCCCATCTCCTTTGCCAGCCCGAGCCGCCCGCTGGGTCATCTTCTCCCCCTTCTCTCCCCTGGGTCAAAGCAGCAGAGCTGCATCGGTCTTCCCTCCAGTGACGCCAGCAGCAGCAGCAGCTCACCGACTACACTGCTCCTTCTGCAGCGCTGCTTGCTCCTCTGGCCGCCCCTGCGCCATTGGCTCCCTGCCGCCCCATCCCACCTGCTCTCTGCAGCGCCTGGAGCTCCTCTAAGCGCACCCGCTCCGCGTCCTCTGCGAAGACCTTGGAGTCCCTCCGTGCGCAGCCGTGCGTCATCGACGTCCTGGAGCTCGCGGACCAGCGTGCGCCCTTGTCACGGTCGTCAAGTCATGCCACGGTCACCAGCTCCCGCTTCGCTTCCCCCCTTTCCATGCGAATCCGCGGCGTCACCGCCCGTCACCACCCGTCCTCGCCCTTGGACGAGCGTGTGCTTGCATGCCTAGCAGCACGCGCCAGCGTCGGCTGGCCGCGGCGGCCCGCTCTTCCTCGCTGCGCCTCAATCGCCCCCTCGCTCTGTCCCTTTCGCGTGCAAGCGCCCATGCCGCCGCCCCGGGACACCGCGCAACCACTCGTCCTCGCCATTGACTCCGAGCTCCCTCCCGTTGCTCTCTCTCTCGCCCTTGGCCCTATAAAGCTCCCCCTCCACCCTCTGGAGCTCTTCACGCCGCCCCTTGGAGCATCGGTAAGAACCACCTCGAAAGCCCCCGCATTCCATTTCGGCCGCCACCACCTCTACCGTTGTCTCGCTGCTCCAACCACTTTCCAGCACCACCAACCTCGTCACCATGAGCCTCTCACCACCAAGAACCCATCCCCCAAGACCCCCTCGGCGATTGACCCCTCTAGCCACCATAATCCCTTTCTTCCCGCCTCCCGGCCGCCAGAACCGGCACCCAAGCCGCCTCTGACCATCCCCGGCCTCCTCGCCTAGATCGTCGGCTTTGCCTCGATGAGAGCTACCCCGTACTCACCTCCCCTAGCTCAAACCGCCACCGGAGCCACCCCGCCGCCATCACCGTGCCGCCTCTGCCGCCTCGCACCACCTGCCGCCG
Source organism: Phyllostachys edulis (assembly GCA_036346405.1). NCBI lineage: Eukaryota > Viridiplantae > Streptophyta > Magnoliopsida > Poales > Poaceae > Phyllostachys > Phyllostachys edulis. The sequence continues at coordinate 1,236,514 of CM070568.1, read as the reverse complement.
GCCACCGCCCTCCTCCGGCGCTGCCACCCCTTTCACCGGCACCCCTCATGGCTACCTGTTCGCCCTCTCCTTGCCCCAGGCGCCCAGTGCCACACTAGAGCACTAACCGCGCCACCAGCGTCTTGGCCATGGAAGCGCTTGTGCGTGGCGCGTTCGGACAAAGCCACAGTGCCATCATTAGGGCCTTAATGACGTCTTAAAGGCCTTAATGGTAGTCATTAAAGCCTTAATGGTGTCCTAACCCTCCCTGCTCTCGCTTCAGAAGTGTGGGCAGGGTATCGTAATGTATGACCCATTTTCCCCTCCCTCACTGCCAGTGGGTCCTCGGCGCCTTGTCTTGTTACAAGCCTCTGTTGCATGGACCGGTCCATCTTGTCTTTGTGGACCCATCTCTCTCTCTCTCTCTCTCTCTCTCTCTCTCTCTTATTTCAATTCAATTAATCTTCGTTAATTCATGTCTCCTCCGTTATAACTCCAAAAATTATGAAATAAATTTCTAAAAATTTGTTAAATCAAGATCTTGCTAATGGCATAGGACTTGATTAATTTGGAGTTTATTTGTGTATTCTTGTGTATTTACTTGCTCTCTTTGCCGTTGTGCCTTTTTCCGGTAATTCGCCCGTTTAGGATTTGAAGACGTCGGAGATCCCTAAGTTGATCAAGACCAAGAGTATCACGATCACCTTGCCTCTAACCAAGGCGAGTCAATACATTGATCATATTGCTCCTACATTTTATGCACATTATATTCTTTTAAATTAGCAAATTGCATGCTTTAATTTCTTAATCAAATGTATGTTAAAGCTTAAGGTAGTTAAATACCCACTTGTGATTAATTATTTAATATGCCATCCTTGATAACTTGAATCCATTAATCCTTGTCACCCTAGTAATTATATGGTAATACTAGTTATAGGGTGTACTTGCTTACATGCTAGCCTTGCTTAAAGCAAGGGGTATTAAATACCCCAATCATCATTTCTTCAAACATAAAATGTTTTGGGTAGTCATTGGTGGTCCATTGGCTAAAAGGTGTGAAAATAATTTGGTTTACTCCTCAAAACCCCAATTGCTAGTTCTATCTGGGCAGATGGTGAGGTGGTGGGTGCTCAGGGAGCACAAGGTTGGTTGGTTTGCGGAATGAACTGCCCAGATAACTCCAAGGACTTAATCTTGTTACGACCTCCCGTGTTAAACAAGTACAACCACAAGTCTGCAAAGTGCAACTTGGCTTAGTAAAGTTATCGAACCCTGAAAATCATCTCATTGGAGGGGGTCGAAGATGTACAAGTGGCGGAGATACTCCGGCTTGGAAGGGACACAAAAAAGGTGAAGTTACCAGCTGCGCTAGTCGTTGTGGTGAACATCCCGCACAACATATGGGCGAACCCGTTTGGGGCGAAATGATGAAGGCGAGATATCTAGAAAGGTTCTTGTGGATTTGCCGCCCAACTACATGACTACGGAATCATGTGGGGTAACGGTATGACTATCTCTTGTGGGTAAAGTGTACAACCTCTCAGAGAGTATAAAGCTGTTTAAACAGCCGTGCCTACGGTCAAAGGCGGACATGGGAATCATAACTTGAGTTAGTTCTATTTCAAAACTTTATGGGTGGTATGGAAATGGTGGAAGGGCTCACCTAGCCCTGTTTTGGATTTTTGCCTGAGTCGTCGAGCTCAGTGGGTGTGGTCATTGGAGGCAGCTCCAATTGAAAAGATGCATTGGTAGAGTTCCGCCGGATGGAACCTCTACTAAAATAATTATTGCACATTACTCTCTTTATCAAAATTGCAATTTGGTTAAAATGCTAAGTTATAGGATTTGTAATTAAGTTATTTGAAAAACTTGCTTTCGCAAATAAAAGAACTGAGCCATCCTTGTTAAACCTTGCATGTATACTACTGCATTGTGTGTTGGCTCGCGAGCACGGTAGTAGTGCCCATTCTCGCTTCTCTCCCCAACCCTCCAGATAATGAAGATGAAGGAGACTACGCCTACTACGAAGGACCAGAAGATGATGGACAAGGATATGACGAGGAGTAGAATAGTTCTGTAGTTTAGGTCTCGCCCAGTCTAAGTAGACTCGCCGGTACCCGCGTACAACCGATATTGTCCAGTCCTTGGTTAATATCCGTCGTACACAGGTCACCCTAGTCGCTTGCCTGTGTGAGATGAGCCCTACCTCCCCTTTTGCTTCCGCTATAGATGTCGTTATCTTTCTATAATGTAATCTAGTTGGCCTTGTGCGGCCCCTTTTGTAAAACTTGACCCGACGAGGTCTATGTCACCCTGTGTTGTAATATGTCTGTTTTGTTTCACGACTTGTATGGTTGACTCAGCAATGTACCTGTGAGTGCTATCTACTGATCCAGGGAATAGCACAATGTTTTCACAGAGGATTTGGATTCCCAGAATCTGGGTCCGACAGAGCTGGTATCAGAGCATACGACTGTAGGACCCCTAGTTAGATTGGTCGATTGCCTTAAGGACTTGGATCTTATTTCTAAAAACTAAGAAAAGTTTTGTCAAAATATAGAGTATTTATTGCTTCTACTCATCATTCCTAGTTCCATACTTATCTCTATTCTCATTAAGTGTTACTAATCTCTTCTCTTGTTTCAAAAATTGTAGATGGCTTCTTCTCCAGCTGCGGGCCCATGGGACCTTTGTTCTCATGGAGAGCGTGACGGTGGTTTCGCCGATCTCCTCCATCAGCTGATGCAGTATCTTGGTTTCTCCCGCCCTCCGCTCTTCAGAGGCCGGATGACGAGGATCATGGCTCACGAGTCCTGGGACATGGAGGTTTTCCTCTATGCTAGGATTGGCGAGTTTGTGACCCACACCTTCCATGCCGAGGCACCGCGCCACAGCAGTCTCGATGCCATCCAGGATGCAGCCCGTGTCGCCATCACCTGCCTGTGTTGGATACATGAGGACCTCCTGCAAGAGTCGCCGTTTTGCTTCTTCCCGTGCCTCCCCGACGGAGAGCGCTTCCCGGAGATCTTTGACGCCAGAGACGACAAACCTCGCCTGACCCACCAAGTGCAGCTGACCCAGGCGATGATCCTCAACATCCACTCCTGCACCGACGAGATCCAGCGGCTCCGAGTTCTTCTCATCGGCATCGAGGCCCACTCCGCACCCTCCGCGCTAACATGATCAGGAGCGATGAAGCCCACCATGCTGCCCTATGGGAGAGAGACACCGTCACTGCGGAGAGAGACACCACACTTGCGGAAGTGGCACGTCTCACCGCCGCCCTGGCGAGTGCTACTTCGGCTCGGCTCGGTTCCTCCTTGTTGTCCCTCCAAGGGACGCGGCAAACCTCTTCGCCCCGAGGACCCGCGTCAGGATCACTGCGCAAGAGCGTGCGATGCCCTAGTCCACCGCCCTTTGACGATCTTCCGGTGTCCAGGCGTGGACGTAGCCCCAGCCGTTTGCCGCACATCAGCCAGAGTCGTTCTCGTTCGCCGAGCTTCAGCCAGAGCCGCTCCCGCTCCCGTTCCTCGATGGAGTAGTCAGGACAGTTTAGGTTAGCTAGCAGTGCTTGCTAGGCAGTCTTTTGGGTTGCAAGCACTTTTGTTTCGTCCTTTTGTAGACAATGTGTTTGTATCCTGTGTCATGACTTAGCTTAGCATATAAGCTTTGTTCGAGAGTCATGTAACACTTAACCCCCTTAATATATTGCAGCCATTCTAGGCTTTGTATTGTATTTATTTGATCTCTCTGCTTGGTTTAAAGTTCTTTTGTGTGTGCCTTAGAGGGCTAGTGAACCCTCATATATACCTCTCTCTAGTCCTCCCTAGTTCTAAGCCTCCGCCTTTCTTCAGGATGCCGCCAAGAAGAGCTACCGCCCTTGATCCACTTGAGCTTATGCAACCGCCGAGGAAGAGGCGTGGCGTGGTCATGGACAAGGACAAGATCTACCTCCCCACCACCAGCTCATCCGACAATGGCAGAAGTGATGCTTCAGCAAACTCAGATTCTCCAAACCTTACTCAACAATCAGCAGATAGGGTCTGCCGGCCGTAATTCCAAGCTCGCTGACTTCTTAAGGATGAGACCCCTCACATTTTCTGCAGCTGACGAACCTCTTGAAGCCAAGGCGGCTCGGGGACACAGAAAAGAAGCTTGACTACTTTCTTTGCTCCAACAAAGACATGGTGGACTTTGCCACCCACCAACTAAAAGGTGCTGCAGCCGCATGGTGGGAGAATTACCTTGCTGCAAGGGGGTAAAGAGAGTCCAGAGTCCGAAGAAGAAGAAGAAGAAGAAGAAGAAGAAGAAGAAGAAGCGTCGGTCAGTAGCATCTACGATGGAGAACCAAGCGCCTCGCAGCAAGCAGTTGTAGAAGAAGTTGCAGAAGCACAGCTGGATGAAGATGAACCAGTATGGCAGCCAATTCCCTAGACGAAATTCAAAACCGCCTTTCAAACCAACTTCGTACCAGCCGGTACCATGAGATTGAAGAAGAATGAGTTCAGGGCTCTCAAGCAAGGCCATATGACTATCAATGAGTATGTCACTAAGTTTAACCAACTTGCCCGCTACACCCCTAATGATGTAGCAGATGAGGAAGAGAAGATAGACCACTTTGTGGAAAGCATGCGTGGTGACATGCATGGAAAGCTCATCCTGCATGACTATGCCAACTTCCATCAATTGATCAACAAGGCCCTACTGCTAGAAAATGAGAATAAGACAGCAGAAGCTAGCCGCAAGAGGAAGATGCCCTTCTAGAGGCCACAAGGAAACCTTCCCCAGAAGTCAACCTTCCAGGGCAGTTCCTCCTTCAGATCATCTGCTGCAACGCCCTAGAGAAGTTCAGCTCCAGCCCCAAAACCCCAAGGAAGTGGTTTCCGCACTCTCCGCCTCGCTGGACAACCTGCCACAATCAACCCAGTAGCTAATCTCCATTGCTTTGCTTGCGGAGAAAAAGGACACTTTGCCAATCGATGCCCTCATCGCAGCAATCCTGCCCCAAAGAACAACCCAGGAGCCGCCCCAATTCAAGGTCGGACCTCAGCTCCAAGCAAGAGCCACTAGACTTCTCAAGCTTCAAGGTCTACCTCGACACAAAGCCGTGGCCATGTGAATCATGTCACCACTAAGGAGGCGCAAGATGCCGCAGGAGTACTGATGGGTACGTTCTCTGTTAATTCAGTACCCGCACAAGTTTTGTTTGATTCTGGAGCTTCACACTCCTTTGTTTCAAGAAAGTTTGTTGAAATGCTTAAGTTGCTGACCTATAAGCTAAAGAAACCCGTGGTACTTAGTTCACCTAGGGGACCCCTATATGCTACCTCAGTTAGTCCCAGAGTAGAAATTGCTTTGGAAGATTCTGGATTCCTAGCCACCCTTCTTGTGCTAGAATCTCAAACTCTGGATATCATCCCAGGGATGGATTGGTTGGCCGCTTATCATGGATTAATAGATTGCGCCAACAGAAAAGTGGTACTTGCCTAGGATCCTGAAACCACAATAAGGATTAGTGTGGATCGTTCCTCTCCTTCGATTCGAACAATCCGCAACCTTGGAGAGTTGTCCCTAGAGACAACGCCTGTAGTCCAAGCTTACCCCGACGTCTTCCCAGAAGAATTGCCAGGCATGCCACCTGACAGAGATGTCGAGTTTGTGATCAATTTGAAGCCAGGGATAGCCCCAATTGCTAAGAGACCATACAGAATGGCCGCTGACGAACTTGAAGAGTAGAAGACACAACTTGAATACTTGCAAAAAAAAAGGATTCATTAGACCTAGTTCTTCTCCCTGGGGTTCGCCGGTTCTCTTTGTAAAGAAGAAAGATGGTTCCACCAGATTGTGTGTGGATTACAGAGTACTCAATGAAGTGACCATCAAGAACAAGTATCCCTTGCCTCGCATTGATGACCTGTTCGATCAGTTGACAGGAGCTTCAGTTTTCTCCAAGATAGATCTAAGGTCTGGATACCACCAACTCAAGATAAGGAATGAGGACATTCCTAAGACAGCCTTTACCACCCGATATGGCTTTTATGAGTTCATAGTCATGTCGTTTGGCTTGACTAATGCCCCAGCCTACTTCATGAATCTGATGAACAAGGTATTAATGGAATACCTGGACAAGTTTGTAGTCGTGTTCATAGACGACATCTTGATCTATTCCAAGACCAATGAAGAGCATACTGAACATCTGCAAATGATCCTGGAAAAGCTTAAAGAGCATGAGCTCTACGCCAAGTACAGCAAATGTGAATTTTGGCTTTAAGAAATCAGTTTCCTCGGACATATTGTATCCGCAGGAGGGATAGCTGTTGATCCATCCAAAGTAGAAGCCGTGATGGATTGGAAACAACCCACATCTGTGACAGAAGTTCGTAGTTTCCTCGGTTTAGCTGGATACTACAAACGCTTCATAGAAGGATTTTCGAAGCTTTCCAAGCCAATGACCCATCTGCTCAAGAAAGAAAAGAAGTATGAATGGACAGAGGCCTGTGATAAAAGTTTCCAAGAATTGAAGAAGTTAACTTCTGAACCAGTATTGATCCTGCCGGACATTCATCAAGACTTTGAAGTCTACTGTGATGCATCGCGCCAAGGTCTTGGTTGCATACTTATGCAAGGAGGAAAAGTTATAGCCTATGCATCCAGACAACTCCGTCCTCATGAAGACAATTATCCAACTCATGACCTGGAATTAGCAGCAGTAGTGCACGCCCTCAAAATTTGGCAGCATTACTTGATTGGAAATCATTGTGATATCTACACAGACCACAAGAGCCTCAAATACATCTTCACTCAATCAGATCTCAACCTCCGACAAAGAAGATGGTTAGAGTTAATAAAGGATTACAACTTAGATGTTCATTACCATCTCGGAAAGGCTAATGTAGTTGCCGATGCATTAAGCCGCAAGTCATACTGCAACAATGTTATGATTCAAGAGTATTAGCCTGAGCTCTATAAGGAATTCGAGGCCCTCAACATTTGTTTGATAGAACAAGGCACTGCAGATGCTATGGAAGCACATCCAACTTTAGTAGAGTAGATCAAGACCGCTCAACAGGGACACTCTGGAGTCCAGAGATTCAAACATCTCATGGCAAAAGGAAAAGCCCCCAAGATGATCGAAGATCAGCAAGGAATCCTATGGTATGGGAAACATCTTTTTGTACCCACCAGAAGGAACTCAAGGATTTGATTCTAAAAGAAGCCCACAGCTCAGCATATACCCTGCACCCAGGCAGCACCAAGATGTATCAAGACATGAAGATTTTGTATTGGTGGCCACACATGAAAAGAGATATTGCTGAGTATGTAGCTTGCTGTGATGTATGTTAGTGAATCAAAGCTGAACATCAAAAGCCAGCAGGATTGCTTCAACCCCTGCAAATCCCTCAGTGGAAATGGGAAGAGATTGGAATAGTTAATAGACTGACCAAAGTAGCCCATTTCATCCCAGTAAAGACAACTTACAAGGGAGACAAGTTAGCCGAGTTATATATGGCTCGTATTGTGTGTTTACATGGAGTACCCAAAAGGATAGTCTCCGATCGAGGATCTCAATTCACCTTGCATTTCTGGGCTAGTTTGCATGATGCCCTTGGAACCCACCTTGACTTCAGCATAGCTTACCATCCGTAGACCGATGGTCAGACAGAGAGGACAAATCAAATTCTAGAAGACATGCTTCGAGCTTGTGCTTTAGAATTTACAATAGACTAGGAAAAATGTCTACCGTATGCCGAGTTTGCGTACAATAATAGCTATCAGTCAAGTCTGAAAATGTCCCCGTTCGAAGCATTGTATGGAAGAAAATGCAGAACCCCTCTGCATTGGACGGAATCAGGTGAAGGATATATCTTCGGACCAGATACTCTCAAGCAAGCTGAAGAGAAGGTTCGACTAATCAGAGATCATCTCCAAGCAGCTCAATCAAGACAAAAGAGTTATACCGACAACCGTCGAAGAAAGTTAACTTTTGAAGTTGAAGATGCTGTATACCTCAAGGTATCGCCGCTTCGTGGAACTCGGAGATTCAAAGTAAAAGGCAAGCTCGCCCCAAGATACATAGGCCCGTTCCCCATCACCGCCAAGTGTGGAGAAGTTGCCTATCAGCTAGAGCTACCAGGAAACTTGTCAGAAGTTCACAACGTGTTTCACGTCTCCCAACTCAAGAAGTGTCTCAGAGTACCTGAAGAACAGACGCCCGTTGAAGCCATTGCCCTTCAGCAAGATCTAACTTATCCCGAGCATCCGATCAAGATCCTCGACGTCATCGAAAAGCGAACAAGATGCCAAGTCTTCCGCCTTTGCAAGGTCCAGTGGAGTCACCACACCGCAAAAGAAACCACTTGGGAACGCGAAGATCAACTGAAGCAAGACTACCCGTCCCTATTCTCGGAGCAGCTTGAATCTCGAGGTCGAGATTCCGTTTAAGGTGGGTAGGACTTGTAATGTTCGTTTTCGGATGAGTGAATAGTAATTATAATTCGGTTTTCGTTCTTCGCCGTAATTCAATTATCAAACTAATTCTGAAAAATTTCTCTCCTTCTCGGTGTGTGTTTCAAATGTAATGTCTGTAACATTTGAAATTCAAATTCGCGGTTTGGAGTTCGTCTCCTCTCCTTTGAATCCTCGGGCCAATTTTTGAGTTGGACCCCTATTCTCTTTCGGGCTCAGCCCATTCCTCCCTCTGGGCTAAGCCCATCTCCAGCCCGGCCCGTTTTCCCTCTTTTGGCCCTGCTCCCTGCCGGCCTTTTCCTTCCCTTTTCTCCTTCTTTGGCCCGACCCAAGCCGCTCCCCCAAGCCTCATTGGTCATCTTCTCCCTTCTCTCCCACAGGTCCAAGCAAGCAGAGTCAAGACCGGTCTTCTCTCCCGTGACGCCAGCAGCAGCAGCAGCTCGCCGACTCCCATGCTCCCTCTGCAGCGTTGCTTGCTCCTCTGGCCGCCCTTGCGCCACCGGCTCCCTGCCGCCCCATCCCACCTGTGCTCTGCAGCGCCTGGAGCTCCTCTGAGCGCACCCGCTCCGCGTCCTCTTCGAAGACCTCGGAGTCCCTCCATGCGCAGCCGTGCGTCATCGTCGTCCTGGAGCTCGCGGACCAGCGTGCGGCCTCGTCACGGTCGTCAAGTCGTGCTGCGGTCACCAGCTCCCGCTTCGCTTCCCCCCTTTCCGTGCGAATCCGCGGCGTCACCGCTCGTCACCACCCGTCCTCGCCCTTGGACCGAGCCGCATGCTTACGCGGGCGCAGCGTCTTCCGCGTCGGCCTAAGCGCTGAACGACCGCTCGTCTCGTTGCACCTCAACCGCCCTCGCTCTGTCCCTTCAAGAAGCGCCATGCCGCCGGGACACCGCGCAACCACTCGTCCTCGCCATTGACTCCGAGCTCCCTCCCGTTGCTCTCTCTCTCTCTCGCCCTTGGCCCTATAAAGCTCCCCCTCCACCCTCTGGAGCTCCTCACGCCGCCCCTTGGAGCATCGGTAAGAACCACCTCGAGAGCCCCTGCATTCCATTTCGGCCGCCACTACCTCTACCGTTGTCTCGCCGCTCCGACCACTTTCCGGCACCACCAACCCCGTCACCATGAGCGCTTGTGCGTGGCACGCTCGGACAAAGCCACAGTGCCATCATTAGGGCCTTAATGACGTCTTTAAGGCCTTAATGGCAGTCATTAAAGCCTTAATGGTGTCCTAACCCTCCCCTGCTCTCACTGCCGTGTGGGCCCGTATGCGTAGTAACCGCAGCCCATTTCTCCCTCATCGCCCGGTGGGCCTCACAAGACGTGTGTAGTTAGCCACCGCCTCTATCGCATGGACCGGTCCATCTTGTCTTTGTGGACATGACTCTCTCTCTCTCTCTCTCTCTCTTATTTCAATTCAATTAATCTTCGTTAATTCATATCTCCTCCGTTATAACTCCAAAAATTATGAAATAAATTTCTAAAAATTTGTTAAATCAAGATCTTGCTAATAGCATAGGACTTGATCAATTTGGAATTTATTTGTGTATTCTTGTGTATTTACTTGCTCTATTTGCTGTTGTGCCTTTTTCCGGTAATTCGCCCGTTTAGGATTTGAAGACGTCGGAGATCCCCAAGTTGATCAAGACCAAGAGTATCACGATCACCTTGCCTCTAACCAAGGCGAGTCAATACTTTGATCATATTGCTCCTACATTTTATGCACATTATATTCTTTTAAATTAGCAAATTGCATGCTTTAATTTCTTAATCAAATGTATGTTAAAGCTTACGGTAGTTAAATACCCACTTGTGATTAATTATTTAATATGCCATCCTTGATAACTTGAATCCATTAATCCTTGTCACCCTAGTAATTATATGGTAATACTAGTTATAGGGTGTACTTAAGCGACATGCTAGCCTTGCTTAAGTACCGAGGTATTAAATACCCCAATCATCATTTCTTCAAACATAAAATGTTTTGGGTAGTCATTGGTGATCCATTGGCTAAAAGGTGTGAAAATAATTTAGTTTAATCCTCAAAACCCCAATTGCTAGTTCTATCTGGGCAGATGGTGAGGCAGTGGGTGCTCAGGGAGCACAAGGTTGGTTGGTTTGCGGAATGAACCGCCCAGATAACCCTAAGGACTTAATCTTGTCACGACCTCCCGTGTTAAACAAGTATAACCACAAGTCTACAAAGTGCAACTTGGCTTAGTAAAGTTATCGAACCCTGAAAATCATCTCATTGGAGGGGGTCAAAGATGTACAAGTGGCGGAGATACTTCGGCTTGGAAGGGACACCAAAAAGGTGAAGTTACCAACTGCGCTAGTCGTTGTGGCCGGGGCCAGCTGCGCTAGTCGTTGTGGTGAACATCCCGCACAACATATGGGCGTAACCCCGTTTGGGTGAAATGACAGAAGGGACGTGATATCTAGAAAGGTTACTGTGACGGTCGCCCAACTACATGACTACGGAATCATGTGGGGTAACGGGTATGACTATCTCTTGTGGGTAAAGTGTACAACCTCTGCAGAGTATAAACTGTTTAAACAGCCGTGCCTACGGTCAAAGACGGACATGGGAATCATAACTTGAGTTAGTTCTATTTCAAAACTTTATGGGTGGTATGGAAATGGTGGAAGGGCTCACCTAGCCCTGTTTTGGATTTTTGCCTGAGTCGTCGAGCTCAGTGGGTGTGGTCATTGGAGGCAGCTCCAATTGAAAAGATGCATTGGTAGAGTTCCGCCGAATGGAACCTCTACTAAAATAATTATTGCACATTACTCTCTTTATCAAAATTGCAATTTGGTTAAAATGCTAAGTTATAGGATTTGTAATTAAGTTATTTGAAAAACTTGCTTTCGCAAATAAAAGAACTGAGCCATCCTTGTTAAACCTTGCATGTATAATATTGCATTGTGTGTTGGCTCGCGAGCACGGTAGTAGTGCCCATTCTCGCTTCTCTCCCCAACCCTCCAGATAATGAAGATGAAGGAGACTACGCCTACTACGAAGGACCAGAAGATGATGGACAAGGATATGACGAGGAGTAGAATAGTTCTGTAGTTTAGGTCTCGCCCAGTCTAAGTAGACTCGTTGGTACCCGCGTACAACCGATATTGTCCAGTCCTTGGTTAATATCCGTCATTACATGAGTCACCCGATCGCTTGTTGTGTGAGATGAGCCCTACTCCCCTTTTGCTTCCGCTATAGATGTCGTTATCTTTCTGTAATGTAATCTAGTTGGCCTTGTGCGGCCCCTTTTGTAAAACTCGACCCGACGAGGTCTATGTTACCCTGTGTTGTAATATGTCTGTTTTGTTTCACGGTTTGTATGGTTGATTCAGCAATGTACCTATGAGTGCTATCTACTGATCCAGGGAATAGCATAGTGTTTTCACAGAGGATTTGGATTCCCAGAATCCGGGTCCGACAGCCTCAGAGTCAGAGCACAACACATGGGAGCACTAGGGCAACTATAGAATGCATAGCATAGTATGGCAAGCTGCTGAACATTGAGCAGGAGCACAGGGGATATGAAAAAAAATCAAACACGCTTTATCATGGCTAATAAGTAGTAGTAAGAAGCACACAACAGTATCATCACCTTCCTTTGGAAAGATTGGTTATATTAGTTGCTGGGCATGACATGACATGCTGATCATGCATTTCATCCGGACTCACATCGATTCTTTCGGCAAACTTGGTTGGAACTACGGGAGTGGCGCGTCCGTTCTAGGTCTTGCATGACGAGGCGCATGCAAGGCCTCGCGTTTGGTGATGAATGTGAAGATAGCGAGCAAGCTTGATCTTGTCTCTACCCTCTCGCGCGACGTAATCGCGTCTAGTCTTGGGTCCGGCGTCCAAGATGGAACCACCTCGCCATCGGCAAGCACCCGATCTGCTAGAACAAGAGGCTCCTAGAAGCGGTTGCCTCGATCGTTTTGCCTTCCATAGGCGACCTCCATCATCAACACACGAATGCAAACACATCGGTTGCCTTGGTTGCCTTGCTGCCGGCCACTTCAGAGCGATGTACCCCATGTACCGCCACGCGTGTGGTGTGGGCGTCGGCTCCATGATCGTGTAGCCTAGCAAGGCCGAAATCACCAAGCCTTCCGTTCATCTCGGTGTCAAGAAGCACGTTGCTTGTCTTGATGTCTCGATGGATGACGACCTGCTCCCAATCCTCGTGGAGGTAGAAGAGGCCGGATGCAATGCCTTTGATGATGCGAAACCTTCGGTCCCAGTCTAGCCTTGATCTTCCTTGGTTATATAAGTAACCGGCGAGGCATGCGAAACATAAGGATGTAGCTCTAATTTCACTGTAGCCAGCTGGGCGACCAATGGATTCCTCAGTCTCTGTTCCGTGATGCATGGGCAAGACCAGCCTTCTTCTATGGCCCACACGGATGTCACAGTCACAGTCGCCCTCTCTCCCATGTCCCATCCCCTCACCTTGGATTTCACGGCTTCCTCAACCTCCATGCGGCTTCCCTGGTCTCCACATGGCGCAGCCAAGATCTACAGCTAATGGTCGTCAGTGAGGATCTAGAGCTGATGGCATGCTTCCCATGCTCCACACAGTCGGATCTGATGGCGACGACCATTGAGGACGGCCTCCCGGCGACGCCGTGGAGGAAGCCATCAAGGACGCCATCACTGTCCTCCCGTGGCCAAATCCAGTCCCGACAGTTGTCGAGGCCACCATTTATTATTCAATAACTAGGATCAGTTTTTCAAACTAATCAAATCTGTCGGGATATAAAAATAGAGATTCAAGGGGTGGAATTTTTGGCAAATCCTGGTGATTGAATAATATATGGTGGCTAGAGTGTATGCATAGCTAACTGATGAAGATCAGCAAAATGCATCTTGACAAAAGAATGCGATGCTTCGAAATCAAATAAAACAGTAGCTGGGCTGAAATTAACAAGAAACATACCGAGGACGACATCAGGTGCATCAATCGCCTCTTCTGCAGTGATTTGATTCATCCGCCCTCGTGCCTGAGCTGGATCAGCCTTGACAGGCGGCCTCGGTGGTGGTGCTGGACGTACATGCGCTGGAGATGGCCGAACGGGAGGCAACCCACATGCCTTTGCTAAGCATTGGTTAGCAAAATGTCTGGGACACCCGCAGTGATAACAGATCACAACCGGCTTGACATTGTTGATATTAGGTGGTTGATTTCCACTAGCTCTTGGCTGCCTGGTAGGTGGAGGAGGATGAGGTGCAAACACTAGTGGCCTCGGTGGAGTTGGAGCTTGAGCTCGAGGAGGTTGAGGCTGCCACATGCGCGGTCTTGGTGAACCGCCACTAGCTGCAATCTGTGCAGCCCTCTTCCGCTTGCGTGCTTCTTCCAAAGCCTTGCCCTTGCTTTCAGTTATGATGGCCTTATTGACAAGATGCTAAAAATTTCTGAAGTCATGAACCGCCAAGGCCATCTGCAGCTCCTCAGTCAAACCATTCATGATCGATTCTGGCGACGAAGGTCAGTTGCAACATCATCAAGTGCGTATCGAGCCAGGAAATTAAACTCATGAAGGTACTCAGTTACACTCTTTCACCCTTACTTAAGAGCGAGGAACTCTTGCTGCTTGATCATCATGAGACCCTTTGGAATGTGTGCCTCACGGAAAGCTTCCTTGAACTCGTCCCAAGTCGGGACGTGTCTGGCAGGCTGGATAGTATAAAAATTATCCCACCAAGCACTGGCTGCGCCATCCAACTGATAACTGGCAAAGAGAACCTTCTCTCTCTCAGAACATTGAGCAATAAACATCTTTTTCTCTATCACTCTAAGCCAGTCTTCTGCTTCCATAGGGTCTTCGGAGCTGGAGAACACTGGTGGGGTTGGTCCGTTGAAAAATAGACCATACATTTCACAACAAGAAAAATATCACCAATTAGCCATAAATCATTACATATATAGATTCGACAACATTAACATAATGTTCGAGTTCACAATACAACATTCACATATATAGATCGGACATCCACAACATATTCGAGTTCAAATTCGAAAAGCTAAGCATAAGGCATAAAACATATAACAGTTCCAAGTAGTTCACGGAGTGAATGCATGGTACACCAATTGTCGAGGTGCATGAGTTAACCTTCAAATTGTTGCTCCCAATACTCAACTGCAAAGATGAAGACCATGGATCAGTTATTGACTCTACGGAGTGAAATCATTACTCTATATGTGCAAAGTAATGCTAGTAATGCATACAATCCAAAATACTGAAAATAAATATGAGGTACATCTTTCCAATTTTATCATATGTGCCCCCATAGGAAAAAAAGAATGTACATCGTAATTCAAATCAAACATCTTTTACAGCTTCCTGGATTATATTTGCATTGCATGCCAACAAACCCGATGTATAACATAAGTTTATCACAAAGTATTTGTTCAGTTTATATTTTGCAGAAATAAGAGGTGGCAGGACTACTACCTCTTGATTCTGGGAAACAAATGGACTTTATTTGTCTTTTTAAAAGACCTTCTTCCACAAGAAGAAATTTGGGGTTGCACATATTTTGTTCTTACACAACACATGGAGCAAAGTTGCAGGCTCTTGCAGACACGAAGACCAAGAGATGAAACAAAACACAATTATTAATTCTCACATATATACTCCATTAATACTAGTAATATTTAAGTACTAGATTCAATTTGATCTCAAATGTACACACCTAGCAGTAGCATTATTGGAAGTAGTGTTGACCATGTTGTTGTTGAACCCATCAAAGCCATCTACTTCACCAGCAACAACACCTCTCATCAGAAAGCCCATATCTCTGGTCTGGCCATGGCCTGCAAACACACCATATATGCATGTCTCATCACACTGCAAAATACAAACATATGTGTATATAATGGATACAATCCTTGAATCAACTCAGACCATGGAATTCCAAAGGGATCAACATATTAAGATCTAGGCAATATGTATTTTACCTGCAACACATGATGTTTGTGTGGAGCTAGCTAGCATATACATGTCAACAAGCTAGCTATGTCCTTTTGTTTTTGAGTGGTCCGAAACAAGCAGAGTGAAAAATGTTTGTGTGGAGCTAGCTAGCATATACATGCATGCAGATGCAAGTGAAAAAGGAGAGAAGCAAGCCTCTCATCTCTAGTTACTTGCCTGCAGGTGGCTCTTAACATCTCCTTTTCTCGTATAAAAATTATCTGTTCAATTATAGCTATTTTTTTGCAGGCGAATGGAGAATAAGTAATTGTAAATCTTACACCACATTCAAGGTTCATATCATGCCCGACAGAATCCAAAGCTTATATCCCCGGTCATACATACTAAAAGTTGGAACATGGAAAAAATCCAATCAAAATTACATGCATTGCACATATTCAAATTTCTAAGCAAACAATTAGCCGGCCAAGGCATATTGAGAAGTTTTACATGCAATCCATTACCATCATCTCTCATTTAACATTCAACAAAGGTTTCATCCAGGATTAAAACACTCACTTTGCAGCTAGGACCATCGAAGGGGACACCGATCACACCGGTGACCACTCTGGCCATCTTAGTGGTCCGTGAGAATGGAGAATAACGGATCTTGACAGAATCCATAGGTACACCCATTTCCTTAAACTCTTGCACACACAAAATCGCTTCCCCAAGTCACTACTGCACATCCCATCCAAGAAGCCACGGCACTGACACAACTGCAAAAAAAAACACACACACACACACACCAATTCGATTTTGATACCTTCCGGAGCGATTCGCCGACCGAGCACGCTGCTTTCGGCATACTGCTGATGCCGGCCCAAACTCGGCTTCATCTTTGTTCTCCTACCATCGAAGAGAACGATTCCAAGGAAGATCGCATCAATAGAAACTCTGAATTGGATTAACAATTCTTGGGACATAAAAACCACAACCCACCTCCTCCATGTTCATGCATGAACCATAAACAACAAGCATCAGAGCATGAGTCAAGCAAAACATAAAAACTAGAATAACAAAAATTGAGGAAAACAAATCGGGAGTAATTTATAGAACCGAGCTGAGGCGTCCAGCGGTCGGAGGCCAAGCCAGCCATGGGCGGTGCAGAGACGGCACCATGGAGGGCCAGACGCGGGCCGAGCTGAGGGGACCGGGCGGCCAGGGGCGGCGCCATGGAGGACAGGCCGGGCCACCAGGGGCCGACCGAGAGAGCTGGGAAAGAGGCACCATGAGAAATCCAAATCTGGCTAGGGCCGAGGGAGGAGGTGCAACACCCCAGCTCAACATTGAGACTAGAATGCTACTAAAATAAAATTAAACAAATCTAAGCTAAGACTATTTACCAAATTTTTCGGCAGAACCTCCTTTGTATAGTTAACTATACCGAGGTTCCAGCAATTAAATATATCATTACCCATAACTCATCATCCAAATTCATTCAAGCATGCAAGATAATCTATTCCGATAAAACATTAATAAGCATAACCAAAACTTGCTACTCTCACTATTACAAATAAGCTAAAACATTCAACCAAAGCCATAAGTGATTCTCAATCAGTTTGCTTATTATTAGAGTATAAACTAAATGATAGTCTTCTTTAGGATGAGTGGTAGTGAGTGCATCCAAACAATACTACTCCCTCCCATGCATGCCGTTCTTGCCAGAGGTACCTAAAAACACAACAAAGCAAGGGTGAACCCAAGGACTCAGCAAGTATCAATAAAGGAAACACTAAGTTCACAATTATAGCAACAATATACCAAAAGAAGCATTACACTAAACACAACTCCCATGCTTATGTAATGCGAACATGCAATGCATCTTTTAATCTTTATCTCTTTTCGTATTTTACCGGTAATGCGGGGTATACAACCGTCGATGTATACCCTTGCCTGTGCCCTCTGGCACAAGGACCAAGAGCCTATACTCCACAAGTATAGGGACCATTGCCCATCATCTTCATGATGGGGACCTCTATTCAATGCCCACATTCCATGAATGTGGGGACCACAAGCCCGTCATTTACATGACGGGGACCTCAACTGTATATACTTGGTCACCACGTGACCAAGTCTCAGGTATGCTCCCAATATGCGTATGTACTATGACTCTATCTTTCATACATATGAATCAACAAGTACATACCAAAATCTTAGATCTCAAATAACATGTAAGGCATTAACAACATACATAGGTAATCTTTAGCCATAAACATGCATTCACCAAGCTGTATTCATATTCATCACACTATCATCCATGTATGGCTAATATGAGTAAAACGCAAGCAATCATATCAAACAATCGTAATTATGCCACAATCAGGATACTTGCCTCAACTGTGCGGGAATGGTGGACGCGAAGAGGGTGCTGCCCCTGGAACCAAACCCCCACCTGAATATAATTATAAACCAAGCTAAGACAATCATACTGGACCAAAGACATATTTAATAGCACAAACGAAATCGCTAAACTCCCAAGCGCCTTCCAAACTTCCAACTTCTATCGATCGATCTGTCCCCTCTGCGGACAGTCAAATTATAAAATCCATAACTTTCACTACATGGGTCCAAATAAGATGTTCTAGGACTTTCTGGAAAGATAATAAAATTCCCCAACTAAACCTAGTTGAGGGTCCCTTCTTAGTCGGCCATCTATTGACCCTACCGAGCTAGTTAACAGAACATCGAAATCGCGTCGGGTTCTCTGGACAGTACGCTAAAAACACCCTAACTTTTGCTACGAGTGTCCAAATCTTGTGTTCTTTAGCTTTCTGGAAAAGTATGGAAATTACCTACATTTTTTGTTACGTCAAGATCCTCTAATTTCTTCTTAAACTAATGGCTTAACCCAGATTTCTACAAACTATCGAGATGCTGATAGATTAGCAGGACAGCAACACTAAAAAAAAATCATATCTCGCTGACCGTTGGCCACGGAAAGCTAACGACATAACCCAACTATCTCTAAGAGATAGGATCCACAGAATCTGCTTCCAAGGACACGAAAACCGCCGTTCAAAATTCTGGACAGAATGGGATCTAAACAACCGATCTACTAACGAGTTCATACACGCCTTAAATACGAAACATACAACGAGGGAGGATCTTCGTTACCCTTGAAGAACGCAGGAAGACGATGAACTAGCCCCATGAAGAAGATCTTTTCCCTCTTTCCCTTCCTCCCTCTCGAATGGATGCAGTCCTGCGGTCTTCCTCTCCTTTCTTCGCTCGGCCGGCAGCAGGGAGCACCGATGGCGAGGAGGGGAGGCACTAATGGCAGGGGCAGTGTAACATCCCAAATGTATAATCTGGGTTATTCAAGTATAATTATATGTGTAGAAATTAAAACTTTTTCTCACAACTTGAAAACCCTTACAATCTCATGTAATTCTTGTCCAAGAGTTGTGTAAACCAAGAACACAAAGCTCTTGTTGACCAAAAGTCAAATTCGTTTTCCACTTCTCTCAAATCTTGTGCCAAACAATTGGAAAGTATCTTCCTTGGTCCTAAAACTGATATGGGACCCCTTCTGAAAAATATCATGAGTTATAGCACTTGTTGATAAATTTTGGAGGTAAAACAATCCTTTAAACAACCTTAATGAAATTCCTGAGAAAATGCATTGCATAATAACCTCTGGAAAATTTATGTAAGGTTAATCATGTTGTCAGCTAGCTCCAGTTAAAATCTTATGAATTTTGGAGTTCATTTGCTATCTCAAACAAATTTGCCAAGTCTTAGTCGTTAGAAAATTAAATTTAAAACAGAGTACTCGTTCCTTGGGTGAGCCAGTACTCAAACCTGGTCCGGCCCAACCCCATCGACCTCCTTTCCCACCTTGATGAGGTCGAGCCGTTGGATCCAATCCAACCGCCACGACCTCCCCTCAACCAAGGCCCCCAGACCTCCCATTCGAGGTCCTCTTGACCTCGTGGACCTCCTCGGGTCAACGTGGGCGCCGACCTCCCCACCTCCCGCATTCGGCCGTAAGACCCTCTTTGCATTTAGTTGAGGTCGAGCCGTTGGATTTACATCCAATGACCACGACCTCCTCCTCAAACGTTCTCGATTAAGACCTCCCCACCTCATCGTCACACCATTTGGATCAAAGATCCACGGTCATGACCTCCCCATGCGTTAAATCCCAAAGACCTCTCGCTTTGTTGAGGTCTTGGCCCTTGATTAAGATCCAACCGCCCCGACCTCCCATGGTTATCCAACCTCAAAACCACCTTCCACCTTGGCGAGGTCATCGCTGTTGATTTACATCCAACCGCCTCCTCGACCTCCCTTTGTACTCACTTGAGGTCGTGAGCCGTTGGATTTACATCCAAAGGCCACGACCTCCTCAAAAATATTACAAGAAGGTCCTCCGCCTTGATGAGGTCCATGCCCTTGGATTTGCATCCAAAGGCCATGACCTCCCCTCGATCTCTTATGTTGGCGTGTATGTTAAGTCCCAACCGGAGGTCCGCACCGCTGGATGGAGATCCAACGCTTTGGACCTCTGTCCATTTCTCACGCGCGTTTTCACGTTAAGGAGATCGGAGGGCCACGACCTCCTGCGCTTGATCGTGTGGTGGGACCTCCTCCCACCACTTAAAACTTAACGGTTCAAAATAGGATCCGATGGTTAGGACCTCTCCCGTGTCTTATCCAACGGCCATAAAGTCCTCCTGTTCTTCTCCTTCCTGGCTGGCGGGCAAACTCGGCGGCGCAATTAATGCGTGTCCGACCTTGGGGTACACTTCATCGACTTTTTGTCGACCGCATTTAATGCAGTCACTTTTAGCCTCGAGTCAAGCCAGAGCCCGCCTCTTGTCGCCCCCATGTCTTGTCCACCTCATGGACCCTGCGGGCTAAGCTCACCATGGAGCTTAGCCCCACTCATCACCTTCAATCAGGTTATAGTACCCTTGGAAGCCTCCCTTGGCTTCCTTTGCACCTAATTGACCTCGGCCTTGCACTTTGTGCGTGGTCGAGCTCCTTCTCCACTAACACTCACTCACCTCACTAGTGGCCGCCATTGTTGATGTCCTTGGAGCTTCTCGGTAGCTCAAGGGTTCGAGTGGCTCCCTCTTCCACCCTCGCTCATTTTGTGCTCCCCAAACCTCGGAAGTTAACCCTAACTTAGTTTGTTTGGGCGCCAGAGGAGGACAAAGTCGGGCTTGAAGTGGAGCTTTGGCCGTGGAGCCCTGTCTTCCCCAACTCCGGCCACCACCTCCACGACCTCCCGAAGACCTTAGGACCACCAGTAAACCCCTGTTAGTCCTTTAGATGTTGGCACCCTTATGAATGATCTCATGGAGCTTTTCTTGGCACAAGCTTGATTGTCGCATGAGCTCGTTTTTGCATTTTCAGACAGGCCGTAAGGGACGATTGTCCTTCGCGGCCACGGCTGCTCAAGGCC
>CM070567.1:56862537-57415173 GCA_036346405.1 Phyllostachys edulis | reverse complement strand
GGCCTGGGCCTGGGCCTGGGCCTGGGCCTGGGCCACTGGGCCTGGGGCCTGGGCCACTGGGCCTGGGCCTGGGCCACTGGGCCACTGGGCCTGGGCCTGGGCCTGGGCCTGGGCCACTGGGCCACTGGGCCACAGGCCACTGGGCCTGGGCCTGGGCCTGGGCCTGGGCACTGGGCCTGGGCCTGGGCCACTGGGCCTGGGCCACTGGGCCACTGGGCCACAGGGCCACTGGGCCTGGGCCTGGGCCTGGGCCTGGGCCTGGGCCTGGGCCTGGGCCTGGGGGCCACTGGGCTGGGCCACTGGGCCTGGGCCACTGGGCCTGGGCCACTGGGCCTGGGCTGGGCCTGGGCCTGGGCCACTGGGCCACTGGGCCTGGGCCACTGGGCCACTGGGCCTGGGCCTGGGCCTGGGCCTGGGCCTGGGCCTGGGCCTGGGCCACTGGGCCACTGGGCCTGGGCCTGGGCCACTGGGCCTGGGCCACTGGGCCACTGGGCCACTGGGCCACTGGGCCTGGGCCTGGGCCTGGGCCTGGGCCTGGGCCACTGGGCCTGGGCCCACTGGGCCTGGGCCTGGGCCTGGGCCTGGGCCACCTGGGCCACTGCCTGGGCCACTGGGCCTGGGCCTGGGCCACTGGGCCTGGGCCTGGGCCTGGGCCTGCCACTGGGCCACTGGGCCTGGGCCACTGGGCCTGGGCCTGGGCCTGGGCCTGGGCCTGGGCCACTGGGCCTGGGCCACTGGGCCACTGGGCCTGGGCCTGGGCCACTGGGCCACTGGGCCACTGGGCCTGGGCCTGGGCCTGGGCCACTGGGCCACTGGGCCTGGGCCTGGGCCTGGGCCTGGGCCACTGGGCCACTGGGCCTGGGCCTGGGCCTGGCCACTGGGCCTGGGCCACTGGGCCTGGGCCACTGGGCCACTGGGCCACTGGGCCTGGGCCTGGGCCTGGGCCACTGGGCCACTGGGCCTGGGCCACTGGGCCACTGGGCCTGGGCCTGGGCCTGGGCCACTGGGCCTGGGCCTGGGCCTGGCCTGGGCCTGGGCCTGGGCCTGGGCCTGGGCCACTGGGCCTGGGCCACTGGGCCTGGGCCTGGGCCTGGGCCTGGGCCACTGGGCCACTGGGCCTGGGCCTGGGCCACTGGGCCTGGGCCTGGGCCACTGGGCCACTGGGCCACTGGGCCTGGGCCACTGGGCCTGGGCCACTGGGCCTGGGCCTGGGCCACTGGGCCACTGGGCCACTGGGCCTGGGCCTGGGCCTGCCTGGGCCTGGGCCACTGGGCCTGGGCCACTGGGCCACTGGCCCTGGGCCACTGGGCCACTGGGCCACTGGGCCTGGGCCTGGGCCACTGGGCCTGGGCCTGGGCCACTGGGCCTGGGCCACTGGGCCTGGGCCCTGGGCCTGGGCCTGGGCCTGGGCCACAGGGCCCCTGGGCTGGGCCTGGGCCTGGGCCTGGGCCACTGGGCCTGGGCCTGGGCCACTGGGCCACTGGGCCTGGGCCACTGGGCCACTGGCCTGGGCCTGGGCCTGGGCCACTGGGCCTGGGCCTGGGCCACTGGCCTGGGCCTGGGCCACTGGGCCTGGGCCACTGGGCCTGGGCCACTGGGCCTGGGCCTGGGCCTGGGCCTGGGCCACTGGGCCTGGGCCACCTGGGCACTGGGCCTGGGCCTGGGCCACTGGGCCTGGGCCACTGGGCCACTGGGCCTGGGCCTGGGCCACTGGGCCTGGGCCTGGGGCCTGGGCCTGGGCCTGGGCCACTGGGCCACTGGGCCACTGGGCCTGGGCTGGGCCTGGGCCACTGGGCCTGGGCCTGGGCCACTGGGCCTGGGCCTGGGCCTGGGCCTGGGCCACTGGGCCTGGGCCTGGGCCTGGGCCTGGGCCACTGGGCCACTGGGCCTGGGCCTGGGCCTGGGCCACTGGGCCTGGGCCTGGGCCTGGGCCACTGGGCCACTGGGCCTGGGCCTGGGCCACTGGGCCACTGGCCTGGGGCACTGGGCCTGGGCCTGGGCCACTGGGCCTGGGGCCTGGGCCACTGGGCCTGGGCCTGGGCCTGGGCCACTGGGCCTGGGCCTGGGCCACTGGGCCTGGGCCTGGGCCACTGGGCCTGGGCCTGGGCCTGGGCCTGGGCCTGGGCCACTGGGCCTGGGCCTGGGCCACTGGGCCACTGGGCCACTGGGCCTGGGCCTGGGCCACTGGGCCTGGGCCACTGGGCCACTGGGCCTGGGCCTGGGCCTGGGCCTGGGCCTGGGCCTGGGCCTGGGCCTGGGCCTGGGCCTGGGCCACTGGGCCACTGGGCCTGGGCCTGGGCCTGGGCCTGGGCCTGGGCCTGGGCCTGGGCCACTGGGCCACTGGGCCTGGGCCACTGGGCCACTGGGCCTGGGCCTGGGCCACTGGGCCTGGGCCTGGGCCTGGGCCCTGGGCCACTGGGCCTGGGCCTGGGCCTGGGCCTGGGCCTGGGCCTGGGCCACTGGGCCACTGGGCCACTGGGCCACTGGGCCTGGGCCCTGGGCCACTGGGCCTGGGCCTGGGCCTGGGCCACTGGGCCACTGGGCCTGGGCCACTGGGCCTGGGCCTGGGCCTGGGCCACTGGGCCTGGGCCTGGGCCACTGGGCCTGGGCCTGGGCCACTGGGCCTGGGCCACTGGGCCACTGGGCCTGGGCCACTGGGCCTGGGCCACTGGGCCACTGGGCCTGGGCCCTGGGCCTGGGCCACTGGGCCTGGGCCTGGGCCTGGGCCTGGGCCACTGGGCCTGGGCCTGCCTGGGCCTGGGCCTGGGCCTGGGCCTGGGCCACTGGGCCACTGGGCCTGGGCCACTGGGCCACCTGGGCCACTGGGGGCACTGGGCCTGGGCCTGGGCCACTGGGCCTGGGCCTGGGCCTGGGCCACTGGGCCACTGGGCCTGGGCCTGGGCCTGGGCCACTGGGCCACTGGGGCCTGGGCCTGGGCCACTGGGCCACTGGGCCTGGGCCTGGGCCTGGGCCTGGGCCTGGGCCACTGGGCCTGGGCCTGGGCCTGGGCCACTGGGCCTGGGCCACTGGGCCACTGGCCTGGGCACTGGCCACTGGGCCTGGGCCTGGGCCACTGGGCCTGGGCCCTGGGCCACTGGGCCTGGGCCTGGGCCACTGGGCCTGGGCCTGGGCCACCTGGGCCACTGGGCCTGGGCCTGGGCCTGGGCCTGGGCCACTGGGCCTGGGCCACTGGGCCTGGGCCTGGGCCACTGGGCCTGGGCTGGGCCACCTGGGCCACTGGGCCTGGGCCACTGGGCCTGGGCCTGGGCCACTGGGCCTGGGCCAAACCACTGGGCCACTGGGCCACAAACCTGGGCCACTGGGCCTGGGCCACAAACCCTGGGCCTGGGCCTGGGCCACTGGGGCCTGGGCCTGGGCCTGGGCCTGGGCCTGGGCCACACAAGGCCACTGGCCACTGGGCCACAAACCTGGGCCTGGGCCTGGGCCACAAACCCTAAACCCTAAACCCTAAACCCTAAACCCCAAAACCTAAACCCCAAACCCTAAACCCTAAACCCTAAACCCCTAAAACCCAAAACCTAAACCCTAAAAACCCTAAACCCCTAACCCTAAACCCCTAAACCCTAAACCCTAAACCCCTAAACCCTAAACCCTAAACCCTAAACCCTAAACCTAAAACCCTAAACCTAAACCCTAAACCTAAACCTAAACCTAAACCTAAACAACCCTACCGCCATCTTTTCTAAGAGGTGCGCTTTGTATCTTAGTGCTAGCAAGTCAAGCGGCGTCTGATTGTTCCTTACTAAGCGTTTGATACCATCGAGGTGCTACTATGGTTCTTTATTGCGCTTGAGTAAGCGTCCGCGATCTTCATAAGGAATATAGCGTTCTTTGGAGAGATGATCGACTCACGAGGACGCCGGCCGATCGAATACGACCACTACATCGACATGCTCGATGCTGGATGATCGACTACGACCACTACATCGATGCGCTCTATGTTGGACCAGGCTGCTCCAACTCTTTTTCCATTGCTCTGCGCGTTTGGTGGTAACGATCTGTGATCATCTACTTGCTTGCCTTCCTAATTTATGTGGTAGATTTTTTGATTTGTTGCTATCGTAGCCTTCCCGTATCCCAACAGTGGTCTCGTCAGTCTCCAGATCAGTTGCCATAGTAGCAACTAGCAGGTCCTCGGTAACCACACTAGAGTCCATGACAACCGCGTAAAATAACAATCAACGTTAGTTAGGTGATGAACATTCTTTATCTAGGATATACATTTTTGTTTGGTTACCTATCTCTATAAGGCTAACATTCTGTGTGGTCGTAGGTGTGGTCGGAGCATCAATTGGCTTACAACTTTCAGTGGCCTCATTGATCCTCAGCCCGACCGACTACACATTAAAGCGGGTTTATGGTAAAACCAATCGGAAAACATATAAAGATGAAAAGTAGTTGATATTTTTACCTAAAATTTCTCAGCTCTCTCTTTTGCAGAAACAACCGCTAAGATCCTAGGGAAATCAGCCTTCTCGCTAGGCTCTCCGGCGCAAATCATCTTGACTCGGTTTCTAATCTCATCAGGAGACAAAGCTGTAAGGACAAACAAGAGACTTTAGGATCACAAAAATAATTGACCAATATAAGCAAACTGGTCAGAATTCTTCAGAACTTACCCTCCTTCGAGTCTTTGGTCACATCATCACAACCAATATACCAGAGCATCGGATATGCTCGGGCCTTCAAGGGGCTAATCCAGCGCATGGAAAAGTCCTTTACCACATGTGACGAGGATTAAAATCTCTATGTATTATCTTAATACATAATAAAAGACCATACGTCTCTATGGTCGTAACCCCTAAGGCTAAAGACCTCACTAGTCGTAAGGATTCCAGAGGTTACAAAAGGGTACCCTGGTCGGACAAGGTCCTGTACCTAGTCTCCAACCAGGTAGCTACTCGAAAAAGCTATGAACTGGTATTTATAACTGATCCCAAGTATATTCTTACCGTGCGATGAATATAGCATATCTTGCATCCTTCATATCACACTGTTACATAGTCCTAAAGACACAGACAACAACCACCATACGGTTGAATGTCTCTAAGACACTTAACCGCAGAGCAGTTAAGACATTGTTAACTGACACCTCGCCCAGACCAATCGCAACGCTTCACCAGGGACACCTTCTCTAGGAGTAACTGCCACCTCTTCAGAAGTTATTTAAGAGTGGAGCACAGAAAACCAAAGGAAAAAAGAAGGAGGCACATAGGCAAACAGGAAGATTGAGATCGATACCAAGAAGCATATCGACAATCGCATTCTGATCTGAGACAAGCAAGATAGCATCATCAGATTAGATCATAGCAATCTCCACACAGTGTAATTAGGATTAGTCCCTAGTCGGGTCATAAGCACCCCCCGTAAATCCAGTTCATATCAATAAAGAGCGGCCCCAATCTCTCCCAGGAAATATCACGTCATTTTCCTCTTTTATTTCGTAAGATCGGCGACTCGATAAATCGACAATTTGCTTGTTGTCGAGTGGGGAAGAAGACGTAAGTTTCTTGAAGAAACTCTCCGCTCATCAAATCCTCGCTCACTCCTCATAATTTGGGATGAGGAGAATTGGTTCGACCTGGCGGACTTCGTCGACCTCGACAAGGAAGGATGCATCCATGCCATGCAAGAAAATGGCATGTCATCCTCCTCCTCCTCTTCCGCTGGTTCGCACGTCACGGACGTTGGCAAAATTGACCGGATGGGTGAGGATCCACCACTACGACAAGTGGTGCTTCTAGCCATTCCGACCAGCTCAGAATGTCCGGAAGCCACTCTAAGCCTGGTCTTTCTGACCGGCAAAACAGGTAAAGAAAATTCAGCACCGCCACTCGAGAATTTCTAGTCTCGATGAAATTATGGCTAAAAGGTACTCACCTACAGCTTCTGGCAATTCCAGGAGCCAACCGACATCTAGTAATGGTGTTGATGAAGCCTCCACTGGTCGTAGGCCAAGTGGGGATGATAAGGCTCAGCATACGATCGGCAGTCCACCGGATCAGGCCAAGCCTACCAAGAAGACCTCAGGAGGTGCTCATCTTCGACCGCTCTCCGTCGTGGAAACTCCTAGTAGAAGTACTGGAAGGCTCTCCATTAGTTACAATGGAAGCTCGTCGGAGGATCGCTGATGGAGGCACGAGGTCAATGCAATCGGAGATGCAAATCAAAATGCCTTGCACGGTCCTACACACTCTGCCGTGCCACCACGTGTTGATGGAGATGATACGGGCCGTCAAGCACCAACTTCCGGAGGCAATAGAATTGATCAACGTCTATCAGTTAACTCACCTGGCACTGCCCCACCAAGAGTAGCTGGTCGGACGGAACAAATCCGGAGGTCGGGGGAGGGTTCAGACCTATGTACACCTATGACCAGTATGAACCCCCTGAGACCTTTGGTAACTGTACGAAACCTGCAACGTATTCAAGATATACTAAATAATTCTAACCCTGTTCTAGCAGAAACCCCAGGTTTTGTATAGCTCGTAGGCCAAGTATCGGAGATTCTGCAATAGACTATGCAACGAACGAAAGCGTATCGGGAACAGAGAAATTCTAGGCGTCAAACCATGACTTCGTCCCAACGCTCCTCCCTCGGTAGAGGGAAGCATGGTCGTGTTGGGGAACAATACATACCAAGACCTCCTCGACGATTCCGACCAAGGAGTCATGAGGGAAGAAGGCTATTCCATGTAGCCACTCCCTCACCACGTCGAGAGGCGCTTGGACCTGACGATCTCCGACATTGTCTAAATCAAGCAGGCGATCGAAGACATCATACCAATGTCTACGACCGGATCGGCACACCGGAGCTCCAGCGTTCCAATCCTAGGAACCGGTCTCCGACCGATTACAATCCAGCACCTTTCCAAAGAAGGTGCCATGAATCGACCACAGGTTGTCGAGCCTTCTCCGCATGGCTTCAAGCTGTGCGTTGGCCAAACAGGTTCCGACCGGCCAACTTGGACAAGTTCAATGGGACTCAGAACCCATTAGAGTTTCTCCAAATATATACCACCGCCATCAGAGCTGCTGGTGGCGACGAAAATATGATGGCAAACTATCTGCCCACCGTGCTCGAAGGGTCTGCCCGGTCATGGTTACTTAACCTACCGATCGGATCAATCTATACTTGGGAGCAACTCTGCGACTTTCTAATTGTGAACTTCTAGGGTACATACGACCGCCTTGGAAAGGAAGACGACTTCCACCGAATCCGGCAACGCTCTGATGAAACTCTCCATCAATACATCAAGAGATTCAGCCATGTTCGTAATTCCATACCGGAGGTCGCAGAATTATCAATTATTCAGGCTTTTAAAATAGGTCTAAGGAATCGACGGTTTACGGAAGATATAGCAATCAACCCTCCACGAACAACCATTGAACTTTTCAACATGGCCGACAAGTACGCCACCGCTAGTGAAGTAATTGAGTGGTGTGAGGCCATTGATCGGAAAGACAAAATCCCCCAGCTTCGCTTGGACAAAACAGAGAAAAAGAATAAGAAGGCTCTCAAGAAGAAGAAAAACCGCAGACCCGACGACAAAGAAGTCCTAGCTATCCCTGAAAATTTTACTTAAGGGTAAAAGGACTATCTGGTCGAGGCAAAGCAAAACTCTCGATCAAGGATTCGGAAAAACAAGAAGTGGTGTCCACTTCACGTGACGAGGCACGACCTCTGCACTGCCGAGCACAGCAAAAAAATATGAGGATTATTATGCAGGTAAAGGACCATTTCCCACAATACAGGAGCTTAGAGAGACAAGTTCCAAAAAGGACAAAGATGGCGACGAAAAAATGGAGTACTAGGAGCCTCAGCACACGGTCAACATGATCTTTGGAGGATCTTCTTCATACAAATCGAGGCATCATCTAAAGGCCATGGAGTGGGAGGTCAACCTCGTCAAGCCTCCGACCATCATCAAGCCATCAAGGTGGTCGGACATGACAACCTCCTTCAGCAAAGAAGATTGCCCCATCCCTTCGACTCGACCAGGTAGGTTCCCTATTGTTGTTGAGCCTATTATTAATAACTATAGGGTTAATCGAGTCTTGATAGATGGTGGTAGTTCTTTAAACATTTATTTGCGGGAACTTTAGAAGACATGCAAGTTCCCAAGTCCAAGTTGAAACCAGTGAAATATGCCTTTCACGGTATAGTCCCTAGCTCCACCGCTAAACCGATAGGGCAGGTATCCCTACCAGTTACGTTTGGAAGACCTAACAACTTTCGAATAGAAAAGATTCCATTCGATGTGGTGGATTTCGAATCCGCATACAATGGAATCCTTGGTCGACCGGCCTTAGCAAAGTTCTTGATAGCCACGCACTACGGTTATCAAAGTTTAAAAATGCCAGGACCAAGAGGAGTCATCACGGTTCGAGGAGATCAGAAAATGGCTTATGTGTGTGATCAGAAATCCCTAGAACTGGTCGATGAACTTTCGACCAGAGAGGCTAATCCATCTACCGTGCGGGTCAAGAACTCGAGGCCAAAGATGACGCTAAACCCATCCGACCAGACAAAAGAGGTACTGCTTGACCAAGGCGCTTCTCCGGACAGCGCCAAGTCTCCACTTGGGTCAGGAAACGCTGACCCATCTATCCGTAAGATACTGGTCGGGGCAAGACTCGACCCTAAATAGGAAGAGTCGCTCGTCTCCTTCCTCCGAGCAAATCAGGACGTATTCGCCTGGCAGGCGTCCGACATGCCTGGAATCCCCCGGGAGGTGATCGAGCACAGGCTAGCTCTCTAGCCTGAGAAGAAACCGATCAAGCAGAAGCTGCGGCGTTTTGCACCTGATCAGAAGGAGGCAATCCAGTCAGAGATTAACAAGCTCCTCAAGGCTGGGTTTATCCGTGAAGTCGACCACCCTCAGTGGCTCGCCAATCCTGTAATGGTTAGAAAAAATAATAGGAAA
The DNA here is from genome assembly GCA_036346405.1 of Phyllostachys edulis. Taxonomy (NCBI): domain Eukaryota; kingdom Viridiplantae; phylum Streptophyta; class Magnoliopsida; order Poales; family Poaceae; genus Phyllostachys; species Phyllostachys edulis. The sequence continues at coordinate 57,406,225 of CM070567.1, read as the reverse complement.
TGGCGAATGTGTATTGACTTCACAGATCTTAATAAAGCTTGTCCGAATGATGATTTTCTCCTTCCACGCATTGACCAACTTGTAGACTCTACTTCCGGGTGTGAGTTACTAAGTTTTTTAGATGCGTATTCAGGGTACCACCAGATTAATATGTGTAAAGAAGATGAAGAGAAAACTTCCTTCATCACTCTATATGGCACTTATTGCTATATTAAGATGCCATTTGGTCTCAAAAACGCCAGTGCAACTTTTCAAAGGTTGATGCAGAAAACCTTTAGTCCACAGATAGGTCAGAATCTAGAAGCCTACGTTGATGATCTGGTCATAAAGACCACCAATGCTAGCGATCATATTCTCGACCTACAAGAGACTTTCAATAATTTGCTCTATGGTCTCCTTATGTCTTACACAGACTAAAAGAAAGATACCCACAGGTACAAAAGTTGCTCTATGGTCTCCTTATGTCTTCAAGAAAACTAAGGCATTACTTTCAGGCCCACAAAATGGTCGTACCAACCGGATATCCCCTTGGTCAAGTCCTTGGAAACAGGGAATCATCAGGACGAATAGCAAAATAGGCGGTTGAGCTAGGGGCGTTTGACCTCCATTTTATCTCACGAATAGCAATCAAGTCCTAGGCAATAGCAGAATTCATTGCCAAATGGACAAACCTTGAACCCACCCAAGGGCCCAAGTACGAACACCATGAAGAGTGGACAATGTACTTTGACGGTTCCTTGATGCTAAAAGGATCGGGGGCTGGAGTTGTCTTGATATCCCCTACTGGTGAACACATCAAGTACGCCATCCAGTTAAATTTTCCTGCCACGAAAAACGTGGTAGAATATGAAGGTTTACTGGCAGGACTCCGAGCAGCTCGTTCGCTCGAGATTCGCAGATTACTAGTGAAAGGCGATTCTCAACTAGTAGCGAATCAAGTAGGGAAAGAGTATCAATGCTCGAGTACCAAGATGTCATTTTATCTGGCGGAAGTACGAAAACTCGAAAAGCACTTCTTCGGTTTCCAGATCCAACATATTCCTATGAAGGAAAACTTTCTAGCAGACCAGTTGACATGGATGGCCTCCACGAGGTCGACCGTCCCGCCCGGAATTTTTCTCAAACAACTCGATTCACCCTCGGTGGTCGAGCCTTCTAAGAACATATATGATTCTCTACAGATCGGATGTTCCACAGGTCGTTGATGGTTGGCGCTATCACGATCAAGGTAGAGATTGGATGACATCGATCTACAATTATCTTCAGCATGACATGATTCCAGAAGATAATGTAGAGGCTGATCGTCTAGCACGAAAAGCCAAATCATACACTCTGATCGAACGTATCTTGAATAAATGGGGATCTCACGGAGTGTTGATGAGATGCATATCTCAAACGGATGGCATTAAGTTGCTAACTGAAATCCATGAAGGAGTCTGTGGAGCACATCATTCCTACAGAACACTGGTCGGTAAAGCCTTCAGGCAAGGATACTATTGGCCAATTGCCCTTCATGATGCAAAAGAGCTCGTGATGAAGTGCATACAATGTCAGTTTCATAGCCGACAAGTACATCAGCCGACACAAGCCTTGCAGACAATTCCTTTTTCTTGGCCTTTTGCAACTTGGGGACTGGACATTCTGGGACCTTTCCCAAGAGCACCCGGGGGCTTCGAATTTCTTTTCGTCATGATTGACATGTTTACAAAATGGATCGAAGCCAAGCCTGTTGTTAAAACAACAACTGCGGCCGCTAAGAGATTTCTCACGAAAAATATGGTCACACGATTCGGTGTACCCAGTCGTATAATCACAGACAATGGTGCCTAGTTGTGAGACCCCGGTTTATTAGGCTCATAATACTTAGTCATCCAATTGACCCTAGTATTATCAACTAAATAAACCGTGCCTCGAGATATATGTACTTCCCAAAGATGCAGTACACACAACTCATTACAAAAGAATGCATCAATTCCATTCAAACACATAGAACAGAACAAGCAACAAACCAGAAGTTAAGATAAATAAAGGATAGTTATTACAAAAGAGAGGCCGACCGGCCAAATAACAACAAGTCTACTAAGATAACAATGAAGCAAAAGTGCCATAGAGATGGCCATAACAAGAAACCAACCAAGTCGCTTTAACCCACAAGGCAACTGACCGGACCGCCAAGCTAGTCGCTTTCCCAGCCACCGCACATCTCACAAAAGTAAAGCCCTTTGGGCTCTACCTCCTCTGCAACAAGGTTATTAAGCAAAGCAAATGAGTACAAAAATATACTCGCAAGACTGACGTGTAGTATAACAGAACTATAGTTTAACTACATGCAAGCCTTATTTATGTGGATGAGGCTTTGGACTCATTTTAAGCATAAAGCAAGTTTTCATTTGCAATAATGTAATAGATTGAAAGCAATTTGACAAAGCATTTTTAATTGTTGAAGTAACAACGAGATAATAACATAACAACAACAACATGAACAACCTGGAAGTGACTAACCCAAGTCACCACAACAATAGCATGAATTAACCATTCATACCACCCATGTCAAGTTTTAATTAAAGGTTGTAGTCTAATTCTCACGGGGCGTATCCGAGCGTGTCCATAACCTAGGACAAGGCTATTCGAATAGTTTTAACCCTGCAGGGGTGTACCAATGTACCCACATGCCAGACCGCCTTTCCGCCACATGATTAAGCACACTTCCTTTGGTATGCCGACACGCCTAAGTCCTCGAGACATTTCCAATGGGCGATACTAATTAATAGTCAAGAACTCCATTGGGATAAGGACACATTAGACAAACCTAGCCGATCTGCTAATGCTCCCTTCCCACACCACACATACACATTTTGTTTTTAAACACACCCACCGACCAGCTCGTAATTAACACCTCCCAAAGTACTTAGTCAAGAGAGGTTCCATATCCCCTCGTGTGGTTAGCATAAATTGCTCGATCACGGTGGCGCAAGTAATTAGGTCCTTGTTGACTCGGGCATACTACCACATTCCAAAAACCACACCATCCATCCAATATGCCCAAGTCCAATCCAATCCTTTTTATTTTCAGATTTTGACTTTACAAATTAACAAAGCACAAGTGCTGGACATAAAGGAGTAATAATTAGATTTGTGTGATCAAGATCATCGACTAATTCGATGATCGCCCATTACTACCGATAACTAAGCATGTCTAAGCAATTAAAATCGAAAACTACTAAGTGATAAGAACTCATCCAACGAGCTCAAACCACAACAAATAACCTAGGCTCATGGTAGTAGAGGATAAACAATTCCTACAGATTATGCAACTATAGGATTGCTAGCGATGTTTTAACACAAGTAGCATGCATACATACAAGTAAAACAATATATTAACCTTAAAGTAATGGGCCAATAAAGGGGATATGATCAAACTATTTGCCTTGCTGTTGCTGGTCAAATTGTTGCTGAGGAGCGCTTTGGTTATCAATATTCTCTTCCGGAACCTAACGAGAAAGCGAAAAGAACCGATAAGAACAAAGAAAACAAAAAGGCTCAACAGAAAACTTTCTCCAAAAGCTTTGAAAATTTTACAGCAGCAAGATAAAGATTTATCAAGAATTTAGCAACAAGAATCAATTGAATAGGATTCTCAATGCAAAAGTCAAGATCAAAACAATTCTGCTCAGCTTTTAAAAATAGGAAAAGTTACTATTCATGTAATTAAATTGTTTGGCAACAATTTCTACAACAGAGGTGAAGCTGAGATTTTTAGGGTAGCATAAGAACCTCATAAGATGAACAACCCAATTGGGTTCATCTCATTTGGAGCTATAATGCACCTTCTATCAATTTTTAAAGACAAGAACTTGAACAAAATTATAATGCATAAGTATTCTTTTTGACAATAGCAACATGCTCAAAACTAATTTTCACAGTAAGTTCATTAATAGAGGAATCCAACGAAATTGGATTCACTCAAAAATAAGTTACATAGAATTAGTTACGCATTTTACAAGTTAAATGGATTTTTAATATAGCAATTAAAGCCTACATGTTAATAAAGTTAATCCTGGACATTTTTTTAACTATAACATGCTTAAAACCATTTTTAGATTTAAGTTTAGGTATTACCAGAATTGACAAAGTTGATTTCAACTAAAAAGGAGTTAAAAAGAATTTGTTATGCATTTTTGAACTTATCAGGAATTTTTAACACATTTAATAAAGCTGAAGAGAAGTAAAGCTTATTTTCCTATTTTTCTGAAGTCATATCATGCTTGAAACTATTTTTAGGTTAAACTTTAGTCCATAACAGATTTATTAAAAGTGGAATCAACCGAAAATGAATTAATATGAAATAGTTATACCTTTTCAAAGTTTAAAGCAATTTCCAGTTGTAAAATAAATCTCCCGGGAAATAATTAAAGGATAAACTGAGATATAAGGCATGGCGCTATCGGGCCGTTCATTCCAGATCAACGGCCCATCGCACGCACAAAGCAACCTGATCCGTCGGCCGAGAGATTTTCCACGTCGGATCTTAATCAAGCGACCCACGAAGTGGTCCGAACGTTCAAAGGAACGTGGGCCGTTCATTCCAGATCAACGGCTGAGATCGATCGGGCCGTTCGGAGTGGTCCGAACGGCCCGATGGATCCTGGCCGTGGATCAAGAGGTGGAGGGCTGGGATTGAAGGGGCCCTCGGAGCGATCCGAACGTCCCAGAACATCTGCGTCGTTGGTTTAGAGATGGAGGGCCCACAACGACCCAAGTTCAAATGCTCCGCTGGGAGAGAGAGAGAGAAAAAGGGAGGGGACCCACCCGGCAGCGACAGTGGGGCGCGTGTGTGTTTTAAGCGCCGCGATAACACCCGGGGCCCACACGATAGTGAGAGAAAGACTCGGGGAGGTTTTTGAGAGGGTCTAAAAGCACAGAGGCTGGGCCCACTTGTCAGTGAGACAAGGTGGCGGCTTAAGGCCAAATTAATTGCGGTAATCAAAGATTAGCCATTTTTAACATATGATTAGCATTAATGATTCCGAAATTAATCGCAACAGTGCCCGATAAGGTCTTTAAAATACCCTGGCCCACTGTCAGTGGCTGTTAAGCCGGTTTTTCGGTCATGATTAATGCTAAGAAATAAATTAACCGATGATTAAATAATGATTAGAGTTTAATGGCACCTTAAGTAAGCCCGCTTTAACGGCGACAGTGCCCGAGAGAGAGTTAAGGCGCTGTAGGGTTTTTGAGGACCATGGGCCCACACGTAAGAGAGACAAAGGTAGGTTTTAAGACATGCATTAATTGCTAACTAATCATTAACATTAATAGCAAATGATTAGCGCATTAAAACCGAAACTTTGCCTTAACCAAATCTGACACGATGCGCGCTCATCAACAAAATGCACAATAACCAAATAGCTTCGCCACGGCGATCGAACCTCATGGGTGCAAACCGATGACAGGAATGGGTCCGCAATAGCGCTGTGGACCCAAGGGCGGTGACCTCGCCGGCGGCGGTGGCCTGTATCGCCGGCGAGCCGAAGAAGATGAAAGTGACCCATTTGGCCGAAAGCAAGAAAATAGCGAAAGAGCTCCGCGTTGTTCTGAGAAGCGGGTGCCATGGCCTTAAGGGACTATTTAGAGTATACCTTGAGGCTGAGAGGAGATCGGAGAGGATGGAGGAGCTCCGGCGACTAGATCCTTGCCGGCTGTGAGGAAGATAGCAAGGAGAGCTCGGTCTACGCAAAGATACAGCCACCGGGTCATCACACTAGCCCCATTAATGCTCAAGGAAGCTTCATGAGCAAGAAATAGAGGAATGGAGGTACTCACCGGCGATGGGGAAGAAAGGGCTAGAGCTCGGCTGGTTTTGAACAGATCTAACCCTTGACCAATTCTGAACAAGACAAAGCAAAGTGAGTTAGGTGTTGGCTCAAGGTGGCTAGAGAAACAAGAACGAGCACAAAGGATGGAGAGGGAGCCACTGGAACCAATCTTCACCGAGGAGCTCCAGCTACAACAATGGCGGCCGATTGGTTTTGGGGATGGTTTGAGCTCCACAAGCACAGTGAGTGCTAGCCAAGCTCCAGTGGTGAGTAAAGAGTGCCAAGGAAGATCTGGAAGGGTTTAAACAGACAAGGGACACACTGGTGGAACAATGGCAGCGTCCATGGTGAACCTAGTTCACGGCCAGGTCTAGGGCAAGCTGAGTGGGTGGCTTGCAGAGGAAGGGTGGCATTGGGGGAGGCTCTCTGACGTGCATTAAATGCCCACAGCAAAGAGTCATTGTGAGGGGACCGGACGTTGGCCTCACCCACGCCTGCGCTGGTCATGGCGGCATGGAGCGCACGGCAAAGGACACAGCTAAGGAAGGGGATGACCTTGTAGCTAGGGCCCCACACGTAAGTGAGCTAAGCCAAAGTGGTTCAAGCCGGTACAACTAGGTGGTTCGGCTCCACCAAGTCTGGGTCGGTTGGACCGAACCCAAAACAGGAAAAAAGGATTTAAGGTTTCCAATATGCACCGAGGCTAAGAAGGATTTAATTGAGATAGCAATTTAACTCCAAAATTTACGAAATTTTAAATGAAGGCTGCTGACATGAGGACTAACCTCCCATAAAATTCCCAGAGGATTTAATGCACTGAATTTTTCTCAAGAAATTCCGGAAGGTGATTTTAGAGGTTTGACCAAGGTTTGACTTGCCTCTCAAAACATTCAAATAATTTCTAAAAATTATGAGAAAATTCAGAAGTGTCACAAGGCATCCCAAGAACTTAGGAAAATTATTTACAAGGGTTTGGCACAAGATTTTACCAAGGAGGTTTTTGATTGGAGAAATTTGATTTAAGAGTTTTGACTTTCCATAATTCCTTTGCAAGAATTACAGATTTGGTCAAGTGCTTCCCAAAGAAGAAAAGGTTTTAATTTCTACTCATTTTCATACATTTGAAGAAAAAACTTAGAATTGGGATGTTACACCAGTTCTCCAGCGGTCAATTCTAGGAATTCTGCGACAAACTTGGTATCAAAGTTCATTTTATACATTGCTCATCCGTGAAACAGCGGAGCGATTAAGCGAGCTAATGGTATCATTATGCAGGGGATCAAACACTGAGTGTTTGACCAGTTAATCAAACGGTTAGGGGCTTGGGTTCAAGAACTCCCGTCTGTATTATGGGTCGTTCGAACCACGACCAGTTGTGCGACCGGTGAAACACCATTCTTCTTGGTTTATGGTGCTGAAGCTATGCTTCCTCCAGAACTAAAAATTGGCTCTACTCGAACTAATTGTTTCAACGAAAACGATCAGAATGAACGACGACTTAACGACATTAATTTCCATGAAGAACGACGAAACCAAACCCTGGTACAATCAGCAGTACATCAACAAGCTATGCGAAGGTACCATAGTCGTAAGGTGCAACTTCGCAGCCTTGCTGTAGGTGATCTGGTTCTCATAAAAATTCAGAATCAAGCAAATCGCAACAAACTTTCTCCCAAATAGGAAGGTCCTTACACTGTGGTCGAAGTCACCCGACCAGGTTCTGTACGACTAGCCATGTCGGACGGGCAAGTTTTGTCAAATTCTTGGAACATTGATCAATTGTGTAAGTTCTATGTCTAATTCTTTTGTACATTATTTCAATTCTTTTTATTTTCATTAGTACATTCATTCATTTTCTTTTCGACGAGTGATATGGTTTATATATCTATGCCTATATTCTGGTCACATATTATTGTTGTTTAAGATGGTCGGAGAAGACAATTTTTCTCTCTGATATCCTTCATCAGGATCTCTGTTACTCTTTGGCAACGACATCTATGTCATACGCTGTATAGGTCCTAGTCGTGATCATTCCAAGAATGATTCCACGCGCGACCATACGAGTAAACAGAGCATCATACGAATAACTTCATGTAGTGTCTTATACTATTAAGATCATAAAGACTATATTTCTTCATTTCAAAAATCTGTTCTACTCTCGTTTGGCTACTGGTCGGGATACGGAAAGCCTCCTAGTCGAAGTCTCTCATTTTTCACACGTGGTCCTACCCACTGGAAAGAGCTTCCTAGCGACGGTTCTTTTCTTACGATTCTCGCTACCAGTCGGACTTGAGCCTGAGCACGCTTTGCGAAATGTTTTTCTATATCTTCTATTCTTAGCAATATTTTTGACCAGTTTTGGGTAGTATATATAAATACGATCACTTATCGTTTTTTGCATACATTCTTGCATTTCTACTTTTGTCAATACAACAAATCTTTTTTCCGACCATATACAGTTTTGTTTGGTATTTCGATTATGACAAGTAAAGATCTATAACTAGTCGAAATCATACGCTAGTTCCGACCAAAATGATTTCCTAGTATTGTTACGATCAGTTTTGTCTTATGATCAGTATATACCTTCACAACGATGGTTTCGACTTTTAGTCTCTTTTCTTGGCTAACTGCTTATCTAGTAAAGCTCTTCTACTACAAAGCAGTCGGGGGCTAGGGAGTATACGAGAATTTCAAAAAGTCAACGGGATAAAAAAGAAAGAATTGTTGATGACATAAAGGTAAGTTTTATATATAATTCTTATGTTACAAGGCCTTACTCTTGAATGTCTCTAGACTAATTACTGCTTGATGGAGATCCGACCTCCATCTCCTCTACAACTTTGTCTCCAAGCGGCCTTAGTTCTTTCATAAACTTGGTCGCCTCATCAGGCAGGCAGTTAAAGTCATCTTCAACGGCTTGGAGATCAATGGAGGGGTCGGAAGCCTTCAGTTTTGCCAACGCAAAACTAACTCTCTTGGCAACGCCTTCTTTTATAGTCTGGGCATAATTCTCTCGAGTAGTCTTGAGCAGACCACTGAGATCTTCTAGAAGTTGGCCCAACTAGTTCATTTTCTTTATTGCATCTCTTAAGTCAAGCATACTTGATCCTGATCCCATATCAAAGATCATCTTGTTTAAAGCATGAATCTTCTCATCAAGATTCTGCACAAGAGCTGCCTCCTTATCCTGCTTGAATTTCAGAGTCTTCTCTGTTCTATTCAATGCTTGCAGTTGCTCTACAAGAATAAAACGAGTAGTAAGTACAACATGATTAGAGGAGGATAATAAGTCAAGTCTACGACCTATTACCTTTAATTTTCTTTTTTAGTGTCTCATTCCTGGTCGTCGCCCCTGCAATCGACCGGTCCTTAGTTTTATTCTCTTCCTCAAGCAGAGTTATTCTGGCTTTATTAGCCATGACTTCTTCTTTTATTTTTTTCAAATCTATCGAATACGATAAGGGAGAATAATTAGAGAAGGACAAAGTATTGAAGAAGGAAAAAGGTTAAGAGGAAAATTCTTACTTTCCAGTTCGGAGTGCTTCTGCTCCAAGTCCTTAATTCGTTCGGTCAATCCTCCGACCACAGCAAAGTTCTCGACCATATGTTACACAAATAGTATTTTCTCTTTAAGTTTCTTGTAAACTTTTAAGAAAGACTATGAAAATGGTCGTAGAAACTTACTCGGATTGCCAAGTCATTATAACCGGCAAATATCAAATCAGGACTTGTCTTGATTTGATGATCCGATATTTTTCCCCATGCCTCGTCAAGATCCTTATCGTTGACGAATCGGGAACGAAAAGGGAACTTATTAGGTTGAGAGGGGTTACCAACATTGGTCGGAACTTGTTGAGGGCCTTTAGGGGCATCTACCTCTGCAGAAGAAGTTAGAACCGCCAATGGATCTAGCTCGACCGTTGGCCTTGACACCTGCTCGAGGGCTTCTTCGACCGCTTTATCCTCAGGAACTCTGTCCTGGGAAGTGTCTTGGTCGAGGACTTCCACGGGGCCTGGTCCTCAAGAAGATTCTGATTGGAAACGACCGGAACACCAGAAGACCTATACAAAACAAAGAAGGGAAGTTCAAAATATCAAATCATCAAGAGACTATTAAAGGTATGCACTTATACAACCTATTTTATTTGTACATACCTAGTTAATTTCTTGAATTTAACCTTGAAACACGATAGAGTAAACTCTGTACCACTAGCCTTCCTTTTCTTCTCAACCAAATTCGCCGGCTCCGAACTGGCAGGGTTGGTCAAACCCCTCACATCTTCCAACATGAGGTCGGAAGCTATATCCTCGACCAACTAGTCGAGAGTAGCATTCTGGACCATCGGGTCGGAAGGAGTGGTTTCATCAACCTCCAGGTCAGTTGTTTCAGTAACAACTGTAAGGTCGTGAACGACCAATCTGGAGTCTCTGACCTCATGACTCGCTCTCACAGGCCTTGCTTTTCTCCACCTAAATAAAAAAACGAATTTTGGTTAGGTGATGAAATTCTTTATCTAAAATATATATATATATATATATATTCTTCTTTTAAAATGCTCTATTACCTCGGGAGATTCATCTTCTTCCAGTGTATCTGGGCACGAATCGGTCAGAACCACAGTGGGATTTTGATCCTCACCAGATTGCATGATTCGCAATCCGACAGCCTACAAAAATAGAGCAAGATCAATAAACTGATCGGAGAATATGTACACATGATAAAAGAAATTTGATTATCTACCTTAAGTCTTGTCAGTCTCTCTTCAACGGAGACTATTGCCAAGATATCGGGGAATGCAGCCTTTTCACCAAGCTCCCCAGCACAGATCATCCTGATCCGCTCTTTGATTTCCTCAGGAGAAAGTCCTTTAAAAAAAGGGAAGGAGACAAGAGCAGATTTTAAGATATTACGATAATCAAATACTAAACCATACTGGTCGGAGCTTCTTTTGAAGACTTACCACCTCCTGAGATAGCTTCATCACGACCAATGGACCAGAGCAGGGAATGAGTCCAGAGCCTCAGAGGACTAATCTGGCGCTTGGTGAAATCTCTCACCACATGCCAAGAAGTCAAGCCCTAGATCCTTAGGTCATGGATGGCATCCACCCATCTTCCGACCACCCCTGCCTTCTCCACGGTCTTCCTCCACTTGGGATTCTCGTTCGCCCTAATTCCGACAAAGTAAAGGCCATCATCTCTCGTAACTATCATGTAGAACTAGTTCTTTTTCCATGACGACCACGAGGATTTTGAGTACATTTGGATGTACTCCTTGGCCTTTCCGTCATGAAGGCGCAGCGTGCATTCTCCAGGAGCCCCCGTGGATCTCCCCGACATCGCCATCCGATAGAAATACCTGAAGAGCCTCAAGTTTGGACGCACTCCTAGGTACGCCTCACATAGGTAGATAAAAATACTAATATTGGCGATGGAATTATGGGCCAAATTCACCAATTCCACCCCGTAATACTCTAAAATACGAGGAAGGAATTTGTGCACCGGTACCCTCAGCCCGCACTCGATGTGAGCGAGGAAGACTAGAATTTCCCCATCTTCGGGGCTCAAATAGTGCTCCCCGGCCGCTAATCTCCATCTGATCAGATTCCTATTTGGGAGCATTCCCATCTTCTCCAGCGCTTCAAGCTTCTTCTCACTCAGATCTGAAGCCATCCACTATGTGATTTGCTCCGACATGGTGAAATTTTTCAAAGGGATGTCTAGTGGTAGGAGGAGGCTTTGAGGTCGAAAAGACAAATAGAGGTCGGAAAGATTTTCTTAGCAAGGAACTGAAGAAGATTTGAGAAAGATCTGGAAGCATAAAAAATCTAAAGCCCAGCAATGGAGATTTTATAGCTTCAGATCCTTAACTGCAATGGAGATTTACCCAAAAGTCCAACGGACGAAAAGCCTTTTTTTGTCCAACGGACAGAAAAACTTTTAGGTTCCTAAGGCAAGTTCTCAACTTTAAAGTGAACACAAACCGCTTCGTATATCACGACATTAAATGGGCTCTGCCCGATACGACTTCATCAGAAGAAAAGTGTTCACACGACCTGTTCATTTAAAGTTCGGGGGCTAGTTGACGAGGATTAAAATATCTATGTATTATCTTAATACATAATAAAAGACCATATGTCTTCATGGTCATAACCCCTAAGGCTAACAACCTCACTGGTCGTAAGGATTTCAGAGGTTACATAAGGGTACCCTGGTCGGACAAGGTTCTGTATCTAGTCTCCGACCAGGTAGCTGCTCGGAAAAGCTATGAACTAGTATTTATAACTGATCCCAAGTATATTCTTACCGTGCGATGAATATAGCATGTGCTATATACTTCATATCACACGGTTACATAGTTCTAAAGACACAGACAACAACCACCATATGATTGAATGTCTCTAAGACACTTAACCGCAGAGCAGTTAAGACATTGTTAACTAACACCTCGCCCCGACCAGTCGCAACGCTTCACCAAAGACGCCTTCTCTAGGAGTAACTGCCATCACTTCAGAAGTTATTTAAGAGTGGAGCACAGAAGACCAAAGGAAAAAAGAAGGAGGCACATAGGCAAACAGGAAGATTGAGATCGATACCAAGAAGCATATCGACAATCGCATTCTGATCTGAGACAAGCAAGATAGCATCATCAGATTAGATCATAGCAATCTCCACACAGTGTAATTAGGATTAGTCCCTAGTCGGGTCATAAGCACCCCATGTAAATCCTGTTCATATCAATAAAGAGCGGCCCCATTCTCTCCCAGAAAATATCACGTCATTTTCCTCTTTTATTTCGTAAGATCGGCGACTCGATCATCGACAACATGCTAGGAGGTTAAACCCTTGACATTAAGGAGTTAGATGGCTTCAACCCATATCCCTACTTTTCCCTGCTTCTTCGTGGAGGAGCGTCATTCTGAATTCTCGACCGCCTTCTTACCAGAATAGTAAATGTTGTCTTTCTTAATGACCATCATATAGAACCAGCTTTTCTTCCATAATGACCACGAAGACTTTGAGTACATAGGAATGTACTCATCAGCTTTTCCATCGTGGAGGCGCAAGGTTCACTCTCCAGGCGTCCCGATCGTCTTCCCCGACTTCGCCATCCTGTAGTAGTACTTGAAGAGATCCAGAGTTGCGGGAATCCCCAAGTACACTTCGCAGAGGTAAACGAAGACGCTGAGGTTGGCGATGGCATTGGGAGCTAGATTCACTAGTTCGACTCTGTAATGCTCCAAAACTTTGGGAAGAAAGGAGTAAAATAGAAACCTGAATCCGCATTTGATATATGCGAGGAAAACAGGATTGTCCCTATCTTCACCACTCGGATAATACTCTCCGGCTGCTGATCTCCAAGAAATCATGTTCTTGTCAGGAAGCAATCCAATCTTCTCCAAGCTCTCAAGCTTCTTCTCGCTCAAATCAGAAGCCGACCAGTTGGTGATACGATCTGACATGGCGGAGATTTGGATAGGCGAAGAAAAGAGGTCGTAGAAAGTTGTAGACAAAGACAGGTCGGAGACAATTTTTCTCTTAAGAGATGAAAAGGAAAAGCAAGAGGCGTAAAAACCTAAGCCACATGCTAAGGGATTTTATAGCCGCTATTCTTTAACCGCAATCGGGAGTTACCCAAAAAGTCCAATGGACAAAACCTTTTGTCCAACGGACAGAAAAACTCTTCGGGTCCCAAGGCAGTTTCTGAATTTTAAAGTGAATACAAACCACCTCGAGTATCACGGCATTAAATGAGGGTCTGCCTGGTACGACTTCATCGGGAGATAGTGTTCGCACGACCAATTCACTTAAAAGTTCGGGGGCTAGCTGATGAGGATTAAACTCTCGATGTATTATTTTAATACATAATAAAAGACCATATGTCTTCATGGTCGTAACCCCTAAGGATCACGACCTCCGTGGTCGTAAGGATTCTAGAGGTTATTTTGAGGATACCCTGGTCGGACGAGGGCCTATACCCAGTCCCCGACCAGATGACTACTCGTAGAAGCGATGAACTAGCATCCGGATCTAACTCTAGGTATATTCCATACCGTGTGATGAATGGAACACATGTCATATTTGGTACATGCCACGCGACGTTTCATAATCTAAAGACACTGACAACAACCACCTTATGGTTGTGTGTCTCACAGGCGCACAACCATCGAACGGTTGATACTTTGTCAACCACTGCCTCCCTCCGACTGAACACGTCACTTCCCAACAGGCGCCACTTCCAGGAGTAACTGCTGTCACTTTGTCAACTACTTAAAGAAGAACGCAAGGGACAGAAGGGGAGATCGAATCCAACTGAAGAGATCGAATCCAACTAAGGAGATCGAATCCAATTCGGAAGATCAACAGACGATTGGATAGCATAGCAAGCATTATGCTCAGTGTAATTAGGATTAGTCCACCGCCTTATCAAAGCCACCCCTTGTAATTGCCAATTTATAGCAATAAAGAACAGTTCCATTCTCTCCTAAGAACTCTCTGCCATTTCCCTCTTTTCATTCGTAAGATCGGCGACTCGATCGTCGACAAGCGGCGAGAGCTGGGACGGCCTATAGCGGCGGTGCGACGACGAGGGGCGACGGTGGAGCTATGGACAACATGCCAATTGCAACACAATGGCTCTTTGAGCTAACCAACGAGTGCCTGAGCAACTAGGAGGTCCAGGGAACTCACCGGAGTGACTAGGTCCGCCGGAGATGGTTGGAGAAGTCTTGGCGACGGCGAACCAGGGTGATGGCGATGAGCTTCACGTGGGGGGCTCTCTAGAGAGATTAGGAAAACACCGCGAGGTTTGGGGAGGATTGGTGAAGTCCTCGGGGAGCTCTATGTAACATCCCAAAGTTCTGTTACTAATTTTAAAATTAACAAAATATTATTTTATTGGATTTCCTGAGTTTTAAAAAGTCAAAAATAAAATTTCTTGAGTTTATTGATTTTTTTATTGGGTTTAAAGTAAAAAATAAAAACTAAATTAACTTCTTGATTTTCTAGATTTTAAAAAGGTTTTTCTCATTGTCCAGAAACTTAGAATAAACTATGTGCAAAAATAAAAGCCAACTTTAAGTTGGAAATAATTTTATTAAATTCCAAAAATAACACCCATATTTTAAGGCCTTTTAGAAGCTTTAAAAATAAAATAAACCATTTAAATTTTCCAAGTCTCTTGGATTTTCTCCAAGTTCATTGTTGTTTTCACAACTCGATTTATTCTATTTATTTTCATTTCCCAAAAGTTATTTTATTTGTTGAGAAATTTAATTTAAATTATTTAATTTAGAATGGGGATTCCTTTTGAAATTTTAAAAATAAAAATAATCATATGGATTTTATCGATTTAATTTAAAGCTTAAATTGAATTTACAAGGAAAAACATTTTAAATAGCTAAAATAAACTTCAAAAAAATCCAAAACTATTTTATTTGATCTATTCAGGTTTCAAAGTATTTTATAAAATTTTCTTGGAATTTTTGGATTTAATTTATTTTTCGGATTTTCTTTATTCCCTTTCTTCTTCTTTTTCTCTCTCCTCCCCTTTCTTCTTTCTTTCTCCCATGCATTTCTTCTTCCCGTTGAAGCACCAAACTCCATGGGCATCCATGCCACCAGCTCCCCTGCCACCTCCACACCTCCCTCATGCCCTGACGGCCACGCCCTAGCCTTCCTGCTCCCAACCGCCCCCGCATATCCCCTTGGTATCCCCCATCCCCTACCACCCGAGACGCCCCATGCCCTACGCCATCCCCATGCCACCATGGCTCCCCTCTCTCACCCCTCCCCTCTCTCCCGAGCTAACTGCCCCCTCCTCTGCTATAAAACGACGCCGCACCTACCCCTTCTCCCCCGGCTCCTCCCCTCTCTCCCCCCACCGAAGCCTCCACCAGAAGCCCCTGCTCCTTCTCCAACTCCGGCCGGCCATCGCCATCCTCCCTCCATCGAGCTCCACGCCAATTGCTCGCGTCTGAAGCACCCCTTTCCTCCTGTTCATCCCCACCACCACCTCCCAGATCCCTCTCCCCACGCCATCGCCACGACACCCCGTCACTTGCCTGCCAGTCTTCCGCCGCAGGCCCAACTCGGTCTCCCCTCGGTCCCCTTGAGCTTGCCTATGGCTTCCCCATGACCAAGCACTGCTCGTGCTCGCTCTAGCTCCTTCCCCACGTTGCCCAATCGTCGGCGACACAACGCGACCGTGCACTCGTCGCCGCCATAAGGGCCGCCGCTGTCGGCCCCGTGCTGCCCCGCCGGCGCCGCCACCTCCCAGGGAACCCCCACCTCTCCGGGGTCCTATTTTCCCCCTCAGCCGAGCCTTCCCCGCCACCCCTCACCGCCAATCGCCGCCTCCCTGTGCGCCTCCTCCCGTTTGCTCTCTCGAGAAGAAAAGCTCCTCCATGGCATGTGGACCCCGCTGTCTCTCTCTTATTTCCTCTCTCTTGGTCTCACAAGTGGGCCAAGGATGTCATCCTTCCTCCTTGTCTCACCTCCAAGTGGGCCCATGTTGGCATATGCATATACTTGCATGAAAAATCAGAAAAACTTATTCAAATATATTATTTCCTTTTCTCTATTTTTATCATTTCATGTGATTTTCGAACTTCCAGATGCTCATTCTCATTCATACGAAGTCCGATTACATCGATTCTCATTCCTAAATTCATCTAAAGGCGGTATCTTTCTTTTGGTACTGATTTTATTATTTTTGGATTTTATTTGGATTTGTTATATTTATTTGGCTCGTTTCGCGTATAGATTACGATGACCGTGGAGAACCGGATTTCGACGCTTCTCCGCATTTCAACACCATTTCATAATAACAACTAAATAAGCAAGGCAAGTTATATCTTTGATTAACGTCCGCCACAAGGAATCTTTGGGCAGGGAAAAGCTGGAACCAGGATCTAGTCATTTCGGTCTGAAAAACATATGAAAGAGTGTTGTCACTTCGATATGAAAACTATGGGTTGGATTGTTGTCTATTTGGCGTGAAATGTAGACGGCATGTTGTTATCAATTCTCACTAAGTAGGGGAGGATGTCTACTAGTAACAACGAGATTCATGCAACAAGCCCCATATGTCACGGTGCTGACTATGGGGGAAGGAGCTGGAGTTAAGTAGCATGCCCCTCTGCCACAGTGCTAGCTGGAGGATGTAGGACCGAGAATTACATTTCATGTCCCATCGTTGCGGTGCTGACCGTGGGACCCAAGCACGACAAGAAACAGCGTAACATGCGGAATTTTAAAACATACATTAGTACAACAATTCCATCATCTACATCGATACTAAGGTGCGAAGTAAAAGACATACCACACATGGTACTAATGATCTACCTATCCATCTCCCTCCCCTCTCCCTGTCCCTGTCGCCGGCCCCACTTGGGCGGAAGGGCCCCTACTAGTGGCGGTCTATGTACCGAAGGGCCCCACTGCTCTAGTGCTCGGATGACCTTATCTCCATGTGGCGCGAAAGGAGAAGGTGTGGCGTACAAATCCATGACATGCGTGGGATGCATCCCGCGCAGCGTGCCGGGCAACTGTGAACATGTAAGCACGTCAGGTGTATGGTCAGGTCTTCGATGAGGTAGTCCTCTATGTCACCATGCTACGGATGCGCATATCAGGGGTGCTGACTAATGCGCACCTACTTTGCAAAAGTAGTAAAGTGTTAAACACTCTATGCTTTTGTAAGTTTTCAATCATGGCAAATCCAAAAGCGATGGTGGAAGGTACATGGTGTGGGCATCATCGTGGGAGGGAACCATGATGAGAATGTCGATGCCGTGTGAGGTGCTCTCTAAGGCCGACCTGCGGTGTGAGATGGAAGTTTGGTTAGTTGCCACAATACGTGCAATAATACACACTATATTTGTTGCATTATATCCTATGGGGAACTAGTACAACAAAAATGCATGTTGCCATGATGAACCACTGGCCTAGTCTGGTGGGGGAGCTGCTGGTTGTTCCATGCACGTGTCATGGCTCTGGGGTTCTACTGAGCGAGACGCTGTGAGGACGGTCCCACAACGTCTGGTAGATGGCAGCAGGAGGAGAAGTTAACGATGCGCCTGGACCACTCGTAGATACGTCCTAAGACTTATCCGACCTCCTCCCGTGTGACCTCCAAACCCTGATGGATGCAGTCCCACATCGAGTGTGCATCTCTAAAATCCACCCCGAGGTCATTCTGCGAAATGCAACATCAAAGTTACTAACATGCTAAATGTAATTTACATGGCGAAGTACATAATACGGAACATACCACCAAGCGTAGAGACACGACAGCCTATTTGGGGTATAATTGGTCGTGCTGAGCCAGCTCAACCTGGGACGGATCGACAACACGGATTCAACGAACTCGTGTGAGTGGCGTGTACCACTGCAGGTACTCCTGGTATGACGCTAGGTTGTAGGAAGTATCCTCCTCAACTACATCCTCTAAGGCCCTCTCGCATTGTGCAATCCAAGGAGCCATGCGCTCCCCTTAGTTCGTACACCTACCCTGAGCACCCTTCCTTGAGTGCATGTGAAAAGTTCAGGTTAGTAAGTAAGCCACAGTAACATCGTAGAACGCATAAAAATAACACAAATAAAACACTCAT
This sequence comes from Phyllostachys edulis, assembly GCA_036346405.1. Classification (NCBI taxonomy): domain Eukaryota; kingdom Viridiplantae; phylum Streptophyta; class Magnoliopsida; order Poales; family Poaceae; genus Phyllostachys; species Phyllostachys edulis. The sequence continues at coordinate 57,387,795 of CM070567.1, read as the reverse complement.
GGCTGGGACCAACGGAACAGGGAACTGTTGTTGTCGTCCAAACTACCTCAACACGTGGTGCACAGCATAGTCCTCGACGAAGATATCGAACACCAGTTTCCTCTACATGAACGAGTACACCTGGTCCCTCGTGCAAAGGATGGATAGCACACCTGGTGCGCTGGCGTTCACCTCTCCCTGCGTGTACGACTCCCACCACACCTGGCCCTCCATGATCTAGTCAAATGCCTCCTTGAAGTTCTCCCTCACAAACTTCTCTCTACCCATAAACCATTCTGAAAAAATAATGACCTGACATACCTGCCACACGACTCAACGTATTTAGAACGGATGCTAATTAAGCATGCTACGTCCAGTCTAACAAAAACCCAATTGTACCATGCATATCAAAATACTCTCTATTTCAATTAAATTATAAAAATACGACCGCAAATGTTCAATAAAATTTTAAAAATATAAATAAGCTAAAACTGGTATCCCTTAGTCTTGTGGATCTCCCATGGCTAAAATTTTGAAAATTCTGACGGTTAGCATGCCTAAACAGGCCTAATTATACCGACGGGGCCTAACAGTGCTAAACGGGCTAATCATGCCGGCCATGTCATGTTGTGCCGAACGGTGTGCCTATCCAGTGGGGTCGTGCACTGGTCGGTGTCTTGAATTCAATCACGATGCGCTTCGTTGGGCGTCTTGAGTGCGAAGTCGGTCGTGAGCACGACCCATTTGCCCACCTCTACTCATCGCAAAAGCACGAGTACATAGACATGCGCCAAGCCAAGGGTAGAGTCTCCTCTCCTCTCCTCTCCTCTCCTCTCTTCTTCTCTATCGTCGGCGCTCTCCTCCCTTTCCCTTTACATCGCAAGCAGCGAACTTAGGAATCAACTATATTGGCCTCGATGGTACCTTATTTGTCGCGACTAGCGTCACACGCCTTTCAGTCACACAACGAAGGCACGACTAGTGTCAGCAGCTTGCCAGTCACACTCTCCTCCCTTTCCCTTTCTGTCGCGCAAGCAGACTTAGGAATCAGCTATATTGGCCCTCAGTCATGCAACGCTGTCGCGACTAGCGTCACACGCCTTTCAGTCACACAACGAAGGCGCGACTAGTGTCAGCAGCTTGCCAGTCACGCGACTAAAGGACGTGGCACAATGACATCCGAAATGCGACTGAATGACATGGCTCAATAGCATCCGCTCGTCACGCGACCGAAATGCGACTGAATGACATGGCTCAATGGTGTCCGCTCCAAAGACTAGACCAGATGCAAGCTCACCACAGCAATACAGGACATACCGTGCGTCAGAAACACACATAAACTAAGCAAATCAATGGCAAATCATATCATATGTATGTAGCAGTAGCATTCCATACAAGCAAGTAGAGTAGTACTACTTTCAGAGGAACGTCGATCGCATGAACAACGGGTGCATCGATCACGCTAATATGGTAAGGGAATCGATGGATCATGGAAACACATTCATTCCTCCATTCCATGGAAATTAAGCAACGAATCAGTCAGTCAGTTGATTGTTACGTCTTCCACACGACGAAATTAAGCTGCAAATCATCACAAATCAGATCGATTGATACTGGGGTTACTGTCGACGACAAGACCACAGCTGCTTAGCACACTTCCCATTTATTAGCAAGCGTACTCCGAGGAGCAGCCTCCTGGTGCCACCGTCTGGGCCTCCGTGGCCGTGGCCGTGGCCCCTTGAGGCGGAGGAGCAACAACATTCCGCGCCCAGTGTTCAACAAGCCTTTCCACAGGGACTTTGATTACATCACGCCGAACACCCGTATCCGACACATATCGCCCCATACAGTACATGCCGCTAGTCACAATCGCCAGACCACCAACACTACTTGTCAAGAAACGCAGCGGCGACGAGGCCACTGCGCTGAACGCAGCAGTCAGGGATGCCAGCTGCCCACTGCGTCCAACACTGAAAGCAGTCTCAACAAGCAATCCAGTCTTGCAGTATATTGTGAAGTCCTCGCAGTTGTTCTTGAACAGGCAATACATGCCAAACCCGCTGTTCAGGAGGTACTGGGCACGGTGGATCACAACATCAGCAGCGTCTGAGGTAGCCAGAGTGCATGTTCCTCCACGTGCTTTGGCGAGGAAGAAAGCAGGAGACACCGCATAGTCGAACAGGTACAGATTGCCCTCATCTAAGAAGCAATCAAGGCAGGACATTATTACTCCCTGACGCTTAATCAGGTGACCACATTTCTGGCAGGGAGGGCCCTCCTCCGTTGCCGGAGAGGAGCTAAAAAGAAACCTGTCCAAAAACGTTCCTGTCCCGATTTCTTGTCCAGCTGCTCTTGTAAAATGAATAACCATGCCATCTCCAACGTATATCCCTGACAATAAAAGTGCAAGAAATTGGTCAACTGTTCTAAGCAAACAAGTCAAGAGGACGGCACGAAGAAGTTTTTGTTATGATCATATTTTCATAAAAAAAAATGACAGTGCAGCACTACATTGCAAAAATATTTGTGACTCTCGGGTGAGCAAACAGCCAGAATTCATTTCAGAACGCATTAAGTCTAAAGGTTGCAGTTGCCCAATAAAAAATTATGGTTCAATGGCAGTAGAAAAGAAAAGGAGGAAGGTAGCAGACATATTATACTTTCTCATTCTCAACAAAAGAACAGAATTATGTGATAGAAGAAAAGATTCGGGAAATGCCAAAAGGCAAAGATATAGGAATCGGAGATATTTTTTTGTTGTTGTTGTTAATGGTAAATTTCAAATACAAATGAGTAGAAAAAAATACTAGTGAATAGTGATAGCAAGAAAGATCACAAGAGTCTCTTTGACCGTAGTATGTCCATAGTCTGGTGTTTCACAAGTAATGAGCATATGTATGGAAAAGAACTAGTAAGTACAGGCAAGTCTTTTTTCCCCTTTTGATAAAATGCCGCTTGAGAAGAAGAGATGAATGTATAGAAGAGCAATCAATGAATTTCAGTAGGGGTTCTCCCCTACTGTTTCCCATAAATAAAAGAGCAATCAATAACGCCAGTGTGATTCACAAATGAAGATATCTATTGTTCATCTCAACACTGAATTGGATGAGGCCACAGCAATTATGGTCATGTGAGCGAGCAGCACAGTGCTTCCTAACCCGACCCAAGCGATCATGATGGTGATTGTTGTTGTGGATATATAATGACAATTTGTCATGGCAACTCTTGCGCGATGTTCTAGTTTGTGGTTTAACAACCCGGAGAAGTGCGAAAATTAGTGGTAGAATGCATAACAGTAATTGTTAAATTAGCCCCCCTGACATGGATACAACTGGGACTTAGGAAGTATCTTCTACCAGTCCCCTCCCTCCCTATGCACTCTTGATGGATTCGGATGAGTCCCAAATAAACAAGGGATTTTTTATTATTTGCCCCACATTTAAATGGGCTTCTACTATTTGCATTTATTTTGGACGCCATTAATTTAAAGTCCCGTTTTGAATTTTGCATTTGATATTTTGCCATTTCTCCATTTTACATTTACTTAATTACTTTACCCATTTATGCCCACAGAAAGGACATTTATGCCCTTGCATCTATTCTTTGCCTCCCCTTCCATAAGCCGGTCTCGGTAATGGATAAGGCGGTGGCCTACCCGCGGCGGCCTATCCCCGTGGCCTCCAGTTCGTTCGGCATCTCCCAACGAGCGCTCCCATGGCCGCCCGCCCCTCTATAGCCCAGCCCTCGACACCACCACCTATAGGACCAACTTACCGACCCGGTTCCATTTTCGCCACCCACGACTGTCGTCATCTCCCTCACCGGCGACAAGAGCCGCCCGAGCAGCTCCCCCACCTCCCCTTCTCTTCTTTGTGCTCACTCTCTCTCCCCCTGTGACTAGGCAACTGACAGTTGGGCCCCACCTAAATAAGTGACTAATGCAGAGTAATTAGCAGGATTAATTAGTTAATAAAGTTTCAATTACAAATTGCTTTAACAGTTGTGTTAATTAGTGATGAATATAATAGTTGGAACTGTATCAATTGGGGGGATAGTGTAGTTAGCGAATGCAAGGATGCAAGGGCACAACGGTCTTTTCCGTGGGCATAGATGGGTAAAGTAAATTGAAATAGGAGAAATGGCAAAAAAATCAAATTGCAAATTCAAATCGAAACTTTAAATTAATGTCATCCAAAATAAATGCACATAGTAGAAGCCCATTTAAACGTGGGGGCAAATAATCGAAAATCTCAATAAACAATGCCCTTACCTAATAATTAATTAAAGAATGAATGAACTAGGAAGAATCAATGGTACCGACTATATAGAATAGATAGATAGGGATTAGGGAAGAAGGAAGGACTGGAAATATTGACCGTGGTGCGCGTAGAGGTAGGCGGCTCTCCACGAGTAGATGTGATCCCCGGCGGTGACATCCTCCCGATCCACCCGGTTCGACAGAACCCCCACCATCGTCCGTTCCCCACTCCCGAGTTCCTCCTCAAATTCGTCCTCTTCCTCCAATCGAAATCGAAATCGAAATCGAAATGGAAATGGAAATGGGATCCCTCTCCTCCCAAGAAGGCCCCAACGTCAAGTGATCTAACCTAACAAGGTATTATTATAGGATGCCTGCCCTGCCCTGCCCTTTCCTGAATGGAGATAGGAGAGGATGCAGATGGAGACGGAGACGCGCTCAGCTCGGGGGAGGCAAAGAAGAGGCTGGTCTGGTTAGCCTCCTCTCCATCTCCACTCCATGTGCGCCTGCGGCTGCGGAGAAGGAAGGCAAAGCGGCTGTGCGATGCGTGTGGCCTAGTGCCGGCGACGGACTCTGCTCTTGTTTGGTTTCCTTCCCTTTGGCTTTGCTTGCCTTGTTGGGTAGGGTACTCGATCACTCAATCCAATCCCAAGGTGTCATTTACTTGCTTTGTTGGGTAGGTACTGGCTCGATCCAATTCCAAGGTGTCATTGATTGACTAGCATTAAATATGGATCTCAAGTAAATATATATAACTTCTAAACTTGAAAAATCAATTTGTATAAAGTAAATATCTCTACAACTAAGAACTACGTATATAATTCACACCCGATCGACAAGTCATAAAAAATCTTGTCATAAACCATATGCACAAATGATCTAATTGTCCGTCCTTATAGTAACATATGCATATATACAAATATCTATTCACGAAAGATCCCACCTAGTTGGAGAAGTAGATGACAGACTTACCAACACAACTAGGTGCTTTTTTATAATAGTAAAGATCTATACTCACACCAATCCACTTAGCTAGGAGACTCCATCGTCTCACCGTTACCGAGATAGGAGCCAGCCGGAGAGGCGGGCTTTTCTTTTCTAGTTTTATCTGCTGAGTGTGAGGTCACGCCAAACAAACAGTAAAACCATTCATTTAACTTTAGGCTTGTTTGGAACGGCTTTGGCTTTTCGCTCGAAAAAGTCGGAAGTCATTCCAAAAACCTAGCTTTTCTCTCCCGCTTTCCTAAAATCGCCACACACAACTAGCGTCTTGAGGCCGGTTTAAAGCCGCCATGAGACGCAACCTACCTCCTCAAAGACTTCATTCCACATTTACCCCCTAAGTTGGGGGTAATTACCCGCTGTTTGCCATTCAACAAAACCCCACTCATCCCCGCGCCGCCCGCCTGAAACCCTAGCCCTCCCCCCCAGCGCCTGCTCCTCCTCCCTTCCCCAACACTAGAGCTAGCCAGATGGGCGGACCGAGGCGAGGCATGACATTTGTTGGTCGGCCCGAGCACCAGATGGTCTGCAGACTGTTCATGGGGTCGTCTTGGTGCTTGGCGTCTTAGGCACAGCCTGATGGGGTGCCCACGTGGCTGGAGGAAGGTCTGACTCGCAGGCCGCAGGGAGAGTCGAGAGGTAGTGTAGGGACTGGGAGGGAGGGAGGAGGAGCGACGTCAGTAGCTAGCCAGTGGCGAGGAAGGGAGGGAGGAGGAGGCGACGTCGGTGTGGAGGAAGAAGGGAGGAGGCCAGCTCGGGAAGGAGGGAGGAGGATTGGTGCGACGAGCCGGTGAGAAAGGGAAAGAGACAGTAGGAGGCGACGCTAGTGTGGAGGAAGGAGGGAGGAGGCTGGGAGGGGGTGGGCCTGGCTCGGGAAGGAGGGATCCGTGAGGAGGAGGTGGAGTTGGAGGGGTCGGCGCCGGCGTGGAGGGAGGAGGTTGGTAGGAGCGGCGCCGGCGTGGATGGTGGTGCCGACGGGCGAGCCCGAGGACGTGGAGGGAGGCACTCCGACACAAGAGGCGTCTTGATAGTGCCGCTTTCGCACTACTGCACGAGCAAGGGCATGCACACGGGAGGATAGGGGAGGGGCCATGCGGGTAGGCGGGAGGCGGGCCGCACTAGCACGGTGGGCCGTGCTTGTCACGGCACGACCCTAGAGAATCTAACTATTGGAGTTTTTTTAACATTTTTATTTGACCGTTTGGCCCTTAAAAATAGCAAAAAAATCCCAAATTTTTTTGTATAAATATCCACCATACCCCCCCTCCTTATTCAGCACCCACCCATTCCTCAATCTCTCTTTGAAATTTTGTTGTGCAAATTCAAATTCGTTGTGAGATAATTTGGCAAAATTCAAAAAACCTCTGCCAAATTTTGAAAAATTCAATTTCCGGCAGCAAGTCAGCAAAAGAGGTACAATTCTATTTTTTGCATACTTTTCTTGTTAGTACTTGTTACGCTGAGACAAAAGCAATTATAGTGTTAGTTTCGATTTTGCAGTTTTCATTATGGATAGTTATGACAACTTTGCTCTTGGTGATTATGAACTTTCACTAGAGGAAGTTGTGTCCATGAAGGCAGTTGCAGCTGCAGCTACATCAAGCTAACTAGAAGGGCAAGACGGAGTTCCGTCATCAGGCTCCAAGACAACATCTATGTCAGCGACCATCGGAGCAAAGAGGTTGAGGCCATCTACATCAGGAGTGTGGGAGAATTTCGACAGGACAACTAAGCAAGATGCATAGGAAAATTAGGTACCATATGCTATTTGCAAAACTTATCACAATGAATTGTCTGCAAGATCTACAGGTGGAATGAGGCACTTTCTTAGACATGCTACAAGATGTAAGGCCAAGTAAGGATTGGTGATGAGGTAGACGCAGCTGCAGTACAACCCCGACGGTATAGTACGTATCTGGGACTACGATCCTATGGTAGCCCGTCAATCTCTCTGTTGTTTAATTGCTTCTGAGGATTTACTGTCAGGCTTTGGATAGTCTGCTGATTTCCAAAATTACATTAGGACTGCGCATAATTAGATAATTTTTACACGCGAAATAATTTTGAAATGCTGCAAAATACTTTTTAAACTAGGAAAATAGCAAGGTTGCTCTAAAAATTCTATAAAAATTCCGAAGTAGTTAAATATGGTGTTCAGATCTTAATTAAAATATTGTCTGCTTCAATTTGGTAGACTTTTTTACATGATAAATAATTTTGAAATGTTGAAAATACCTTTTAAACTAGGAAAATAGCAAGATAGTTCTAACAATTCTATAAAATTCCAAAGTAGTTAAATAGAGTGTGTAGAGCCTAATTAAAATATTCTTATCTTCAATTTTATTCTAATTTTTCCATGGTAAATATTTTCTAAATACCGAGAACACCTTTTAAACTAGGAAAATAGCAAGATGGCTCTAAAAATTATATTAAAATTCCAGAGTAGCTAAATAGGGTGTATAGAGCCTAATTAAAATAGTATCAGCTTCAATTTTGTTCTAATTTTTGCACGCTAAATATTCTGTCAATGCCGAGAATACCTTTAAAACTAGAAAAATAGCAAGATGGCCTTAAAAATTCTATAAAATTCTAGAGTAGCTACATAGGGTGTGTAGATCTTAATTAAAATATTCTCATCTTTAATTTTGTTCTAATTTTGCATGGTAAATGTGAGGACCTCCTCTCGGAAATGCACTGGACAGGGCAAAGTACCGGAATTTTTTTTTGTATGAGTGTGCGGCCTACTCAAGATTATCAAGACCAAGGAGCGGTAGTACCGCCCACAGGTTCCGAGAGGGGAGGTCTGTCCAAACCTCCTAGGAGATCTTCAAAGACCTCCTAGAGGTCTTGACTGAGTGCACTAAGCTAGTCCCAGGAGTCCAAGCTAGCTCGCACAAAACGACATAGGTGTGATCACAACCACATGGTCAAATAAAAGATGAAGCAGACAAATAAAACCTTGCATTAAACAAGACCTTATGGTCCAAGCTTGCTTACAAAGGTCTGCCAACTTGGACTTACAAAACCGACAACAGGAGGACCTCGAAAACCGAAAACACAAAAACACTGGAAGCCATCCGGCAAGCCCACAGGCTGTCGAGTGGAGGATGTCCTAGGCAGCCGGGTCGTCAAAGAACTCCTCGAAGAGGTCTGAGCATCCCTGCATTTGATCATCTTCGACCACTACTTTAACACAGGGCTTACAGCCATGAGTACTTTGAATGTACTCAGCAAATCACAGGGAAACAGATATGCAAAAAAAATATTCATGCATTGGCTTAACAATGAGAGCTGTAGGGTTAGTTGCGCAAATCTAAGTCTAACAGTAAATAACAGCTATAGATTGAAAAGCTCAATTTTTGAAACAATAATACTTAAGTACCTTTGTTTGAAAAGAGGGAAAGTGAGCACCAACTCACTCCCCAAGCCACTTGGGGGAGGTCTTGTTGCACCCACGAACAAGACATCTCCCAAGACCTCTCTGGAGCACCCGCTCCAGAGCTCCCAAGACCACTTGGGGGAGGTCTGGTCGCACCCACGGCCAGGACCTCTCCCAAGACCTCTCTGGAGCGCCAGCTCCAAAGTTCCCAAGACCACTTGGGGGAGGTCTGGTCGCACCCACGGCCAGGACCTCCCCCAAGACCTCTCTGGAGCACCAGCTCCAAAGTCCCCAAAGACCTCTCTAGGACTCCAAGATCTTCTCTGAGCACCCACTCAGGAGCTCATTGGACCACCCTAGGGTTCACAAGACCTCCACGACCAACCGAGGACGTCACAAGCACTCGAAGCCACCCAGAGTACTTGCAGACATCCCAAGCCAGCCATAGAACACCAAATTTTTAGCAGTCTACCCCTTGCACCATTTTCACTGGGCATGTCCAAGACCAAGGACTTAGCTATTCGAATAGATTGATATTCTGCAGAGGTGTACAACTTTACCCACAATTCACGACATCTCTAGCGGGGCGGGTTCCCGTCGAAACCCTTACTCACTTCCGAAGGTGAGCAGTCAAGAGAGCGCAATAAGGCCTTTACAAAGCTTTGTCCTGACCTGACCTGCCCGCTAAGGTTTCGCTGTCCTGTAAAAGGAACCTGGCCCCCTCTTGCGCCATGCGAATCAAAACGCACCACCACAACAGAACTAGGTCAAGACATCACTAATTATTCGGCCCAAACCATCCCCATAAAATGATCTTATGGTTGCACTAAAAAGCCCAGATCAACAGAACACAAAAGTTAAGTCCTTAATTGCTGCTCAGGCAAGGCTTCCACATCCTAGTGTGCGAAAAGCACCCCCTTTACTGCACGATCACTTGCCCGAGCAAAAAAAAAAGCATTTGGGGTTCACCTAGCCAAAGACCTCCCAGGTCTTGGCACGCAAGATTTTACAACGTGGCCTCGCACCACAATCAACACAACTACGACGTCCCACCGTAGTTGCTCAACGGTGGCACCAACCACAGATTCCATAGTTCCATTAGTCAAGTTATTAGAGAAGGAACGTGATTCCCAATACCTCCGGTTCTACAAGCAAGACTAAGCATAAACATACGGTCCCATGTTGGCAATACCAAACAATGCCAACTAAAATACCCAACATAAGGCGTCTAAGATGATCATGTCAACATGCCAAATACAATTGTCCAAGGAGGCATATTATCAAGTATAAGAATAACTACTGTCCCAAACTATTTCTTATAAAAAATAGCCATGCATGATTAAGTAAAGCAAAATACATTTGAGAAGCTAGGCTCAATATGATCAAAGGTCCGCGACTTGCCTTCGTTGAGTAGTGGTGAACCTTCAGTAGACACCGCTGGGTCCAAGAACTCCTCCTTAAATGCAGGATCTACACGTTCGCCAAAGAACCAAATAAGCAAACCAACCCCAAGCAAACAACTTAAAAGAAGACTTGAAAAGAGCTCAAATCAACTCAACCAAAACCAGAAAGCAAAGGCTCAACACAGCACTCGGGAGCTCCTTGGGGAGGTCCTGAGCATGAAGAGAACCAGCGAGAGCAAGGAGATTGGAAATGAGCAAAAAGGTGACAAAGGGAGGCATGCCCAGGCTATTTATAACCGGGGCTGCTGGAGAAACAGCAAGGGTTAGAGCAAAACGTGTCAATGATCGGTGATAGCTTGGACAAGGTTAGGATAGGGTAGGTCACCAAAAGAATAAAAGGAAGTACCCCAGATGTGACTGCATTTAATGTGATATAATAGCCATTAAATGCGCACAAAGCAAGGCTGACAAGTGGGACAAGTCAAACTCAAGAAAACAGATCAGTCAAAGGGTTGGTCTCAGCCGCAAGGGAGGTCTTTGAAAAGACCAGGGGTCCTGACCTCTAATGGAGGTCCTAACCACAAGGAGGTCTTGAGGGCAGAAGGTCCTTAAGACACGAGGAGATCCTGAGGACAGGAGGTCCAAAAGACCTGCTCACAGTTCACAAGAGGTCCGAGGGTCAAGATCTCTCGAGGGAGGTCCTAAGGGTCAAGATTTACAAGGGGAGGTCCTGACGGTTGGGTCCACCAAGGGGAGGTCCTAATAGTCAGATCTAACAAATGGAAGGTCTGAACAGTTAAGATCTCCAAAGGGGAGGTCGTAACGGTCATATCTAATAAAGGGGAGGTCTGAACAGTTAAGATCTCCAAAGGGGAGGTCCTAACGGTCAGATCTAACAAAGGGGAGATCTGAACGGTTAAGATCTCCAAAGAGGAGGTCCTAACGGTCATATCTAACAAATGGGAGGTCTGAACGGTTAAGATATCCAAAGGGGAGGTCCTAACGGTCATATCTAACAAGGGGGAGGTCTGAACGGTTAAGATCTCCAAAGGGGAGGTCCTAACGGTCAGATCTAACAAGGGGGAGGTCTGAACGGTTAAGATCTCCAAAGGGGAGGTCCTAACGGTCAGATCTAACCAGGGGGAGGTCTGAACGGTTAAGAGCTCCAAAGGGGAGGTCCTAACGGTCAGCGTGATCGTGAGATACAGCGCAGTGGAGCAGGACCGTTAGATCTCAATCGGACGAGGCAAGGCAATTGGGCCGTTCGGACCGAGCGAACGCTCCAACAGATCGGGACCATCCAATAAGGATCGGATGGCTCTAGAGGAGTGGGACGTTCGGACCATCCGAACATCTCACCAAGATCAAACGGTCCAATGCAAATCGAACGGTACACAAGCGATAGAGGTCTAGATCAAGCAGAAGACTCGATCGGACGCGAGGGAGGTCCAAACAAACAAGAGGAAGGTCCTATACCCAGAAAGGAGGTCTGGGCAAGAGGAGATCCATCGCAGGGCAAACTAAGCCTAGCTTGACTCTGCGGAAAACAAAAGGGTTTGAAACACAAACCCGAGCTGAGAACCACGGGGTGGTTGTGACCCAAATGAAAAGAGGTCAGAACCAAAGATAAATTCAAACAGGGAGGGAGGTCTAAACCTTATAGAGATTCAGACCAACAAAGGAAATCTAGATTAAAAGAGATGGAAAGATCCAAACTTAGAGGAGGTCCAAAGAGTGGGCTAAAACAAAAGGCACTTAGAGCATGCAAAAGAAGGAGAGTTAAAACCAGAGAGCATCGGAGAACCTCAAAAGGACCAGGAACACAAACCAAAAGACTTAGTTGAGGTTTGGTTAGGTTAGGTTAAACTCCCAAATTTCCAAAGTCCCAAGTTAAGCTTGAGCAGGCGAATAAACTGAATGGTTCCTTTTAGCTTGAAAACGACAAGAACTCTTAGGAAAAACGGGACGTTACAAACCTTCACCCCTTAAGGGAATCTTGACCCCGAGATTCAGGTTAGCTAGAGAATAGGCGCGGGAACTCTTTCTTGAGGTCCTCTTCACGCTCCCAAGTTTCTTCTACTTCAGTGTGATTGCTCCATTGCACCTTGCAAAGCTTGATGGTCTTGTTTCTTGTGACTCTCTCGGACACATCCAAGATCTTGATGGGTTGCTCCTTGTAGGTGAGGTCTTCTTGGAGGTCCACAGCTTCCATGGGCATTTGCTCTTCTGGCACTCTTAAGCACTTCTTCAACTGAGAGACATGGAACACATTGTGCACTCCAGTAAGCTGAGGGGGAAGATCTATCTCGTAGGCCACTTCTTCTCTTCGGGCGAGAACTGGAAAAGGTCCAATGAATCTTGGAGCTAGCTTTCCACTGATCCTGAATTGTTGCATTCCTTTGAGAGGTGGCACTTTGAGGTATACTTGATCTCCTGAAGTAAAGGCTAGATCTCGATGTCTATTGTCGGCATAGCTCTTTTGTCTGGTTTGTGCAGTCTTCAACTTCTCCCTTATTGACTTCACTTGGTCTTCAGCTTCCTTCAACAGGTCTGGTCCAAGAACTTGTCCTTCACCGATCTCATCGAAGACAAAGGTGTTCTACATTTTCTTCCATAAAGAGCTTCAAAAGGAGACATCCGGAGGCTTGCTTGATAGTTGTTATTGTAGGAGAACTCAAAGATAGGGTAACATTCATCCCCAACTTCCTTGTCTTTCCAGAGCACAAGCTCTCAAAGATGTCCTCAAGTACTTGGTTGACCCTTCGGTTTGACCATCGGTTTGTGGGTGATAAGTCAGGCCAAAATTGAGGTCTGTGCCCATAACATCATGTAGCTTTTGCCAAAACTTGGAGGTGAACTGAGATCCTCTCTCTGATACTATTTTCTTTGGGACACCATGCAAACACACAACTTTTGCCATGTAGATTTCTGCCAATTTGTCTCCAAAACAGGTGGTCTTCACAGGAATAAAGTGAGTCATTTTGGTTAGGAGATCTACAATGACCCATATAGAGTCAAAACCAGCCTGGGTCCAGGGTAGACCAGTTATAAAGTCCATCCCTACCTCTTTCCATTTCTACTCGGGTATGGGCAAGGGCACCAAAAGACCCCCAGGTCTTTGGTGCACGACCTTAACCTTTTGACAAGTATCACATTTGGCCACATATTCTGCAATTTCTCTCTTCATACTAGGCCACCAGTACATCTCCTTGATGTCTTGATACATCTTTGTAGCTCCAGGGTGAATGGAATACAATGCTTCATGGGCTTCCTTTAGTAAAATATTCTTGAGTTCTATGTTATTTGGCACACATAGCCTCTTGTCAAACCATACGGTCCCTTAATCATCTTCTGAAAACCTCAAAGATTTCCCTTTTCTCATGCTGGCCTTGATTTCTTGAATGTTTGCATCTTCAACTTGAGCTGCCCTAATCCTCTTTGCGGTCGGTTTTGCACTTCCAAAGTTGCCAAAACCCTTCTTCAACTATCTCAAGTCCGAAGTTTCGAATTCCTCATACAAAATAGGTGACTTTCTTTGACCATCAAGGTCTTGCTATAAACCTTTCTACTTAGAGCATCAGCTACCACGTTGGCTTGCCGGGGTGATAATGAATTCCAAGATTGTAGTCTTTAATCAGCTCTAACCACCTTCTCTGCCTCATATTCAAATCAGCTTGGGTAAAAATATACTTTAAGCTCTTGTGGTCTGTGTAGACTTCACATCGGTTTCCAATGAGATAGTAGCGCCAAATCTTCAAAGCATACACCATAGCAGCTAGCTCTAGGTCATGAGTTGGGTAATTGGCTTCATGAGGCTTCAATTGTCGGGAGGCATAGGCTACCACTCTTCTTTTTTGCATCAAGACACAGCCGAGTCCTTGCTTTGATGCATCACAATAGACTTCAAAGTCCTTGCGGACATCCCGTGATATCAAAAGCTGAGTCAGAGGTCAACCTTCTCTTGAGCTCTTGAAAGCTTTGTTCACAATCAGATGTCCATAAGAACTTCTTTTCCTTCTTCAATAGCTGAGTGAGAGGTCTTGCTATTCGAGAAAAACCTTCAATAAACCTTCTATAATACCCTGCCATACCAAGAAAACTCCGGACATGAGGCACTGACTTTGGAGGTTCCCAATTGAGCATGTCTTGGACCTTGCTGGGGTTGACAAAGACTCCATTTTCGGACAGCACATTTCCCAAAAAGACCACTTCCTTCAACCAAAACTCACATTTACTAAACTTAGCAAAGAGTTGGTGAGCTCTAAGCTTCTCTAAAACCGAAAAGAGGTGCTTTGCATACTCTTCTTCACTTTTGAAATACACAAGGATGTCATCAATAAAGACAATGACAAGCTTGTCAAGATACTCCATAAACACTCTATTCATCAAATTCATGAAATAAGCAGGGGCATTGGTCAGCCCAAAAGACATAACAGTAAACTCAAACAGCCCATATCTAGTTGAAAAAGCTGTCTTGGGGATGTCTTCTTGGCGAATCTTAAGCTGGTGGTATCCTGACCTCAAATCTATCTTTGAAAACACCGCAGCTCCTTCAACCGATCAAACAAATCATCAATTTCGGGCAAAGGATACTTGTTCTTGATAGTGACGCGTCGTTGAGAGCTCGGTAGTCCACACACATTCTTTGAGTACCATCCTTCTTGGCCACAAATATCACTGGAGCTCCCTAAGGTGAGGAGCTAGGTCTAATGAAACATTTGCTCAACATGTCTTCAATCTGTTGCTTCAACTCCACTTGGTCATCAACATGCAGCCTATAAGGTCTTTTGGAGATGGGGGAGGTCCCTGAAACAAGGTTAATCACAAACTCAAGATCTCTATCTGGTGGCATGCCTGGGAGCTCATTAGGGAACACATCTGCAAAATCTCGGACCACAGGGACATCCTTTAAGGCTAGAACTTGGGCACTACAAGCTAGAGCTCCTTTAAGCTTCTCTGAGGAGGCTTCAAACTTTACTGTGACACCACTAGGGCTGGTCAAAGAGATGCTCTTACAACTGCAATCCAACATTGCATGGTAGTTTGCAAGCCAATCCATACCAAAGATCACATCTAAAGACTTTGTGTCTAGAAGGATAAGGTTGGCCAAGAATTCTACTCCCTCTATGACCAATTTAACTTGTGGACAACCTTGATTCGTGCTTAGCTCTGAACCGGGGGATTGAACCAACAAGGTAGATTTAAGAGCAATAACTTGAAATTGGTGCTTGGCAACAAAACTCCGAGAAATGAACGAATGTGAAGCTCCAGAATCAAATAAAACTGTAGCTGGCACTGAATTTACTAGGAACATACCTAGTACAACCTCTGGGGAGGTCTGGGCTTCCTCTACGGCTACATGGTTCACATGACCCCTTCCAAAAGATTGAGAGGTCCTAGCTTGAGGAGGTCCTGTGGCTTGCTGGGAGGTCCTAGCAGGGGGAGGTCCTGAAGAGGAGGTCACAGCGGCTGCTTGAGTCTTTTGTGGGCATTGGCTGGCATAATGTCCCACTTGATGGCACTTGAAACAAGTGATCCCTACTGCTGGAGAGGACTTTGAGAGCTGATTGCTACTGCTAGTGTTGTGTCGTTGACCTGGAACAGCTGAACGGGAGGTCTTGGCAGAGGTCCTAGGAGGTCCAGGAGGCCCTTGGCGCCTAGGTTGGTGCTGCACAAAAGTCTTGACACGCTGAGGAGGTCTTTGTTGAGCGCTGGAGGGTGACATCTTTCTCTTGTAAGCCTCGGAAAGCTCCCTGCGAGATTCTTCAATGAGCAAAGCTTTATTTACCATGTGCTGAAAATCGGGATAGTCATTGCCAATGACTTGAACTTTGAGAGACCATGTGGAGGTCGTCCCGTGTGAGTGATGAGTAATTGACAAAGGTTTTAGGTCAGTAGAGTTTGGTTTGTGTGGTCGGACCTTGTCATTGCGCGGTTCACGCGTTTTCGTGAAGTCAATCGAGTATTTGTCGGGATAATCGAACGACCGACGTGTGATGGGCGATGACGATCATGAGGCGGTTATACCGATTGGTAAATGGCGGTTGAAGAATTCCAGAGAAGGTGTTTTTTTCGAGTTCGGTCTTCATTGGAAATCGGAACGACCGCAGTATTGGAGCGATCGACCGGAGTCGGTTGATCCGCCGGTAATATGGCGGTTGTCTGGATTGTATTGTGAGGTTCGCCATTTTGGTGTTTTGAGTTTTGGGATAGGTCATATCCAGTGTGTTCATGCATATGTGTTGCATATTGCATGTTTGAGCTAACGCTAGGTCAAGTTGTGAAGAACTTGTTCCTGTTTCGTGTTCTTGTGCGTGTGGTCGCAGGACGTCGAGCGGAGTCGTGGCGAGACACGATGGATCGGACTAGGCGCAGTGGCGCCGAGGTCGAACGGTCGATGTGTCAAGACGACGTGGACTCGAGGTGGTTGCGGGCGTCTTGAGACAAGGAGCGCTGAAGCTTCGGAAGGTGCGAAGAAGGCGAATCGAAATTCGCAAATTTGCACAAGCGAAGCGGGCTCCGTTGGACTTAGCGGGCGAACGGGAGGAGACCCGTTAGCCAAGGCTATATAAAGGATTGGAGGGCTGCATGCCCTCTTGAGCACTTGAAAAGGAATTAGGGTTTGCTAGAGTCAAAAGAGTCTTTAGTGGTTTTTTTTGCTTTAGGCTTTAGTGGTTGAGGGTTGTTGGTGGAGGCAGTGTGGTGCTCCCTGCCTGTCCCCTTCGTAGCTCTCCAATGTGAGTTCTTGGCTTAGGGAGAGGGAGAGGATGGATTGATGAACTTGTAATCATTCCTCTTGTTCTAATGTCCATGCGTATGGGGATGTATCTCTTTGTATTTCGCTCTTGATTCAATGAATGGAAATCAAGTTTTCTTCTATTCGTGCTCTCTGTTCTTCGTTCTCCTTTTTTTGTGATTTTTGGTGCTTTCTTCAATTCGAGAGTTTTTGCTTGGTTCTTCCTCTTGATCTTGCTTGCTGGGACATGTGAGAACCTATCTAAGGTCATCTAGATCATCATCCACCCACGAGCAAGTCGTTAGATCAAGTTTTGTTTTTTTGCGGCTTTTGAACCCACCTTCGCTCAAATGCAAAAGGATAGGAACCTTGGCATGGATCTCTGAAATCGTTGCTTGGAATAGGTTCCTAATATCTTCAGGAAGGTGTGGTTCAATTTTGGTCAAGTTTGGCGCCAGTAGATCAAAAGTTTGATCGATTTTCGTTTTGAAACCCGAGCTGATTTTACTCGCTTCCAGACAATCGGAACGACCGCCGTAACACTACGGTTGTACGCCGATCGCGGAACGACCGCCGTAACACTACGGTTAGTACCGCCTTCATGAACGACCGCCGCTTGTACTGCGGTTGTTCCGATTTCCCTGAGTTTCTTCGTAACCTCCCGATTTTGTTTGTTGAGTGTAAAGAGGAGTGGATTCAACATAAGACTTCCTCTCGGCTTAATCTTTGATCTTCATAGCTCTCATAGCTATTGGAGTGATTTACAAGTTGAATCCATTCTTTGCGAAAAAGATTAGGTGCTCCTATTCACCCCCTCTAGTCGCCTTTCCGGTCCTTCAATTGGTATCGAGCGGTTAGCTCTTTTCAATAGATCTTAACCGGTCTCAAGAGCCGTGGCGATGGACAAGTACTCGACCAAGCACTTTGTTTTCGATGGCATCGACACTACCCTTCGGAAGAGCCGAATGGAGACATACATCCAGCCCGGGGTATGCCATCTGGCGAAAGGTCAAGGTTCGATTCATTTGTTCTGCCGATGAGAACATCAATGCCGGAACATGGTTGATGTTGAGGCGAATGCAAAGGCAAGGAACATCATCATCCGTGGTTTGAGTCGAGTGAGTTTGATCGCATATCTCACTGTCGTCGCCTTACGATATCTGGGTGACCTCGACGATACCATGAGGGCACCACCCAGATCAAGACGGTTCGACAGACCGCCTCAAACGAGAATACAACAAATTTGAGATGCTTGTCGGTGAGTCCCTAGATGAGTGCTTCAGACGTTTTCACAAGATCTTGAGCAACCTCCGAGCGGTCGGTCTCACATACCCGACTTCGGACAATGCTCGCCGATGCTCACGGACTCGATCTGCGTGTTTGGGAGATGAAAGTGACCACCATCAAAGACACGACAGACCTCTCGACCTCGACTCTTGATGCTACCAGACTCGCGCCTCAAGACTCACGAGATTGACGTTGTCTCTCGTCGGTCGAAGTCACAATGATGGCCTTAGTCACCAATCCGCTTTCTTCTTAGGGCTTTCTTGATTCTTCTTGCGGTTTCTCCTTGTCGCTTCTCGTGACATAACCGATGATCGCTTAGAGCAACTTATGGATGAGCGGCTTGCCCTCCTTGCTCAAGATTCTCCCACGCTTACAAAGGAGGAGGGACAGAAGAGAGGAGGACCCGTGATTTGCTTCGAGTGTGGTGGCCCCAACCACATCCGAGCAAGCCGCCCAAGCCGAGAAGGGCAAGAACGACTCGGCGGTTCGGGCAAGAACGACTACACCGACAAGAACTGCAACAAGAAGCCTCCACTCAGACGCCCGGCAAGAAGAAGTTCATAACTTCGCAAAGCCAAGAAGCTCTTCCACGCGTCCTCACGCTTTCGACGACCTCGACCTCGGCGAGGTGGAGGGATGGAGCGACGATGACGGACGGGTGACCAAGAGCCCAAGGATGGCGGCGACTTCTCCCAAGATGTGCTTCATGGCCCTCGAGGGCGAACTCAATGACAATGAACAGACTCCGACTTCGGACGAGGTAGATCCCACCTCTAATGCTCAATCATGCTTTTCTTAAGCTAGGAGGTTTTCATGCTAAAGCTAAGGCTAGGTGTGCGGAGTTAGAGAAGGAAATAGATAGACTGTCACTAGAGATTATTGCTCTTACATCCGCTCCTTCTAGTGATGATTGTGATACATGCTCGCTTTCTCAAGTTGATATGGAGAAGTTAAGGACCTCACATGATAGTGTGTCCTCCAAACTTGATAGTGTTAAGGTGGAGAATGTTAGTCTACTTGTTTGAGTTAGAGTTGAGTAGGATGGTCATTACCCTACTTATTACCGATGAGACTACTTCTCCCACCTCATGTGAGGGTAAGGACATTGTCGCTAGAGGATCTTATGCCATGCTTCTTGATCTGCTCGAGTCTTGTGAAAATTGCAATAACTTGAAGATGAACTTAAACAGGCAGATCATAAAATTGTCAACTACAAGCTTCTTTACTTGAGCCGATTGTTTCATGCTTGAACTGTCCCTAAGTTAATCATTGAACTTGAGGTCGTCTCCAAACAGCTTCAAGATATGATTGATCATGAAAGGAAGTTGGCTCGCTTTGCTTCTAAGGACCTGTTAGCTCACCATGCATTAAGTGTAACAAACTAAAATCGACTTGATTGCTTTGGATGAGAAATGTGTGAAGCTAACTAAGGATCTTCTAGAGAAGTCACATTGTGCTTGCAATATGATTGTGGAGAAGGGGAGAAGCCCTGTGGTAAGGATGAGACGCTTAGCAACGTGAACCAACCGGCTAGCAATGAGGATCGCCCTTCAGAGTCGGTGTGCTTGCACAAGCCATTCTTCCCTCTCTTTGGTTCTTCTTTTGCTCCCTTACCTTCTGCTTTCTTCTTCTTCCCCTGCTCTTCTTGCACCTCTCTCTTCGGGAGTGTCAAGACCTTATGAACACTCTCGAGAGATTTGTAGGAGGCAAGAAGAAGCTCAATCTTATTCTAGACCAATCTAAGATTTGCAGATTTAATCGTGGTCTAGGATATGACTTCTTTGAGGACATGAGGAAGCATCCACCGCCGTGCTCGCACTCCATAGCACTGTGTGATCGAGATCGAGCCCAGACCGAGAAAGTCCATTTCAAGTCGGCGGGCTATGTCCGAGGGATTTCGACAAGAAGGTAATTTCACATGTCGCTTCTACCTCTCGAAAGGTGAAGTATCACCGCACCTTCGTCGAAGGATGGACACACAATCGATCGATGCTTGGTAGCGCCAAGATCGCGTAGAGACCATGTTGAGTCTCTTAGGCGATTGTGGTCGGCCCTGGACTTTGAGTGCACCTAAGACCAACACGAGGTCTAGGCTTGTTTCTTCCGATGGGTTTGTGCAAAGATCGAGGACTTGTTTTTTCCGAAGTTTTACGGTTTTCGCCCTCATGTTTGCTTTCGATCGTGACTTCCGCCGTCCCGAGGGTAGATCTCGCTTTCCCCATCGAGATAGCTACCATGGCGTGTTCAACTTTTGTTGCGTGTGCTCTCGCTTCGCTCAGAGTAGCGAACGAAAAGAATGACTTGGGTCTACTCTTAGACCTTCGCTTTGAGTTACAGAGAGCGAGGGTAGATAGAGGTCACGTGCTTGACTACTTCATCCGCCGACGTGTTATTCAAGATTGGGTGCCAAAATCATTGTTGATTTATCCCAAGATCGAGACTTTACTCTCTGCTTGACTCGAGTTCGCGGTAGGGAAGGAGAAGGTTTGGCTTGTAGACTCCGGTTGTTCTCGCTATATGACCGGAGACTCCGCTGGTTCTCCTCCTAGCCCGCGCCCGGTGATGAGACGATCACCTTCGAGACGCTTCGTCGGGCGCGTCATCGCCAAAGGTACTTGTCGCGATTAATGCTTCTTTTATTCTTAAGGATGTTGCCTTGGTTAGTAAGTCGCAGACAATTTGCTTTCCGCTTTCTCGACTTACCGATGACGGTTTCGAGGTGAGCTTCAAGAAAACAATTGCAAAATTCTTGATTCTTCTGTAGTCCGGTTTATGGATTTCTCGTTATGGGAGGATCTTTCGTCTGAGTTCTCTGAGTCTTCCGGCGATCCTCTCGGTGTTTAGTTGCTTCGAGTCCCGCGATCTCTCTTTCGGCATAGGAGACTTGGTCATATTGATTTGACCATTTGACCCGAAAGTTAGCGACCATGATCTCATTCGTGGTCCGCCAAACTCAAGATGGTCAAAGATCTTGTTTGCACTCCATGCCAAGACGGCAAGATGGTTGCCGCTTCTCATCCTCCCACACGAGCATTATGACCGATGCACGGACAAATTGCTCCACATGGACACAGCTTGGACCAAATGAAAAGGCAACAACAGCGAGGGAAGTGGTATGTTCTTGTTGTGGTCGATGACTTCTCGAGGTACTCTTGGGTGTTTTTCTTAGCCTCGAAGGACGAGACATTTACACATTTCCGAGGTCTTTTTAGTAGGTCAGTCTGTTGAGCTCCCGGTGCCTTACGAGCGATCCGCATGACAATGGCACGGAGTTCAAGAATTCCTACTTTGAGAGTTTCTGCGGTGAGACAGTGTAGAGCACCGCCTCTCTTCTCCATACGCCCCTCAAAAAATGGCGTTGTAGGAGAGGAAGAACCGCACCTTGGTCGAGATGGCCAGGACGATGCTTGATGAGTACTCTACACCGAGGAAGTTTTGGGTCGAGGCCATTGCGACAAGTGCCATGTTTCAATCGAGTTTTCTTCTGCACTCCTACACGCACTTCTTATGAGTCGAGATACTGGTAAAGCCCAGCGTCTCTCATTTTCGTGTGTTTGGTTGCAAGTGCTTTATCTTGAAGTCCGGGAACCTAGACAAGTTCGAGTCACGCCTCTGATTTGGTATCTTTCTAGGCTACTCGACTTCTTCAAGGGCTTATAGGGTCAGAACTGCGAGTCTAGCAAAATGGTAGAGACTGCGAGGTGACTTTTGACGAGGCCACCCGGACTAGGCCAGATATCTCGTGTTCTTTAGAGCAGTCCGAGACCATCTTTGTGGATGATGAGGACGATGGAGATGACGGTTGTCTACGATCCCGCCCCTCATCCACTCCTTGAGGTGCCGCTTCCACCGCACCTCGAGGTGATCGACCCTGCCTTCGCTTCCTCTGGAGCTAGTGGCTCTGCTCCTACCTCGTCACTCATGAGGTAGAGGCCACTTCTTCATCTCTCCCAGACCTCCTAGACACTTCCGAAAGTTCATCCTTCAGAGCGAGATCATTGAGATCTTTTCGAGCGTGTTACCCGCTCAAAATCTGGCTTATCTCAATTCTGTCTCCATTCTGCCTTCATTGCCTCTTTTGAGCCCAAAGATGTTTCTCATGCTTTATCTGATGAGTCATGGGTCAATGCCATGCATGAGGAGCTAGAAAACTTTGAGAGAAACAAGGTGCTGTCGCTTGTTGAGCCCCCACGAGGCCACAATATCATTGGAACCAAGTGGGTGTTCAAGAACAAGCAGAGCGAGGATGGGATAATCATCCCAAACAAGGCTAGATTGGTAGCTCGGGGGTTTTCCTGTGTTGAGGGTCTAGACTTGAGGAGACCTTTGCCCTCAGAGCTCGACTTGAAGCCATTAGAATCTCGCTTGCCTTTGCAGCTTCTAAGGGTTTCAAGCTTTACCAGATGGACGTGAAGAGTGCCTTCCTCAATGGCCTTATTGAGGAGGAAGTCTATGTCCGACAGCCTCCAGGTTTCGAGAACCCCAAATACCCTAACCATGTCTTCAAACTTTCAAAAGCGCTGTATGGACTTCTAAGGCTCCCCGAGCTTGGTATGAGAGGCTTAAGTCCTACTTGATAAGTCATGGTTTTGAGATGGGTAAAGTTGACAAGACCTTGTTCATCCGCCGGCATGGCACTGACCTTCTGCTCGTCTAGATCTATGTCGATGACATTATCTTTGGCGGCTCTTCCCATACTCTGGTTTCCCAGTTCTCGGATGTCATGAGCACCGAGTTTGAGATGAGTATGATGGGTGAGTTGACCTTCTTCCTTGGCTTCCAAATCAAGCGGACTCGGGGGTACATTTCTTCATCAAGGAAAGTACACTCGTGACCTCTGGCGCGCTCGACATGAGTGATGGGAAGCTCGTGTCGACTCCCATGGCTTCTACAAATTTATCTTGACCAGATGAGGATGGCGAGCCGCTTGATCGAAGGAGTTCAAGCATGATCGGCTCCCTTCTTTACCTCATCGCCTCGAGACCGGACATACACTTCTCCGTGTGTGCGTGTGCTCGATTTCGAGCTTCTCCTCGCGTATCTCACCGCCAAAGGTGAAGCGATCTTCCGTACCTTCGAGCTACCATTGACTATGGTATCTGGTACTCTTCCTCATCCCGCTTTCCTTGAGAGCCTTTTCGGATGCGAGACTTACCGGTCAGAGGATAGATAGGAAGAGCACTTCGCACCGCCAATTTCTTGGCACTTCTCTTGTTTCTGGTCTTCAAGGAAGCGATGCAGTGTTGCATCCACCGCAGAGGCCGAGTACGTTCTCGCAGCGCCGATTCTTTGTAGTCAAGTGCTCGATGGCTTCGACCTGCGGGACTTTGGGTTAGTTATCGGCGTTGTTCCACTCTTTTGTGATAACACTTCTGCGATTAACATTGCCAAGAACCCAAAGTCAAGATTCGGACCAAGCACATCGATATTCGCTTCCACTTCCTTAGAGACCATGTAGAGAAGGGCGATATAGTGCTCCAGCCAGGAGAGTGACCACCGGTTATCGACATTTTCACCAAGCCTTTGGATTGTTCAAGGTTTTCAGCTCTGCGGGGAGAGCTTGGGGTGGTTTGTCCTTATGGACTGTAGTGAGGGGGAGCTTTGGGTTTTACTGCTTTACTATATTATTTATGCTCTTGCTCCTTACTATTGCATTGCATTTTGGGTGCATTTGGGATTAGTCCTCCTAGCATAGATTAGAGTGCTTCTTTTGTCTAGTTGTTTAGATTTCTGCTCTTATCTTGTGATTCTAGGATGCTGCTTATTAGCTGTCTCTTCTCACTAGGTTGAGCTTACTCACTTCTTATAGGTTCTAGCAAGGGTTGGGCCACCCTTGGGTAGACAGGGAACGTGTTTGCTCCTTAGTGTGTTAGCCGGGCAGTTGATAGTCCTAGAGTCATATGGGTAGATGAGAGTCGATCGAGCCATAGTATTCTCTATATCTTATCTATGCTTTAAGGATCATTGCTTTATGTTTTCTTTGCCACTTCTCGATTTATTGTTTTGGTTCAAGGAGTTCATTTGGGAGCTTCGAGCTTAATATTGAGTTAACTCAACTTGAACTAAAAGTTGCATCTAATGTTGAGGGGCCGGATCTTCGCATTTCTAGCATTCTCGCATTGTAATATAACTACATTGAGCCTTGATTATTATCCTGCTATGACATGTTTACAATGCTTTACACCTTGCCATGACTTGTGCTTATTTGCTAGATTTATCATGACTTCATATGTGTAGCCTAGCTTTTGCCATGATAAGTTAATTAAAATTGCTCAACTTAAACTAAAACTTGTCATGTTAGCACTCGAGATTAGTCTTTCTTGAGCTATCCTTTTATGATTCATGCCATGTTAAATAGGTCGGGTAGAGTGATGAATCTATATTGAGCCTTAGAAAGAGCTGTTTTAGTCTCTTGGTGATGCATGAGTTAGTACAACTTGTTAAAAGGCAAAAGATCTCTTTTGTGCTTGAAAAACCGATCTCACCAATTCTCTCCTATGAGACGGCTTGCCATTGCACTTGGCATGAACTTAGGGGAGTTTTGGGTGACCTAGACTATCTTCTTAAGCTTCTCGCTTGGAGTAGTCGATAAGGCTTGAGACCTAGCACATGATAAAACAAAAATCTGGTTGGAAACCACCATGAATTTCAAAAGAAAATATGTTTCATGTGTTCAATGTGCTTAAAGCCACAAAAAGTATCATGTACTTTAACCAATGTTTCAATCTTGAGCATAGCACTCTATTTGGTCTCAATTTAAGCTTCTTAGTTCCGCTTAGCTTATTGACATGGCTCGCATCATCCTTGGATATCTCTAGCTAGACTTTGCTCATTGATGACTTGACTTGCTCACATAATGTACCTCATTTTCAGATTGTCATCTATGTGTTCTAGCTAGCTTATACATATCTTGTCATGATCTAGATAGCCTTTTTATTAAGTTATGGCTTGGTGTATTACATTATGGTCATTACGGATAATTCTCATGGCTCTAATCGCTTAGAATAATCAAACTTCAGCCATTTCATCCATTGACTTGTCATTTTCTCTCTTGAGCATTCTTGATGTGTTTATTGCCAAAAGGGGAGAATAGAGAAGAAAAGTCTATTGGGAACAGGTTTAGAGCTTTGGAGAACAATTTGCTCTTTTTGTTGTTGCTCTAATGTTCCTTCTGTCGACATGGTCATTGTTTCACTCTTCTTCTTTGGACCATGTTGGTTTCTTCAAACTCAAACTCAACTTTGCTCTTTTCCGGAGTTTGTCAATATACTCATCAAGGGGGAGATTGAGAGACCATGTGGAGGTCGTCCCGTGTGAGTGATGAGTAATTGACAAAGGTTTTAGGTCAGTAGAGTTTGGTTTGTGTGGTCGGACCTTGTCATTGCGCGGTTCACGCTGCTGAAATCAATCGTATTGTCAGATAATCGAACGACCGGCGTGTGATGGGCGGTACGACCGCAGGGCGGTTGTACCGATTGGTAAATGGCGGTTGAAGAATTCCAGAGAAGGTGTTTTTTTTCGAGTTCTGGTCTTCATTGGAAATCGGAACGACCGCAGGTATTGGAGCGGTACGACCGGAGTGCGGTTGATC
The DNA here is from genome assembly GCA_036346405.1 of Phyllostachys edulis. Classification (NCBI taxonomy): domain Eukaryota; kingdom Viridiplantae; phylum Streptophyta; class Magnoliopsida; order Poales; family Poaceae; genus Phyllostachys; species Phyllostachys edulis. Next base: position 57,362,160 of record CM070567.1, on the reverse strand, counting down.
CGCTGGTAATATGGCGGTTGTACCGATTGTATTGTGAGGTTCGGCCATTTTGGTGTTTTGAGTTTTGGGATAGGTCATATCCAGGTGTGTTCATGCATATGTGTTGCATATTGCATGTTTGAGCTAACGTTGGGTCAAGTTGTGAAGAACTTGTTCCTGTTTCGTGTTCTTGTCTCGTGTGGGCAGCAGGACGCCGAGCGGAGTCGTGGCGAGACACGATGGATCGGACTAGGCGCAGTGGCGCCGAGGTCGAACGGTCGATGTGTCAAGACGACGTGGACTCGAGGTGGTTGCGAGGCGTGCGAGACAAGGAGCGCTGAAGCTTCCCGGAAGGTGCAGAAGGGGCGAATCGGGAAATTCGCAAGGCTGCACAAGCGGGGGCGGGCTCCGTTGGACTTAGCGGGCGTAACGGGGAGGAGACCCGTTAGCCAAGGCTATATAAAGGATTGGAGGGGCTGCATGCCCTCTTGAGCACTTGAAAAGGAATTAGGGTTTGCTAGAGTCAAAAGAGTCTTTAGTGGCTGTTTTTGCTTTAGGCTTTAGTGGTTGAGGGTTGTTGGTGGAGGCAGTGTGGTGCTCCCTGCTTGTCCCCTTCGTAGCTCTCCAATGTGAGTTCTTGGCTTAGGGAGAGGGAGAGGATGGATTGATGAACTTGTAATCATTCCTCTTGTTCTAATGTCCATGCGTATGGGGATGTATCTCTTTGTATTTCGCTCTTGATTCAATGAATGGAAATCTGAAGTTTTCTTCTATTCGTGCTCTCTGTTCTTCGTTCTCCTTTTTTTGTGATTTTTGGTGCTTTCTTCAATTCGAGAGTTTTTGCTTGGTTCTTCCTCTTGATCTTGCTTGCTGGGACATGTGAGAACCTATCTAAGGTCATCTAGATCATCATCCACCCACGAGCAAGTCGTTAGATCAAGTTTTGTTTTTTGCGGCTTTTGAACCCACCTTCGCTCAAATGCAAAAGGATAGGAACCTTGGCATGGATCTCTGAAATCGTTGCTTGGAATAGGTTCCTAATATCTTCAGGAAGGTGTGGTTCAATTTTGGTCAAGTTTGGCGCGTAGATCAAAAGTTTGATCGATTTTCGCTTTTGAAACCCGAGCTGATTTTACTCGCTCCAGACAATCGAACGACCGTCAGTAACACTACGGTTGTATCAAGATCATGAACGACCGGCAGTAACACTACGGTTGTACCAAGATCATGAACGACCGCCGCTTGTCATGGTTGTTCCGATTTCGAGTTTCTTCGTAACCTCCCGATTTTGTTTGTCGAAATGGGGGTGAGGAGTGGATTCAACATAAGACTTCCTCTGTGCTTAATCTTTGATCTTCATAGCTCTCATAGCTATTGGAGTGATTTACAAGTTGAATCCATTCTTTGCGAAAAAGATTAGGTGCTCCTATTCACCCCCCCTCTAGTCGCCTTTCCGGTCCTTCAAACTTTCAGGTTGGGGTGGAGACCTCGCTTAAAACGCTTTTGGCGTGCATCATCAGTGGCAATATCTTCATGGGCATAACGTGACAACTAAGTGAATTTGGTAAGATACTCACTCACAGTCATGTTGCCCTGTTTAAGGTCCCGAAACTCATTTTTCTTCATCTCAACCTTCCCATCGTGGGACATGGGAATGGCGAAAAGTCTTTGCAAACTCAAATTTCATGTGATCCTCTCATGGGTCAACATAAGAGGCACAAAAGGTATCCCACCATTCAGCAGCAGGACCTTCCAATTAGTGTGATGCAAACAAGACATTCTCTCCGTCTTCACAGCGGGCAATATCCAGCTTTTTCTTAGTTGATCTCAGCCAATCGTCTGCATCCAAAGGCTCCGGGGAGCTTGAAAAGGTGGTTGGACGAGTCTTCATAAACTCTGACAACCTTGACTGGGGATGAACCGAGAGGGGAGGTGGCGGCAGAACTGCTGCTTGGCTGTTCTGGCTCATCATGGCAAGCAAGGCAGTGGTGGTCTGGCTTTGCTGGGCCATCATTTGGTTCATGTTTTGCATCATAGAACTCATCATTTGAGCTTGTGCTGCCATGAACTGCCCAAAACCTGGGTCTGCCACTGACACTGGAGGAGGTGGTGGTGGATGCAACTGTTCTGAGGGCTCATTCTGACTTGTTGATTGCCGAGTTTGAACCATCTACACCAAAACCTCTCTGGTTTAATAGATAAGAAAGAAAGCATAGAAGATAAGAGGGAATAGCACAAAGATAAGTTAGAGCAGGGGGGAGATGGATTATTCTATTAGGGATGACTTGGCTAGACTCAAAAACAAAAGCCCAAAAAAAGGTTTAAAAAGAAACAATAAAACTACAAACAGAGGTCCTAATGACCAAGCTAAGCGTAACTGACATTAAAAAGAGATCACTACCAACCTAGCCTTACCAAGTCGGCCCTATGGAGGTTACAGAGGCCAGGAGGTCAGGTTAAAATTTGAAAACAAGGTTCCAGAGGGGGTAGGATAACAGGACCAAAGAAAAAGATAAGAATGAGGTAGGATAAGAAAAGAAGAGATTGAGAAAAGGTAAGTATAGCATAGGACAAGATAAGAAAAGGAACCACCAAACATATTGTAAAGTTGGTTTGATTTAGAAAATAGCTTTTGAATCAAACTAAAACGACCTTTCCACCTATGGCCACGTCCTACAGCCGACCAGGGCTCTGATACCACCTTTGTGAGGACCTCCTCTCGAAATACACTTTGGACAGGCAAAGTACTGAATTTTTTGTATGAGTGTGCAAGACTCGGTACTACCGCACCAAGGAGCGGTAGTACTTGCTCGCAGGAGTTCGAGAGGGAGGTCTGTCCAGACCTCCCAGGAGATCTTCAAAGACCTCCTGGAGGTCTTGACTGAGTGCACTGAGCTAGTCCCAGGAGTCCAAGCTAGCTCGCACAAAACGACATAGGTCTGATCACAACCACATGGTCAAACAAAAGATGAAGCAGACAAATTAAACCTTGCATTAAACAAGACCTTATGGTCCAAGCTTGCTTACAGAGGTCTACCAACTTGGGCTTACAAAACCGACAATAGGAGGACCTCAAAAACCGAAAACACAAAAATGCTCGAAGCCATCCGGCAAGCCCACAGGCTGTCAAGTGGAGGACGTCCTAGGCAGCCGGGTCGTCAAAGAACTCCTCCTCGAAGAGGTCTGAGCATCCCTACATCTGATCATCTTCGACCACTACTTTAACACAGGGCTTACAACCATGAGTACTTGGAATGTACTCAGCAAATCGCAGGGAAACAGATATGCAAAAAAAATATTCATGCATTGGCTTAACCATGAGAGCTGTAGGGTTAGTTGCGCAAAGCTAAGTCTGACAATAAATAATAGGTATAGATTGAAAAGCTCAATTTTTGAAACAATAATACTTAAGTACCTTTGTTTGAAACGAAGGGAAGTGAGCACCAACTCACTCCCCAAGCCACTTGGGGGAGGTCTGGTCGCACCCACGACAAGGACCTCTCCCAAGAACTCTCTGGAGCACCCGCTCCAGAGCTCCCAAGACCACTTGGGGGAGGTCTGGTCGCACCCCACAGCCAGGACCTCTCCCAAGACCTCTCTGGAGCACCAGCTCCAAAGTTCCCTAGACCAATTGGGGGAGGTCTGGTCGCACCCACGGCCAGGACCTCTCCTAAGACCTCTCTGGAGCACCAGCTCCAAAGTCCCCAAAGACCTCTCTAGGACTCGAAGATCTCCTCTGAGCACCCACTCAGGAGCTCATTGGACCACCCTAGGGTTCACAAGACCTCCCCGAACAACCGAGGACGTCACAAGCACTCGGAGCCACCCAGAGTACTTGCAGACATCCCAAGCTAGCCATAGAACACCAAATTTTTAGTAGTCTACCCCTTGCACCATTTTCACCAGGCATGTCCATGACCAAGGACTTAGCTATTCGAATAGATTGATACTCTGCAGAGGTGTACAACTTTACCCACAATTTACGACCTCTCTAGCGGGGCGGGTTCCCATCGAACTCCTTACTCACTTCCGAAGGTGAGCAATCTAGAGAGCTCGATAAGGCCTTTACAAAGCTTTGTCCCGACCTGACCTATGCGCTAAGGTTTCGCCATCCTGTAAAAGGAACCTGGCCCCCTCTTGCGCCATGCGAATCAGCACGCACCACCACAACAGAACCAGGTTAAGACATCACTAATTATTCGGCCCAAACCATCCCGATAAAATGATCTTGTGGTTGCACTAAAAGCCCGAGATCAGCAGTAACACAAAGTTAAGTCTTTAATTGTCGCCGAGCAAGGCTTCCACATCCGGTGTAAAAGCACCCCTTTATCGCACGATCACCGGCCCGAGCAAAAAAAGAATTTGGGTTCACCTAGCCAAAGACCTCCCTGGTCTTGGCACGCAAGATTTTACAACGTGGCCTCGCACCACAATCAACACAACTACCGTGTCCCACTGTAGTTGCTCAACGGTGGCACCAACCACAGATTCCATAGTTCCATTAGTCAAGTTATTAGAGAAGGAACGTGATTCCCAATACCCCCGGTTCTACAAGTAAGACTAAGCATAAACATACGGTCCCATGTTGGCAATACCAAACAATACCACCTAAAATACCCAACATAAGGCGTCCAAGAGGATCATGTCAACATGTCGAATACAATTGTCCAATGAGGCATATTGTCAAGTAGGAGAATAACTACTGCCCCAAACCATTTCTTATAAAAATAGCCATGCATGATTAAGTAAAGCAAAATACATTTGAGAAACTAGGCTCAATATGATCAAGGTCCGCGACTTGCCTTCGTTGAGCAGTGGTGAACCTTCAGTAGACACCGCTGGTTCCAAGAACTCCTCCTCAAACGCGATATCTACACTTTCGCCAAAGAACCAAATAAGCAAACCAACCCCAAGCAAAGAACTTAAAAGAAGACTTGAAAAGAGCTCAAATCAACTCAGCCAAAACCAGAAAGCAAAGGCTCAGCACAGCAATCGGGAGCTCCTTGGAGAGGTCCTGAGTGTGGAGAGTACCAGCGAGAGCAAGGAGATTGGAAATGAGCAAAAAGGTGACAAAGGGAGGCATACCCAGGCTATTTATAGCCGAGTCAGCTGGAGAAACAAAGAAGGGTTAGAGCAAAACGTGTCAATGATCGGTGGTAGCTAGGACAAGGTTAGGACAGGTAGGTCACCAAAAGAATAAAAAGAAGTACCCCAGATGTGATCAGATTTAATGTGATACAACACCATTAAATGCGCCTGAGCAGAGGTGACAAGTGGGGCCACCAAACTCAAGAAAACAAATCACCAAAGGGTTGGTCTCAAATTAGCAAGGGAGGTCTTTGCAAAAGGCCAGGGGTCTTGACCTCTAATGGAGGTCCTAACCACAAGGAGGTCTTGAGGGCAGGAGATCCTTAAGACACGAGGAGGTCTTGAGGACAGGAGGTCCAAAAGACCTGCTCACAATTCACAAGAGGTCCGAGGGTCAAGATCTCTCAGGGAGGTCCTAAGGGTCAAGATTTACAAGGGGAGGTCCTGACGGTCGGATCCACCAAGGGGAGGTCCTAACGGTCAGATCTAACAAAGGGGAGGTCTGAACGGTTAAGATCTCCAAAGGGGAAGTCATAACGGTCATATCTAACAAAAGGGAGGTCTGAACGGTTAAGATCTCCAAAGGGGAGGTCATAACGGTCATATCTAACAACGGGACGTTACAATAAATATTTTGTAAATATCGAGAATACCTTTCAAACTAGGAAAATATCAAGCTAGCTATAAAAATAAAAATTCTAGAGTACCTACATAGGGTGTGCCGATCTTAATTAAAATATTACTATAATCTAGACTACAACAGACTACACTATAGCTAAATTATCTAATGAAATCAATTCTATGTCGCTAGTTTTATTTGCTAACCTACCAGGGTTTTGAATTTAATTACAAAGTTGTAAAAATATTTACCTGCAAATTGGTAATCGGATCTGCTTCTCCCTCTCTCTCTCCTCCACTACGAACCACCAGGGCTTTGCTAGTCACTTTCCCTTCTCCTCCTCTCCCTCCTCTCCCTCTTCTCTTTTTCTCGGAATATAAATTAGCTTTGGGGCGATTTTTGGGGATTTTATGGGTTAGACCTTGTCGCCGGATGAATTGGCGACAGGAACCGGCCCACCTCCTGTCTCCGAACGAAATGACGATTTCCCATTCTTCACCTCCCATCACCAGATGAAATGGCGATAGGAGGTTGAACCAGTGAATGGGCAATAAATGGCCTCTTGTCACCATTTCATTTGCCGACAGGATGCCATTTTTGTATAAACAAATTGACTATTTAATTTTGTAATTTTTAGTTAAAATAATATTATTTTAAAAAAATTCTCGAATTGGACTCTCTGAGACCACCATTCGATTACGTTTTCTTGCACGTTCCACTATGTCGGGTTCAGGTTGTTTCGTTGTATCTAGGTTGTCGTAAAGGTACAAATTCTTTTGGCATTGGTACATTCGATGAACAAATGGATTTATGTCTCCAGATGATTGTTACAAAGTGGGCACCAGTAGTCATTAGGCATATGTTGGACTGCTAGGATATCCGCCATGGTAGCCGGTGCTCAGGGCCGTACCTGAGAATTTGGGGGCCTTATGCCAAATTTAAAATTAGGTACCACAGTTTAGAAAATGCAATTACTAAAATAAAAAAATCATTTAGAATTAGGCCATAAAATCATCGATGCCTTGCCCTCCGGGGGGAGCATGGTACTGATGCGGCTACGGTGATGCGTGTCAATCACCGGGTCAAGCAACTCGCAGTGGCATATGTCCACCATACCTAAAAATTAAGTGCATGTATTGTAAAGACTACGAAACATATACAAAAACCAATATTCCTACTTTAAAAATAATTTTCAGCGTTAACATAATAATTACCACACAAAAATGTAAACCAAATTTAAGCTACTCAGCTATTTAAACAGATTTGTAATAGGGTCTTTCAGTTTAGATGATATTTTTAAATATTTTTCAAGTGCAGATATAAACAATAAACAAAGTTCTTCCTATTTTCATATTTTCATAGTTTAAAACTAATTTTTCAACATTAAAAATATAATTACCACACAAAAATGGGAAGATAAATAAAGCTAGGATTATTTTTTACATATTTGTAATAGGCGTATTTCTATTTCTGCAGATTTATCCTAAATCGTTCGAGTGCTGAAACATTCATAACATGTGTATGACGAACTACACTATACACAGCTCAATTAATGTAGTACATAATTTAACTACAATTATCTAATCTACTAAATTATACTCGCTAGCAAACTGAATTCTATGTCGCTATCCTACTGAATTATATGTACTTAATTCTACATAATTCTACTCGTCATTCTACTTAATTCTACAAAATTTGACATAATGTACAAAGTTGCATAAAAATGTACCTGCAAGATGGCCGACCGGATCTGATACTCTGTCAATCTCTCTCTTTCGCGAGGAACTAGCAGAGCTTCGCTATCTTTCTTCTCTCCCTCTCTTCCTCTCTTCTGGTTTTTCCTGGAATTAGAATGAGTTTTGGAGTGATTTTTTTAGGGAGGGGGTATACATGGGATCCTGTCGTCAATTGGGGTTTTTATACATGGGATCCTCTTGACTGGCGACAGGAAGAATGTTCACTTCCTGTTGCCCCTGTCGCCAGTGAGCCATTTTTGTAATTATTTGGGACGGCTATTTATTTTTGTAATTATCTTTCAAAATAATATGATTTTTTTTTAAAAAAAATTCAAGATCGGAGATCCATTTGCCATCGTTTAACGTCTCCCGTCCTGTTCTTCCTAGCTGCAATTTGGTAAAGTTGGGTGCAACCTCGAGCAAAGGCATGTCAGATTTTCTAAATCCTCAAGCCTGCTCACCCCGTTGAACAGCACCCGGTTTTTAGTCAGTTTGACACAAAACCGGGCGGTCCGACTGCATTTCTCCGGCTCGAAGGAACTGGAACGATCCAAGTGCTGGTTTCCGTTTTTGGCGGTTAAACCACCGGGCGGGTCGGTTTTAATGACAAGGTTTCGCTACCGTGCTTGCCACAGGAAATATGATACAGTTCATTGCTTTTGCTACAGGCAATAATTATATGATACCTTACCGTGCCATTTCACCCACATTTCTACTGTTCATCCCTGCATATCTACTCTTATTATAGCAAAGTTCCTAGCCGGCCTCCCAGCCCCTCCACGTCGCCGTTTTTGTTTGGAGCGTCTGATCGCCTCTCTTCCATTTGCTGGCCGTCCGATCGTCGGCGGCATCAGCCGCGCGAGGCTCCAGCTCCAGCGATTCCTCCCGTCCCCTCTCGATCCTTCTCGCCCTTCCCACACACGGCCAAATCCCCTCCCCCCACCGACTGGCCGCCGCCTCCTCCCCTTCGTCTCGCCTTGCCGCAGCTCTCGCCTCGCCTCACGTCTTCTTGCTCCTTCCCTTGCCAGCGCAGGCCGCCGCACTTACCCCTACGATCCCATCCAACAGGTGACCTCCCTCAAGTTCATTTCGTGTCAATCGCTGCCCTCACAAGATGCCCGTGAGTCCCTGCTCCCTCCCCCTTTGCTCCTCCTCCCTCCCAAAGCCGTGACCGCGCCGCCCGCCTCCGCCATTGCCGTCCCCGCCGTCTTCGGCGAGCACTCCGTTCGCCACCCGCGTCCCGACGTGTTCCGTCTCTCAATAATCCATTTACCCCACTCAGTTTCTTTATTGATCCACATGATTCGCTGGAATGCCTTTCTTCCCCAAATCTGGCCTATTTGAGCTCCACCGCCACCATGTCCTACTCGAAACCCCTCGGGTCAATTACTCCGGGTTGGAGCACCACCTAGATGTCCTCGACCTTCCCCAACCGCCGGCCAAGACTCGCTGCTGCCCTAAACCGCCGCCACCGCGAGCCTTCCCGCGCCGCACCGGCCTCACGTCGGCGGCCCGCTCCGGAGCTTCTCCACCTCCACGGAACACACGGTAGGCTTCCTTGCGGCTCCCCCGTGCCCGTGCTCACCTCCTTTTCCTGTCCCCTCCCTCCGGCCGCCGTCACCTCCGTTCGGCCGCTACATCCGGCCGCTTCGCTCCCACCATCTCCTCCTCGACGCCACTCCGGCCACGACGCCACTTCCTTGGGCCTCTTCCCCTCCCCGGCATCCTATTTTACTGGTCCCCGTCGCCTCTTTGGCCGTCGCTCGCCGCCGGTAGCCTTGCCACCCTGCGCCCCCTGGCTCCAAGTAATTTAGTACATTGCTTGCATCAATTAACAGCACTGCCATAGACTTCCCATAGTATGTTCTTCACACAGCTCGATCCTTTGCAAAAGCTGGATCCTGAAGTTGAAGATGTTCTTATTGACATTGCAGAAGATTTTTTCGAATCTGTAAGTTCTTTTCCCCTCTGTTTTTTCCTTTGGCAATTTTTGTCTAAGTATGCTTGTTATTGAGAATAAGTTTTCCTTCTGTAAGAAAATACACATGGTTACTCTAGCTTTTTTTTGCATTCTTATGCAACCGAAGGATGTATATATATTGGTTTTTAATGCTTCCCTCTTCTTGGTTCATATACATTTATATTTCTTTGATGCCAGTGAAAGACCATGACGATGCAAAAACTAATGGCTGGAGTATTTCCAATATACTAAACAAGGAGAATCCAAATAACTTTGCTCCAGAAAAGAGAGCTGGATTAAAGTGCACAAAGAATACATCTGGTTACTTGAGGAGATACAATAGTTTGTTAACGGATGGAAGGTATAATGTTTGACAGATAATCACTATAATTTTTTTTCCAACAACACTCCTTGAGTTACTATATGTAATGTTCGTTACAAATTATTCACCCTTTGCATCTGTCATTTTTTCGGTTGAGATATCAATTTGCTGTTGCCAGGTTGAAAGACTGTGTAGATTTGTTGGAAAGCATGGAGCAGAAGGGATTGCTTGATATCAAGAAGGTAATACCCGTTTTAATTGTCCAATGTTTTTAAAAATTTATATTTTATAGTGTCTTCTTCAAGTTCCTGATTTCCATCTATTTTCAGGTTCAACATGCTAGCTTTTTTAGTGACTGTAAGAAGCAAAGGGATGTTATGGAAGTTGTTCGCTTCTGCAAGTTGATTGACAGTCCGAAAATGAGCGCCATCAATATGCTTTTATCTGTTCGTGCTAATTCGCAAGATTTTGATGGTAACTGACCTAGCTTCGAATTTTGCCTTTTCTTATGAGATGTGCTAGAGTGGGAGATGAGACATTGAATATAACCAAATGTTTTAAACTTTACAGGGGCACTCTAGGTTATGTTGGTCCTAAAAGAAGCTGGTCTAAAACCTGATTGTAAACTTTACACCACAGTGGTATCAACTTGTGCAAAGTGTGCAAAATTGCCATGTTTGAGGTAACTAAATCATAAATTCAAAATAGGAGGTTGCCATTTAAATTTTGGTAATATACTATACCTCACGTTATATCACTTATAGTGTGCTTTTATTTTAGGTATTCCATGACATGGTCAGTGCTAGAATATAGCCAAATGTTAAGACATATAATGCACTAATTGATGGTTGTGCTAAAGCTAGACAAGTGGCAAAACCATTTGGTGCTTATGGTATCCTGTATCCTGTAGAGTTACACTAACATATTTCTTCTCACCGATCTATTCAATAGCTTTAGGTGAATTTAGGTAGGCTCGGTCAATTTATAGTTACTATATCATGCTTTGATCATATAACATGGTCATAAGAAAAGCTTCATATGCTCTACATTATATTGTCGCTATGGGTACTGGTATGCTCTATGAACATTATTTCGATCCAGATTGTAGATTGTACTCCGAGAATTGGCCTGTCATGGCCAAATCTAATGTGGGCTTAGAATCTAATGAAAAGATCTGTATTATACAATTTGTGGGCTTGTTGCTCTTACTTTGCATGTATACTGGAATTTTTCTTATACTGACCGTATATTGTAGCCTATAGAGTTACACTAATATATTTCTTCTCACCAATCTATTCAATAACTTTTGGTGAATTTTGGTAAGCCCAGTCAATTTATAATGACTATATCGTGCTTTTATCATAGAACATGGTGATAAGAAAATCTTCATATCCTCTGCATTATATTGTCACTATGGGTACTGGTATACTCTATGAACATTATTCCGATCTGGATTGTAGATTGTGCTTAGGTTGATAATAAATCACTACTGAAAATTTTCCTATACTGATCGTATCCTACAACCTCTAGAGTTACACTGATTTATTTCTTCTCAGCAACCTGTTTGGTACCTTTCAGTGATTTTTTTAGGCTCAGAGCCATTCTCTAATTACTCTGAATAGAGTCATTGCTTCCAACCGTATTCTAGTTTTCACGTTTAATTTTGTTACACATCGTCTGTCATGCTTTAAGCATAGAACATGGTGATACACCGATTTTCATACGCTCTACATTACATTGTCGCTGTGAGTGCTGCTATGCGCTATAGACATTATTTTGATCCAGATTGTAAATCAGACTTAAGTTGATAGTAAATCACTACTAAAAATTTTCCTGGACTAATTTTTTTATTCTCACCAAACTGTTCAATAGCTCTCAGTTATTTTTTATAGGCTCAGAACCAATCTCTGACTACTACAGATAGTCATTGTTAGAAAACATATTTGAGTTTTCACTTTTTTATTTTGTTACATGACGTGTAACATGCTTTTATCATAGAACATGGTGATAAGCAAAATTTTGTATGCTCTACATTATATTGCCAAATTATAATTCGCTGCTACTCTAATCCCTTAATTCTGTCATATTGAAAATGGTCATGGAATGGGTAGAACATGCAATGAAACATAATACACTTTTATTGACTTCTTATCTTCTTCAACAAAGTTGTTTCTAATCCATCTAAAACCAAAAAACAAACTACCATCTATTCAATGGTCGGGTGCGGCGTAGCGCACCTTACCACCTAGTTTATTGAATAAAGCAGAGGATGTGGAATCCTTCCATCCGATGAGTACATATTGTGTGAGGACCCCGGTTTATTAGGCTCGTAATGCTTAACCATCCACTTGGTCCTAGCATCACAAATCAAATAAATCAAGCCTCGAGATATATGCACTTCCCAAGATGCAGTACATACACCTCTTTACAAAAGCATGTATCAATTCCATTCAAACACATAGAACAGAAGCACAGCAACAAACTAGAAGTTAATATAATAGAGAGAGAGTTATTACAAAAGAGAGGCCGACCGACTAAATAACAACACACAAAGTACTAAGTAAACAGCGGAAGCAAAAGTGCCATAAAGATGGCCATAACAAAAGCCAATCAGTGTGCCTTAACCCACAAGGCAACCAACCGGACCGCCAAGCTAGTCTTCCCAACCACAGCACATCTCACAAAAATAGGGCCCTTGGGGCTCTACCTCCTCTGCAACAAAGTTATTAAGCAAAGCAAATTAGTACAAAAATATACTCGCAAGACTGACGTGTAGTATAACAGAACTATAGATAGCTACATGCAAGCTTTATTTAAGTGGAAGGCTTTAGGCTCATTTAGCATAAAGCAAGTTTTCATTTGCAATAATTAAATAGATTCAAAGCAGTTTTGCAATTCATTTTTACTTTGCAATTAACAGCGAGACAATGACATAATAACAATAGATAGATGACAACAACAATCCTGGAAGTGACTAACCCAATAGTCACCACAACAATAGCATGAATTACCCATTCATACCACCCATGTCAAGTTTTAATTTAAAGGTTGTAGGCTAACTCTTGCAAAACCTAACCAAGCGTGTCCATAACCTAGGATGAGGCTATTCAAATAGTTTTAACCCTGCAGGGGTGTACCAATGTACCCACACGTCAGACTGTCTTTTCGCCAAGCTATTAGCACACTTCCTTTGGTATGCCGGTACGGCTAAGTCCTACGAGACATTTTCAATGGATGATGCTAATTAAGAGCCGCAACCCAAAAGAGAAGGATACATTAGCCAGCTTACAGCCGATCTGCTAATGCTCCCCTCACATCACAACATATTTTTAAAACACCCACCAACCAGCTCATAATTAACACCTCCCAAAGTACTTAGTCAAGAGAGGTCCCATATCCCTCTCGTGTGGTTAGCACGCAAAATTGCTTGGAGAGTGTGACACAAGATGTTCGGTCCTTGTTGACTTAGGCACCATACCATTCACACCAAAAGATCACACCAACATTCCATTGTGCCCAAGTCCAAATTAGCTTTTCATTTTCAGTGTTTGACTTTACAAATTAACAAAGCACAAGTGCTGGACATAATGGAATAATAACTTTTGTGTGATCAAGGTCATCGACATAATGTCGACAACTGCCCATTTCTACCGTTATCTAAGCATTTCTAAGCATTATCGACGTAAACTACTAAGTGATAAGAGTCCATCCATCGAACCCTAAATCACCGCAAGATAATCCTAGGCTTAGTAGTAGAGAATGAACATTTACCTACAGAGTATGCATCTATAGGCTTGACTAATCGATAATTTAACACAAAGTAAGCATGCATACATATAAGTTAAACAAAGTATTAGACTTTAAAAGTAATGGGACATAAGGGATATGATCAAACTGCTTCCCTTGTTGACTATGCCCAGTTTGCTGCAGAGGGGTGCTTTGGTTATCAATGTGCTCTTCGGAACCTAACGAAAGAATCGAAAAAGAACCGATAAGAACGAGAAAACGAAAAGACTCAACAGCAAACTTTCTCTGAATGCTCTGAAAGTTTTACAGCAGCAAGAGCATGATTTTTAAGGAATTTAGCAATAAGAACCAATTGATTTGGATTCTCAATGCAAAAGATATGAGCAAAACAAAACTACTCAGCCTATAAAAATCAAATCTATTACTATTCATCCTAATTAAATTGTTTAGCCAAAACTTCTAGAAAGGTGGTGTATCTGAAATTTTTACAGTAAAACAAGCACCTCATAAGATGAACAACCCAATTGGATTCATCTCATTTGGAGCTATAATGCACTTTCTATAATTTTTCCAAAGGCATGAAATGAGCACATTTAAATGCATAAGTAACCTTTCTGGAAATAGTAACATGTTCAAAACAAATTTTACAGTAAAGTTCACTAATAGAGGAAACCAACAAAGTTGGTTTCACTCAAAAATAAGTTACCGAGAATTTGTTATGCATTTTCCAAGTTAAATGAATTTTTAATGCACAAAATAGCCCTAAACAGGAATTAATTCTATTCTCCAAATTTTCTGGAATAATATTAAGCCTAAAACTATTTTTAGATTAAAGTTTAGCTAATGCCAGACTTAACAAAGTTTATTTCAACTGAAAAGGAATTAAAATGAATTAGTTATGCATTTTTAAAGCTAATACAATTTTTAGTTGAGAAATAAACCTACCGGGAAAATAATAAAACAATACTGAAGGGAAAATGGCGTGGCGCAACATGGGCCGTTGATCAGAGATCTGATGGCCCACGCGCGCGGCGTGCACAATACCGCCCATTTCAGAAAAAGCAACATGTGCTTGGATATAAAATGGACGGCCCATATTGATCTGTACTGTTCATGGTCCGAACGTTTAAATGGACAGGAGCCGTTGATTTTGAGATGAGCGGCTGAGATCAAAGTGTGGCTCGGACGGTCCGAACGGCTCACTGATCTCAACCGCTGATCTGAAATTGGACGGTAGATATTGATTGGGTCAATCCCGATTTGAATAGTGACCGTTGACAAAGGGGGCCCACTGTCAGCAACTATCAGACCTGCGTGCGGATTGTAGCGCACGCGCTCACGCGCTTTAAAATCGGTGGGCCCATGTGCGCGAGAAAAATAAATGGCCGTGGCCCACACGTCAGCGACGGTGCCGCACGAAAAAGGATGATCATTAAATGTTCAATCCAATGATTAGGGTCGATTAACTAATGATTAGTATTAATGGCCTGAGCACAGTGCTCGGGAGAGGTTAACGAGGCTGGGCCCACCAGGCAGCGACCGCAACCAAACGCGGGGGTTTTAAAAGAGCACGGGGGGTTTATTAAAGGCGAAGGCCCACTTGCCAGTGACCCGGGAGCTCCATTAACGCGGGCCATTAATGGCTAAGCCCTTATTACCCCGATTTAGATAATGATTAGCACTTAAAACGCCAAATCTTTGTCCTAACGGCCTTGGCACGATGATTTACGACGTCCGACAAAATGTCGGCAATACCTCGGCTTATCACGGCTTCTCGCCACGGCAAGACGATCTAAGCACATGGATGGGTTCGCAATAACCTCGCGGACCCGATGGTGAGGACCTCGCCAGCGGCGGCGGCGCAAATCGCCGGCGAGCCGGAGGAGAGCAAGGTGACAAACTCAGCCAAAATTGAAAACAGCAATAGATCTCCGCATTGTTCACTTGAGCGGGTGCCAAAGCTCCTAGGGGTTACTAGAGAGGCACCTGAGCACAGAGGAGACCCTGAGGCGGCCGGAGTTGAATTGGCGGCGGAGAAGCTTGCCGGTAGTGAGGACGACAACGAAGACAAGGCGGCCTGCGCAAAATGAGCAAGGCCGCATCATCAAAATGGGTTCCATATAGCTCCAGGATGCTCCCAGAGCAAAGAATTGGAGGGAGGAGCGTCTTACCGGCAGCGGGGAAGAAGGGGGCGGTTTTGGCCGAAGAGCTCCAAAACTCAAATCCAAGTTGCTCCTGCAGAAGCCCACCTAAATTGAGTTAGGGCTAAAGATCACCGAGGTGAGAGGAAGGAGTTGGAGCAGGAAGTGAAGCAATAGGGCCACTGAAGTACTAGATGCACCGAGGAGCTCCAAGCTTCAGTAATGGCGACCAAGGGATTCGAGTGCTTTGAGCTAGCTCGAGTAGGGAGGAAGCTACGCAAGGACTTGCGGTGTTGAAAGGGTACTAAGGAAGGACCCGGGTGGGCTTAAGTAGCCAGGGAAACAACGGGCTCAACAACGGCTCCTTCTGGTGGTCAAGCCCATTGCCATGGGTGAGCTGGTCGACGGGAGCTGGTAAGAACAGAGAGAGTGGACTATGGGGGCAAACGCACGATGTGCATTTAATGCTTGCAGCACGGAGTTGTGGCAAGGACTCCCCCGAGGTGACCGAGCGCTACGGTGAAGCTCTCGCGCGCTTGAGAGAGAAGGCGACCGGAGGAAGAAGAACAGGTGTGCTCGGGGCCACCGGTCAGCAAGAGGAAAAGTGGCTCGAGCGAGCTAGCTGAATGGGTTGAACCCAAAGTGCGCTCGCCGTTGGATCCGAAGCGAGCGGCTACGATTAAACCGGCACAGTTGAAGAACTCCAACACGTGCAGAATTTGTGGCCCTCCGATGGAGATCCTAAGGTTGGTATTACCCGCGCCACTTGAGTGCGCAGGGTGCAGTTAGGCGGTGGGGCGGGACTAAGAAGGGGATCGGGCTCGAGACAGGCTCGGGTTCGGTCCAGTTGACTAGGGTTTGACTGGCTAGAAATAAGAGCTGAAAGTTTTGGAGAATTATTAGAGTTAGCAAACTAACTCCAAAAATTATAAAATTTTAAATGGAGGTTGCTGAATTTAGAATAAACCTTGTGTAAATTTTCCAGAGGTTTTTATGCAATGCATTTTTCTCAAGAAATCCCAGAAGGTTATTTCAAAGGTTTGACCAAGCTTTTGACTGGTTTGACTTGCCTCCAAAAATTATCAAATAATTTCTAAAAATTATGAAATAATTCAGAGGGGTCACACAGCATCTCAAGAACCTAGGAAAGATATTCCCCCAAGATTGGCACAAGATTTGTGACAAGTTGAATAAGGACTTTAGTCAACAAGAGCTTTGTGTTTTCGAATACCACACTCTTGACAAGAATTGTAGCAAAGTTCAAGAGTTTCAAGATGTGAGAAAAAGTTTTAATTTCTACACATTTTATTACATTTGAAACAAACACCCATAATTGATTACATTTGAAACACAAACCTAGATTTGGTTCCATTTGTACATTTGGGATGTTACATATTGTCTTGAGTTTTTGTGCTACTACGGCGCTATTATCAATTTTTGCTATCTCTCAACATCAATACTAAAAATGGCACGACAGAATTACTGGCAGCCGATACGGAGCCAAGTCCGGTCCCCAGAGACCGGACTCGACCTCCACCGTGCCCCAGGGGGCCGAACACCCCCGCGCCACGTGTGAAATCTGGGGCCCGAGGGCACAGACCAGGCTAGTTCGCCCCCTAGGAGCATGGCAGAGGGCAGTACTGTGCCCCCAGGCCATGGACGATGGGAATGTCGTGCCACCAGGGCACGACAAAGGGGTTAGCATGGGCAGAGCCCAAAAAAAAGATTAAAAAACTTTTTGTTGACACTATTTGAAACTATATTTAAAAATTTTAAAAATATATTTCCTTTGAATTTTTTCTTCTTATTTTTTACCTCGCACTTGCAGCTTCAAATGTATTATCACATGTATTAGAAAAAATTTCCACATTTTTTTCACATGACATCACAGTGCAGAACAGTTCACGCAGCTTCAAACATGGGTGTCAACCGTCGCCATCGCCACCCTTCGCTACCATCGGTAGCTCGGTGAGTCGATGGATGGTTGTGGCCTGGTGCCCTTGCTGCTAGGGTTATGTTGTCACCAACTTGCTCATGTCGCCATCGTAGTCACACTCTTGCACATTCGCACACGAGTCGAAGGGTATGGTTACGGTATTATATGATCTGCATGCTAAATATTTCCCTCAGTTGGTTCATAGATATGCTTATCTAGCCTATGGCAGTACAACATTAAAAAATGGCATCCACATTAAACCGACAAATTAACAAAGAATGTATCAAATCCAACACCAAGCATGTCTGATTTTCTATGCCTTATACCTGATTTTTAAATTAACAAAGAATGTATCAGATCCAACACACGCTTTCTTTTTATGCCTGATTTTCTATGCATTATCACATGTACCAAATCCAATGCCAAGCATGGGAATGAGTGCCCGCACAGTCGCACCAAGCATGAGTGCATGTGCACCTATGATCATGGTGGTGACGGTACCTCTTGCCGCTACCACATCATCAAATAGTATTTCACATGCACCATCCATCGACTCACCGAGCCACCAAGGGCAATGAAGGGTGATGATGGCGATGGTTGACACCCATGTTTGAAGTTGTGTGTGTTGTGCTGCATCGTGATTTCATGTGAAAAAATTGTGCAAATGTTTTTCTGGTAAAAGGTAAGTTTTTAAAATTCTTATATTACAACCCTTTATTTAGAATCACCAGACTGGTCGCTGCGCGCTGGAGATCTGACTTCCATTTCTTCCACAACCTTGTTTCCAAGAGGTGTCATTTCCTCGATAAGCTTGGTTGTTTCATCTCCCGAGCAGTTGAAATCTTCTTCAACAGCTTGGAGATGCATGGAGGGGATGGAGGCCTTCAGTTTTGCCAGAGCAAAGCTGACTCCATTAGCGACAGCTTCCTTTATCGTCTGTGCATAGTTATCCTGAGTAGCTTTAAGCAGACCTCGGAGATCTTCTAGTTGATGGCCCAGGAAGTTAATTTTCTTTGCATGATCCTTCAAGAAAGCCAGTTGAGATCCTGATCCCATATCGAAAAGAATCTTGTTCAGAGCCTTAACTTTTTCGTCAAGGCCCCGATCAAGTTCTGCCCCCTGGCCGTGCTTGAACTCAAGAGCTTTCTTCGCTCTGGTTATTTCTTGAGTTTGCTCTGCACGAGTGAACCAAAAATAAATAATTATAATCAGAATAGATAGCACCCTAGTTAAGCTTACGACCAATTATCTTGACTCTTCTTCTCATAAGTTTCGACAATCTCCTTGTTCCTGGTCGTCAATAATTCGATCGACTGGTCCTTAGCTTGGCATTCACCTTCAAGCTTCATTATTACAGCTTCCTTGACCACGATCCCTTCTTTAATTTTCTCTAAATCTATCAAATATGATAAGGGAGAGAAGTTAATTAGCAGAAGAGAAACAAGATAGCAAAGAAAGAAAGGAAAAGACAAGAAGAAAGTTCTTACTTTCTAATTCGGAGTTCTTTTTCTCCACGAGTTTTATTTGCTGGGTCAGTCATCTGACCACAACAAAATTCTCTACCAAATGCTACAAATAGCAAACTTCTCTAAGTTTCTAATAAATTTAAGGGAAAAGCTATCTAAGCAGTCGTGGATACTTACCCGGATCGCCACATCATTGTATTCAGCAAAAATAATATCAAGACTTATCTCTGCTTGATGGTCCGACATATTCTCCCAAGCCTCATCGAGTTCTTTATCGTAGAAAACTTGAGGGCGATGGAGGAAGCTGGTAGAATGAGGAGCCTTTGGGAAATTCCCTGAGAGACCCCCAACAGTGGTCGAGACCTACTGGGACCCCTCAGGAACCTCTGCCTCCTTAGGTGGGGATGGAGCCACCGTAGGTTCCTGAGCAGACGTTGGCACTGCCACCTGCTCGAGGGCTGGCTCAACCTCTTTTTTATCAGGAACCTTCTCCTAAGGAGTGTTCTAGTCGGAGGCGACTAGAACACCAAAGGACCTTTGAAAATTCGAGAAAGGTAATTCAGGACCTTAAAGACTTCAAAAGCATTAAAGGTATGTATTTGCATATTCCTCTTTCATGTATGCATACCTGGTCTTCTTCTTTGTCTTGACCTTGCAGTGCGCTGGAGTAAAGTCTGTAGCACCAACCTTCCTTTTCTTGAAAATCAATTTCACCGGTTCTGAACCGGTAGGGTTGGTTGCACCCATGACATCCCCCGACCTCTAGTCGAAAGTGATATCCTCGACCAGTTGGCCGAGGTCCCTGATCAGCTGGTCAGAAATGGTGTCTTCGTTGGTTTCCAAGAAAGTTGCTATGTTAGCAACTGTCAGGTCGTGGACGATCGCCCTGGGACCAACGACCTCCGTAGCTTCGGTATGCGGATCTTCTTTATCTCTCGTCTGAATTACAACTCAAGTTTAATCAAGCGATGCAATTTTCTATCTAAATTATATATTACTTTCTACAAATGCACTTTTTTTACCTTTAGGAGACCATCGTCTTGTGCGGTCTCTAAGCAGGAATCAGTTGGAACAACGGTAGGAGTAGAATCCTCACCGGATTTGATAATCCTTAGCTTGACCGCCTACATATTAGAGAAAAATCATAGGAAGATCGGAGGATATATAGAAGATGAAGAAAAAGTGGTTATTTACCTTTAGTCTTCTTAGTCTCTCTTCTTCAGGTACAATGGCCAAAATACCCGGGAATACGGCCTTGATATCAGGCTCCCCGGCGCAGATCATTTTGATCCGCTCTCTAACTTCATCAAAGGAAAGGACTTCAAAAAGACAAAGAGATTTCAAGGTTATAAGATAATCAACTAAAAAGGCTATACTGGTTGGAGTTTTTCAAAGACTTACCTTCCTTTGAGTCCTTGATCGCTTCGTCACAACCAATATACCAGACCAGGGAATGCTCTCGGAGCTTCAAGGGACTAATCCAGCGTATGGAAAAGTCCCTAACCACATGCCAAGCGGTCAATCCCTTGGCACTAAGGTCTCAAATGGCATCGACCACCCTTCCGGCCCATCCTTCCTTCTTCTCGGTGGACCGCCAGTTGAGGTTCTCGCTCGTCACCTTGCCGGCAAAGTAGAGGCCGTCCTCATTCCGTGACTGTCATGTAGAACCAGACTTTCTTCCATGATGACCACGAAGACTTCGAGAACATCCAGATGTACTCGTCGGCCTTCCCATCGTGGAGTCGTAGCAAGCACTCCTGTAACATCCTGATTTTTCAAGTCCTTTTAAAATTGTAAAACAAAATAAAACTATTTTTGTTTTGATGAGAATTCATAGTTGGTTCGTTGGAGAGGTTTAAGTTTCATGTTGTCACCCTTCTCGTATGTTGGCCGCCTCCCCTCGGTCCCTCTCTTTTGTGTTATGTTGGTTTAGACCTTCTCAGGGCTGGACCTCCCCAAAGGTCCTTGAAGTTAGACCTCTCCGGGGGCTCAGACCTTTTCTCAATGGGACGTGCCCTTATGTCCAGATCTCTCTCGAGCTAGATCTCTTTGGATCTCTTTGTTGGTTCGAATCTCTTTGGTTCGGACCTCCTCCTTAGGTCTAGACCTCCTCTTGGTTAAACCGCGCCTATATGTTTAGGCCTCCTTTGAATTCAAGTCCTTGGACCTCCCCATCCATTGGACCTCCTTACTCGCTTAGCTTAGGAACCCCGACCTCCAAAGATTTCCTCCAGAACCTTTAGGACCTCCTATGATGAGATCCTCACCGCCAGACCTCCCATTGTGGAGATCCTAGCGATCGACCTCCTCGTCAACTCAGCTTCTAGACCTCCTCGAGCCGTGGAACCTCTTTTCATGAGAGTTTAACTCGATAGGACCTCCCGTTGGTGAGATCCTACCAACAGACCTCCTTTTGCAAGGATCCTCACCAGACCTCCTTGATGGGATCTTGGTTGTTAGAACCTCTTGTCGCAGAGACCTCCTCCATGTATGTCTGGACCTCCCCATGTCCGCACCTCCTCTCAGAATCTGACCGTTAAGACCTTTCCTTGAGATCTTAACAGCCTGCACCTCCTCTTTGAACATCTCGACCGTTAAGACCTCCCCGAGATCTTAACCGTCTGCATTCTCCTTCGTTAGCGCTTCGATCGTTAGGACCTCCCTTGGAGATCCTAACCGCTCGCACCTCCTGCTTGAATTGATCCTACTACCCTAGACCTCCGTGGCGTGAGGTTCTCTTACCTTGCGACCTCCCCGTTAGCACTCAATCTTGGCCGTTGGACCTCCTCTTTGGAGATCCAACCGCGTAACCTCCCTTGACCCAACTATTTCTAGATTTGATCGGTCCCACCGCCAAAGCTTATGATTCTATGTTTCCCGCCACACTAGTACCATGAGCATTTAATGCGGTATTTTTCAGATTAAATGCAGCCAAGCAAGTGGTCGCTTTATTGTATGGGGTCATTCTGCGGCACTATTGGTGTCATTTCTAGTCTCCTCCCGTAACGAGTATACAATGTCCTTTATCATTTTTCTTTGACACTCCCGTACCTTTCACCTATTTTTCATGCTCACCAAATTATGTACGCATTGAGTGGTCTTTTCACACTCTTTGACTATAACTAGTCCCGGAGCCCTCCTTGCCACCTTTTTCACACACTCGACATTATTGCTCACACCCTGTGGCTTCCTCGAGAGCTTGCGTTGCCAAGAACATCGCCAGCAGCCTTCTCTTCATCATATTATTATCACCATTGGAGGCTCGGCGGAGCTTGGGCGTTGACCTCAACCGCCAGATTGCCTTCGACCTCCCTTCAACTCGCCACCTCTTCCTCTTTCTTTCGGTAAGCCTCCTTGTGCACTCGACCGTTCTTGTTCTCATCACCACCGTAAGAGGTTATGCCCATTCCAGACCTATTCTTTGGATTCTCCTTGAACTCCATGGCTTCACTTGAGATCACCTCTCGGGATCCTGCAGACTCATCATCATCGGGGTCTTTGGCGAGGTCATCTCTCCGGTCTTTTATGAAGACCTTCCTCATTGGGCCTTTCTTCCGTAGGTTAAGACCTCTCCCAAAGAACCTATTTTGAGTATGTGTTGTTTACATTAATTAAGTTTTGGAGTTTCTTTTGAAGTTCTCTTGGCTCTTTATTTGGAATTTGGTTTGAGTTGTCTCCTTTCTCCGTATAGATCGTGAGGACACCGAGGAGCGTGAGAGCATCAAGAAGAAGACTCTCAAGACAAAGGAGCAAGGCAAGTCATACTCTTGATCATATTGCACCCAATATTTCAATTTACTTATGTTCTGCTTTCAAAGTATAATGCATGCTTATTTCTACCAAGATATTTTAATGCCCGTCTTTAAACACTTAGTTATGCCTAATTCCTTCATATGGCCAACTTGACATTGAACTCAATCTGTTGTCACCTTAGACAAAACCCGTTGATGCATTAGTGTGAACCAGTGCAATTGAAAACCAAATGCTTAGTATTGCTTAGACCAAAAGTACTTATTTTGGGAAATCTTTACCTTCATGACCAAATAAGGTTTAAAATGTTTTGATCATGACATTGGGTTGTCATGGGAATATGGAATATTGTCAGGGAAGCAAAAGAGTATGGAAATTGATTTAGACTTGGGCTAATTGGTTTGCTTGGTTGGTGCAAGGTTTATGCACGGACTCTATCCTGCTAAGGTGGAGGTCCAAGGGTTTGTGTTTGTCGCCCAAGTCGGCTTGAGGACCGGTCTTTGAGCCGCCAATGCTAGGCCTATGATGGGCTATGCCAAAACCGTGCAACCACATGTCTCCAAGATATGGGCGTGGGACCTAGCTAAGTAAATTGCGAACTTCCACCGCAGCTAATCCAGCTTGGAGGAGGGAGGTCTTCTATGGCCGGTGGTCTTTATGACCTATGTTCCCACCGGTGCAAGAGGGGCCTGATCATGAGTCAATCCAAAGGAGGCGTAAATCTTAGCAAGGAAAGGTCGTGGTGGAACAATGCATTTTAAAGGCTTTGTCATGAACTCTAGACCTCTTACCTTTGGTAGTGAGAGGTGGCATCGACGGATGCTGGACAAACTAGAGGAACTCATGTCGTGTGGGTAAAGTGCACATCCTCGATTGAGTGTAAATCTATTCGAATAGCCGTGTCCACGGTCATGGACATGCCGGGTGACCACTCGAGTTAGAAGTTGGTTTTGGGTTTCCAAAAGTGTTTAATAACTGCTTTTGGGATTTCTATCCCATGGGTTTTGGGTAGGAGCCTTGACAGAGGGTATCCTTCACCAATTTATTGATGAATGCTATCCAACTGAAAATCAAATTTTGAGATGGATTTTATCTATTAAAAACCCTTTGGAACTTAGTAATTGTAATTGAAAGAAACTTGGCTTTATGCAAAGCAACCATAGTATGCCTTCATTTGTATATCCATGTATGCATGTCATTTTGTTATTCCACTGTGTGACTTATGAGCACAAGTGGTAGTGCTCACTCTTGCTCAATGCAAAATCTTATCAGGAGAAGACAACAACGGAGAAGAGGAGGACCAGGACGAGTAGGTTGTGCCCTCCAGCCATTTTGCCTGTGGTATAGTGGATGGACCTCTGTCTTTGTTCTTTTGTAAGCTTGCTTTTGGCCCAAGGCCACCCCTTTTGTAAGCAACTCTTTTGTTATGTTGTAAATAAAGTCTTTGACGTGGATGTTACCATTCTTGTTTGCTGTGAAGAGCTAGCTTTAGATCCTTGGGACTAGCTTCGTTCACGCTAGGAATCACAGAGTGATCCCCCAAGCCTCACGACCTCCTCAGGTCAGGTCCTGCGACCTCTCCTGTGTTGGCCGTGGCAGTTGGGGATCTCCCCGTGACTCCCACTTCCCTCAGTGGTAATCCAGAGAGGTCCTGACAGGGTCTCGATGGGTACTACCGGGGGTAGATCCTACCCGAGCCTCGGGAGGTGCCACCGGACCTCCTGGGAGGTCCTAAGGGACGTCCTAGGAGATCCTGGGAGGTCCTCTCGGGTGCCCTAGGGCTGGGTCGCCACAACTCCCCAGGTCCGACAGCCGATTTCCCTGACCTCGCCATCTTATAGAAATACTTGAAGACCTTCGGATTTAGTCGGATCCCCAAGTATGCTTCACAAAGGTAGACGAAGATACTGAGGTTGGTGATGAAGTTTGGGGCCAGATTCACTAGCTCAATTTCATAGTGCTCTAGAACCTTCGGGAGGAACTTGTGCACCGAAAATCTGAGCCCGCACTCAACATAGGCAAGGAAGATAGGAATCTCCCCTTCTTCACGGCTCAGAAAATATTGTCCGGCCACTGATCTCCATTTAATTAGACTCTTGTCAGGAAGCATCCCAGCCTCCTCCAGAGCCTTGAGCTTCTTCCCACTCAGATCTGAAACCAGCCACTTGGTGATCGAGTCCGACATGATGAGATCTTCGAGTGGATGAACAGAGGTCGGAGGAAGCTCTCAATGGAAGAGTGAAAAGAGGTCGGAGAAGATTCTTCGCGAGAAGATGAAATGGATTGGAGGGAAAACTAGGAGCATAAAAATCCTAAAGCCAAGCGCAATGGGGATTTTATAGCTGCAGTTCCTTAACTACAATAGGGAGTTACCCAAAAGTCCAACGGATACAATCTTTTCTCCAACGGACAGAAAAACTCTTAGTTCCCAAGACAGTTTCTCAACTTTAAAGTGAATACAGACCATCTCGTATGTCACGGCATTAAATGAGGGTCTGCCCGATACGACTTCATCAGAAGAGAGTGTTCACACGACCAATTAATTTAAAGTTCGGGGGCTAGCTGACGAGGATTAAAATCTCTTTGTATTACTTTAATACATAATAAAAGACCATATATCTTCATGGTCGTAATCCCTAAGGCTGATGACTACCGTGGCCGTAAAGATTCTGAGGTTACATCGTGGGTACCCTGGTCAGAGAGGTTATATATCAACTACCCAACTAGGTAATTGCTCATAGAAACAATGAACTAGCACTTGGACTCGATTCAAGTATATACCTTCCGTGTGATGAATGGAACATGTGCCCAATAACTCCAAACCACACGATGTTTCATGGCTCTAAGTCACTTACAATAACCATCATGTAGTTATGTTATTCCCCGACATCAACCACCGGACGGTCGATATTTCACCAACTGCCGCCTCGCTTTGACCAGTCGCGACACTTTCAACAGGCGTCTCTTTAAGAAGTAACTACCACCCCTTCGTTGACTACTTAAAGGAGACTACGAATGGTAGAAAGGAGGATCGCAATCGCATTCCATCGGATTGAAGCATCATAATCAGCATTAGATTCGTGTTTCAATTCTGATTCAAAAGCATATCAAGCAATATACTCTGTGTACTTAGAGTTAGTCCATTGCCTTGTCAAGGGCACCCCTTGTAACAGCCAGTTCATAGAAATAAAGTGTAGCCCTATTCTCTCCCAAGAACTCTTTGTCATTTTCCTCTATTCATTTCGTAAGATCGACGACTCAATCGTCGACAAGTATCCTTTCCGCAGGATGTGCACCCCTCTATGACCACCTGGGTGGATGGTATGCTCGGGCGTCATCCGGATACCTACAGCGAGTTCTCCGCAACACCGCCTCCCACGCAGCACTCCCACTATGACTTTCGAGACGTACGCCACTCCCCTGACAGGCTCACCTTCCCTGAGGATCAGCTACGTCGTCGGGGCAGGTGGCAGACGCATGGACCATGAGTTTTAGTGTCTTGTCTTGAGTACCTCTGTGTTTTTTCCTGTACTCCTCTGTATGATGTATGCCTGTCCAATGTATATCCATGCCTTTATGTTGAAACACGGTTGCAGGTTGTTATTACCGCATCCACGTCTTTGGATCACATTAATTCGTACAAATCCAACGAGGCAACTTTGCGTAGCGACGTGACCCTACGAGGCAGCTTTTCGCAGTGATGTGACCCAACGACATAGCTTTGCATAGCGACATGACCCTATGAGGTAGCTTTGTGCAGCGACGTGACCCAACGAGGAAGCTTTGTGCAGCGACATGACCTTGCTCTACAAAGCAGGACTTGACCACTCTCTACAAAGTAGGACATGACTTTTCTCTGCAAAATAGGACGTGACCACTCTCTGCAAAGCAGGATGTGACCTCGCTCTACAAAGCACGAAGAGACCACTCGACTGTCGTAGTCTTCCCCCTCGAACGGCACGGCACACGGACACAAAACACATCCGTGCCTCATCGCAATGGAGCCACTACAGCTACGTCCACTGTCGGACCTAGGAACAACAACCCTAAATCCTCTATGTATTTCTGAACTAGTCCCATGATCAGTAGCTAGTTCACACAGTAAACAGATATGGTAACATCCATAAATCGCACAACTTTATTAATAATTAACAAAGTTTATTACAAGAAAGGCTTACAAGCCAATAACAAATAAACACAGCGGAAGAAGAAGAAGACGTGATAGAGTCCAGCTGATCTGCCACAGGCAATTGACTGGGGTAGCGGCCTAGTCGTCGAGATCCACACCGATAGCGTTGTCCTTCTCCTCAGAAATTTATTTGCATTAAGCAAGGGTGAGCACAACTTCCGTGCTCGCAAGTTACACCCAATAACATATTATAATGCATGCAAGGATATATCAAAGGAAGGCTTATTGGTTGAATTTTGCATAAAGCAATATTTTCTTTAAATATTTGTATTAAGTTCTAAGGTGGTTATTCTATAACTAAAATTCATTTTATAAATTCTCAAGTTTTATAGTAGGATAACCTCTGTATGAAATATGGTGATGGATACCCTCCTCACAGGGCTAACCGCCCAATTTCCCAATTGGATAAACTATCCAAAATCATTTGTCAAAATATTTTGAAATCAAAACCAAAGTCTAACTTGGAGTGGCTTTGCTAGCATGTCCATGACCGTGGACACGGCTATTCGAATAGTTTTACACTCTGTAGAGGTTGTACAACTTTACCCACATAACACAACTTCTCTAGTTTGTTTGGCATCCATTGATACCACCGCTCACTACCTTAGGTAAGCAGTCTAGAGCATGTGTCAAGGCCTTTACAAAGCTTCATTCCACCGTAGTCCTGCCTCGCTAAGATTTCGCCCCCTTTGGATAGAAACCCGCCGGGTTCAAGCCCCCTCTTGCGCTAGGTGGGAATACATAAAAGTAGGTTATAAAAGACACCCACGTAACCGGATGCCATAACCACGGTGAAACATTGCAAATTGTTAGCCAGGTCCTGCTCACTCAAGACATGTGGCAGTATGATGTGGCTTAGCAAGATGCGGCTCGAAGACCCGTCCTTAACTGACATGAGCAACTTTCTATAAAACACATGAGCCTTGATCATAGAAATGACTCAATCCTATGCATCAACATGCACCTTCCAAACATCCATTTTGCCCAAGTCCAAACCAATTTTTATTTTGTATAACAAGTCAAATCATTTTATAAATTTCTATGGTAAAGACAATACCACAGAATCATCTTCAAATCATAGTTGAACTTTTGGCTAAATTTCCCCCAAATCAAGATTTTTGGTCTAAGTTTTGACTAAGCATAATTTTCTCAAAATGATCCTAGTTCACACTATCGTATCAACTAGGTTTTATTTAGGGTGACAATATGTTTGATTCTCAAAATGGCCTTATAAAGGACTTAGGCATAACTATAAATTTAAAACAGGAATTTAAATTACTGAATATAAATAAGCATGCAATAATAATTTAAACAAAATTTAAATAATTTTAAATAGTAGGCTCAAATATGATCAACGGATGTAACTTAACTCGCTTGATTAATCGTTGTTTTCAAACGGCGTCAAAATCCGGTTGTCCGAAGTCGTTGAAATCTATACATGTAAACGAGTCAAATTGAAATAACATTCATATAAAATCCAAATAAAATCTAAAAATTATAAAATAAATACTGCAAGGAAGATATCAATTTTATATGAATTTAGGAATTTTAATCAAAGGAATCAAAGTTCGTATGAGGGAGAACGAATTTCCGGAAGGTTGAAAATCACATGAAATAATGAAGTTCCAAAAATTACTGTACTGGATTTTGTGGTTTCGGATTGACTGGGAACATGGAAAGAGCTAAAGTATTGAGGACATGGCAAGGAGAGTCCACATGCTAGTGTAAGAGGTTGCATGTGCATACATGTGCTCGTCCAGGTTGTTAGTAACAGCATGTGTTCGGTTGTTGGACAAACAAAACAGCATGCATGCTTTGGTCGTTGGACAAACAACACAGCGAGTCTAACATCAAATGTAGAGAGTCTGACATCAAGGCCATATATTTAAGTGTAACCAGTGAAGCAAAGAGGAAAGGGTCAATGACCAGCTTGCCCTAGAGGTCATAGACACACAAGAGATCAATTCAGAGAGGCAATGTACAGAATGAGATAGAGAAGCTCTCGAATGTTTCGGCCATGGTGATGGCGTCAAAGAGGGAAGGGAGAGGTGATCGATGAATGGGCAAAATGGAACCCCGGCGACGAGGCGGAGATGATGACGCGAACGAATTTTGGAAAAACTTACCGAGGAAGCGGGGAACGCGAAGAAACGGTTTCAGAGTCGTGGCTCGACAAGGTCGGCGGTGACTCGGTGATCTTTAGGTGATGGTGACGGAAGTACGGCGTAGAACATGTCGAGGCGAACTCAACGGTGTCGACGGCTTGGCGAGAGGACCTTCGATGGCGACGTAGTCCGACGGAGGAGACCTTCGACGGGTGGCGGGCTGACATCTGCGTTCCGGACAAACGAAAAGGAGTTAGCGGGTGAGGTTTGCGGTAAAACGAAGAGGGAAATTGTAACATCCCAAAGTTCTATTACCAAAAATAAATTAATAAAGTTATTATTTTATTGGATTTTTTGAAATGTGAAAGAGTTTTAATGCTTTTCTTGATTTTCTAAAGTTTTAAAAGTAAAAAAAAATCGTTGAAGCTTTTGAAGTTTTATTTGATTTAAAGAGATAAATAAAAATTTAATTAATTTCTGGAATTTTAAAAGCTTTTCCCTAATTATTTTGAAGCCAAAATAAATTATGTGCAAAAACTATTACCAATTTTAAGTTGGAAGTATTTTATTCAAGTCCAAAATAACTCTAGGAATTTCTGTGAATTTTTCTAGAAATTTTTGGATTTTATTTGCTATTTTCTAAAGCCCTTTTTAATTAACTAAATTAAAACAATTGTTAAATCATTTTAAATCCGGACGTTGCTTTGGGCCGAAACTTCCCCAGCCCGATCCTTTTCCTTCGCGCTCGCAGCCCACGTGACCCATCTCCACCTCACCGCACGCGCCCACTTCGGGCCGTTGGGTCTGAATCCGACGGTTCTGCTCCCTCTCTTCTCTCTGCCGTTGACAGTGGACCCGCCCGCATCTTCTTCTCCTCCACCCTCCTTCTTCTCCATGCAAACGTGCCCAAGCGTAAGCCCTAGAACCCCCGCGTTCCCTTCTCTCTGCCGCTTTTCACCTCACTGCCGGCGTTGTCCTTGTGCATAGCCACCACCAAGGTAAGCCCTAGAACCCCGCGTTCCTTCTTCTGCAAGATGTTCGCTGAGCTTGGCCACAAGATAGCGCCGACGAGCTCACAGTCGAGCCACTGCCGGTTTTGGGTGACGTGGCACCGCCACGTGGGTGCCACCTCACGGCCACGTCGCCATTTTCGCTGACGTGGCGCCACCGTGTCATTGCCACCTCACGCCATGTCACCTCCCTTTTGCTCTCGTGTCGTTGACGTGACAAAGCCACACTTTTTTGCGCACTTGGTCCACCAAGGACCCGGGCCCACATGTCAGTGGAAGCAATCTATTCCTTTAGAAAATAAAATTCGGTTGAAAATCAGATAATCCGATTTTCCTTTGCAAAAATAATTCCAAAATTCCAAGAAATTACAAATTCATCATTTCATGTGATTTTCAAACTTCCCAGGGTTCATTCTCCTTCAAACGAACTCTGATTTCATCGATTCAAATTTCTAAGTTCATATAAATTCAAGATCTATTTAACTAAACTAAAATTATTTAATTTGGAGTTTATTTGAATTCTATTTTGAATTTTCTTTGAATTTGGCTTATTTTCGTGGATAGATTTCAACGACTTCGGAGAGTCAGAATTCGACATCTGTAACATCCCAATTTTCTGAGTTTTAAAAATCTTTTCAATAGTTAGTAGGAAGAAAATTCACCATTTGGATTTTATCTGAATTTTAATCAAAAGCTTAATATGGACTTTGTACATCAAAACCATTTAATATGACTAAAGTCAACATGAACAGTGGACAAAACTATTTTATTTGGGTTTTATGTGCTTGGATATATTTTCCAAATTTTTCTGGAATTTTTCCAAGTTCATTTGCTATTTTGTATAGCTTATTTGAATTTCTGGTATTTTATTAAAAGGAAAAACTATTAAAATCTCAGATAATCAAGTCAGGGCGAAACCTACTTCCTATTCTCGTCCGGCCCAACCTCCGCAGGCCCAATTCTCTGGCGGCCCACCTCAGGTGTACAAGATGCATCACCGACGGTGGTCCCCATCTGTCAGTCTCTCCATCTCTCTCTTCGTGCGTGAGCCATTGGATCAGAATTGGATGGTCCGATGGACTTAGGCCTTCAGACGGTCCGAACATCGCCTTGGATTTGATCCGTCCGATCTAGGGTGAACGATCAGATCAAGGTGGTCCGAAAGCGTCCGCGCCTTACCCCACCGCCAAAGGGCTATTCCTTCACCACGCCATGTGGGGCCGCGCCTTCGCCCCCCGAGCTTTCTTCTTCAAGAACGCCCCGCCAGATT
The DNA here is from genome assembly GCA_036346405.1 of Phyllostachys edulis. NCBI lineage: Eukaryota > Viridiplantae > Streptophyta > Magnoliopsida > Poales > Poaceae > Phyllostachys > Phyllostachys edulis. The sequence goes on along the minus strand of CM070567.1, from coordinate 57,330,842 downwards.
CCGCCATTGATGTTCTAGAAACTCCATCCAACAAATCCGTTTTCCAACTAAACAATCCCGGGAAATCTTGCCAAACTTGATCTTTATCTCTTCCGCATCCGTATCTTTTGGAATCTTATCCCGATTTGTTTTCTATCTTTGAGAACCGGTGAGTCCGTCTCGCACACGATTTGGGGATTTCCAAATTTGTGCCTCCCAACCCCTATAAATAGCATCCTCGGGTGCGCAATCCCTTCCTGATCCCGAATCCTCATCCTGTTCCCCTCCTAAAGCCCTAGAGGCGGCGCAATTGTGAGTTTAGGGTTTTCGGTGCTGAAGCTCAATCTTCGAATTTCTTCGCTGCCGGTGACGCCTTCTCCCCGTGGAGTGTACACCGGCTTACTCGTCGCAAGAGAAACCTTGTGCACCCCTCCTTTGGCCCGAAGCGTCGCTGGTGGCCAATCCCGACAATAGCCGCATCTTCGTCCTCCGCTCCGACGTCAACTCCGGCGACCTCCGTTGTCTTCTCGAGCCAAGGTGGGTACAATAATGTCATCTATCTCTCGGTACCACTCACCCTCGCCGGCGTGCCCTGTACCGCCGTTGTCGCTGCCGTCCAGAAGTGTCACCGGTGAGCTGATGTCATCAAGTGACCTGGCGACCACGTGCGATGCCATGTCTTTTGTTTGCTGATGTGTCGCTCGCACGGTGGCCACATCAGATCCCAATCAGCAGACCCAATCCACAAACTCAAATCCAATCTTCCTTGAACCTAGTCCATGGTACACCGTCCCTATGACAGTGGGCCCCACCTCAATATCAATTTCTTTTTAATTACTTTCAGCCGAAATTCTTTGATGACGTCGGCCCTACGTCATAAACTCGGAATTTTCAATTGGAAAATAATTTGGGATATTTCAATAATCTAGTTTTAGGGTTTTCTTTAGATTTCCAACTTCCCAAGCTCACATCTTTTGCATCCGAACTCCATTTGAGCCCATTTAAATTTCTAAATTCATCTAAATCCGAGATCTATTTATCTGAGATTTTTATTTAATTTTTGGAGTTTATTTTGCCTCTGTTATTTATTTGTTTTGTTTATTTACTTTCATTTGCGAGTAGACGTCGATACTTCTGGAAGATTTGAAGAAGAAGGAACACCTCAAGAGCAAGATCAGTACTTAGACCTATTTCAAGGCAAGTTATACCTTTGATCATATTGAACCCACTTTTCAAAATATTTTGATTCAAATTATTGCATTTATTTTAATTATTTATTTCAATGTTTTTGGGATTAGTTAATATCTAGTTTGTTATGACCTCCTTGTCTAATTGTATGCCATAATCTTTTGTCACCCTAGTTTGGCTTATTTAGTTGGTGCTATGGTATTACCAACGTGGGTTGGTTAGATATAATTAGTTTGCTAAGCTCCCCTCATGTCTTTCTCGCCTCACCTATTGCTGGAACCTTTTCTCTCCCCGCTGTTTTAACTTGGTCCTTACCCTTTCGTCCATCTTAACGGAAGACAGAAGAGAGGATCGCCATGCTGGAAGAAGCCCTCTACGGTCAGCACGATCATGATGAGGAACAAGAAGAAGAAGATCCTGAAGAGCCAAAGGAACCAAAAGAGGACCCCAAAGAAGATCCCGAAGAATATCCTGAGGAGGTCCCAGAGAAGCCAGCAGAGGCCGCAGAGCCAGAAGAACCAGCTGTACCTGCGTCAGTCCCAGGGCATCAAGATCAGTTTGTGAGGATGCTGGCCACTTCTGTGTCTACAAGAAAAGAGCGCCGCCATGGTTATGGAGGCTACCTTAGCGACTGAGTTCGCTAGAGTTTTAGTTTGTCAGGCTTAACCAGTTTTAGATTTGCAGAGTCACCCTTTAGACGGTAGTTTGTGTGCTTAGGTTCGATTGTATTTTCCTGTGTGCGAGTATGAGTTGCAAAGGCCCTTAGGCATTGTTGCAAGCCATGCTCCTTAATAAATAAAGGTGTTTCATTTGGTTTTTCTTGAGCTGTGTTTGTTGGGTTTAACCTACCCCCTAGATTAGTTCTTAACTCATCTTGTGCTTGCTACCTTATCTAACCCATAGAGCTTCACCAGATGGTTCAGACTAGCCATGCCGCTGCAAGTGGATCCGGAAATCAAGGATCAGAAGACAACGAGCAAACCCCCGCGGGAGCAGTACCACCACAAGCACCCCCTCTTGACTTGCAGAACTTTGGAGTCTTCATGGCAGCACAGACACAGATGATGTATACTATGATGAATCAACTTCAGAATATAAGCAATCAGAACAACAACAGTAACAATCATCATAATGGAGCCCTAGTCGCTCATGGTCATCATGGGCCATCCAAGCTTGCTGAATTTATGAGGACACGCCCTCCAACCTTTTCTGGTAATGTTTCACCAATTGAAGCTGATGATTGGCTTTGGGTTATTAAGAGGAAGCTGCTGATTACTCAATGCAGCAACCATGAGAAAGTTCTGTATGCTACTCACCAGATGGAAGGCATAGCTGCCGAATGGTGGGAGAATTTCTGCGCAGCACATGAGACGTCGCAAAATATCACTTGGGAAGAATTTTCCGCAGCATTCCGTTAGTATCATATACCTGAGGGAATAATGGGTCTGAAGAAGGATGAATTCTGTGCCCTGAAGCAAGGAGCTATGTCGGTGACTGACTATCTGAATAAGTTTTCTCAGCTAACTCGCTATGCTCCAGAGGATGTCACCACCGACAAGTCTCACTAGAGTCGCGTCTTGAAGGTATTGAACTCTGGGCTACGGATCAATCTGCTTGCCCATACTTTTCCAGATTTCCAAGAGCTGGTAAACAAGGCATTGCTTATGGAAGATAAACGCAAGGAACTGGAAGATAACCACAAACGTAGGATGGCTTAGCGAGTGAGTCACCAATCGCAGCAAAAGGCAACGACAGTTCCGCAACAGCATAATCGTGTCCCGCCGTAGAGTTCATTTAGGATGCCTGTACCAAATTCAACACCTCGTCCAATTGTTTAGAACTCTCGCAGCCTAGCATCGACCAATATCAACCCAGGGAACAACAGGCAGCATGATCAGAGTGTGTGTTACTCTAGCCGTCAACCAGGGCATTTCGCCAACCAGTGTCCACAGAAGGGGACAATCACTCCAGTGCGCTTCAACCTTGGAGCTACACCCACCAAGACCCCAGCACCGGGCAATAGCCAAGGAGTTTCTCAAGCTACTAGTCAGCCTGGAGGAGCACCACAAATAGTGGTCAGAGGTCATGTCAACCACGTCACTCTGGAAAGAGCTCAGAAAGCACCGGACGTTGTACTGGGTAAGTTTCTAGTAAACTCAGTACCTGCATCAGTTTTGTTTGATTCTAGAGCCTCGCATTCCTTTGTTTCCGGAGTTTTTGCAACTAAGAATAACTTGGAAGTTATGCGCCATAAGTATACTCTGTTAGTCCAGTCGCCTGAAGCAGAGCTAAGTTCTAAAGTGGGATGTTTAGGTGCTAAGTTACTCATAGCTGGAGTTGAGTTTCTAGCCAACCTCATTATTCTAGACACTCAGACCTTAGATGTCATCATTGGCATGGATTGGTTAACGAAGCACAAAGCCATGCTAGATTGTGGCCGAAGAGCCGTTACAATCGAAAATACTAAAGGAAATAAGGTAGAGTTTCAAGCTACCTCAGTGCGTGATGGACATCTAGTAGTCAATAGTTTGAAGGCAGTTGCTTTGGAAGATGTGCCTATTGTCAGAGATTATCCAGATGTGTTTCCAGAGTAATTACCCGGAATGCCACCAGACCGTGACATCGAGTTTGTCATCGATCTAGTGCCCAGAACAACACCTATTTCTAAGAGACTCTATCGAATGCCAGCCGATGAGTTAGTGGAAATGAAAACGCAAATAGAAGAACTTCTCGAGAAAGGTTTTGTGAGACCTAGTTCGTCGCCATGGGGAGCACTAGTTTTGTTCGTTAGGAAGAAAGATGGAAGCATGAGGATGTGCATCGATTATCGATCTCTCAATGAAGTCACCATCAAGAACAAGTACCCATTACCTCGAATTGATGATCCGTTCGATCTGATGAAGGGAGCCGGAGTGTTCTCAAAGATCGATCTGCGATCTGGTTACCATCAGTTGAAGATTTGCCCTAAGGATATACCTAAGACCGCTTTCTCAACGCGGTACGGACATTATGAGTTCTTAGTCATGTCCTTTGGTCTGACTAATGCCCCCACCTATTTCATGAACAAGATGAATAAAGTATTCATGGAATATTTGGATAAGTTTGTAGTGGTGTTCATCGATGATATTTTGGTTCACTCCAAGTCAGAAGAAGAACATAATGAACACTTGAGATTAGTCCTAGAGAAACTTAGGGAGCATCAGTTGTATGCCAAATTCAGTAAGTGTGAGTTCTGGAAAAAGGAAGTTCATTTTCTTAGTCATGTGATGACAGCCGAGGGAGTAGCCGTTGACCCCGGTAAAGTTAAGGCAGTACTACATTGGGAACAGCCCAAGACTGTCACTCAGATTCGTAGTTTCTTGGGAATGGCAGGATATTATCGTCGTTTCATTGAGGGATTCTCAACAATTGCTAAGCCACTCACGCAGTTATTGAAGAAGGAGAAGAAGTTCACTTGGACCCCAGCCTGTGAAGAAAGTTTTCAAGAGTTGAAGAAGCATTTAACTTCTGCCCCAGTGCTAATTCTGCTAGATATTCGCAAAGATTTTGATATCTATTGTGATGCTTCGCGTCAAGGATTAGGATGTGTCCTGATGCAAGAAGGAAGAGCTGTTGCTTATGCACCTAGGCAATTAAGGCCCCATGAGGAGAATTATCCTACCCATGATTCGGAATTAGCGGCCGTAGTGCATGCTTTAAAGATTTGGCGTCATTACCTCATCGATAATCGCTGTGAAGTTTACACAGACCATAAGAGCCTGAAGTATATTTTCACCTAGTCGGATTTGAACATGAGACAGAGAAGATGGCTAGAGTTAATAAAGGATTATAATCTCGAAATTCATTACCATCCCGGTAAGGCCAATGTCGTTGCAGATGCTTTAAGTCGCAAGAGCAATTACAATGCTTTGGAAGTAAAAGAGATTTGTTCAGAACTTCAAGAGGAATTTAAGAAGCCGAAGCTAGAAGTTGTATCTGAAGGATTTATAGCCAGTGTAGAAGTGCAGTCTACCTTAGAGAAGCAGATTCGTGAAGCTCAACCAAAGGATTCAGAGTTTTCTGATATCAAGAAGAAGATAGCAGCAGGAAAGTTCAAAGACTTCACCGTAGATGATCAAGGTATACTGTGGATCAACGAACATATCTGCGTACCAGATGTTGATAGTTTGAGACAGCTAATTTTGAAAGAAGCCCATGATTCAAAGTATTCAATTCACCCTGGCAGTACTAAGATGTACCATGATGTTAAGAATAAATTTTAGTGACCAAATATGAAGCGATAAGTCACAGAGTTCGTTGCCTTGTGCGACGTATGTTAGAAGGTAAAAGCAGAGCATCAGAGACCAGCAAGTTTGTTACAACTGCTGAAGATTCCAAAGTGGAAGTGGGAAGAAGTCGGAATAGATTTCATTACTAGTTTACCCAGGACTCAATCAGGTTACGATTCGATTTGGGTAATAATGGATCGTTTGACCAAAGTCGCTCATTTCTTGCCGGTCAAAACCACTTACTCAAGAGACCGCCTTGCAGACTTGGATATGTCAAGAATTGTTAGTTTGCACAGTGTGCCTAATAACATAGTGTCAGATCGAGGATCTCAGTTTACCTCTCGTTTTTGGCAGAGTTTGCATGAAGCCTTAGGGACTCATTTAAATTTCAGTACTGCGTATCATCCTCAGACGAATGGGCAGACTGAAAGAGTTAATCAGATATTGGAGGATATGTTGAGAGCTTGTGATCTAGCCAATGCTACCCACTGGGATAAGAGTTTGCCGTATGTAGAATTTTCGTACAACAACAGTTATCAAGCCAGTCTGCAAATGTCACCGTTTGAAGCTTTGTATAGTCGTGCCTGTAGAATCCCTTTGAATTGATCAGAAACAGCTGAATGTTTGGTTTTTGGGCCAGACATTATTCGAGAAGCGGAAGAACAAGTGGCCATGATCCGAGAAAGGCAAAAGATAGCCCAATCAAGGCAGAAGAGCTATGTTGATAATCGTCGTCGTGATCTCAGCTTTGAGACAGAGGATTTTGCTTATCTTCGAGTTACTCCCCTCAGAGGTGTAAAAAGATTTCATGCCAAAGGGAAGCTTGCCCCGAGATATGTTGGTCCGTTCATGATTTTGGCTCGTCGTGGAGAAGTAGCCTATCAATTGGAGCTGCCGCAGTCGTTAGCAGGAGTACATGATGTATTTCATATCTCTCAGTTAAAGAAGTGTCTTCGTGTGCCAGAAGAACAAACCCCGTTGTAGTCAATTGAGTTGAAAGAAGATCTCACTTATAAAGAGCAGCCCATCAAGATTTTGGATGTCGCAGAGCATCGCACCAGAAGCAAGACTGTTCATTTTTCCAAAGTCCAGTGGAGCAACCACTCAGAAGGAGAAGCAACGTGGGAGCATGAAGAGGAGCTGAAAGCCGAGTTCCCTAGCCTTTTCTCTAGCTAGCCTGAATCTCGGGGTCGAGATTCCTTTAAGGCGGGAGGTTTGTAACATCCCAATTTTCTGAGTTTTGAAAATCTTTCAATAGTTAGTAGGAAGAAAATTCACCATTTGGATTTTATCTGAATTTTAATCAAAAGCTTAATATGGACTTTGTACATCAAAACCATTTAATATGACTAAAGTCAACATGAATAGTGGCCAAAACTATCTTATTTGGGTTTTATGTGCTTGGATATATTTTTCAAATTTTTCTGCAATTTTTCCAAGTTCATTTGCTATTTTGTATTCCTTATTTGAATTTCTGGTATTTTATTAAAAGGAAAAACTATTTAAATCTCAAATAATCAAGTCGGGCCGAAACCTTCTTCCTATTCCCATCCGGCCCAACCTCCGCAGGCCCAATTCTCCTGTGTGGCCCAGCCTCCGTGCGCGCGCGCATGCCGCCGCCGACGGGTGGTCCCCATCTGTTAGTCTCTCCATCTCTCTCTTTGCGCGTGAGCCATCCAATCAGAATTGGACAGTCCGATGGAGTTAGGCCTTCGGACGGTCCGAACATCACCTTGGATTTGAGCCGTCCAATCTAGGGTGAACGATCAGATCAAGGTGGTTCGAAAGCGTCTGCGCCTTACCCCACTGCCAGGTGGGCCATTCCTTCAGCCGCTGCCATCTGGGTCCCGCACCTTCGTCGTCCCCGAGCTGGCTTCTTCTTCGCAGCGTCCCGCTCACAGCCGCCATTGATGTTCTAGAAGCTCCGTCCGACAAATCCGTTTTCCAACTAAACAATCCCGCGAAATCTTGCTAAACTTGATCTTTATCTCTTCTGCATCCGTATCTATTGGAATCTTATCCCGATTCGTTTTCTATCTTTAAGAACCGGTGAGTCCGTGTCACGCATGATTTGGGGATTTCCAAATTTGTGCCGCCCAACCCCTATAAATAGCATCCCTGGGTGCGCAATCCCTTCCCGATCCCGAATCCTCATCCTATTCCCCTCCTAAAGCCCTAGAGGCGGCGCAATTGTGATTTTAGGGTTTTCGGTACTGAAGCTCAATCTTCGAATTTCTTCGCTACCAGTGACGCTTTGTCCCCATGGAGTGTGACACCGGCTTACTCGTCGCAAGAGCAATCTCGTGCACCCCTCCTTTGGCCCGAAGCGTTGCTGGTGGCCAATCCTGACAATAGCCGCATCTTCGTCCTCCACTCTGATGTCAACTCCAGTGACCTCTGTTGTCCTCTCGAGCCAAGGTGGGTACCATAATGTGTGCAATAACGTCATCTATCTCTCGGTACCACTCACCCTCGCCGGCGTGCCCTGTACCGCCGTTGTCGCCGCCGTCCAGAAGTGTCACCGGTGAGCTGATGTCATCAGGTGACCTAGCGACCATGTGCGATGCCATGTCTTTTGTTTGCTGATGTGTCGCTCACATGGTGGCCACGTCAGATCCCAATCAGCAGGCCCAATCCACAAACTCAGATCCAATCTTCCTTGAACCTAGTCCATGGTACACCGTCCCTATGACAGTGGGCCCCACGTCAATATCAATTTCTTTTTAATTCCTTTCGGCCGAAATTCTTTGATGATGTCAGCCCTACGTCATAAACTCAGAATTTTCAATTGGAAAATAATTTGGGATATTTCAATAATCCAGTTTTAGGGTTTTCTTTAGATTTCAAACTTCCCATGCTCATATCTTTTGCATCCGAACTCCATTTGAGCCCATTTAAATTTCTAAATTCATCTAAATCTGAGATCTCTTTATCTGAGATTTTTATTTAATTTTTAGAGTTTGTTTTACCTCTGTTATTTATTTATTTTGTTTATTTGCTTTCGTTTGCGAGTAGACGTCAATACTTCGGGAAGATTTGAAGAAGAAGGAACACCTCAAGAGCAAGATCAGTACTTAGACCTATTTCAAGGTAAGTTATACCTTTGATCATATTGAACCCACTTTTTAAAATATTTTGATTCAAATTATTGCATTTACTTTAATTATTTATTTCAATGTTTTTGGGATTAGTTAATATCTAGTTTGTTATGACCTCCTTGTCTAATTGTATGCCATAATCGTTTGTCACCCTAGTTTGGTTTATTTAGTTGGTGCTATTGTATTACCAACGTGGATTGGTTATATACGAGTAGTTTGCTTAGCCATGCTACGAGTCATCATTTCATGTAAGTCGCAATTATAAACTTGACTAAGTAACTATGGAACCATTTGATAAAATTGTGTGTACTATGTGTCATTACTCGTTGATGGCATATGTTGCACTTAACCAACAGGGTGGGAAAAGGTTTTGGACGGGGGCAAGTAGTCCTGTGTGCTTTTATGGTGGATCTGTATTGGCGGGAATGATAGGTTAGAATTTGGAAGTCTTGCCCCGGTCAACTAAGGACTTAACCTTGTGCGCCATTGAACTGGGCCTCTCGTACAACCACATGCCTGGTATGGGACAGGCCTAACTTAGTAAGTTATGGATTCTTGACATTGATTACTCAGGTTGTAGGTTAGCTGTGTCGGATTGGGTGGAGGTGTGTACTACCAAGTAGTTGCATCGTGGGGCGGTTCGCCGTTTCCCTGTCCAACGGTGTGCGTCTATGGTGGCTAAGCATACCGGGAGTGTCAATATTGAGATGAAGTTTCTGAATGGTTTTGTTGTGATCAACTCTGATCCAGTTGATTGCATCTTGTGGGTAAAGTGTACAACCTCTGCAGAGTGTTAACCAATCTATTCGAATAGCCGCGTCCGCGGTCATGGACATGCTCGGGGATTTCACACGAGGGGTAGATTTTCATGAAAACCTTGGGAAGGGAGCTATGTGACTTAAGTCATATGGCTAAGTGAATAACTTGTTTAGGCTATTTGTCTTTGTGAAATAAAACTGTCAAATTATTATTGTCTATTTGTTTTGAATTATGCTTTCAATCTATTACTTGTATTCAAACTGCAAAAGCCACATTTCTGCAAAAGAACCACAGAAGTCATTCCTTTGGAATAAGCCTGCATCTATAATTTGCATTCTGTGGTATGACTTGCGAGTACGGTTGTGTACTCATGCTTGTTGTAAAACATGCAATAGAGGAGGAGTCATTGCCTGCTTTCGAGGAGGAGCTTTGCGAAGGTTGATCGTAGGGTCTTGATCCCAGTCAGTTGCCTGTGGTGAATTGATGGGATTCCGTTGGAGTTTCTTTGTTTCGCAGCTATTTTGTTTCTTTGTTAGCCCTGCGTGGCTTAATAAATGTAAACTCGACCATAAGGTCAAAACAATTATTTGTTTATCAAATTACTCGTTTATGCTATTAATCGCTTTGTGTGGATCGATATTCATCTATGTTGACACTGTGTGCACTAGCTTGATCCTGGACTAGTGCATTATACACAGAGAGTCCAGAATTGCATATTTTGGGTCCCGACAGAGGTGGTATCAGAGCCATACTGACTGTAGGTCTTGCCTTAGTTAGATCGGCTGTTGGTAGAGAGTCCAAATTATTTTCTAAAGAAAAAATTAACTTGCAAGATTAAATGAAGTGCTTAACTCCCCTCATGTCTTTCTCGCCTCACCTATTGCTGGAACCTTTTCTCTCCCCGCTGTTTTAACTTGGTCCTTACCCTTTTGTCCGTCTTAACGGAAGACAGAAGAGAGGATCGCCATGCTGGAAGAAGCCCTCTACGGTCAGCACGATCATGATGAGGAACAAGAAGAAGAAGATCCTGAAGAGCCAAAAGAACCAGAAGAGGACCCTGAAGAAGATCCCGAAGAAGATCCTGAGGTCCCAGAGAAGCCAGCAGAGGCCGCAGAGCCAGAAGAACCAGCTGTACCTGCGTCAGTCCCAGGGCATCAAGATCAGTTTGTGAGGATGCCGACTCACTTCCAGGTCTACAGCAGGCGGTAGTGCCGCCATGGTTATGGGGGCTACCTTAGCGACTGAGTTCGCTAGAGTTTTAGTTTGTCAGGCTTAGCCAGTTTTAGATTTGCAGAGTCACCCTTTAGACGGTAGTTTGTGTGCTTAGGTTCGATTGTATTTTCCTGTGTGCGAGTATGAGTTGCAAAGGCCCTTAGGCATTGTTGCAAGCCATGCTCCTTAATAAATAAAGGTGTTTTACTTGGTTTTTCTTGAGCTGTGTTTGTTGGGTTTAACCTACCCCCTAGATTAGTTCTTAACTCATCTTGTGCTTGCTACCTCACCTAACCCATAGAGCTTCACCAGATGGTTCAGACTCGCCATGCCGCTGCAAGTGGATCCGGAAATCAAGGATCAGAAGACAACGAGCAAACCCCCGCGGGAGCAGTACCACCATAAGCACCCCCTCTTGACTTGCAAAACTTTGGAGCCTTCATGGCAGCACAGACACAGATGATGTATACTATGATGAATCAATTTTAGAATATAAGCAATCAGAACAACAACAGTAACAATCATCATAATGGAGCCCTAGTCGCTCATGGTCATCATGGGCCATCCAAGCTTGTTGAATTTATGAGGACACGCCCTCCAACCTTTTCTGGTAATGTTTCACCAATTGAAGCTGATGATTGGCTTTGGGTTATTGAGAGGAAGCTGCTGATTACTCAATGCAAAGAACTATGAGAAAGTTCTCAGATGCTACTCACGGATGGAAGGCATAGCTGCCGAATGGTGGGAGAATTTCTGCGCAGCACATGAGACGCCGCAAAATATCACTTGGGAAGAATTTTCCGCAGCATTTCGTCAGTATCATATACCTGAGGGAATAATGGGTCTGAAGAAGGATGAATTCCGTGCCCTGAAGCAAGGAGCTATGTCGGTGACTGACTATCTGAATAAGTTTTCTCAGCTAGCTCGCTATGCTCCAGAGGATGTCACCACCGACAAGTCTCACTAGAGTCGCTTCTTGAAGGGATTGTACTTTGGGCTACAGATCAATCTGCTTGCCCATACTTTTCCAGATTTCCAGGAGCTGGTAAACAAGGCATTGGTTATGGAAGATAAACGCAAGGAACTGGAAGATAACCACAAACGCAGGATGGCTTAGCAAGTGAGTCACCAATCGCAGCAAAAGGCAAGGATAGTTCTGCAACAGCATAATCGTGTCCCACCGCAGAGTTCATTCAGGATACCTGTACCAAATTCAGCACCTCGTCTTGTTTAGAACTCTCGCAGCCCAGCATCAACCAATCCCAACCCAGGGAACAACAGGCAGCATGATCAGAGCGTGTGTTACTCTTGCCGTCAACCAGGGCATTTCACCAACCAGTGTCCACACAAGGGGACAATCACTCCAGTGCGCTTCAACCTTGAAGCTACACCCACCAAGACCCCAGCACCGGGCAATAGCCAAGGAGTTTCTCAAGCCACTTGGTCACCGAGGAGCACCACAAACAAGGGTCGAGGTCGTGTCAACCACGCCACTCGAAGGAGCTCGAAGCACCGGACGTTGTATTTGGGTAAGTTTCTAGTAAACTCAAGACTGTGATCGCTTTTGTTTGATTCTCGAACCTCGCATTCCTTTGTTTCTGAAGTTTTTGCAACTAAGAGTAACTTGGAAGTTATGCCTTAAGCATACTCTGTTAGTCCAACATCAAGTAGAGCTAAGTTCTAAAGTGGGATGTTTAGGGCTAAGTTACTCATAGTGGAGTTGAGTTTCTAGCCAACCTCATTGTTCTAGACACCCAGACCTTAGATGTCATCCTTAGCATGGATTGGTTAACCAAGCACAAAGCCGTGCTAGATTGTGGCCAAAGAGCCGTTACAATCGAAAATACTAAAGGAAACAAGGTAGAGTTTCCAGCTACCTCAATGCGTGATGGACATCTGGTAGTCAATAGTTTGAAGGCAGTTGCTTTGGAAGCTGTGCCTATTGTCAGAGATTATCCAGATGTGTTTCCAGAGGAATTACCCGAAATGCCACCGGACCGTGACATCGAGTTTGTCATCGATCTAGTGCCCAGAACAACACCTATTTCTAAGAGACCCTATCGGATGCCAGCCGATGAGTTAGTGGAAATGAAGAAGCAAATAGAAGAACTTCTGGAGAAAGGTTTTGTGAGACCTAGTTCATCGCCATGGGGAACACTAGTTTTGTTCGTTAGGAAGAAAGATGGAAGCATGAGGATGTGCATCGATTATCGATCTCTCAATGAAGTCACCATCAAGAACAAGTACCCATTACCTCGGATTGATGATCTGTTCGATCAGATGAAGGGAGCCGGAGTGTTCTCAAAGATCGATCTGTGATCTGGTTACCATCAGTTGAAGATTTGCCCTAAGTATATACCTAAGACCGCTTTCTCAACGCGGTACGGACATTATGAGTTCTTAGTCATGTCCTTTGGTCTGACTAATACCCCCACCTATTTCATGAACATGATGAATAAAGTATTCATGGAATATTTGGATAAGTTTGTAGTGGTGTTCATCGATGATATTTTGGTTCACTCCAAGTTAGAAGAAGAACATGATGAACACTTGAGATTAGTCCTAGAGAAACTTAGGGAGCATCAATTGTATGCCAAGTTCAGTAAGTGTGAGTTCTGGAAAAAGGAAGTTGATTTCCTTGGTCATGTGATGACAGCCGAGGGAGTAGCCGTTGACCCCGGTAAAGTTAAGGCAAGATTACATTGGGAAATGTTTCAAGACTGCTACTCGATTCGTAGTTTCTTGGGAATGGTAGGATATTATCGCCGTTTCATTGAGGGATTCTCAACGATTGCTAAGCCACTTACGCAGTTGTTGAAGAAGGAGAAGAAGTTCACTTGGACCCCAGCCTGTGAAGAAAGTTTTCAAGAGTTGAAGAAGCGTTTAACTTCAGCCCCAGTGCTAATTCTGCTAGATATTCGCAAAGATTTTGATATCTATTGTGATGCTTCGCGTCAAGGATTAGGATGTGTCCTGATGCAAGAAGGAAGAGCTGTTGCTTATGCGCCTAGGCAATTAAGGCCCCATGAGGAGAATTATCCTACCCATGATTTGGAATTAGCGGTCGTATTGCATGCTTTAAAGATTTGACATCATTACTCATCGGTAATCGCTGTGAAGTTTACACAGACCATAAGAGTCTGAAGTATATTTTCACCCAGTCGGATTTGAACATGAGACAGAGAAGATGGCTAGAGTTAAGAAAGGATTATAATTTTGGAATTCATTACCATCCCGGTAAGGCCAATGTCGTTGCAGATGCTTTAAGTCGCAAGAGCTATTACAATGCTTTGGAAGTAAAATATATTTGTTCAGAACTTCAAGAGGAATTTAAGAAGCTGAAACTAGAAGTTGTATCTGAAGGATTTATAGCCAGTCTAGAAGTGCAGTCTACCTTGGAGAAGCAGATTCGTGAAGCTCAACCAAAGGATTCAGAGTTTTCTGATATCAAGAAGATAGCAGCAGGAAAGTTCAAAGAATTCACCTTAGATGATCAAGGTATACTGTGGATCAACGAACGTATCTGCGTACCAGATGTTGATGGTTTGAGACAGCTAATTTTGAAAGAAGCCCATGATTCAAAGTATTCAATTGACCCTGGCAGTACTAAGATGTACCATGATGTTAAGAATAAATTTTGGTCGCCAAATATGAAGCGAGAAGTCGCAGAGTTCGTTGCCTTGTGCGATGTATGTCAGTAGGTAAAAGCAGAGCATCAGAGACTAGCAAGTTTGTTACAACTGCTGAAGATTCCAAAGTGCAAGTGGGAAGAAGTCGGAATAGATTTCATTACTAGTTTACCCAGGACTCAATCAGGTGACGATTCGATTTGGGTAATAATGGATCGTTTGACCAAAGTCGCTCATTTCTTGCCGGTCAAAACCACTTACTCGAGAGACCGCCTTGCAGAGTTGGATATGTCAAGAATTGTTAGTTTGCACAGTATGCCTAATAACATAGTGTCAGATCGACGATCTCAGTTTACCTCTCGTTTTTGGCAGAGTTTGCATGAAGCCTTAGGGACTCATTTAAATTTCAAGATCGCGATCATCCTCGCATTTAATGGGCGATCGAAGAGTTAATCGATATTGAGGATATGTTGAGAGCTTGTGCTCTAGCCAATGCTACCCATCGATAAGAGTTTGTCAGATGCGAATTTTCAGACAACAACAGCTTATCAAGCCACCGCAAATGTCACCGCTTGAAGCTTTGTATGGTCGTGCTCAGAGAATCCCTTTGAATTGATCGAAACAAATTAATGTTTGGTTTTGGGCCGATATTATTCGAGAAGCGGAAGAACAAGTGGCTATGATCCGAGAAAGGCAAAAGATAGCCCAATCAAGGCGTAAGAGCTATGCCGATAATCGCGTGCCGTGATCTCACTTTGAGCCGAGGATTTTGCTTATCTTCGAAGTTACTCCCTCGAGGTGTAAAAGATTTCATGCCAAAGGAAGCTTGCCCTAGATATGTTGGTCCGCTCAAGATTTTGGCTCGTCAGGAGAAGTAGCCTATCAATTGAGCCGCCGCAATGGTTAAGGTGAGTACATGATGTCTTTCATATCTCTCAGTTAAAGAAGTGTCTTCGTGTGCGAGAAGAACAAACCCCGTTGGAGTCAATTGAGTTGAAAGAAGATCTCACTTATAAAGAGCAGCCCATCAACATTTTGGATGTCGCAGAGCATCGCACCAGAAGCAAGACTGTTCATTTTTCCAAAGTTCAGTGGAGCAACCACTCAGAAGGAGAAGCAACGTGGGAGCATGAAGAGGAGCTAAAAGCCGAGTTCCCTACCCTTTTCTCTAGCAAGCCTGAATCTCGGGGTCGAGATTCCTTGAAGGCGGGAGGTTTGTAACATCCCAATTTTCTGAGTTTTAAAAATCTTTTCAATAGTTAGTAGGAAGAAAATTCACCATTTGGATTTTATCTTAATTTTAATCAAAAGCTTAATATGGACTTTGTACATCAAAACCATTTAATATGACTAAAGTCAACATGAACAGTGGCCAAAACTATCTTATTTGGGTTTTATGTGCTTAGATATATTTTCCCAATTTTTCTGCAATTTTTCCAAGTTCATTTGCTATTTTGTATTCCTTATTTGAATTTCTGGTATTTTATTAAAAGGAAAAACTATTTAAATCTCAGTAATCAAGTCGGGCCGAAACCTTCTTCCTATTCTCGTCCGGCCCAACCTCCGCAGGCCCAATTCTCCTGTGGCCCGACCTCCGTCTTGCTGCGTCTTGCGCCAACAGTGGTCCCCATCTGTTAGTCTCTCCATCTCTCTCTTTGCGCGTGAGCCATCCGATCAGAATTGGACAGTCTGATGGAGTTAGGCCTTCGGACGGTCCGAACATCACCTTGGATTTGAGCCGTCCGATCTAGGGTGAACGATCAGATCAAGGTGGTTCGAAAGGGTCCGCGCCTTACCCCGCTGCCAGGTGGGCCATTCCTTCAGCCGCTGCCATGTGGGGCCCGCGCCTTCGTCGTCCCCGAGCCGGCTTCTTCTTCGCAACGTCCCGCTCACATCCGCCATTGATGTTCTAGAAGCTCCGTCCGACAAATCCGTTTTCCAACTAAACAATCCCGCAAAATCTTGCTAAACTTGATCTTTATCTCTTCCACATCCGTATCTGTTGGAATCTTATCCCGATTCGTTTTCTATCTTTAAGAACCGGTGAGTCCGTGTCACGCACGATTTGGGGATTTCCAAATTTGTGCCACCCAACCCCTATAAATAGCATCCCTGGGTGCGCAATCCCTTCCCGATCCCGAATCCTCATCCTATTCCCCCCCTAAAGCCCTAGAGGCGGCGCAATTGTGAGTTTAGGGTTTTCAGTGCTGAAGCTCAATCTTTGAATTTCTTCGCTACCGGTGACGCCTTGTCCCCGTGGAGTGTAACACCGGCTTACTCGTCGCAAGAGCAACCTCGTGCACTCCTCCTTTGGCCCGAAGCGTCGCTGGTGGCCAATCCTAACAATAGCCGCATCTTCGTCCTCCACTCCGACGTCAACTCCGGCGAATCATAGGTTAGAATTTGGAAGTCTTGTCCCGGTCAACTAAGGACTTAACCTTGTGCGCCATTGAACTGGGCCTCTCGTACAACCACATGCCTGGTATGGGACAGGCCTAACTTAGTAAGTTATGGATTCTTGATATTGATTACTCAGGTTGTAGGTTAGCTGTGTTGGATTGGGTGGAGGTGTGTACTACCAAGTAGTTGCATCGCGGGGTGGTTCGCCGCTTCCTCGCCCAACGGTAAAGCGCCTGTGGCGCTAAGCATACCGGGAGTGTCAATGTTGAGATGAAGTTTCTGAAAGGTTTTGTTGTGATCAACTCTGATCCAGTTGATTGCATCTTGTGGGTAAAGTGTACAACCTCTGCAGAGTGTTAACCAATCTATTCAAATAGCCGCGTCCGCAGTCATGGACATGCTCGGGGATTTCACACGAGGGGTAGATTTTCATGAAAACCTTGGGAAGGGAGCTGTGTGACTTAAGTCATATTTCTAAGTGAATAACTTGTTTAGGCTATGTGTCTTTGTGAAATAAAACTGTCAAATTAATATTGTCTATTTGTTTTGAAATATGCTTTCAATCTATTACTTGTATTCAAACTGCAAAAGTTGTATTTCTGCAAAAAGAACACAGAAGCCATTCCTTTGGAATAAGCCTGCATCTATAATTTGCATTCTGTGGTATGACTTGCGAGTACAGTTGTGTACTCATGCTTGTTGTAAAACACGCAACAAAGGAGGAGGAGTCATCGCCTGCTTTCGAGGAGGAGCTTTGCGAAGGTTGATCGTAGGGTCTTGATCCCAGTCAGTTGCCTGCAGTGAATTGATGAGATTCCGCTGGAGTTTCTTTGTTCCGCTGCTATTTTATTTCTTTGTTAGCCCTGCGTGGCTTAATAAATGTAAACTCGACCATAAGGTCAAAACAATTATTTTTTTATCAAATTACTCGTTTATTCTATTAATCGCTTTGTGTGGACAATATTCATCTATGTTGACACTGTGTACACTAGCTTGATCCTGGACTAGTGCATTATACACAGAGGGTCCAAAATTACATATTTTGGGTCCCGACAACATCGTTTGAGAGCGACTAATCAAACAAGGCAAGTTACATTTTTTTATCATATTTGATCCTATTATTTGAAATTATTTAAATTCTGTTTTAAATTATTATTGCATGCTTATTTATATTCAGTAATTTAAATTCCTATTTTAAATTTATAGTTATGCCTAAAATCCTTTGTATGGCCAATTTTGATAATTGAATCAAATATATTGTTACCCTAGATAAAACCTAGTTAATATGATAGTGTGAACTAGGACCATTTGAAAATATTATGCAAAGACCTGCTTAGACCAAAAATATTTGATTTGGGGAATTTCAGCCAAAAATCAAATGTTGTTTAAATTGTATCCATGGCATTGGTGTGTTATGGAAGTTTATAAATGACTTTGAAAAATGAAATAAAATGATGGTTTGTACTTGGGCAAAATGGCTGTTTGGATGGTGCATGTTGATGCACGGGATCGAGTCATTTCTATGATCGCGGCCTGTGGGTTTTATGAAACGTCGCCCAAGTCAATTAAGGACTGGTCTTTGAGTGTATTTTGCTAAGCCATACCGTACTACCATATGTCCAGAGTGGGGAGGATCTGGCCAACTAATTTGAAACATTTCACCATGGTCGTGTCATCCGGTTGCGTGGGTGTCTTGTATGACCTACTTTTATGTATTCCCACCTGGAGCAAGAGGGGGCTTAAATCTAGCGGGTTTCTATCCAATAGAATCGAAACCTTAGTGAGGCGGGACTACGGTGGGATGGAGCATTGTAAAGACTTTGTCACGTGCTCTAGACCGCTTACCTAAGGTAGTGAGCGGTGGTATCGACGGATGCCAAACAAACTAAAGAAGTCGTGTCATGTGGGTAAAACTGTATAACCTCTACAGGGTGTAAAACTATTCGAATAGCCATGTCCACGGTCATGGACATGCTAGCAAAGCTGCTCCAAGTTAGATCTTTGGTTTTGATTTCAAAACGATTTGACACAAATGATTTTGGATTTTTATCTAAATGGAAATTGGGCAGGAAAACATGTGATAGGAGGGTATCCTTCACCATTCATGAGTGAATGTTATCTGACTATAAAACTTGAGAATTTATAAAATGGATTTTAGTTATAGAATAACTGCTTTGGAACTTAATACAAATATTTAAAGAAAACACTGCATTATGCAAATTTAACCAATAAGCCTTCCTTTGATATATCCTTGTATGCATTAAGTCTGTTATTTGGGTGTAACTTACGAGCACGGAAGTTATGCTCATCCTTGCTTTATGCAAATAAATTTCAGAAGAGAAGGACTTTGCTACTGGTGTGGATTGCAATGACGCTTCCCCAGTCAATTACCTGTGGCAGATCAGCTGGACTCTACTACATCTTCTTCGTCTTTCGCTGTGTTTGTTTATTGTTGGCTTGTAAGACATTTTTATAATCAACTCTGTTGTTATTTATTAATAAAGTTATGCGAGTTATGGATGTTACCATATCTGTTTACTATGTGAACTAGCTACTGATCATGGGACTAGTTTAGAAATGCACAGAGGATTCGGGGGGTTACTCTCGCGTCCGACAGAAACACAAGGAACGCAATGCCCACCTTGGTGGTGGTGGAACACACACAGTCGGCCAGTGGCGAGGGGAGAAGCGGCAACGCGTCGCGGGGTCACGGTAGTAGTGGTGCTCCGGCGATGCTCCAACGAAGGCGACGGGAGCATAGCGTAGAACGTCGCGAGACGAAGCTAGCAGTGGTGGAGATGGCAGCGGAGCTCCATCGTAGGAGGCGCAATTGGTCGATGAACGGCGTTCGGCCGTCGGGCTTCAACTCCAAAATTCGGCCAAAATATGGGGAGAGGGGAGGAGAGGTTTTGGGGGCTGGGTTGAGGGTGTAGAGGGGCTTCCGAGGCTCACTTTATATAGGGGAGGTGGCAGTCGAATCAACGGGAAATGCCTGTAGAAAATGCGACAGTTTCGGTTGCAATGAAGAACGAATGAAACGGCAAAATTGATTGCATTTAGTGGAGGAATCGTCCAATTGATGGTATGGTAACGTTCGTGAGGTTAATGCGGACGTTTCTCTTCATAAAGAATCAATTTTAATGCATTGAGTACGAAGAAAAGGGGAGAAAGGTGGAGGTCGGCCATTAATGGCAACTGGAGCTCGGGCTCTTGGTGCACTTGCCGGCTACGCAGGGGAAGAAGGGAGGAGGGGAAGGAAAGCTGGCGCGGTCGGGTGGGGGAGGGGCGGCGCTGCCGACGGCGAGATGGTCGGGGTTGGCAGCCATGGTGGTGGCTCGGCCATTGCACAAGTCTCACGGTGGAACAAAAAGACCAGAACGCTTTGAGGAAGAAGATGAGCAGGAGACTAAAGAATAACATATTAAAAGAGAGGATACAAACCAAATAAAGGAAAGGAATCCTTGTAATGCATTGGAAAGGTTTGTGCAGTTAAGCGTTCTTACAATGGAGTAGAGTTTGGATGGGTGACTGGACGGGAATTAATTTTTTTCCGAATTACAGATTAAGCAATAAATCAAATAGATTTTTAGAAAATAGCAAATAGAGTCCAAAATTCTAGAAACATTCACAGAAATTCCTTGAATTATTTTAAACTTAATAAAAATAATTTCAACTTCAGTTGGCTTTTATTTTTGTATAGTAATTATTTATATTTTTGGAAAAATAGGAAAAACCTTTTTAAATACCAAAAATTCCGAAATTAATTAAAATTTTCTTTTTCACGTTAAATCCCAAAAAATCCCAAAAACTCAATAAATTTTATTTTTGATTTTTAAAATCCAAGAAATTAAATAATTGACTTTTCTTTCTTTTAACCAAAAAAATCTTTTAAATTACAGAAAATCAAGAAAATTCTTTGTGACAAATTTAAAATCTAATAAAATAATAAATTTATTAATTTTTATTTTGGTAACAGAACTTTGGGATGTTACATCCGCTCCTGCTATAAATATAGCGCTACTTGGCCAGGACCTCCACACCAACAACACTACCTAGATAGCATGGACAAAGAGAACGAATGGAAGCACATCCGCAAGCTCTTGAAGGACTGGGAGGCTCCCTAGGATATCGCCGCTCGCCACAGGGTGTTTAGTCAGCAGGCTTACACACGTCATTCAGAGCTCGTCGATCTATGGAGGCTGTCTCGTAGTACGTCCAACAATTCTGGGTTGAGCCACGCCCTCCCCCTCCTATGTCCGCTAAACACCCTCCGGAAGGGCTCCCCGACTATGGTGGCGCCACCCCTTTGCTGGTGTCAGGACGCCTGCAAGTGCGTCAAATCAACTAATGAGTGGACCATTGGGTAGCGCTATTGGTGCCTCGACAGCAGGTTTCACACACCGAGCCACAGGCAGTCGGTAATGAAATCGCATTTCAGTGCACACCACAATTTTTCTTCCTGTTATGCCATAACCACATCTCTCTTCCCACCGCAGTCTCCGCCGCACCTATACGACTTCAGCCAGTGGATCGACAACAAGATCCACCCCTACGATATGTGGATGCTACTGTCATGGAAGAGGTGGGCCAGGGAGGACTGCGAGGGCCATGAAAGGCGCCTCGAAGAACTGCAGGTTGAGATGGAGGAGAAGAAGAGGCGGGAGAGGCTGCACGAGGAGCAAGAGCGCGAGCATGCCAGGCGACGCGAGGCCGAGAGGGCACGAAAGAGGGCCATCGCGGCGAAAGCTAAGGCGCAAGGTGAGGAGTACAACGCCGAGCTGGCCCGCAAAGGCAAATGGCTATGTTCCACGCAGTAGTTCAACCCTCTTCGTCCATATGTCCTATGTATTTCTAATTCCCTAAAGGCATGCGTGTATCATCCTTGCTTCGTTAGCCTGCGTGCCATGTAACCCCCTTGTTGAATCAACTATCGTGTTGTTATCGTTGCACCATTTCTCCAAAGTTCTACATCGTGCATGAATTGCCTGGCGCATCGCAATATCACTTACCTTCCTACTTACGAATCATTGCTACCTCAATCGCCCTCACAAAATTCTTCAGAAATTCACCACACTACAACAACATACGACGATCACAAAATGTTATTGCGAGTCTAACAGATTTTATACCCTTGAGAATCTATGAAAATCACAAACGGACCAACCAACCTTCTCACTACCCTTTTATTTCCAAAAAAATTAACAACCTACAAACAAGATTTGCTAAATGTATTACCTACAAAAATTGACATTTATTCTCCCACAATTGGAGTTGCAATGCAGCTTTTTTCCCATACATTCCATGCCACATGAAATCATAAAGCTCTAATTTTCGAAACCTAAAATCCAAATTTTCGAGAGCTAAATCCTTAATCTTCGAGACAATTCCATAACACATATAAAATTATTGAAACATTACACAATCAAGTCCACTGCGTGAGGAGCCTTCAAAATAAAATACATAATTTTTCGAGCTCATTTTCTACATTTACAAAATCTATATGAAAATGTGAGAAAATTTTGGAACGAATAAAATTATGGAAAACTTACACAAGCAAGTACATTGTGTCGGGAGGCTCCACAAAAAGATTCATAATTTACTGAGCTCATTTGCTATATTTTTAAAATTACTACAAATTTTTTAGATAATGGAAGAGAAAATCTCTCCTGGCCTCTGCATCCAGGATGCACACAGCCTAATTTATAAAAGAGTTTAAAGTACCGAAGTAACCAAATCTGGTAAAAGTGGCTTGAAGCCTTACAAGCAAGCAATGACTAAAATTTAAATTCAATCATTACAAATCCTGTGACTAAACCGCCACCCAGGAATGCTTAAAATTTGCTTCGCCACTATCTCCAATCTGTCGCTCCCGGCTAACATAGGCTCCTTTAGGGTCGATTTCTGCAAATATGCCCAAGTTCTTAGCTAGTGTCCACTCAAAAAGATAACCTGCAAGGGATTATTGACAATCTTTTTGTCAAAAACAGCATCATTCCGAAGCAGCCATACAGACCAACATAAGGCACTAGCTCCCACTAGGAGTTGTGACTTTAAAATCTTAGGAATACCAGATAACCAATTCCCAAACATGTTTACTATACTCACATGAGGAGATAAGTTAAATGCACATTGAACAACCCACCATGCCATACATGCAAAAGGACATTCAATAAAAAGATGTTGAATTGTTTTCTCTTTAATACAGAAACAACACTTTGTGCTTCCCCTCCAATTTCTTTTGAGCAGATTATCTTCAGTTAATACTACCCCTCTTTTGAGATACTACAAATAGTGTTGAAACCACAACGAAACCCTAATTTACAAACCTCGGTGCCCATATTTCTTCATGAATATTTTTTTACAAATCTCAGTGTCCATATTTCTTCTTGGTCATTGAAACCCTAATCGGTGAAAACCTAATCAGCGACGAAATCCTAATCAGCTGAAACCCGAAACCCTAATCTGATTGTTGAAACCATAATCGGTGAAAACCTAATCACCGACGAAACCCTAAACCCTAATCGGTTGCTGCGCTTCTGTACCGCGGGACTACACCGGCTTCATGCGGCCCGGTGGAGTGGAAGGAGGCCGGCAAGTTCCAGCGCTCCGGTGGCGCGGAAAGCAATCGGGCCCGCCACCTTCCGCGCCTCGCCGCACATTCTCGCGCCCGAGCAACATGCCGCGCCGGCCGCCTTCTTTCCGCGCCCCCCGACCGCATGATGTGCCACGTGTCGCCCTTAGGTGCTTCCACGGTCATCAATGGGCCATTGCCGCAAATACGATGCTAGGGGGGCTATTTTTGTATTTACGGTGGCAGCACGAGGCCAAATTTTAAAAAAAATCAAAAAAGGATCCACCTTTTAATTTCCTCAATTATTGCTTCATCTTCAGGTGGTTCTATTCTATTCAAGCTAGGTACAGTTGTACTCCTTGTTTTGTGCCTAGCTAGCTTGATAAAGCTCACGTACCCTATATCCTTCAGTTGATTTAGCAGTTAATATACTAATCAGCTCAACTTTGCCAAGGGCATGTTCAATAGTTTGTCTTTTAGGTTGTCTCTAACATACTCTATATCATCTAGAGACAACTTTAGAGATAATTATTCCAATACATTGTCTCTTGAGTTGTCTCTTTAAGGCCCCACAAGCATTTAAGTTTTGCATGAATCAAGCAAACATGTTGATCAACATTAACTTCAATCTTTGTGACCTACATGTGTTGTTTGCTTCAACGACATATATAAACAAGCAACAATTCTGACATTAGATAATGTGCACTTTCAATAACCATATAAATATAACAGGTAGCTGGTACTTGGCAAATATGCTTCATCATTCAAACAAGTTAAAATTCTGACACCAAGTATGCAATAACAGTAAGTGGTACTGCAAATATGCTTCATCATCCATGCATCTACTTGACAAATATGAACGCAAAGTATTAGAAACACAGGAAAGACAATATACCATGTACTCATTACCATCATATACTACTATGGCATAAACTCGATACTGCAACAAGCCCAACTAAGCAATCTCTGCAATAAACCGAAACAAGTATTGCAAAGTACAGCCAAATAAGGTCTCCAGTCATAAGCAAAAGTAGAACTAAACAAAATGCCCAACAATGTAGCCATAACTGGCATTTTCTTAAGACAATGCACAGATAACTAGTTGCAACAAAAGAGCCATCACCAGCGATTCTTGAGGCGCTTCCAAATAAACATGTATGAACACCAAAACAGTATGGTTAACAGCAACCATGGAAAATCCAAAGAGAACTTTAAAGAAAAATTGAAGCATGCATATATAACTGAATATGCATGTTATATAGTCAAGTATATATAAATCAGACAATGAAAGAATTTTGAAAGAGTGTGAATTAAGTTAAACTTGCTAATGTAGGCATGCATATACAACTGAATGGACATAACTCCAGACCCGATGATCTCTTGTATTAAGCAAAACTGGCCAGATTGGTCACTACCACAATATTAATTACACATTTCGATATCAACTGAAAAAGAGGTTATATTGAGATATCATCACTTGCACTTAAATAAACTTACCATGAATTGTTTGCTAGATTGAGACAGAACATACTAGAAATTGCATATATTTTATTGAACGAGCACATTTCGAAATGGTCTACTGGCAGATAAGGAAATTGTATAAAAGGTTACTAAAAATATGCTTAATTATTTAGCTAGTTGTCAAAATGCTGCCAAATGTGCTCAACTAAATCCCTCTTGAGTTGGGTATGTGTTGGTCAAGCACGAATAGTAGTGTTTTTCCATAGCACATCGACAAAGCATGGATCAGCCCGTTGTTGATTTCTGGAGGTAGAACAATCAATGTCCCCGAAGTCTCATTCAAGTCAAGAGAAGTGGTAATCATTTCCTTCTCATTTTCAACAATCATGTTGTGAAGAATGATGCATGCTTTCATGATATTCCCGATAGTGATTTGTGACCATGATCGTGATGGACGACGCACAATGGTGAAATGAGATTGCAAGACCCCAAACACCCGCTCGACATCCTTCCTCGCCCCTTCTTGATGTTGTGCAAACAATTTTTTGCTTCGCTGTTTGGGGGAGCGGAATTGTCTTGATGAAGGCATCCCATTCTGGGTATATTCCATCTATAAGATAGTAGTTGGTCTCATACCACCTCCCATTGACAAAATACTGCACTTGCGGAGCTTGCACCATGTCTCATGGAAAATGGAGTGGCAGTCAGACTGGCCAGAGTTTGAAAAGTGGAATTTTGGGGAGCACTTTAAAACACTTATGTAGGAGTGTTAGGAGGTGAGTTTGCACTAGGTCTCAAGAAAAATGGAGTTTCGAGACAAAACTATATAGAGTTTGAAATTTCCAGAGAATGTGCTGTCAAGACTTGAGAAAATTTCTAGAGCAGTCTGACCGGCCATTTGTCAGTGGTTAGACCAGTGGGCTGTTTGACTGGCCTAGGGCATGGTTAGACTAGTCTGCTGGCGGTCAGACCGACCAGAGGGGGTTCGAGTGTCGGGAAGGCGGTGAACTTTGTGGAATTAGGCAAAGTCATGAGTGCCAGTGCATAGGTGTTGCATGATGTATATTTTGGTTAATGTGGGTTAAGTTGTGAGGAAATTGTGCTTGAAATCGATTTCTTGGTCTATTGTTGTGCAGGAGGCTTGGAGTCAACTACGGTCAACAGCGATGTTGATCGAGACTAAGCTAGGAGAACTGAGGTCCAGAACGATCAAGAATATCGAGTGAAGTGGTTAAACTCAAGCATGGTGCAAGATGGACAAGAACGATCGAATGGGAAGTTCGGTGCAATGGGTTGCATCAAGTGGCTTAGGGTCGGTGCAAGTGTCATGATGGTTTCGGTGGGAGCCGGATGGGAGAGACTTGCCAATATGAAGAGAGCTATTGATGAATCTACGCATGGTGAAGCATAGGATTGCTTCACGTTGATTGGACTCGGCCTTTAGAGAAGGATCGAGAAGGGGTATTTTTGTATCTTTGTCAAAATACCGGGTTGGTGACCTTGGAAAACCACAGTGCGGGACGGCACAAAGGAGAGGCAATTTAGGTCAAGAGAAGGTGAAGATCATGAAGAGACATATTCGGGAGACTCGGTCCGTCATCCGCTTTGAGAAGCATGCATGAGTATAGACTCGTTTGTGCATCGACTTAACGGGTGCCCGCTATAGTTTTCTCTCTAGACCTAGCGTCCACTATAAAAGAAAGGAGTGCAGGATTTGCACTCATCAACTTAAACCTAGGAAACCCTAATTTGTGATTTAGGGGAAGTGGAGAGATAGAGGAGGCTAGGGTTTGAGATAGATAGATTGATTGAGTGCTTAAGTGTTGAGTTTTTGTCCTCCATGATGGAGTGGCTGTAAACCTACAACCCCTCTAATCATTCCAAACAAGTTGGCCCAAGATGAGTTTTATCTCGTTCTTGCTCTCTCTCTCTCTTTTTGGGGGGGGGGGGGTTGTGTTTCAAGGGTTTCGGTTAGGTATTTTGTCGTAATCTAACTTGTTAGGACTTGTGAGATTTGATTTAAGGTCATCTTGACCATCATCCATCCACAAGCAACCTTTTGGATCAAGTTTTGATTTCCCTGGTTTTCGTGCCTTCTTGGCCTCATCCAAGAAATTTGTGGAACCTTAGCTTCAATCATCTCGATCGTCAATTGGATTAGGTTCTTGACCTTCTTGATGGGCTATGTTTGAAATCTCAAGGGATTTGGATATTGGAACAAAAGTTTGGGTGATTTGAGTTCATTTCGGGCTACTGTTCTTGCAGTCGGCGGCCAGACCGCTCATCCAAGCGGTCAGGATGATGTGGCCGGCCTAACCAGTGTGATCAGACCGGCCGATTAATGGCAGTCAGACTGGCCGTAGGTCTTTGACCTCAGGGTTTTTCGGTTTCAGCACAATAAGACTTTCGTTGTGTTCTTGTGCTTTGGATCTTCGTAGCTTTCATAACTATTAGAGTGATAAAGAAGTTGAATACCGAGGTGAAAAAGATAGGTGCTTCTATTCATCTCCGCTCTAGTCACCTAATCCGGTCCAACAGATTAAAGTCTCCCATCACTGACCATGGCTCCTGAACTTGAGAGTGAATATATTGAAACTCCTGAAGAAAGTGTTCCTTCTCATTATCCAGACGAGGACCATAAACAATGGTGATGTGCCAAGAAGTGCCATCGTGTAGATGTGTAACCTTGGCGGTGACGGATCTCGTCATGAATAGCGGGTCTATGAGTTGCACAATGTGCTCATTCCAGAGGAGGAGAATCCCTCCTTTAGTCCCGTCGGCACCAAGTTCTAAAACACTCGTCAGAGAGCCACCGCTAAGGTCCCTAAGCTGCTACTGTGAGGCTGAAGCAATCTTTGTTTCCTGCAGACCAAGGATGGTTGGTCTATGCGAACGGAGGAGCTCGGCTACAGCATCTCTCTTCGCCATTGAATTCAAGTACGCTTTGATGTTTACTTTAATTCAAGTACACTATGATATGAACAGACCAAGTATGTTTTCTGCTAGAAAGGAAAAAAGGAAGGTTGATGTTTGCTATGATGTGTACTAGACCCGTCATTTGTTATGCTATGAGTTTGGTCAGCCGATTTCAAGCCAACCCAGGCACTTCAGGGAACACACCCAGGCACTTCAGGGAACACGCGCCGACGATGATGAAGAAGGGGGATCCATGGAAAAGAATGCTCAAAAGCTTACTTGATAGCCAAGACAAATAATACTCACAGAAAGAACTCAAATTTCTCCAAACCTCACCGGAGAACCCAAAGGAATGTGAACACACTGTCGATGAATTTAGAAAATCCCCCCAATCCCATGAATTCTGAACTCCTCCATCTCATTCTCTAACGGGCCATCGAGCTTTGCAAGTGTTGCATGTTAAACTACTTGTGTAGTCCTATCGCCTTACTAAACTGGTAAAAGAAGAGTCGACATGGATGTCTCTGGCGCACTGTAAAGATTTTAAGTAGAGCAGCCATTAGACTTTTTTTTAAAAAAATTATTATTATTTTAAAAGATAATTACAAAAATAAATAGTCGCCTCAAAAAATTACAAAAATGGCTCCCTATCACTAATTCAACTGGTGATAGGTAGCTATCGTCAGTTGAAGTGGCGACAGGGACCCTGTTGACTCCCTGTCGCCGGTCCAGCTACCTGTCAACAGGAAGTGAACAGTCTTCCTGTCGCCAGTTAAACTGGCGATAGGATGCTATCTATAAAATCCCCAAAAAATTCCTCCAAAACTCATTTTTATTCTAGAAAAAAAAGAGAAGAGGAGAGGGAGAGAAGAAAGGTAGTGAAGCTCTACTAGTTCGTCGCGGAGGAGAGAGATTGACAGAGCATCAGATCCGGTCGGCCGACCATCTTGCAGGTATTGTTTTTTGCAACTTTGTACATTATGTCAAATTATGTAGAATTAAGTACATCATTGAGCTGTAGCGAGTAGAGTATAATAAAGTAGAATAGCAAGTAGAATTAAGTACATATAATTCAGTAAAATAACGACACAGAGTTAAGTAGAATAACGAGTAGAATTTAGTAGATTAGATAATTGTAGCCAAATTATGTACTACATTATTTGAGCTGTGTATAGTGTAGTTCGTCGTACACATGTTATGAATGTTACAGCAATCGAACGATTTAGGATAAATCCGTAGAAATAGGAAGACGCCTATCAGAAATATGTAAAAAATAATCCCAGCTTTATTTAGCTTCCCATTTGTGCGTGGCAATTATATTTTTAATATCAAAAATTAATTTTAAACTACAAAACTAGGAAAATAGGAAGAACTTTGTTTATTGTTTATATTTGCACTTGGAAAATATTTAAAAATATCCTCTAAATTGGAAGACTATATTACAAATCTGTTTAAATTGCCGAGTAGCCTAAATTTGATTTACATTTTTGTGTGGTAATTATTCTGTTAACACCGAAAATTATTTTTAAAGTAGGAATTTTGATTTTTGTACATGTTTCGTAGTCTTTACAATGCATGCACTTAATTTGTAGGTATGACGGTTCTTAATCGTTTTGACGCAGGTTGAGAGCAGCAGGCCTCCTTCCACTAGCAAGGATGGTGGAGGCGACGTGGAAGGACAACCAGGACTGTAGTCCTGGTCGTATTTCTAGGTGTTTTTCATATGACTAGGCCCTACTGATGGCACTGGTTGACCGCTGGAGGTCAGAGACGCACATGTTCCACCTTCCGTGCGAGGAGATGGCGCCAACCCTTCAGGATGTCTTCTTCGTGACCGGGTTGCCCTGCATTGGCTTCCCTATGGCGACGTATGACATCCCGGCCATGTGGTGCACATACCTCCTAGCGAGGTTCCACGATGTGATGCCGCCGGGCAGTAGGTACACGGAGTTCAGCAACTCGCACGGACTGACATTGAGGTGGATCTACCAGTTCTACGTAAGTCTTCGTAACTATTGTCCTCTCGCATCAACTTATATGTGAACCTTGCTGACGTGTACATGTCTTCTTGTAGCCTGAGCATATGGCGGAGAACGCAGGGAATGTCATTGTTAGGAGGCATTTCGAGACCTACCTACTGTGGCTGTTTGGGTGGGTCATGTTCCTAGGGTCCCACGGCGATAGCATCGACAAGCACTACGTCCAGTAAGCACATGAGCTGGCAGACTTGCCGGTGGCCGATATCTAGCTCTATGCCTAGGGTCCAGTCGTGCTGTGCGCGACGTGCCGCGCACTGTGCGACGCATGCCACCGTGCCCAGGACAGCTCCATCCTCTCCGTACACCCGCTACTTCTGTAGCTGTGGTCCTTCGAGCGCTTCCAAATCGGACAAGCACAGCTGGACTTGGGAGTATACGCGATCAACTTGTATGCCCAGGATGACGACGTGGACCATCCGACCATGGGCACGGTGTGGTGCCGCCAACGGGTTAGTTTCATGATCATTTATTATTTTTCGTATTGTAATCACAATTTCATATGCTAAGTTTCCGGTGTTCTATTCCACAGGTCACCTACATGCTGATCACTTTGCAGGGGACCTACCCGGAGTACATTGCGATGTTCGATCAGTTGACGGATGACTGTGTCATCTAGACACCGTACACTCATGAGAGGGTGAACGCGCGAGCACCCGAAGGACTGTCAAGCCTGTGCACGCGAGACTACGTGCACTGGTACATGCGGAGGGCCTTGGTGCATGATGTCTTCGTGGGGGAGTGTCAGGTGCAGTGGGTCATGCACCAGTTCGGTCTACAATAGGAGGTCCCGGCCCCTTGGGGGGGGACACAGATGCCGGCGAACGTCCACGCGTAAGTTCATGTTTTACTTCTTTCGTACAATATGTGTTACGTGTCGACTAAATAATTGTCTTGCCGTCCACAGGTACACTAGGAAGGGAGTACGTGGCATGATGTCCTGGTTGGACAAGATGACCTCTTGGGTTGAGGCTTGGAGCAGCACAGTCTGATTTACCCTCATCCAAAGGTACGGATGCTCCTCGACCTCGAGACGTACGAGGAGTACATGGAGTGGTACGCTAGTCAGACGAGGCTTTGCTGCGTCCGGGCCGTGGTCGCAACACGAGGCTACGACATCCGACACGTACCCCACACAGCCAAACTCCGCTTTCCACCGCTCCGTACGTATTGAACGGTCCTTAATTCATACTTAATTTGCCAGATTTAGGTTTCCAACTTGTTCATTACTTGTGCATATGGATCTACATAGGAGGTTCTCAAGTTGGTAGCCTCCGCACAGCAGATGACACTGGGGGACACCAAAGGGGCCCTACAACGGATCATGGAGGCCGCGAGACAAGGCATCCAGATCACGACTTGTCGCACGCCGAGGGACTCGGTGGACCGACCAATGCGAGGACGAGGGGTCAGTCGAGGTGGTTCATGGCCACAGGCTCCTGCCCCGGACGTGGCGGGTGTGTCGCCATGGCACCGTGGTGGGAGCACCGCAGGATATTTTGGAGGTGAGCATGAGACATTCACTTCCGCTTCTTTATTTCGAACCGCACAAGTTACTAATGGCAATCTTCGTTTGCAGATCCTATGCTCCACCGACAAACGAGGCAGGAGTATGCGGAGTCATTAGGGCACGGCTTCATGCCACCAGGTATGACCACCTTTCTTGCTTGCGTAACGTCCTTTTTTATGGTTTTCGCCATGATTACGTGCGTAACGTAATGCTTCTTTATTTCGAACCCCACTAGTTACTAACGGCAATCTTCTCTTGTAGGTCCGCGGGGCAGGAGTACGCAGAGTCGTCGGGGCACGCCTTCGGGCCATCAGGTATGACCACCTTGCTTGCTTGTGTAACATCCTTTTTTGTGGTTTTCGCCATATTTACGTGCGTAACATAATGCTTCACAAATCAACCACCGATTTGGGAGGACAATTCATTGTCGTACGACGAGGCACACCTCAGGGACTTC
The DNA here is from genome assembly GCA_036346405.1 of Phyllostachys edulis. Lineage (NCBI taxonomy): Eukaryota > Viridiplantae > Streptophyta > Magnoliopsida > Poales > Poaceae > Phyllostachys > Phyllostachys edulis. The sequence continues at coordinate 57,299,358 of CM070567.1, read as the reverse complement.
TTTATGGTCCAGCGTGACACCCAATTCTCCGTAGGGGCTTCTTAGTTACACGGTGCGTCGGGACCGACCCAATCGACGCAGGACCCTCCCCCTCCCCCCCCTTCGCGACACCACCTCAGGCTATTTGCACTGGTTAGGTAGCGAGGCAACCTGATCCTCTGACGTACTCGAACCATCGCCGGGCGAGGCCAGGAGTGACACGCGGGGTGCGCCCCAAGAGGGGCCGCCAATAGATATTTGTTCCCCCAAATATTAGTCATGCCACGTAAATATTAATTTCTGTACAACTATTATTATGCTAGTCTCGTGTTTTGATATCTCTTTTTTGCTTGAAAACAACGACCACGTGTACGATTCTGCATCGGGACACCCCACACCACCCTCTTTCTACGCCTTCACTCCCCCTTACTTTGAGGAGCGACGTGACCCGATGAGTAGCTTTGCGCAGCGACGTGACCCAACGAGTCAGCTTTGTGGAGCGACGTGACCCGACGAGTCAGCTTTGCGCAGCGACGTGACCCAACGAGTCAGGGCCGCTGCCTCGCGGATGCGAATTTCCCTCAGTCGAATTATAATTCAGCCGCGTACGCAGCGCCGACTCGGCATATAAGTACTACCCCTTCCACGCAGGGTTCTCCTACATCTAGACTTCAACACAATCTTGCTCAGATGGACAAGCACTAGAAGGAGATCCGCGAAATGCTAAGGGAGTATGCGGCCTAGGAGGAACAAAGGGAGCATGCCAGAAGGCCACCTCCCCTCAATGACGCCATCCCCCGTAGTAGCAAGCCCTACCAGAACATCCCAACCGAGCGTTCGCCGCAACACCCGCCCGAGGGGAAGGCGGTGCAGGGACAGATGCAAGTTCTTCAAGTCCAAGAACCAGCTCAGTGTGGGCATGCGTTACTGGGGTTGTGTGAACTACTCCTGCGACTATCCTGACCGCCGTTGGGACACGAGCCGCTATCGGTAGGCAGTAAGGACAGGTAGCAGTATGTTCCCCTACCATTTCTCTTTGAAAGTCCGCACTAACAACCACTCTTGTCTACCCGTAGTGCCCGGATCCGCTATGTGGCTACCGTAAGTGAATCGACCTAGAGATCCACCCACACGACTAGTGGACTCTCGACTGCGATGAGTGGGATGCCAACAAGGACCACGAGAGGAGGGAGGAGGAGCGTCGCACCAAAGAGCACAACTAGCATATCCGATGGGAGACGTAGGCCCATCTCGAGGCATGCAGGTGCTGGGATTGCAAGGCTCACGAGAGGGAGAGCGAGAAAAAAAGGGAAATGGCGGTCGAGGCCAAGGCAGCCGGCGAGGAGTACAACGCCGAGCTCGCAAGGAAGGGCAAATGGCCTCGGTCCACGTAGTAGTCCAACCCTCTTCGTCCATATGTTCCATGTATTTCTAATTCCCTATAGGCATGCGTGTATTGTCCTTGGTTCGTTAGCCTGCATGCCATGTAACCCCTCTTGTCGGATCAACTGTCGTGTTGTTATCGTTGTGTCATTTCTCTAATATTGTACACCATGTGTAAATTTTCTAGCGCATCACAATATAACTTACCTTCCTACTTACGAATCATTAATACCTCAATCGTCCTCACAAAATTCTCTAGCGCATCGCAATATAACTTACCTTCCAGCTGGCGCATCGCTAACATATTTTGTACTGTTAAGAATCTACAAAAATCACAAACACACCAACCAGCATAAGTTATTGTCGCCAGTTCAACTGGCGACATCTCCCTATCACCAATTGAAATGGCGATAGGTAACTGTCGCTAGTTGAAATGGCGACATGTAGCAATCACCGGTTCAAATGGCGACAGGGAAGCGTGACCCTATAAAAACCTCTTGAAACCCTAAAATTTGGCACAGAACTCACTTTTATTCAGAAAAAAGAGAAGAGAAGAGAGGGGAGTAGAAGGAAGGAGAGAAGCTAGCGAAACGTTGCCCGTCCGATTGCCCACCTCACGGGTAATTTTTTTTAACCGAATGGATTGCATGGTTTTAGATGTACAGTTACGTAGTGCAGTATGTTTTACATAAAACTTTTTGGTGGGTAGTCTAGTTTTACATATGTGGTTAATCGTGGAAATGTTCTTTATGGTGTAGAGCGTCAAATATGTCCGACGTCGCCAATTTCAAAATTTACTATGGTCAATGGACTATTATGAAGGGTCCCGAGGGGATTGATTTGCGTTATTTCCAATCGGTGATTGTGCCCCTACCAAGACCAGAGCAGCATACATGGGGCGCTGTGATGCGGTGGTTGTTTCACATATTCCAAGTGGACCGTGATGTGTATGATCTGAGATTGAGTTGTCTTGCCCCGTGGGCAGCACAGCCCACATATTGGGAGTTAGTGCAGCTGAAGTGAACAAATTCATGACAATTATATGTACACATGGTGAGCGAGGGAGGGTGGAAATTGGTCCTTCTGGCCCAGGCATATGCCAAACCCACTCCTCTATCCATGGCTGAACAAGAAGGGGGTGCTGATACCAAAGAAGAAGTCGGGGACTCTAGCCACAGCGTGGTGCACACAATGGGTGAAGCTCCCAGAGTTGCTGATACTGTCGATGAAAACCCTACGGAAGTAGCTCCTTCGGTCAGGCAAGCTAGTGGTCTTGTTGATGAGGGTGAGGAGGTGGAAGCCATAGTGCAAAGGATGGATCTCGAAGACCGGAACTACATGGCATTGTCTGAAGATGAAGGTTCTGACGGCGAGGATGATGTGGACCAGCAGGCGGTTCCATCCAAATAGAACACATAGCAGTTCGACAACCTCGTCGTCAATGAAGGCTCCCGTGTGCCGTGGGAGTATGACCAGAGCGAGGTCAGACAAGGAGCTATACACAAATGCAAGGAGACCGTGCAGGAGGCGGTCAAATTCTAGACCTTGTCGGTGCGGCGCATATTCACAATCATCAAGTCTATCCCAAGATGCTACGACGTGAAGTACGGCATAGAGGGATGCCCTTAGCGAGTGCATGTATTTCAGCCTAAGTGGGACACATACTGGAAGTGCTCTATAGTGGTCCCTCACACATGCGTCGTTTTTGAGTCAGTGCAGTCCCACTGGAACATGTCATCAGGCTTCATCGTCAACCTCATGTACAGTGAGATTATGGATAATCTAGATTTTGAGCCATGATCCATCATTTGGGCGATTGAGGCAAGGCTCTAGTACACAATCAGCTATGCCAAGGCTTGGAGGGCAAAACAGAAGGTATTGAAATCAAGGCTTGGCACGTTCGAGGATTCCTACCACAACCTCCCCGGGCAATTCTGAGTCATACATGACAGGAATCCCGGCACTCATATCGATATTCAAGACACCACACATCCAAAGTGGGCCAATAAGAGGGTACTACTGCGAGCATTCTTCGCCTCTGGTTCATGCATCAATGCATTCGGGCACTGTCATCCAATCTTATGCATAGATGGCACATTCCTGACTGGGAAGTACAAGGGCCAGATACTGACTGAAATAGCGACGGACGGGAACAATCAAATTCTTCCTATGGCATTCGCTTTCGTTGAAAGCGAGAACATGAACAGCTGGTTGTGGTTCCTGAAGAATGTGAGGATTTCTATTGTGCAAGGCTGTCCCAACGTATGTCTCATACATGATCGGCAAGCAGGCCTACTGCGTGCAATAACTCAGTTGCAATAAGGAGAGAACGTACTACTTCTATGGCCGGATCTGCAGAGCAGGTGGTGCATGAGGTACTTAGGTGCAAACTTCTACAAGCAGTTCCTCAATAAGGACTTGATGAACCAGTTCAAGCAGCTGTGCAACCAGAACCTGCTGCAAAAGTTTGAAGCACTCTGGAAGATTCTGGATGAGTGGACCGAGACGCACAAAAGGGAGGCAGCAAGAAGGGCTGCCCCAAGCGCTGACTAAGCCTCTGAAGCATTGCCACAGCTACCCACATATGCTCCCAGATTGACGAGGAGGACGGGGGCGCAGGTGAAATGCTTCTCAGACTGTATTGAGCACGAGCCTAAGGAGAAGTGGTCGCTACTACATGACAGGGGTGGTGCTCGATATGGTGTCATGACAACCATTCTAGTCGAGGTGTACAACTGGGTCATGCATGGCGCAAGGTGCCTCCCTTTGGCTGGTATTGTGGAGGCAATTCTCCGCGGTATGACGAACTACTTTGTTGACAGAAGCAACAACACGTCGCTTGCCATGGCAATTAACAGAGTACTCTACTCCACCATGGTCACCAAGTACATGGAGGAGAAGGGCAAGAAGGGTGAGATGCACCGGGCATTCAAGATAGGCACAAGGGAGCTTCACTTCGAGATAATGTGCAGGGATAAAGGACACCGCGGGACGAACCACAAGATAGTCACCCACGAGTGCATGCTACGCTGCGGTAGTGACATATGCACTTGCAACAAACCCCTTCTTCTGCATAAGCCTTGCTCCCATGTCATGGCCGCATGTTCAACGGTGGCGCAGCATTCTGGCCAGTACCTCTATGACTATTTTACCAAGGAAGCAGTGATGCAAACCTGGAGTGGGGAGATATATGGTTACGCTGTGGTTGGCCATTTCACTGGCCATCTGACTTGGGAGCAACTAATCTGAGCTGCAGACATTGATAGGCTCAAGGGAAAGGTTGGTCGACGACAGGTACAGCGCATCAAGAACGACATGGACGAAGCAAAAGCTGAACGTTGTACGAAGAAATGCTCCATTTGCAGGGAGTCAGGGCACACCATCAAGAAATGCCCCACGATAAATCCTCAAGACGAAGGAGACATTGGCACTCCAGACGTCGCCGCAGGGACCGAATCCGGTCGCCCGACTTGAGGCAGACCACATGGGAGACGTTGATGTCACGACCACGAGAAAGCACGGACAGTCGTAATATGTTATTACCAATGTTTTGAATTATCATTTTGATTTGAAACAAATTAAGTGTTATGACATTTTGCTGAATGTTATGTAATATCAGTGTGATTTGTCGTAGTTTTGATAGTAATGGCAAGTTTATATTTGTTTCCTTATATAATATGCAATGCATGTACATGACCAATGTTATGCAAGAGGTCATTTCTCCAAAGTTCTCCACCGTCAATGAATTCCCGGGCGCATCGCAATATCATTTACCTTCCTACTTACGAATCATTGATACCTCAATCGTCCTCGCAAAATTCTTCAGAAATTCACCACACTGGAACAACATACGACGATCATAAAATGTTATTGCGGGTCTAACAGATTTCATACCATTGAAAATCACAAACAGACTAATCAGTTTAGGGTTTCAGTACATAAATGCCATTTCAACCGGCGGCGACTACTGTCACTGCTTGACTGCCGCCAGCTTGAACTGGTGACAAGAATAATCGACGACATGTAGTCGTCGCCATTGAAATGGCGACAGAACTCGCCCAAATGACAGGGCCTAAGAGGGTCACTGTCGCCATTTTAACTAGCGATAGCTACCTGTTGCTAGTTGAACTAGCGATATGGAGTCATTTTTGTAATTTTTTGGGGCGGCTATTTATTTTTGTAAATATCTTTTGAAATAATATTATTTTAAAAAAATCGCAGCCATTATAAGTAAACCTTTTAGGGAGAATGGGTTTTTCGGTCTTTCTCATTAATACGTCTTTTTTTCACTTGTCAAATGCTTACCTATCTTTCGCGGAGAATAAGAATGGGTTTTTTTTTCCGATCGGTTTTCTTCTTTTAAGGAACTTTGTAAATGAATGATTTAAGAACAAAGATAGAGAGATGTTGACTTTTTCACATATGTAACTACATTCTCATATTTCTTTTGATCTCATGACTTTTTATGCGATAGGAAAAATTAATTTTTATTTTGAACTACAATTATTTATGGATTTACTTTGGAATTCGTATTGAACTCGAATTGCTTATTTTATTTTATTTTTATTTAGAATTTCAATTATTTTTGGTTTTTATTTAGTATACAAATCTAATTGCCAATTGTTGTTTAATTTTTATTCCGAAAATTAATTGTTGGAATTCTTATCGAAATAAAATTGCTTATTTTATTTTATTTTTATTCAATTTTGTTATTTTTTAGTTGGGATTCAGATACAAATCTAATTTCCAATTTTGTTATTCCAAATTATAATTATTTAGGGATTTTACTTTGAAATTTGTATGGAAATCAAAGTTCTTGTTTTATTTTATTTTTATTCTGAATTTCAGTTTTATTGTACTTGACATGGACTCTTTTACTTAGGAATTGTATGGAAATCAAAATTTTATTTTATTTTATTTTTACTCCAAATTCTAGTTTTATTTTACTTGACATGGCCTCTTTCTTTTAATCTAAATCGTTATCATATGGGCTCACGACGATCGACAACGTAGATCTTTCTCTTTTTTCACTGATTAATGTGAGGATTTCTAGCCCTTAAGAGAGAATGTGGTAGCTTCTTTTGACTCTGTTTTAATAAGATAATAATAGATATACTTCTGTGTTAATTAAAACTAGCAGAATTACACGCAATTGTGTGAAAAGTTGTCATGATATAATTGTCTTTATTTTACATATGTAATGTCTATTGTTGAAAATGCAATTGTATATATTATGCAACTCTAATATCTATATATAATTAAATCTGTGCCGTTATAATCTTGCTCTACCAAAATAAGCAATGTAAAATATTTTCTTTTCTCTCAATTAATAAGATATTTTTTAGGTTGGATTTTCTTGCTCTCAAACGAGAGAGAGGTATCATGACTCATAAATCTCACCAGTTGTTTGTATTTATATAGATATAAATAATCTTCGTCTCTCTCTTCCTCCTGTGATCGGCAAGGTGCCAAGGTGCGTTGAATACAAATTAAATTAATAGATCAATTGAAAATAACCAGACTATATATACATATAAAACAATCACAGCATTAATTTTTCGTCTCCATTTCTGACAAGATACCTATCATTTCATCTAATCCACAATTAACTTTGATGCTTGTGTCTCTCTCTCAGAAAATAAAACTTTGATGCTTGTGATCTACAATCTTGAGCAGACGGAGATTGTAATTTGGTAGACACCTAAACAGTAGTCAATCGCTCAAGATTTGGGGCGCTCTAATATTCAAGGAGAGGAGGCGGACCGAACCCGCTGTCTTAGCTCTTCAAAGGCGCGCATTGCTTCGCAGTCAAGTCCTCCCGCAAACTACACATTGCAAGAAAGCAAAGGGAGCAAATTAACATGTCATCCATCTATTTGGTTTCTGCTACGCATATAGAATGTATATAGAGTGTACGTATGTACCTGATGAACCCTATATGTGAAGCGCACACTCTGAGCAACCAGAGCAGCCTCGTTCCCTGTATCCCTGTCGAGTTCCTTCAGGGCTCTCTTCATGTACACCTTTGCAAGCTTCACTGATGCCAACCTCATCTGCAAGCAAAAAGAAACAATTCCAGCCAAACTTAACTACATAGTTAACGTTGATGCACGCTGGCCTCTGCATTACCATCACAGAGAGACTGGCTACCTTTGAAGCAATCCCTGAATCAAGCATCCAGTCAGTTGGAATTCTAAGCTCTTTGTAGGATGGCATCGCCGAGCTCCTCAGATTCACCAATCTGTTCATGCTCTTCTCCAATCTGACAGCCATGAAACAGGCACGGTAGTTAAGTTTCAGCCAGGGAAGGACCAGCGTCATATGTCAAGTCAATTGGTGTGGACAATTTTTTTGAGTTTGGATTTGGTCACTGCTGTTGTCATACTTATCTAGCAAGCTTGATGTCTTCCTCAGAGTAGCCTCACACGAAGTAGGGTTGTCATCATCACTCAAGGAAGAGATCTCTGTTAGAACATGATTGAGATCCCGGTATTCAAACGCTGCTTCCCGGAGTGCATCGGCTTTTCTCTCCGGCCAGCTGAAGTGCTTCAAGACGGCTGTCTCATCAGACTGAATTTGTTTAGCACAACTTACGTCAGTAAGCGTCTCACCAACTGAAGAATAACGCTTGAGATTTGAAACTGGCTACGTTTTTTTTTTTGAAATTTACTGTCTGCAGGTTGCTTGGACACAAGTATGAAAGAAGGATGCTTGTCCTCCGTATGCCCAACTAGACAAAGAACGAAGGAAATGGAAATTTGTTTTTACTTAATTACCAAAGTTGAAAGTTGTTGATCTAGCCAATCCACAAAGGTCAGCACTTGCTCCACATCGGTGTAAGTAGTAGTGTGGACTTTCTTGATGAGATCGTTGATGAACTCTCCTTTGGTTTCGACATCCGCTTTGATCTGAGCGAAAAAAAAGGATATGCATTTAGTGAAAAATTAAGTCAATTTATTTCATCCCAGAGTCGTTTCAGGAACGGAGTGGCGTGATGCTGACCGCTAACAAGTGCGTGGAGCGGTTCTGTAGCTCGCCAACAATGCTGTTGTGGTGAGCGGTACTGACCGCAGCGGTTCTCTTGGCGTCACGCTTGGTCAGCGAGTTGTACATCTCAACCAACGCGGTTGCCTTATTCACCGTGCTTATCCTAGAAGGGCCTTGCTGCGGCGGTGGAGGCGGCGGTACTGGGACTGGGACTCCTCCTCTTCCGGGAATTCTATTAGCTGGTGGCGGTGGCGGTGGCGGTGGCGGTGGCGGTGGCGGTGGCCGTGAGGGGGGCTTTGGAGGTTGTGGTTTGGTGCTTGCAATATTGCCCCTGCCGGTGGCCTCCTTTTGGCTGCGTTGCTGTGACAGATCGCTGACGATGGTCTTTGCCTGCTCAATTGAGGATGGAAATTATCTGTTTGTTAGCCACTCGCACGCAGTCTTACAGTCGACGATGAACGCGGGACAAATTGGGTGGGGGGGAAGTTGTGCTGAAAGGAGGGATGATCGATATGGATTAAGGATGCAGCTAAGCTAACTTACCTGGATGTCGTGCTGCTGCTGCTGCTTCTGGAGTTGGGTGATGGTGCAGTGCGCGAGAGTGAGCTGGTGCGCGAGGCCGCTCTTGTGGCACTCCAGCTCCGTGTTGAGGCGCAGCAGCCTCTCCACCTCCCTCCTCAGGGCCTCCACCTCCCCACGCAGCCGCCGCATCTCCTCCTCCTCCTCCTTGTCGTTGTGCTTCTTGTTGGCCATCTCCTCCCTGCTGCTCACCTTCACAAGCCTCTTCACTCTAGGAGCTGTAGCAGGAGGAGTAGTGGGAGGAGCGGCCATGGTTGGCCTGGCCTTCACCCCCGGAGCCGGAGCTCGAGCTGGAGGAGAAGAACATTCCTTCATGGGTGCTGCTGCTCTTGAAATAGTCCTCATTCGCGCAACCACCGAAGGCGAGGAGGCCCTGCCGCCATGGCCGTTGCTCAACACTTGTTGTTTCATTGTCCTTGTGAATCAAAGGAGTAGAGGGGGACTGATCGTTGTTGACACGAAGGCAAGTGCAGTCTAGTGGTGCGATCTGAACTGAATCAATGTGAAGGATCGAGGTGCTGCCTGGGCGGTTGGCATGCATGTGATGTGGAATCAGCAGCACAGCTGCTTGTTTACTGCACGCAAATTATCAAATGTCAATTGCAGTGAGAAGAATTAGCAAGAGAGGAGAGGGCACCAGAAAAACAACAGTAGACTCCCCCCATTCCCTTCTACTAATATGTAATGTTGATGTACTGGAGACTGGTACTGGAGAGAGCATGCATACTGTGAGCTGCCTACTCCATAATAGTGAGGTGGGGTGAGGGGAGGGCCATGAGAAAGCAACGTCCTGCCGACGGCTATTAATTATTACTTCATTTGGTACTAGTGCCTAGTGGTCAAGTCAGTTGGGTGGGGTTTGTTGGCTGTCCACGGCCTGCTGAGCATCCTTTATTTCTCTGCCTCCCCTACATAGAGAGGGATCCTCTGCGTTCGAGAGCTAAATGCAGAGGTTCTCTGTAGTAGTATTAGGGCTATGTCTCCACCGTGGATCAGCAGGGAACCTTGAGATCGGATGCTAGGGAAAAATCTATACCGTACTGAACAGTGATGCTGCAGCCCTGAGCAGTGTTCGTACAGTATCACTAACATTCATAGCTTTGATTCTTGATAACTAATGCATATCACTGTACCATGGTAAATTTTCTTTACAAATGGAGGATTCGTTTCCCCTTATGTTTCTTACTACTAGTACTACTGCTGCTGGAGGGGGAGGGGAGGGGCAGCTTCAGCTGGGCTGGGCAGGGCAGGGCATGACAGGACAGCAAAGCAGACCAGGGACTATTAATTGTTGTCAACCAACAGGCCAACACACTACGCTGATGCATCACAATATGAGATCTACTCTAACTCTACTCTGCATGTCAAACGGTAATTACCCTCCCAATCCAATATTTATGTAATTGCCATCAAGTAGCTTCAACAAGTGGAGTACAAACCCAATTAAGCAAACGAAGCAATGCCTTCTGGTGTATGTAGGGTTATAATTCTATAATCATGCAGCATTTCATGATTTCGTATTTACTTGCATCCGGCTTATACATTGCTTCGTCTTGTAACCCTATCATATGCGCACACACACAAAAAGTGCAGACTGCAGAAGAAAAGGTAGAAAAACAAGACAGCATATATAGCATTGGATGCTACAAACCAAATAATTAATTCACTGACTAATCGTATTTAGTTAGGGCAGGCAGTTGACAAAAGGCCGGAGTAGCTCTAGCTGGAAGACCATGTGAGAACCACCTAATTAGCTAGGTGTACATATTATAATAACTGAATTCAGTAGTGGACTAGTGGTTAAAGGATCATATATTCAGATGGTGCACAGAATGAAGGCAAATAAAACAAATGAAAAGGAAGGAGAACGTAACCAAAGTTGAGCTTAAAACTATATCAGTTACCAAAGAAAAACAAAAAATGATAAGTGCTTCATGAGCATTGAACAAGAATTGCTTTATCTATTCCCTGTAATGTATATTTTTTGTCGTGCTACAAAGACTAACATGGTATTGATCCTAAATATGATGGCAGAGATAGTTGTTTACAACAGTTGTTCTTTAGTTTTCCACCTTCTGCAGAGCACAAGTCTTTGTAAATCTTTTATCAACCGATGACTACAGTTATATCATTCCACTCACCGTCCTGGCCATCCTAGCAAGGAACTGAAGAGAGCAGTAGCAGCATGCAGAAACCAATCAGTAAACGCCCAGCCCTACAAAGATATAAATTTCTCAGTGAGTTATTGGTGAAAACATGTACGAATTGAGACACACGAGGACATGTTCTCCAATTGCCTTCATATCTTTTAGGCCCACGGATACCACAAGACACACTAGTTAGCTGCTGATCGACTAGTCACTTCACTTCACTTTATGGATGGATCGACTAATCACTACACTTCACTATATGGATGGATGGAATATGGATGGATGTCACAGCCTGCGTTGCCAACATATACTTTGCATTGCAGCTATCGGGACCTACTTCAATTACAGAACACAACACACGCAGAAATTAAGCTAGTTAATTAGGTTGGTGGTGTCGCAGGGGCAGTCCACCAGCTCCACGACATGTTGAAGACATCAAGTCAGAGGTACACCTCGATCTAGTCAAATGGTACCATATATCCCTTCGCATAAACCAAAGGGTATAGGAAGATAACCTCGACAGAAGAGCTCTACATACCCTGGAGCGAAAGGGGTCCAAGGGGCCCTCGCTCCAGGCCACCTCGGACAAAGAGAAGGGGTCCAAGAAGCCTCCGGGTCCGCTTTGCACGGAGCGAAGGGGTCCGGAGAGCCTTCACTCCGGGTCCTCCTCGCACGGAGCGAAGAGGGATAGGGCCACTTGTGGACTGGTGTATAGGTGTAGTAGACCAAGTCTATGGAGATCCACTATACACCGAAGGCTACGCTTAGGGAGGTGTAAAGACTCTAAAGCCCCTATAGATATAGGACATTTTTAGTGATAGAATTGTAATCTCTTTTACCCTAGATGTAACATAATAAATATATCATCTCCTCGTGTGGTTAGGAAGGGGGACTTTTTGAGCAATAAAGACACATTTAATACAACTTAATACCGTTTCCTATCTCTGAGGACCTTTGGGTTCCCCCTTCGCATTGTAGGGAGCCCGATGATCTTCTTTTTCCACTGTCTAGTTTGTAGGTACGACATGTGGTAACTAAATAGTGGCTTTGTTGGCATCTTTGGGCTCTTCCTTGATAGTTGACAACTGACTCAATCATTCTACTTAATTAGTTTTGTACTTTAAGCAATGGCATAATCAGGAAGCATGATAGATAGACCAACCCCACGCACCAAACTAAATCCAAGCTAACTCTGCAAAGAGGCAACGAAAGAAGAAACAAAAATTCATCCTCCAAACAAAAAGTCAGTGCGAAGTGGCAACCCCACGATAGATCTAACTGAAGAGAGCATCAACATAAATTAACATCAGTGTGAAGTGGCAACAAATAAGAAAGAAAGCATCCAAAGAGGATCACAACCAAATAATTCATCCTCCAAACAAAAAGCAGAATCAGTGAGGCAAAAAAAAGCTCACAAGAGATCATTCATAATATTCCCTGCGAAAATGTACGAGGGACAAAAAGACGCACCTGGTTTTGAAGAATGCAAGAGACAAGCAGCTCCAAAGGAAATTAATCTGAGGCCAGAACAGTGGAGAACTGCTGCTACTTATAGCTGCCAAGAACAAGCTGCTGGACAGTGGGAAAGTAGGTGCGACATTTGGATCAAACTGAGGTCCATCAATTCAATGCCGCAATCTTATGTATAAATGAAATTTGTGCAGGTAGCTAGCTCTTGGTGGAGTGTCTCAACAGTCCTCCCCTCACATCACTGAACCACCAATCCAACCAAAGCTACCAAAAGTGCAGAGCAGTCATGTGTCGGTATACAGAGTCGTCAACTAGTAATCCACTAGACCACTATTTTTCTTGACAAATGTACAATGTTCCATGTGTTAAAAAAATGCATGGATTGGTCTTTAATTTGTTCTAGATCTAGTACAGCTAACCTGATTTTGAAGTTGTTGTTAGACATGACATGAGCGTTCAAGATTGATCACCTAAACTTTCAGATGGTACAGCTGCTTAGATTTTCCTATCCAATTGATGTTCAATCAAATATTAATCTGTTTGATAGAAACTTATAATACTAGACTTCCTCCTGCATGGAATAACCTAATATGCACAGTGGTTTTCTACAACATATATAAGCACTCTTTTATCGGATGACACGATACTCTTTTTGAATAATGATTTAGAACAAGCAAAAAATCTCAAACTTATTCTATGTGTCTTTGAACAATTATCGGGTTTAAAGATCAATTTTCATAAGAGTGAGATTTTTTGTTTTGGTTCTACCAAAGACGCAGTATCTCAGTATACGCAGTTATTTGGTTATGAAGTGGGTGCTTTTCCTTTCAGGTACTTAGGAATTCCCATTCACTTTAGAAAATTAAGGAATAGTGATTGGAAAGGGGTTGAGGATAGAGTTGAGAAAAAACTTAGCAATTGGAAAGGAAAGAATATATCTGTTGGAGGACGATTAGTACTTATTAACTCCATACTAAGCAGTCTACCAATGTTTATGTTTTCTTTTTTTGAGGTTCCTAGAGAGGTTCTCAAAAGACTAGACTTTTATCGATCTAGATTTTATTGACGGAGTGATTGTCATAAATGAAAATATAGGCTAGCTAAATGAGTGTTTTCGCCTAAAGAGCATGGAGGTCTAGGCGTTCCGAACTTAGACATAAAAAATAAAAGCTTGTTAGGGAAATGGTTGTTCAAGTTGCTTAATAAAGAAGGAGCCTCGCAATTGTTGCTCACAAGAAAATATTTGGGTGGGGAGTCTTTCGTAGGTGGTTAATAAGCCTGGGACTTCCTAATTTTGGTCGGGTCTTATGAAAATTAAAGATCAATTTTTACGCTTCAGTTCATTCCAGGTTAAAAAATGGAATGTAAACTAGGTTTTGGAAAGATATTTGGTTAGGAGGTTCTCCACTGAAAGAACAATATCCACTCTTTTATAATGTGGTGAGAAAAAGAATGATACAGTGGCAAATATTCTTATATCGACTCCCTTAAATATTTCTTTTAGAAGACATATTATTGGGACTAAGTTACATGCTTAGAATGCATTAATTTTGAGTATTTCTAACATACACTTAAGCTCTCAAAAGAATGTTTTCAGATGGAATTTGAATAAGTCTTGTATTTTTTTTTCTGTACAGTCTTTTTACGCATTACTAATTGGCAATTATCAAAACCCCACTAGGAATTTTTTCTGGCAAATTAAAATTCCATTAAAAGTTAAAATTTTCCTATGATTTCTCAAAAGAGGGGTTGTATTAACTAAAGATAACTTGCTTAAAAGAAATTGGCAAGGAAGTAAAAAGTGTTGTTTCTGTATTAAAGATGAAACAATTTAACACCTTTTTATTGACTGCCCCTTTGCACGTTTTGCATGGTGGGTTGTTCACTGTACGTTTAATTTATTTCCCCCTACAAATATAGCAAACATGTTCGGGAATTAGTTAGCCGGCATACCAAAAAAGTTAAAGTCACAACTCCTGGTGGGAGCTAGTGTCTTATATTGGTCTATTTGATTATGTCAGAATGATGTTGTGTTTGAAAAAAAGATTGTCACTAACCCATTGCAGGTTATCTTATTGAGTGGATATTGGCTGAGTGCTTGGACAAATATGCAGAAAGCGGATCAGAAGGAGTTCATGTTGGCCGGAAGCCGAAGGTTGGAGTTTGTGGCGAAGCTAATTTTCACTCTTCATGGGTGGCGTCTTAGTTATAGGATTTACAATGATTGAGATTTCTTTCCAGTTGTCTTTTGGTTGTAAGGCTTCAAGCCATTTTTACCAGTTATGACTCCTTTGTTACTTTAAATTCGTTAATAAAATAGGCTGTGTGCATCCTTGATGCATAGACCGGGGGAGATGTTTCTCTCCCATCATCTAAAAAATCTGATGTCATGAAATTGCTAGGCCTGGTCACATGTTGGGCAATCAACTCAATAGCATGTCTAATATCAGTATCAAGTTGTAGCTTTTCAGCATAACGACCTATAGACTATAGTTCCACACAGTTGTTACAACTAGTTCTAGATCATTATTTCGAATTCTTCTTCATATCTAGCTATGGTACTTCTCAATAAAAAAATGGAAATGATATTTGTTATATATCAGGCTGTAGGGCAACCTGCTTTCATCTTCATTTAAAGAGTAATTAGCTGTTATTTATCACACTGTTCACACCTTTTAGCGTATCACCAGAATCGCATAAATTTCAGTTTCATTTTTTGATGATGTCATGCCAATGTGAGAAGTGTTGATGTTGAGAGTACTGTAGCTAGCTTTTTTTTCTCTCGGTGTTTGGCAAGAGTAATAGTTACTTGTGTATATAAAAGAAGAAGGAAGCAAAAGCAAACACCATATTCGTGTGGAAAACAAAAGTGTCTAGGATTCTTGGGGTATCATCTTTCAGAGCCGAACTGCTAGGTTGGTGTGGTGAGTGGAGCAACTACGCAAGTGCAATAAGAAATCAGGGAGTGGGGAGTGGTATTTGGTGGTGAAGGCTTTTCAATCCCCACACCCACAGGTTGATGTAGAAATTTTGAAATAATATTAACTAGGATGATTGCGCGCCTTGCTGCGCATTAATTTTGTTATGAATAGCGTTTGTATTCATTACGAGGCCAATGGATCGATATATAGAAGCTCCTTATACAACGAAGAAAATACATATACATCTAACAGATTTTAGGTTGGTTTGACAACATATATAGTCTTCGACTTACATATAATGAGCTCTATTGTTTTACAGAGTATATTTTTGTGTGAATATGGTAAGTTAGTTTGTAGCGGTGTTAGCAGTCTGGTAGATGTTAGCAGTCTCAAATAGAACAATAGGGATGGTAGTAAAATACAAGATTGATAAGATGGTTTACAGTGTTTATGCATAACCGTTGCCCAGCATTTTGTTAGTCCACTCGCCGGTGTCTACGCACACGAGACGCTGAAACATAGAACACATACACTCGTCTGGTACACCAATCAACAGAGATGAACAAGTGAACACAAAGGCGTTTTTTTTTGTGCTGCCAAATGCCACAACATTTCTTGTTTTCTTTCTCTCCTTTTATTCTCACATGAAAGAGGTAACCGAAGGCTACGCATTTCATGCAGCATCAATGTACAGCAATGACCCTGCAACGTGCAACATCAATGCATATAGTTGTTATTCAGCCATGCAAAGAAAAACTAAAACACTTAATGCGAATGACTATCAGTTAGCCATTCAAACGGAAACTGAAAACGTTACAAGAAATAATCATAGGATTAATCAACAAATACCCCTTAATTTTTTTTGTGTTTTCTTGATCTCGACGATGCCAATCCTTGTGTGCAGCTCCTGGAACTTGACATCGTCGACGTCGCCGGCCATGTCGCTATCGCTATAGCCGACAAACTGTGGCCCCTCCAACTTCTTCGCGTAATGATAGCCATAGCTCCGCGTACCAGCAATATACCGGAATATATGCTTGACTGTCGTGCGCCACCTTATGTCGTATCCCGACCGTGGCGGCACCGTGCTTCCTTCGCACCGTGCCACCGGCCACTGAGCCACGCGCCATGCGTGCGCTCCTATGCGCGGCCCTATCGGCCTGACACCGGCACTTGTCGAGCCACCCGTGCAGGCCCTGCAGGCCACCCGCGCCAACCTCGTCGCCACGAGGCCTCCCGCGCCGCTCGTTGTGTCGCTTGTCGCGCCCTTCGCGCCACGTCCGTGCTGTTGGCCGCCAGCCTAACGTTGTGCCATGTGTTCGCGCAACCGTTGTGCCTCGCGCCTGCGTGCGCCCAAGGCCATGCCAACGCTCTGCTATGCCCAGAGCCTCGCCACGTGAGCCCTGGGCCGAGCTGCCGTCGTCGCGCGCTTCGGCGAAACCGCCGCCGTCGACCCCATCGCCAATCGAACCTCCAGCCAGCATTGCCGCCTTCGCTAACCGCCGAGTGCCGCCACCCCATGCCGCCGCCAGCGCGCTGAGCCATCGTCATCCTCCGCACCGCCATTGCGTGCTCTGCACGCCGCCTTCGTACGTGTTGCACAAACTGTCGTGTGTGCGGCCGGTGCTGCGCCACTTCGCACACGCGCCCCTTGGCCACTCACACTTCGCCATGTCGCTGCGCACCGCCGCACGCCGTCGGCTTCCACGCCCGATGCGTGTCGCCACGCGCCATCACTATACCGCGCGGACAGGCAGACTGGCTATGCAACGCTGAGGGTGAGCACATAGAGCCGGTTGCGAGTGCGGTTTACCCGAGCAAGTATGCGATGCTACCGGTCACGAATAGTGAGCACACCGTCCTGGATGAGCGTCTGGTAGCTGTTCCCGTCGAGCTGCCCGAGGCTCACTATGTTGCTGCGTAGTTGTGGGATGTAGTACACCCCCATCAGCGCAAGGTGCTCCCCGTTCTGGCAGGTGCATAGGACGGTGCCGCGCCCGTGTATATCCACCACCGAGCTGTCGCCGAACTTGACAGAGCAGATGATACCCTCGTCCATTTCTGCGAAGCTTGTCTGGCACCCGGACATGTGATTGTTGGCACTGGTGTCCAAGTACCAAGTGTCATCACGGGCGTCCTCATCGCGCCCTAGATGCACTTATGCATGCACCTCGTTGAGCACCACGTCAGTGCTTGCGCCCATGGAAACCTTGGTGAGCATGCACACATGCGCCTTGAGAAGCGTAGGTTCGTCGTCATCGTCGTCAACCTGGGTCAGATTAACTTGCTCAGCGTGCTTAGGCTTGCGGCAGTCCCTAGAGTAATGTCCGTACTTGTCGCAGTTGTAGCACTGAACCTATGACATGTCACGGCGCACACTGGATGAACCACCGTCCTTGCCGTCATGCCCACCGTTGCCGCGCCCAGCTCCTCACCCTCGTCAGCAAGCCCACTAGCTTGCCTGACCGAAAGGAGCTCCTTCCGCAGGGTCTTCATCGATAGCATCAACAACTCTGGGACCTTCAACCATTGTGTGCGCCACACTGTGACTGGAGTCTCTGACTTCTTCTTAGGCATCACCACCGTACCCCTTTCTTGTTCAATCACTGATGCAGGAGTGGGTTTGACATATGCCTCGACCAAAAAGAACAAATCTCACCATTCCCCTGTTGACATGCACCTAGTTTTGTAAAAAAAAATTCAACTATTATTTTTTTAATTATCTTTTAAATTAATATTATTTAAAAAATCCAGCGAGAGCTAGCCTTAGGAAAGTAGTAAAAGTGCACACCTATACTGTTATACAACTATACAAGCCTAGGTATACAAATACGCATCTCACCTAGTAGGACTACCTGTGTAGGTTTAGGGACCTACTATTACTAAGATTGCCTGTGCGATTTAGAAGGTGGTGATAAATTTGTCTAGGATCCTGTCCACACTCCAGTGCAATTTTGGACGAGGGGGCTGCTTTGGGAATTCTGGGGAGCAGCGGTGGCCAAACTGGCGGTCCGGACCGGCACACTACGGCCTGTGTCGGCACAGTCCGATAAGACCGGATAGCTAATTGGGTCATGACGGGCCGGCCCGTACACTGTTCAACCTGGTCGAGCTCATCTTAACAGCACTGACGCCGCTCCCGGCCTACTCCTCCACGCCCGACCTCCTCCTCCCTGCCCGACGCCGCACTACCTCTATTGCTCGCCGTGCCGTGCCAGCTCGACCCATAAATAGTGCAGACCTAGGCACGACACGGGCGCTCGTGCCATGCCGGTAAAGAATCTAGACCCGTCATTACGAGTTAATAGAGTATTTTAGTGATTAATGATAAATCTATTTGTGAGACTAACACTTTTATTGTTATACCTATTGCTTAGTCTCAATTGGATAAAAAGGTAAAAATCAAAGAGGTATGCATTCGACACGACCCATTTAATCTGAGTCGTCCACATGTGCAGTCCGATCAGGACTAAGTGGTCCGGTCACTGTTGTGGAGCGGTAGTACCGGAGCTTTGTGGCGGAACGACCGCGTCGCGGTAGTACCGCATTTGCTTGGCGGAACTACCGCATCCTGGTATATCTGATTAGTGAGCGGTATGTTATTTCCAGAGAGTGCTATGTGTTGGACTCAAGTGGAAGCAGTCGTACCGCCATTGTGGATCGGAACTACCGGAGAGCGGAACTACCACTTATTTCTTGGCGGTAGTACCACGCCGTATTTCTAATGGCTATTTTAGAGGGTTTGATATAGCCGTTACTGTGTGTCAGTGGGGGTGTGGTAGTACCGGCCGATGAACAGTGGTACTACCGCTCGTGCTGATTTTTCAGCAACTTTTCTCCCAACGGCTAGTTTTTGTGTGTGGACTATAAATACCCACCTTGGTCGGTTGTGGGAGTGTAGCTGAGCCCCCATTCACTGAAAAAGAGGTGAAGGAAGCAATTTTTCAAATGAATCAAAACAAAGCACCTGGGCCAGATGGCTTCCCTGCCGAGTTTTATCAGGTGTTTTGGGATGTCATTAAATTTGACTTGTTAGCTATGTTTCAGGATTTTCATAAATGCTCTCTTCCTCTCTTTAGCTTGAATTTTGGGATCATTACTTTGCTTCCTAAAAAAACGGATGCTAAACAAATACAGTAGTACAGACCCATTTGTTTTTTAAATGTTAGTTTTAAAA
Organism: Phyllostachys edulis; assembly: GCA_036346405.1. Lineage (NCBI taxonomy): Eukaryota > Viridiplantae > Streptophyta > Magnoliopsida > Poales > Poaceae > Phyllostachys > Phyllostachys edulis. The sequence continues at coordinate 57,279,712 of CM070567.1, read as the reverse complement.
TTTTTACTAAAATTGTTACTAATAGACTTATAGGAGTTGCTCATAAGGTTGTTAGACCGTCTCAGTCGGCGTTTATGCAGGGGAGATTTATTCTTGATGGAGTTGTTATCCTTCACGAAACCATTCATGAATTGCATAAAAAGAATTTGGATGGGATTGTTTTCAAGATAGATTTTGAGAAAGCTTATGACAAAGTCAAATGGCCCTTTTTAATTCAAACTTTAAGGATGAAAGCCTTTTCTGCTAAGTGGTGCTCTTGGGTGGAAAGTATAGTTAAGGGAGGGAGTGTTGGAATAAAAGTAAATGATGATCTTGGCTCCTTTTTCCAAACTCAGAAGGGTCTTAGGCAAGGTGATCCTATGTCCCCTATTCTTTTTAACATTGTAGGGGACATGCTTGCCATTTTTATTTCTCGGGCTAAAGAAGCTGGCCTCTTATCAGGAATAGTTCCTCACTTGATTGAGGATGGGTTGTCAATTTTATAGTATGCTGATGACACTATTCTCTTTTTGAATAATGATTTGGAACAAGCCAAGAATCTGAAACTCATTCTTTGTGTCTTTGAACAGTTATCGGGTTTAAAGATTAATTTCCATAAGAGTGAGATTTTTTGTTTTGGCTTTGCCAAAGCTGTTGAACCTTAGTATACACAATTATTTGGTTATGAAGTGGGTGCTTTTCCTTTCAGGTACTTAGGCATCCCAATTCACTTTAAAAAGTTGAGGAATAGTGATTGGAAAGGTGTTGAAGATAGAATTGAGAAAAAACTTAGTAGTTGAAAAGGAAAAAAATATGTCTGTGGGGGGACGGTTAGTACTTATTAACTCGGTACTCAGTAGTCTGCCAATGTTTATGTTTTCTTTTTTTGAAGTTCCTAGACAAGTTCTCAAACAACTTGACTTTTATCGATCTAGATTCTTCTGGCAGGGTGATAATCTTAAACGTAAGTACAGGCTTGCAAAATGGAGTGTAGTTTGTTCGCCCAAAGAGCATGGCGGCCTTGGTGTTCAAAACCTAGACGCAAAAAATAAAAGCTTGCTTGGAAAATGGTTATTTAAATTGCTTAATGAAGAAGGGGTTTGGCAATCTTTGCTAACTAGAAAGTATTTGGGTGACAAGAGTCTTTCGCGGGTGGTTAATAAACCTAGGACTTCCCATTTTTGGTCGGGTCTTATGAAAATTAAAGATCAATTTCTTTGCTTTGGGTCATTCCAGGTTCAAAATGGGATGCAAACTAGGTTTTGGGAAGATATTTGGGTAGGAGATTCTCCGTTGAAAAGACAATACCCTATTCTTTATAATGTGGTAAGGAGAAAAGATGATACTGTGGCAAATATTATGAGATCAACCCCTTTAAATATTTCCTTTCGAAGACCTATTATTGGATCCAAGTTACTTGCTTGGAATGAGTTAATTTTGATAATTGCTAATTTACAGTTAAGCTCTCAAAAGGACATATTTAAGTGGAATTTAAATAGATCTGGTTTGTTTACGGTCAAGTCTTTCTATGGGGCACTTATTAACAATTTTTAAGTCTCTATTAGGAATTTATTTTGGCTAATTAAAACCCCCTTAAAAGTGCAAATTTTCCTTTGGTATCTTAAAAGAGGAGTTGTTTTAACTAAAGATAACCTGCTTAAACGAAATTGGAGGGGAAACAAACAGTGTTGTATCTGTATTAAAGATGAAACAATTCAGCATCTTTTTATTGACTGCCCAGTTGCACGTCTTGCATGGTTGGCTGTTCGATGCGCGTTTAATTTAACCCCCCCTGTGAGCATGGCAAACATGTTCGGAAATTGGTTAACCGGTATTCCAACTAAGCTAAAGTCACAACTCTTGGTGAGAGCGAGTGCCTTATGCTGGTCTATTTGGTGTTGTCGGAACGATGTTGTTTTTAACAAAAAGATGATCACTAATCCTTTGCAGGTTATCTTCTTATGTGGATTCTGGTTGCGTGCTTGGGCAAATTTTCAAAAATCGGCCCAGAAGGAGTATATGGTGGATGGTAGCCTCAAATTGGAGGTTGTAACAAAGCAAATCCTCAACTCTCATGGGTGGCGGCTTAGTCACCGGATTGGCAATTGATCATTCAATTTTCAATTATCTGTTTATGGTTGTAAGGCTTCTAGCCAATTTTAGTAACTTTGGTTGTAAGGCTTCTAGCCATTTTTAGCAACTTTGGTTATGTAGGTACTTTTGTCCTTTTAATAAATGGGTTGTGTGCATCTTCGATGCAGAGGTCGGGAGAGATTTTTTTCTCTTCCATTATCTAAATAAAAAAAAGCTGAGCCCCCATTCTATTCTCTTGAGTTAAGAGCAAGCCCTCTCATCTCTTTTGTGCATGTGTTGCACTTAGTGAGTTTAGAGAGCAAATCCTAATTGCATGTGTTGCATTAGATAATGGATTGTGTATCCATTGAGTTTAGACACTTGATTAGTTCAAGTAAGAGTCTTCGACTTGTTACTCTTGGTGTTTGCCGACACCTAGATGGCGTGGAGGCGTCGTGGATCGGTGATCTTCTCAAGAAGCTTGTGAGAAGGGCCGGCGTTTGTGAGTGGCTTGGTGCTTGCTATCTCCGGAGTGGATGAAGAGCAACCCCTAGCGGATCGAGGTGTTGGTTCGTGTTGGAACCGGTCCAAGTGATTGGACTTACCTCGGAGGTGTTGACTTAATTCGTGGAGCCGGTCCAATTGGTTTGGGCTTATCTCAACATGGATTAAGGGAGACCGGTAAGTCTCCGAAGACCACGATAAAACATCATCGTGTCATTGTGGTTTATTCTTGTGCTTTACTTTGTGTAATTTATATTCCTTGTATTATATTGCTCTTTGGTTTAGTTCATTGTTGTTGGTGCACTTAGTAAAGACTAGTTGATTTATGCTTTAATTGTGTAAAACCGAATTGATTTACAATTCCACATAAAACTCGATTTTAGCCAAAGAAGTTTTTAAAGCCGCCTATTCACCCCCCCTCTAGTCGGCCTCCTCGATCTTACAGTCGGCCCGGCCCATGAACAGTGTCGTGCCGTGCTCGTGCCGAGCTAATAGTGTCGTGCTTTAGGCTGGCTCGTCTGGCACGTCCTATCTGACCGTCTCTACTAGGGAGAGCTCCTATCCAATGAGGCCCTTAGTGCATATACAATAACTTAACCTAGAGAATTAAGGTATGGTAGGACTATATGTGCAAGTTTAGGGATGGACTTTTTTATTAAATAATCCTTTTTTAGAAAATATTTTATTAATATCCACCCGCCATCTTTATTTTTAATCTGACTCTTTTGGCCACATCAAAGCCATGACGTGATAAATGCACACTGTCACGCCAGGCCAGTCACCAAGCGTGGAGGCTCTCGTGGACGCTGGCGTGGTTGCGGTCGACATTTTCCACACCGAGTGTTTTGGCGTGGTAGATGGAGTAAGCAAGCACGGCTGAGCTGGCCCACCTCCATTCTTCAGGTCAACCTCCACAGCCTTTTCTTTTGAATCGATCTTTCCGTTTTGATCGACCGGATCAGCTACTGTGTCCCAGACCCCCTGGGCACGCATATTGACCCGCATCTTCATATCCCAAGCCGGGTAGTTCTCTAAAGTGAAAACCGGGTACGGCAGCGAATTTGGGCCATCCTTCGTTGTCGACGATGATCCGTTCAGAGCCATCTTTTGCTTCCTTCTCTGGAGTCGAAGACTTGATTTTCAAACACCCACTCTGATACCACATGTAGTTGAACCACCTTCGACCAGGTAGTCAGAACCCTCCGACCAGGATGTAGTCGAACTTCCGACCAGGTAATTGATTCCGACTAGATAGTCGAAAACTTCCTTCCGACAACGTGTGGTCGTAAACTATGAACAGTACTCAAAACCAAGAATCGACGACGAACAGAGGAATTTTGTGGTGCCGAACTGCGCACCCTTTTCTCTTTGTCTATTGGTTATCTTCTGTTGTCATAAAACTTACAAGACACAACTGCACCTTATATAGGCTGCTTAGACCGACTCAAACATTGACTCGGACAATGCAACTCGGATACAAGTTGATTACAGAACAGACTCCGAAACTAAAAGAAGTCTTCTAAGACTCAGACTAGAATTGAACAAACTATTATACGAAGGATTAAATCCCTTACTAATCCCCTTCCCTTGTTGGATCGTTTTACTTTGCTGATGTGATTTGCCTTGTCTTCTTATGCTGCAAAATACTAACTCCACTAGGGATGGAATGGATGACAGGCCGGCTGAGGCTCTCTTAATTCAGTTTAACTTATTCTGATCTAACATCTTCTAAAACTAAGTCCACTGTTTCCTTCATAAACATTGTAGAATTTTTCTATCTCTGCCTCTGCCTCTGCCTACGCCTCTCCTTCCTTTCTGCAGAAAGAGTAGGGGCGGCAAATTAAAGATACAACAACTAAGCAACTCATAGAGTACTACTACTTGTACAATGAGGGAGAGTGCACAGCCTACTGCTGCAGGTGCACCACCTCTAGTGCTTCCTGGTGGTGCTGGTGCCTCCCCCAGTTCCACCACCGTTGACCCTGGATGGGAACACGCTATTGCTCAGGACCACACCAGGAACAAGGTCAAATGGAACTACTGTCACAAGGTTGTCAGTGGGGGCATCTACAGGCTCAAGCAGCATCTCGCTAGCTAGAATCCCTAGTCAGGTCACACACTGCACACAGGCCCCCTGAGGATGTCGTCCTCAGCATGAAACACCACCTCCAAGCGGTCCGAATTAAGGCCCCGCCATATGCAATCGGAGGATCATGCATCTTGTCATTCCGATGACAACCTAAATGGCGATGACAACGGCAATGGGAATGACAACACCAAGCACAAGGTCAAGTGCAATTACTGTCACAAGGTTGTTAGTGGAGGCGTCAACCGTTTCAAACAGCATCTCGCTAGAATCCCTGGGGAAGTTACGCCTTGCCTCTCCACGCCACACGAGGTGTATCTCAACATCAAGGAAAATATGAAGTGGCATCAGAACAGTAGAAAACAAAGGATGGCAGCTAAACAACTAGCTGAGCTCTACATACATGGCTGCTTCTGACAATCAGGAGGTGCAAGGTGCAAATCGGCGCAACAAGAGAAGGCGCTTGCCCAGTGAAGGAGATGTTTCTTGCAGTAGGCCTTCAAAGAAAAGCAGCACATCAAAGTCTCAGCCACCCACCTGATTCAACTGGTGCTGGTGCACATACAGACAGGGCACAAACGAACTTGGGTCCCCTCTTCGCCGTTGCCAAGAAGCAGAAGAGGAGCCTACCTGCTTACAACAAGCAGCTGAAGCAGCAGGGAGTGACTGATAAGAAGGGAAACAAAGAAGTGAGCTCAGCGATCTGCAAGTTTGCTGGCATACCTTTTGAACTAGCGGATTCTTTCTACTTCCACAACATGTTGGATCTTGTAGCAGTGCATGGTCCTGGACTCAAAAGGCTCTGCAAGCAAATCGCTCGCTGCTCGGTATCTCCAGGATGAAGTAAAAGCGACCGCAAAGTATCAGTCGGAGATAAGGGTCTCTTGGCGTAGTACTGGTTGTAGTATGATAGCTGACAGCTGGAAGAACTTGGAGGAGAAGAGTATGATTAACTTCTTGGTATCTTGCCCAAGAGAAGCATACTTTATTTCATCCATTGATGCATCAGACGCCGTAAATAATGCCACATGTCTCTTTTAGTTGATGGATGAAGTTGTAGATGCAGTTGGTGAGGAAAATGTTGTCCAGGTACCATATGATTTTTCCTTCTGTTTTTCTTTTTTTTTACAGCAATATCCATGACTTTTATTTATTGATGAAAGTTCCATGTTGAATTGTGGCAACTATTGCTTTGCTTCTACTGTTGCTGCTTACCAGGTCATCACCGAAAACTCTGAATGTTTCAGAGCTGCTGGGAATATGCTAGAGGAGAAAAGACGGAGTTTATTTTGGACGTCTTCGGCCACAGATTGCATTGATCAAATCCTTGTGGATTTTATGGAGATAGAAATAGTAAAAGAGTGCACTGTAAAAGGGCAAATTATTACTCTCGTGCTCCGTTAGCACTCATCACCATTACATCCGTCCAGATGTGGTAATAACAAATTATTAGGGTTTTCACGAGTACAAACCAAATTATCTCATTTATTTCAATTATGGACCACCAATGACTGCCCAATTACTACCGGACACCCTCTCTTTGCGAGTGCTGCGGCACTTCTAAGAAAGCTCGAATACACTCTCGGAAAGGCTTTGCCGAAGTCTCAAGACTTCAACAAAGGCTTTGCCGAGTGCCGACTCAACAAGGGCTCTCGACAAAAATTAATCGGCAAAAGAAGCCTTTCCGAGTGCTTTTTAAGACACTCAACAAAGCCTTTGCCGAGTCTTGGGAAAAATACTCGCAAAGATTTACACTCGGCAAAATGAAAATGCGAAAAACCCAAAAATAATAGCAAATTTTTTTTTTTGAGAGGCCACCACCGCCCGTCGTCCGTCTCCATCGAAGTCGCTGCATTTTTATGCAAAATTCGCGGCTAACGCGGCCGGCGGATTCGAACTCACGACCTCTCCTCGCGTGTCTGCTGCTCTACCACTGCACTACATGTCACTTGTGTCTAGATTCCGTTATCTATCCACATATATTATACTAAACCGAGAGTAAATTGCTTGTTTGAGGCCCTAAACGAATTCAAATCAAAAAGTGGTCAACTACAAAGTTTCATAACTTTTCGAGATCTACAATTTTCATTTAGGAAGTTTTTCCATCCGAGGTCGTTTGAAAAATTCGAATTTCAAATTTGAGAGATTCAAACGTAGTTTTGCATGATAAGATGATTTCAAATCAAAAGTTGTCAACTACATAGTTTCATAACTTTTGGAGATCTACAATTTTCATTTAGGAAGTTTTTCCATCCGAGGTCTTTTGAAAAATTCAAATTTTAAAATTTTCAAATTCAAACGTCGTTTTTGCATGACAAGATGATTTCAAATCAAAATTTTGCCAACTACAAAATTTCATAACTTCTCAAGATCTACAAAGTTTATTTTGGTCATTTGTTCATCCGACATAGTGGTAGTAACATTGTTCACAAATCTTATATATCTCTCTCTACTTTCATGAAACTAATATGAGAGAGATGTAGATTTTATGAACAACGTTATTGTCGCTTTGTCAAATGAAGAAATGACCAAAATAAACTTTGTAGATCTTGAGAAGTTATACAACTTTGTAGTTGAAAAGTTTTTCATTTGAATTCATTTAGGGCCTCAAAATTGCTTTGAAAAAATGATTTCTTAGGGCCAAAAAAAATGCACACGGCAAAATGCCTCTTTGCCGAGTGCCAAAACAAAGGCACTCGATAAGGACGCATTTTGCCGAGTGCCAAAAAATGGCACTCGGCAAAATACATCTTTGCCGAGTGCCAAAAAGGCACTCGGCAAAGACGATTTTGCCGTGTCTTGAAAAATAGCACTCGACAAAATACATCTTTGCCGAAAGTGCCGAAAAAACACTTTCGGCAAAGCCATCTTTGTCGAGTGTTTTTTTTGCCGAGTGTATTTTATTTGGCACTTTCGGCAAAGACCGCCTTTCTTAGAGTGCCCGATAAAATACACTCGGCAAAGCCTCCCAAGACTTCGACAAAGTCTTGGGTTCCTAGAGTGCAAAACTATTTCGTGTTTGAAGAGATGATGATTTAGGTATTTAATACCCCAGTACTTAAGCAAGACTAGCATGTCACTTAGGTACAACCTATAACTAGTATTTACCATATAGTTACTAGGGTGACATGGAATAAGGGATTCAATTGTCAAAGGATGGTATTATAATTAATTAATCATCAAATGGGTATTTAACTATATTAAGATTTAATATACATTTGATTAAAGAATTAAAGCATGCAATTTTGGTAATTTAAATTAATATAATTTACATAAAATGTAGGCTCAAAATGATCAAAGTATTGACTCGCCTTGGTTATAGGCAAGAGAGTCTTGATATTTTTGTGCTTGATTAACTTGGAGATCTCCCGCATCTTCGAATCCTAATCGGACGAACGTACCGGAAAAAGGCACAACAAGCAAAGGAAAACAAATAAACACATAAGAATTAACAAATGAACTCCAAATTAAAGAAGACCTATGCCATTAGCAAGATCTTAAATTTACAAAAATTTAGAAACAAATTTCATAATTTTTGGAGTTATAACGGACGAGAACAAAGCTTCCGAAGTTTGAATTGGAAAATTGAAAAGAGAGAGAGAGAGAGAGAGAGAATTTGGCCCACTGACATGTGGGGCCCATGAATAGTGCATGGCTCATGTGCACAGTGCATAGACCGGAGGTCAATATGCACTGTGCACCGGTCCACAGTGCACCGGGTGCACACTGTGCACGGGCCCACCTGTCAGCCGAAGGAGGGGGAATTCCCGGGTGTTTAATTTAATTGGTGCTCATTACTATTCAGCGGGCCCGCGAGGCAGTGAAACAAAAGGGCTTTTAAGCCGGTGGTTAGGACACCCATTAATGGGTAACCAATCATTACAATCTTAAGACATCGATTAGGTTTTAATCGTGCACACTATTTCGGTCGGAACGTGCTAGCACAGGGGGCTTCACGAGCGGTGGCGGTCGGAGCTTGCCGCCGGCGAGGGCGGGCATGGCGGCGGCGGTCAAGCACCAAAACAAGGAGGTCTCGGCGAGGGGAAGTCGATGACGGGGGTGGCGCGACCGGGGGATGGCTGGAGCGGTGGTGCGATGAAGTTGAGCGGCGGTGGAAGCATGGTTGTGGCGGCGGAGGAGCTCCAATGGCGGTTTGAGTCGGGAAAGAGGAGCACAAGGGAGAGCTCGGGGAGGCGTTCTCACCGGGTCAACAATGGGGGCCGGAGAGGAACGGTGGCCAGAGAATGGTGGTGAAGAACGTGGCTGTAACACCCTGATTTTCTGAGCCTTTTTGAAAATTTTAAAAATAAAAAGAACCATTTTGTGTTGATGAGAAGTCAAAGCTTAACTTGAGATTTTCAGAATTTGGGTGTTTAAAATGACTAAACCGAACTTCAACTAACCCTAAAGTTTGGTTCTTTGGAGCTGTTAGAGCTCTTGTGTTGATTTCTCTTGCCTCCGCTTGTCCCACTCTTTCCTTGACTCAGCCCTTTCTTTCCAGACCTCCCTCTTGTTTGACCTCGCCGGACCTCCCCTCGCATTTTGTTTGGATTCCTTTATTTCAGACCACATCTTTGTTGGCTTGAATCTCTTTGGTTTAGACCTCCTCTCTGGTTTCTCTTCGGTTTTGACCTCTCCTTTGGGTCACAATTACCCCTGAGATGTCCTAAGCTCAGGTTTGTGTTTTAAATATCCTTGATCTCTGAAATCTAAACTTTGGGTTGAATTCCCCCTTCTGGATCTCTCTCTTATTTGGGCATTCCTTTAAGCCTAGATCTCCCTCTTGCTTGGCCATCTCTTGGAGCCCAGATCTCCCTGTGTCTGGAACTCTCTTATGTGTCTAGACCTCTTTTGTGTCTAGACTACCCTTGTATTTGGACCACCTCTTTGTTGGTTTGAATCTCTTCAAGGTTTAGATCTTCTTGCTGCCTGGGCATTTCTTTTATGTCCAGACCTCTCCCTTGCTTGGACACTCCTTTGTGCCCAGACCTCTCTTGGGTTCATTTGGACCACCATGTGTCCATTTGAACCTTCCTTTAGTTCATCTGGACCTCCCTGTGTCCACTTGAACTTCCCTCTTGTTCATGTAGACCTCCTGTGTTCACCTAAACTTTTCGTGTGTTCCTTTGGACCTTCCTGTGTTCATTGGAATCCCTTCTGTATTCATTTGAACATCCCTTGCATTCATTTGAATCTCCCTGTATCCCTTTGCCCCTTCCTGGGTTCTTTTGGACCTCCCCGGGTCTCTAAGGACCTCCTCGGTCCTTCATCTTGGCAGTCAGGACCTCCTCGGGTTCATCCCGACCGCCAAGACCTCCCTTTGGCTTTATCTTGACCATTGAGATATCCCCTGTGTTGGTCTTGACTGTCGAGATCTCCTTTGGCTTTATCTTGACCGTTGAGACCTCCCCTGTATTGGTCTTGACCGTCGAGATCTCCTTGATCTCCCCTTGACCATCGAGATCACCTTTGAGTTTATCCTGATCGTCAAGACCTCCTTTGGACCACTTTTTGTGGATCTCCTCCGTTGGATCCCTCTCCCTTAGAAACCCCTTCGTCCAAACCTCCCTTTGTTTAGATCTAAGGGTCCAGACCTCCTTTGTGTTGCCTTCTTTGGTCCAGACCTCCTTAGGTCCAGATCTTCCTAGTGTTTGGACCTTGTGCTCGATCGGATCTTCCGCTCGATTTTGACCCTCATCGCTTGAGGACCGTCCGATCTGTGTTGGATGGCCTGATCTTGTGGGCACGTTCGGATGGTCTGAACATCCCATCCTTCTTGAGCCATCGGATCCATGTCGGACGGTCTGATTTGATAAGGCGTTCGGCTGGTCCGAACGTCCCAATCATTTTAGACCACCCGATCCAGTTCAATGGCTGAGATATAGTGGTAGCTTCGGATGGTCCGAAACGGCCCCAATCTTTCTGGTCCGTTCAATCCGAATCCGACAGCTTCCGCTCCTTCCGCTTCTTATCTTGCTATCGCTCACCTCCCTTGTCTAAATCATGATAGTCAAAACCTCCTTTGATCTCATCTGAGCTGTTCAGACCTCCCTTTGGGTTGATCTGAACCTCTCAGACCTCCTTAGACCTCCCTTGTTTAGATCTTGACCGTTAGGATCTCCCTTGAGAGATCCTAGCCGTTAGGATCTCCTTTTGCTAATCTTGACCGTTAGGACCTCCCTTGAGAGATCCTAGCCATCAGGACCTCCTTTGCTCGCTAATCTTGACCGTTAGGACCTCCCTTGAGAGATCCTCGCCGTCAGGACCTTCTCCAGTTGAGATCTTGACCGTCAGGACCTCCCCCTTGTGGATCTGACCGTCAGGACCTCCCCCTTGTGGATCTGACCGTCAGGACCTCCTCCTTGTGGATCTGACTGTCAGGACCTCCCCTTGTGGATCTAATCGTCAGGATCTCCCCCTTGTGGATCTGACCATCAGGACCTCCCCCTTGTGGATCTGACCGTTAGGACATCCCCCTTGCAGTCAGGACCTCCGGTCCTGTGCTCGGACCTCCTCCATGGGTGAGGACCTCCCTTGACCTCTGCGGGACCTCCTCAAGGTCTCCGCAGGACCTCCCCTTTGGGCTTTGACTGGCCCCATTTGTCAGTCACACCCACTTTTCTTTATCCTTTGACCATGTCCTTGGCACTTGAAAGTCTACAAGCATTTAATGCCTGTTGTGTCGCATTAAATGCTACCACCTTTTTGTAACACCGAGCCATCCTTTGTCTCATCTTTTACCTACTCCCATCTCTTCCCACACCTGCTCTTGACCTCGTGTGCCCTTGGACCTCCTAGCAGCTCTGGCAATATAAGCTTGGGCCAGCTCTATTCCTTTGCCTTTTCTTCATTTTAGCTCTCTGGCTCACTCAGTTTGCTATCTGGACCACCCTCTAACCATTGAGCCTCATTTGGCTAGCTCTCTAGATCCTCTCCCAAGCCGTCGGACCTCCTCTAGTCAGCTCTTTGGATCTCCTCCTGACCATCAAACCTCTCTGTTGGCTCTAGTTTTATGTTTCTTTGGAGTTCTTTTGGTTTTTACTTGGCTTTCGTTTGATTTTATGGATATCATGGGGATATGCCCATGATCTTAGGATGATGAAACAATTGGCAATGTGGCTTTTGGTTTGAAGTTTCAAGCGTTTTCGACAAAGTTTCAGATTTGTCAGGTCAGCGGCGGTCTGACCGGCTTTTGTGCTGAATGTTGATTTAAGTGGTGAGTTGATTTTGGGATAGGTCATATCCATATTTGTTAATGCATATGTGTTGCATATTGCATGTTTTCACTAACGTGGGTCAAGTTGTGAAGAACTTGTTCCCGGATTCGTGTTTGCTTGTCTATTGCTGTGCAGGTGACTTGCAAGTCAATGACGGTCAACGGCGAGGAGGATCGGGACTAAGCTTGGAGAGCTGAGGTCCAGAACGGTCATGGATGCCGGGTGAGGTCAAGTGACTCAAGCGTGGCGCAGAATGGACAAGGATGACCGAACAGGCGGTTGGTCTGTTGGTTGGATCAGCGGCGGAGTCGTTGCAAGTGCTCAGTGGTGCCGGTGGGATCCAGACGGGAGAGACTTGATGACATGGAGCCGTTGATCAACCTACATGTGGCGGCTTGTTCTTGCCGCTCGAGATTTGGGGGCTGCCCAGAAAAAAGGGATTTGAGTGCTGGCGGCGGTCGGCTCCACTGGAAAATAGAGGCGGCGGCGCCCTGTACCCTACTGAAAAAAAAGGCCGGGCGCTTTTGGAGAGCTGGCGGCGGCGCTCTGTTTACCTGGTGCGCGCTTGAGGAGCCTTGGCGGCCTGTCCCTTGTGGCGGCGCTGCTCTGTGTTGTTGCGTCTGAATTTTGCTGCTGGCGATTTGGTGATGGATTAGTTCATTACTTGGTGTTTGATCCGTAGCAGCCGTAAAAGCAGTTGATTTGATGTTGCAGTGAATGCTCCTGGTTGTTTACTGTTCTCTTGTTTTTCCACTGAGTAGATCCAATACTGCGGGCTGCTGTTTCTCTGTATTGTTTCCTTTTAGCTGCGTCGGTCTTGAAAAATCGAGATCTGGGATCGGTGGCGATGGCGCCCTCTGAAAAATCGGATCGGTCTGCGGCTTGTTTGCTGTGTCAAGTTTTTTTTTCTATCGGCTTGTTCCCCAAGGCGGCGCCGATCTGCATCACAGAAAAATCTGGTGTTGTGGCGGCTGGAGAAACGAGAGCCGAGGCGGTGTCCTCTCTGAAAAACCGAAGCATGGGCGGCGGTTGCTCCTGCTCTGTTCTGTAGCTGATTTTTTTCTCATGCGTGTGACTGTGACCGAGTTGATTTACTGCCTGGCTGCAACTCGGCGTTTTTGCACTACCTTGAGCGGCTTGTAGCGTGGTGGGCGCCCGCATTAACAGGATTGCCGTTTTCTTCTCTGGCGTGAGCTGTTCCTTACCGTGTAAGAGATCTCATCCTTTGGATGATCCAAATGCTCGATGTTGCAAGTAGATCTGTTTGATTCTTTGTTTTGAGATTTCTTTTATGGCTCCCATCGATCACGAGTGATCTTGTTGGTTTGACATCCTTCGGTTTCTTCGCCTAGCTTATTTATTTGCTTGGTTGTAGTTTGGCTTTGATTGCTCTGTGGTCGTCTTCATTGATTTGACCAAGTTCTAGTTTTTATTGTCTTGGCTCATGTGTTTTATTGCCTGGGCGGATGTAGGCGAGCTCTAGCAAAAATCAATTTGCTTTTGGAATTGTTTATTTCGCTTTTGTCACCCCAACTCATCAAGAGTTGCATCTTTGTTGTTAGTGACATATTGAAGGAAGTGGACTTCAATCTGGGTCAGCCCCAACCATCAAGAGTTGCATGCTACTTTGCCACCTTGTGTGATGTTGGACATCTTTGTCTGGCGCTTTAGTGCCCCGCAGAAAAGTAGAGTCCATGCCGGCGGTTGTTTAATGCGAGTGAGGTGTTTGTTTTTATTCCTAGTAGCTGCACCTTTTGCTTGTGTCGTGCTCATGAATCGAGAAGCCATCTCAGATATTTTGTGCATGCAGTTGTGAGATGTTTTTGTCTTTTGGCTTCGGGGTTTGATCAGATTCAACACAGGATCCGCTGTGCCTGTATACAGATCTTCATAGCTTTTATAGCTATTGAAGTGAAAGTAGTGTTGAGTTCGATCGAGGTGAAAAATAGAGAAAGCGTCTATTCACCCCCCCCCTCTAGTCGCCTTTCCGGTCCTACAGATTTGCGCTGCTTTAACATGTAGACCTCGATGTCGCTGGTGAGCCTAAGCTTTGTGAGGGAGAAGACATGTAAAGGTTTCAAGGAGGAGGCAAATTACACTCTTGATCATATTGCACCCATTATTTCAACATATATATATTCCATTTCAAATGTTAGTGCATGCTTACTTTACTAAGTTATTTCAATACATGTCTTTAAATTCATAGTTATGCCTAATTCCTTTGTATGACCACTGCTGATCTTGAACCGAACATGATTGTCACCCTAGGCAAAAACCTGGCTAGTGCAATAGTATGGGCCAGGACCTTTTCAAAAATAAAGCTTAGTCATGCATAGCAAAAAAAATCTTGATTTGGGAAGTTTTGGCCAAAATGATCACTTGTCTAAATGAATTGGCCGTGGCATCGGTGTGTCATGGAGGTCTTGCAATTGGCCATGGCATTGATGTGTCATGGAGGTTTGCAAACGACCATGGCATTGGTGTGTCATGAAGGTTTGAAAACATGTTTGAAACCATGCAAATCAACCATATTAAGCCTTCCTTTGAGATATCTATTTATGCATGTCATTCTGTTATTTGACGGGTGTAACTTGCGAGCATGGTTGTTGTGCTCACTCTTGCTTGATAACTGTTTTGAGCAGGGAAAGAAGCTTTGGAGTGATCTGTGCTGTGGACCTAGTGGTCCTGGACGACTAGGATGCGCCCTCCAGCCGATTGCCTGTGGTGTATCAGGTGGCCTATTGTTTATCTTCTGCTGTGTTCTGGTTTGTTGGCTTGTATGCCTCCCCTTTGTAAACAACTTTGTTGATATTAATAAAGCTCTCGTTGAAGTGTATGTTACCACTGTTGTATACTGTGAAGAGCTAGCTGTTGATCCTTGGGACTAGCTCGGTTCACACAGAGGAGCATGGGGTGATCCTTGACCACCATGACCACCCTCGGGTCTGGTCGTGGGAGGTCTTTGGGGCGATCCCAGCTCTCCACGACCTCCCTTGGGACTGGCCGTGGGAGGACTTGGGCCACCTCAGGTCTCACGACCTCTTCAGGATTGGTTCTTCGACCTCTCCTGAGTTGGCTCGTGGCTGTTGTGATCTCCCTGTGCCTCACGTTCCCTCTCGGTTAGGCCTCCAGACCTCCAGGAGATCCTGCTGTACCTCCTGGGCGGTCGTGGAGATTTCCCCTGAGCGGTCCTACCGGACCTCCTGGGAGGTCCTAATGGACTTCCTAGGAGATCCTGGAGGACCTCTCGGGTGGCCTCTTGGGTCAGGCGTCACAGTGGCGGCTGGAGTTGGAGAAGGAGGCTAAATCCGGCGGCGGCGGTGGACCAAAACCGAAGGGGCTTGAGGGGAAATACTCCTAGGTGCCGGGGGCTCATGGTGACGGGGGTGGCGGCACGGTGGCAGCGTCGGAGCGGCTAGTCGGTGGTGGAAGCGGTTCAGCCAAAATGAAGCACATCGGTGATTTTTGGTGGAACTTACCAGGAGCTCAAGGGGGCAGCGTGGGGGAGAACAAGGGGGCACATGGATCCTTTTATAGGTGACCAAGGGGGCTTGGAGCCGTTGGGGTGGCGAGAGGACCACGCGGTCTCGAGGTCGGCATGGCGTGGGTGCACTGGCACGGAGGCGACAAGGCGAGAGCTGGTGGGTGCAGGCGATGCGCAGCGAGGGGCAAAGACTTCGAGTGCCAAGCTGACGCGGTGGCAGAGACGGGTGATGCGGGCGCGGGCATGGACCGAGCGAAGAGGACGCATGGCATCACGGCGCGGGCACAGCCGATGCGACAAGGCAAGGAGAGGCGCCGAAGTCGCGGTGGTCAGGGGAGTGGGTGCAGCGCAGAGAGCAGGCGAGCATGAGGCGGCGCAGAGGGAGTGGATGGGCGCGGTAGTGAGCACAAGGGTGGCGTCACGGGCGCACGAGAGAGAAGGAAGGGGAGGGCTTGGGTGATGTTGACCAAGGAAGAAGAAAGGCAGATGGGAGAAGGGAGCCGGGCCAAGGAGAAAAGGCCGGGGAGGTGTTGGGCTGGGGAGGCTACTGGGCCGAGTAGGCCAAGAAAGAAAAACAGGCCGGCCCAAGAGAGAATTAGGTATGAGCCCAAAGGAGAGGAAGGGTAAAAATGGAGAAAGAGTGCCCAAAACCGAAAAAGAAGAAATTCAAACTTGAATTTGAATTACGGAATTTAAGGAAGTTTGAAACACAAATCCAAGCTTAGAAGAAGCTAGAAGATTTTGAAAATACTTGATAATTTGACATAGGGATTGAAAGCCGGAAACCAAAATAGTAAATACTATTCACGTCCGAAATGGGACGTTACAACTGTAAAAGGGCAAATTATTACTAGGTACATCCATAATAGCTTCTGGTTGTTGGACCTCATGAAGAATGAATTCACGGAAGGAAAGGATCTCATAGAGCCGTCCACAAGCAACGCGGCTACTACTTCCTCACACTGCAAAGCTTGGCGTAGCATAGAGCTGCTCTTGAGAAACTATTCCAGTCAGACAAATGGCGCATGTCTGAAATGTGCAAATCAGGTTTATGCAAAGCGGCTGAAAGGATTGTCTTTTGACAGTGCATTCTGGGAGAAGATGCTTCACGTGAAAAGATCTGTGGGACCTTTTTACGCAACTTCTGAAGAAATTAGACAGCAGTGGTAACTTGTCAATGCCATTTCTTTACAGTAATATGTATCAAGCCGAGCTATCGGTTAGAAGAGTTAAATGGTGATGACGAGATATTTTATGGACAACTAGTCATCAACCTGTGCATCTACACGGGCTACGTGGTTTCAACAATATTATGTTATTGATAATATAAGAAAAATTCTATTGGCAAACTTTGGTTCTCATTTCTTTTACTTTTTCTAATTGTTATACATTTCTAATTTATTGCCCCATGGCCCCAATATAGAACCAATATTGTTATTTATGTTGGATTAATTGGGCTTGGTCCATTTAATTTAGCAATTAATCAAATGAAATTCCTAGGCCCACTATTAATGCTAGGTGTAAATCTGTTTAGTCCCACATGGAGGAATTAAGGGGAGTTACACCAGTTTATAAGGTGGAACGTGTTAGCCCCCTTGTGGAATTGGAGAGAGCCAAGAGACAACACACGCGCGCTCGCTCGCCTCGTCGAGCCGTGCCGAGCCGAGCCGAGCCGTGCGGTGCCGCGGCTGCGTGCTGGACTCGAGTTTTGGCTATAAGAGGAACAATCTCGCATCTTCTACTTACTTCCACAATGAGTTTTTCCACGCCTTACGTTGTTGTTCTTTATTCTCTGTCGTCTCGGTCGAGCCTTGCGCGCTAAGTTTCGGGCGAGTAGGCCTCTGGAACTTCGTCGCTTGTGTACCGCACGGTAGGCGGGCGATCAAGTTTTTGGGAGCGCATCGTCGATCGCTCAATCTGCGACGTCTACTTCGGTGGTGAACCGCTCACCGGATCTGATCGCGAACATCTTCTGCATCAAGCTTCATCACCTTCACGCCTCGATCGACTACATCGAATAGGCCATCATGTCGATCGATGGTAACGGCGCCTCCGGTGTCTCGCATCGCCCCGCCGAGGGTATAAATTGAAATCTTTTCGTGTATTTCTTTACATGCGCTATGAATATGTTAATAGATGTTTCATTAGCTTGTTCGTTAGCGAATATGAATACATCGTTGATAGATCTCTCATGCATGTTTCTCATCATGTTTTATATACCAATTTACGGATTAAAATATACCAAAATTGACTAGATTTCCAACAATCCAAAAACTTGATAGGTCTTTTTCGGTAGTTGGCTTTGCTGCGTCGCTTAAGCCACACCCTCCGTTTGATGGTTCAAATTTTAAGAGATGGCGTGCACGCGCGATCCTGTGGTTTACTGCCATGGAATGTTTTCATGTTGCACAAGGCAAGCCCGCTGAGCCTCTGTCTGATGAGGATGAACGCAAGTTCAATGCAGCGGATAACTTGTTTCGAGGTGCACTTGTTAACATACTGGCGGACAACATTGTGGATGTGTACATGCATTTGCCTACTGAGCATAGAGATGTGGAATGCACTTGAGGCCAAGTTCGGAGTTTCGATCTTTGGTAGTGAGTCAGTATGTCATGGAGCGTTCTATGACTACAAGATGGTCGATGACCGCTTACGTAGTAGAAACAAGCTCATGAGATTCGTGCACGGCAAAGGAGCTTGAGAACAATAAGTGCGAAGTTCTGGGACAAGTTTGTGGTGGCGGTATTATCGCCAAGTTACCGCCTTTCTTGGTCGATTTTGCTACCTCTCTAAAGCACAAGAGGCGGGAGTTCAAGTGTTCTTGATCTCATTGGCACTCTTGGTGTTGAAGAGAAGGCGAGAGCAAAAGATACTCGTGGCAAGAAAGTTGTCTTTGAGGAGGTTCTAGTGCCAATTTGGTGCGTAAGAAGAATCCTCGTGCTTTCCACAACAAGAAGAAAAATAAGCCTTTTGTCAAGCCCAAGGCTATCTTGAGTTTAAGAAGAAAGGCAAAGGAAAGGGTAGTGCTTTGTGTGCGGTGATTCGCCATTGGGCTAAGGATTGTCCAAATCGCAAGGATAAGCGTAAGAAGTCCGCCAACATGGTTATTAGTGACGCCGAGGAACATCGGGTACTGTAATTATTTACCTCTGAGTTCTTTACGCTTTGTCAATCACCGAGTGGTGGATTGACATTGGTGCTAATATTCATGTTTGTCTTGATATTTCCTTGTTTTCATCTTATCGGTCGGTCGAGGTTGCTCCTTGTTGATGGGGAACGGATCGCATGCAAATTGTTCATGGTGTTGGTACTGGTCGATCTGAAGTTTACTTGGAAAGACCGTCACCAAGAACGTCAAGATGTCCCTCCATAAAGAAAAATCTCGTCGGCGGATCTCTCTTGTAGAGATGGTTTTAGGCTTGCATTTGAGTCCAATAAATGTGTCGTGGTCTAAGTATGGAACATTTGTTGGTAAAGGCTATGAGAACGGAGGTTTGTTCCGCTTTTTCTTTGATGGATTCTGTAATAAAGTTGTGAACCATGTGTAACGATGATGATGAGTCTAATATTTGGCATTCACGACTTTGTCATGTTAATTTTGGGTGTATGACGCTTAGCTAATATGAGTTTAATCCGAAATTCACTTTGGTCAAAGGTTCTAAGTGCCATGCGTGTGTTCAATCGAAACAACCTCGCAAGCCTCACAAGGCAACAAAAGAGGCGAGAATTTGGCATCATTAGAACTCATTCATTCCGATTTGTGCGAGATGAATGGCGTGCTGACTAAAGGTGGAAAGAAATATTTCATGACGCTTATAGATGATTGCACTAGATTTTGCTACGTGTACTTATTAAAAACAAAAGATGAAGCGTTGGATTACTTTAAGATCTATAAAGTTGAGGTAGAAAACCAACTTGAGAGGAAAATCAAGCGGGTAAGGTCTGATCGTGGGGGAGAGTATTTTTCAAATGAGTTTACTTTATTCTGCGAGGAATATGGAATTATTCATGAGAGGACGCCTCCCTATTCTCCCGAATCAAACGGGGTTGCCGAAAGAAAGAATCGCACTCTAACTGATTTGGTTAACGCCATGTTAGACACTGCGGGACTTTCTAAGGAATGGTGGGGTGAGGCTATATTGACCGCGTGTCATGTCCTGAATAGAGTTCCTACAAAGAACAAAGAAGTAACACCATTCGAGGAATGGGAAAAGAAGAAGTCGACTCTCTCATATTTATGCTTTGGGATGTTTGGCCAAAGTTAACGTACCAATTATCAAGAAGCGCAAACTTGGACCAAAACCGTAGATTGTGTATTCCTTGGTTATGCTATGCACGCGTGGGTTATAGGTTCTTAATTATAAAATCTGGAGTACGACATGCGTGTTGGTATAATCATAGAATCCAGAGATGCTACATTTTTTGAGAATGAATTTCCTATGAATAGTGTTGTACCTAGCTCATCTAGTCAAGAACCTATAATTTCCCTTGATTCTTTTCTGCCGATAAAACATGTTGAGCAAATGCTCGTGGAAAATCCCGAGGAGGATAATAATGAAGTTACTCGAAGAGTAAGAGACAAAGGACGCAAAGTCTTTTGGTGATGATTTCATTGTATACCTCGTGGATGACACTCCAAGAACCATTGAAGAGGCATATTCTTCTCCGACGACTATTGGAAGGAAGCGATGCGGAGTGAGATGGACTCTATTATGTCTAATGGAACTTGGGAGGTCGTTGATCGTCCTTATGGGTGTAAACACAGAGGATGTAAATGGGTTTTCAAGAAAAAGCTTAGGCCCGATGGTACAATTGAAAAGTACAAGGCAAGGCTTGTGGCCAAGGGTTATACCGAGAAAGAAGGCGAGGACTTCTTTGATACTTATTCACCAAGCTCTGATTGACCACAATTCGAGTACTACTTGCCTGGTTTCTTCTCATGGTCTTCTCGTTCATCAAATGGACGTTAAGACAGCTTTCCTAAATGGAGAGTTGGAGGAGGAGATTTATATGGATCACCAGATGGGTTTGTGGTAGAAGGTCAAGATGGAAAGGTGTGCAAGTTGTTAAAGTCTTTGTATGGCCTAAAGCAAGCACCTAAGCAATGGCATGAGAAGTTCGACAGAACTTTGACATCTGCTAGCTTTGTTGTGAATGAAGCCGACGGATGTGTGTACTATCGCTATGGTGGAGGAGAAGGAGTGATCTTATGTTTGTATGTTGATGACATACTCGATTTTTGGGACAAACCTCAATATTATTGAGGAGGTCAAGGACTTTCTGTCCAAGAGCTTTGAGATGAAAGATTTGGGAGTGGTGATGTGATTCTTAACATTAAGCTCTTGAGAGGAGGTGATGGTGGGGTTACACTCGTGCAATCCCACTATGTGGAGAAGGTCTTGAGTCGCTTTGGTTATAGTGATTGCAAGCCCGCTTCTACTCCTTATGATCCTAGTGTGTTGTTGAGCAAAACCGAAGAATAACAAGGATCAATTGAGATACTCCTGATCATTGGCTCATTGATGTATTTAGCTAGTGCTACGAGGCCCGACATCTCGCTTCTTTGTGAGCAAGCTAAGCGGTTTGTTTCAAATCCGGAGATGATCATTGGCGTGCTCTTGAGAGAGTAATGCGCTATCTAAAGGCAATCGTGAGCTATGGCATTCACTATGCCGGGTACCCAAAGGTCTTGGAGGGCTATAGTGATTCAAACCGGATCTCGATCTTGATGAGATAAAAGCCACAAGTGGATATGTGTTCACATTTGGAGGTGGTCTTTGTTTCTGGAAGTCTTGCAAGCGCACCATCTTAACGAGGTCAACAATGGAAGCGAACTCACAAAGATTAGATACCGCTCATCGTTGAGGCCGAGTGGCCGTGAACTCCTTATGGATTTGCCGTAGTTGAAAAACCAATACCGCTATCTGATGAACTGTGATAATCGATCGTAATTATCAAGGTGAACAGTTCTAAGGACAACATGAAGTCATCTAGGCATATTAAGAGGCGGTTGAAGTCATCCGAAAGTTTGAAAAACTCGGAGTGATAGCGCCGACTATGTCGAGCGGCTAATGTCTGGCGCACCAATTTACAAAGGGTTTATCACGTAATGTGATAGATAGTGCATCGAGTGAGATGGGCTGAGACCCACATGAGTCATACCACGTTGTGGTAACTTTGTTCTCGTGATCGGAGATCCGTGAAGTAGGATAGGTGAAACAAAATTTGTTGGTTGATCGAGGAGAGACCTTTACAAGGCTCATTTTTAATGATGCACTTCTCTCCTATTTTGTATGGTAGGTTGGTTTTTACCTTAATGTGATCCGAGTGGCTTATTTAAAGCGAGATGTCGGCCTACAAGACATCTTAGAAGGAACACACCTATATGAGTTCGATCTTTGGTCACGCCTATGAGATTTGGGTGATTTCTAGATACTCATGAATAGGCATGGAGTATGACTTATATGCTCCAACGGAGGGATGCTTTAGGCGACCTAGTACTAGTAAAGGAATTGGACAAAGCTTGTTCTTTCAAAGCTGTCAATTCAAGGCATAGTCCATTGTTGGGCCAGGATGAGTGTAACTCCTTTCCTAGATGGTTGTTCAACTTAACAGTCTCCATCGAAACACCGGTATATCAAACAACAATGAGAATCGAGAGCATTTCTCGTGTGCCTTGAAATTTGGTGGGGATTGTTGGATTAATTGGGCTTGGTCCATTTAATTTAGCAATTAATCAAATGAAATTCCTAGGCCCACTATTAATGCTAGGTGTAAATCTGTTTAGTCCCACATGGAGGGATTAAGGGAGTTACACCGTTTATAAGGTGGAACGTGTTAGCCCCTTGTGGAATTGGAGAGAGCTAAGAGACAACACACAGCGCTTCGCTTCGCCGCCGAGCCGTCTTGAGCCGAGCCGAGCCGTCTTGCGTCTTGCGTGCGGTGCGTGTCGCGTGTGCGTGGGCAGTCGTGTCTTGTAGCGTCTGTGGCGTGTCAGTCTTGGCGCGATTTTCTTTATCTATTCAAAAACGAAACGCGACTGATATTGATAGCATTGTTGGTCTCTGGTCTCTTTATTTTTGGCTATTAAAAAGAGCGACTCTTTCATGGTGATATTACCTTGGTCCTTCATGGTGATGCACCCTGGTCCTTCATGGTGGTCATTACCTCTGGTCCTTTATGGTGGTATCGCTGGCCTTTGGACTCGAAGTTTTTGGCTATAAGAGGAACAATCTTGCATCTTCTACTTACTTCCACAATATGAGTTTTTCCACGATTCGTGTTGTTCTTTGTTCTCTGTCATCTCGGTCCGAGCCTTGCGCGCACAAGTTTCGGGCGAGTAGGCCTCTGGAACTTCGTCGCTTGTGTACCGCACGGGTAGGCGGGCGATCAAGTTTTGGGGAGCGCATCGTCACGATCGCTCAATCTGCGACGTCTACTTCTGGTGGTGAACCGTTCATTTGATCAGACTGCGAACATCTTCTGCATCAAGCTTCGTCACGCTTCACGCCTCGATCGACTACATCGAATAGGCCATCATGTCGATGATGGTAACGGCGCCTCCGGTGTCTCTCGCAGCATCGCCCCGCCGAGGGTATAAATTGAAACCTTTTCGGTGTATTTCTTTACAGGCGCTATGAATATGTTAATAGATGTTTACATTAGCTTGTTAGTTAGCGAATATGAATACATCGTTGATAGATCTCTCATGCATGTTTCTGTCATGTTTTATATCTTGAATTTCTGGATTAAAATATACCTAAAATTGACTAGATTTCCAACAATTTACGTGCATCCTAAGTACAAATACTATTAGTGTATGGATCTACATATATATGGAGTACACAAATTGTGATATTACAACATATATAAATTTGAAAATAAAATTTTAGTGTCCAAGCATATGTAATTCCATTGAATATGTGAAACTAATACTTATATATTGAAATCTTTTTAGGAATTCATAATTTAAAAAATCATGTTATCTGAATATATACAAATTCACAAATGTGAATTCAAACAATTGTTATATCCAAGTATATCAATTTGTAATTGAAATTGTAAAAATTGTTGCAAGAAAACAATAATATAATAGGTTAAGAAAATTTAGAATTCTAACCACAGGACTATCACCTTCTTTGAGTTGATCATGGCATGGTGGGCTTTAGATACAATACTACATGCAATCTATAATTTTGATAATTATGAATTTTGAAAATTAGATTTATTTTTGTAATTATGCAATTATAGATATTTGGATATAAAAATTTAGATCCAAGATTTGAATATCCGTGTATCTATGCACGACTTCACAATTTTATATGTGGATGCTAATTGTTTGAGATTCTTTGTTTGTTCACGAGTTCTAATTGTAATTTGTATCTAGTACGCTGTCTATGGAGTCATATTTCTGTTTTTAGTACCGGACCAATATGCTCTATGCATGCGATCTGGAGTTCTATTTCTAGTACAAACTCTGAATTAAAAGCTATTCATACCATATGGATGGTTATGATTTTCTCTTTTTCTCTGATTAACGTGGGAATTTCTAGCTTTTTTTAAAATACGGTATTTATGTTTCCTGTATGAAGCTTTGAACTACGAATAAGCATATTTTTTTAGAAATACATGAGCATAAGATACATAGATGGATACTTAATTATACCACTTTGGATGAGCACTCAAATCTATCGTTAACCTCCTGAGATGACATGATTCAAGTATGCTTTATCACCTCGGATTAGTCGCCCAGTTCAGACCCAAACGTTTTGAGAAACCGGCCGAACAGCCGGATCTAACTATGACACAGGCCGGATCAGATGGCCTTGAGGCTTCGATCCACCTACGTAACGCAACTGACTAAGGCCCACTGAAATGCGGTCCCCGCAGCATGACAAACCCCAAACGCTTGGAAGCTTCGGTCCCCGCCGCTGCTTTGTAACGCCCCCAAATTCTGGGAACGTTAAACTATTCACAACCGCCCAGGATGTGCAGTTGCGAAGTAAGCAGTGTCTCAAGCAAGCTTTCAATTACCACAAAATCCAATATTTTATTACATAAGATAGGGCTTAACAGCCAGTTTGAAAGCGGAAACGGGCATCCAAGCCCAAAATTAATAAAATACAAGACAAAAGAACTTCAAACCACAGGCACGCTTGAGTGCGGCTGAGACCTAATAACAGTAGTCGTTGCCAACCGTGGGTCCACCAAAATCCTGTTCAACCAGATCCTCTGCATTTTCCCAGGTTTCTTCTCTAGATTGTTTGCAGATTATGCAAGAATGAGTACAACTACCGTACTCAACAAGCCACATGGAAAGGCTAAATAATTACATGCAAGGAGTTCAAAGGAAGGTTAGGTTTTACCTTAACAGTATATGTGGATGCAGCTTTGCGCTTAAAGCGCTTACAAAACAAGAAACGATAATACATAATAACATCAGGGGTTTCTCAACAAACCACAATTACCAACTTACCATCTCCAAAACTCTACTTATGCCTCATGTACTAGAATCACCCATTAACACAACTTCATTAACCTAAGCACTGCCAGATTCAATAACATTGATTTTCACTCTGCAGAGTTGCCCAACTTTACCCACACGATATCACAAACTCACATTGCCACGCAACATGTTAGCGCATAACCGAAAGTTAGGATAACAAAGCCTTTTCACCGCTCAACCTTTTCTAGCTTCTACCCTGAGGTTTTAACTCCATACGACCCTAGGGAGACTCCACCGCCCAAAGGATCTTGCAACCCTATGTTGACGGCACCACCTCTGGGTGTGTGTAGACTACCGAGTGTGTCCTTCAGCCCACTCTGTCACACCTCAGCTCATAACTACTCTATCACACAAGAGCGATTACCTTTCCAAAGAGATATTCAATCGATGATAAAAGGTACTTAGCCAGGAGTAATGACCACGCATGTGGTTGAGCGGTTTTCTTGTTCATTACTTTGGCACAAGGTTCTTGTCCTTCCTTGTCATCCAAAGGAGGCGATGGCCCAACTCATGATTGTCCACCTCTAAATCTCATCGATGACTCACTTTAACCCAAGTCTATTGGGTTGTCCAACTTAATGGATACAACCTCAACTCTCCACCAAAACCATTGGCGAACCGCCAATACTGCTTTTGATTGATGAACACAATTGAGTGACAAAGCTACTTATATAGATAATATTTTATGTGAACTTGTCAAGGTGAATATGGCCTACAAGTGCTGGGTAGGTTTGTATGTGGGGTGATAGGAATTATCTAATTATCATGGCATTCAAAAGTATTATTTGAATAATTAAAGTAATTGGCTCAAATACAATAATGAAAGTATCAATATAAATATATGACATGTGGGTTCAAAATGATCAAGGAATGCGACTTGCCTTCTTGCACAAAGTCCTGTGGATGCTGGTCTTGTCCGGCGTCTTCTGGAGTCTGGTCGTTTAGATCGTAACCTAACGAGAAGCGATGCAATAAAAAGAAACCAAGTAAAAACTAGCTCAACAAGGAAAGAGCTGGGAACAACAAGCAAGAAAATAAAACCAAACAGAAACTTAAATGAAGGTGGTGCGGGTTGGTGGGATTTATCTGGTGTTTATTTGGACTGGAAGGAGTTTGAGATTCGGATCCAACTACAACAAAAATATTGTAAAGGATTAAAGAAATCTATAGGAAGGTGGGAATATTTATTTGGAGCTTGGTATAGCTGAACAGAGTTAGGA
This sequence comes from Phyllostachys edulis, assembly GCA_036346405.1. Classification (NCBI taxonomy): domain Eukaryota; kingdom Viridiplantae; phylum Streptophyta; class Magnoliopsida; order Poales; family Poaceae; genus Phyllostachys; species Phyllostachys edulis. The sequence goes on along the minus strand of CM070567.1, from coordinate 57,253,644 downwards.
ATGTATTTTCTGGGCTCGAGACGGTCGAAAATGACATGTAACGTCAAATTAGGGTTTTGGGCGAAAAATGCCAGATAATGAATAGTACTGACGAGGATATAATAATCCTCATTTTACCTTTTATCTATAATTTTTATTATAGGTAAATATGACGTCATGTGAACCCTGAGTGTACCCCTTAATGTTATGAAGGAAGAACCAAATGGATGGTCGTAAGTTCTTCTACGACCACCCCCATAGTCGTAAGTTATGCTACGACTATCCCATAGTCGTAAGTCTTGCTACGACTACCTTATAGTCGTAGATTCATCTACGACTAGGTCAGCCACGACCACCTTATAATCAAATGAACCTGCAGACAAGTGGGTCTTATTGATTAAGGAATTCAAACAGTCATCATACGCTGTTATTCTACAGAATAATGGCACGTAATACCCCATTATCTCTGGTATATAGTCATGAGCGACGTGGAGGAATTAATACACCGTAATTACTACCAACATGCACCGTTCTGAGGTGATGAGGCGCCGCTTTACAGAGTAATCGCCGCCTTCACGTACTATAAAAGGCAGCAACTAGAGAAAAGGAGGGGAGGAGAGAGCCATCAGAATACAAGCACTATCTGTAATAGTCTTAGTTTTTCCCCGATTGTTCAAGATACACTCAATACCATACACACACAGAGTATGGTTGTTATTCTCTCCGGAGAAGGCCCGAACACGTATAAAAATTCCGTGTCGATCTCTCTCGCATGATTCTATTCTAGGAGACCCCGAATCAAACAATCTTTACGTAAGTTCGGTTCTAAAACACCGCGGTTACGCCGACCGTGGGGATCTTCCGTAATTTCTTGTCAACATTTTCTCTGCTTTTCCAAATCTCATGCACTCATGGCGGAGAATGGAACGAGGAGAACTGGTTCGACTTGGCAGACTGTGACGTCGACATGGATGCCGGATTCGGTCACGAACCAAGTGATGACTCATCCTATGGCATTCTTGCCTCCGGGATCTTCCCACAGATCCGAGAGACAATGTCGCCGGTGGAGTTGAGGAGGATCCTTATCCCCACAATGACGTCCAAGAGAGGAATCTACCCTCTCAAGGGACAAGGGTCAATCGACCAGACCACACCCAGTGTGGACTCACGACCGACGAGAGTTTTTCCTCGAAGTGTCAAGTTCCCTAAGGCGGTCCGACTTGGTGAGGCAAGCTCTAGAAGCCACAGTGCAGGACTTCACCCAATCTGGTGATTCTCTCTCTCTGATAACGCCAGAGAGAGCGGATCAAGCATGCTTTTCCGCAAATTCGACCATCTCTCGCAAGTCACACTGCCGACGGAGACTAAGATAACCTGACTTCCCTACTTGGAGGATTACTCCAAGTCGCCAGATGGTGTCTCTCGACGACTCCTCAAGCGGAGAGGCCTCGGCGCAAGTGAGAATCATCAACGGAGGTCTTCGTCCTTCCTCGATCAAGATCACTCTTCTAGAGACCGAGATGGAGACCCTTCCCGAAGGTCACACATCGCCCCTCGTGGCTATGGCGGACACCACCATCTGGCGGACACGACCAACGCCTTCATGAGCGCCAGGAAATCCTCGACATTCTCGCACTTCATTGAGGCAATCTCAAGAGTCTAACATGGAAAATCTTGAGGCAATTCAAGGAAGAAGATTGAAGCTCGTAAGAATTTGCTCAGGCGTATTCAATATCAATCGAAGAAGCTCGAGAGCTCCAAACATCAATGATTTGCTCGAGAATCCAACTCAAGAGCTAGCCCGAACGCCAGTTCGACCTCTTCATTGAAGAGATCACACAAAGGCTTCGAGTACAATGAAAAAATTGAAGCTCCTCGTCGACATCATTCAAGTAGTCGTACCCATACGACTTCTTTGGCTACCGATCAATCCAACATATCACCGCGTAGAAATCGGCATAACAAAGAAGTCGTGTCGATCTCCTACTCGAAGAAATGTCTTCAAATGACCGATGATCAAAAACTTCTCGGAAGGTGATCGTTCACCACTCCGACATGGAAATCTGCAATAATGAGATAAACTACGAGGAGTATTCCCCTCGTAGGACCGAGACTTATTACAGGTCGGGTCAACCTGATTCTTGGGTATCGTCGAGTACGACCACCTGATGATATCAACCCTTCTTTTCTGCAAAGGAGGCGTCAAGAAGTTATTACCGGATGTCGGGCATTCTCGCCTGATCTCCGAGCTGTTCGCTGGCCACCTCGTTTTCGACCAGTAAACATGGAGAAGTTTGATGGTTCCCAAAATCCCATCGAATTCCTTCAAATTTACACAACGGCTGTTCGAGCAGCAGGAGGAGGAGAGCATGTGATGGCAAATTACCTTCCAACTGTGCTCGAAGGATCTGCTCGATCGTGGTTACTAAACCAACCACTCGAGTCGATCTATTCTTGGCAACATCTCTGCGATCTTCTACTGGCAAATTTCCAAGGCACATACAATCGCCCTGGAAAGGAGGACGACTTGCACCGGATGAGACAGAACGACAACGAGACATTGCGCCAGTTCATCAAGCGCTTCAGTCAGGTTCGTAACTCAATTCCGGAAGTTTCTGATTCATCTGTCATCAGGGCTTTCAAGCAGGGAGTCCGTAGTAGAAGGATAACAGAGGATATTGCTTTAAATCCTCCTACTTCTGTCGCCGAACTCTTCGAAATGGCCGATCGATATGCTACTGCCTCTGAGGCGGTCGAGTGGAACAACACAATCGATCGTGAAGACAATCCATCTCGAGAGCCAGGCGAAGTTGGTAAGAAGAAGGATAAGAAAGCAAAAAAGTCCAAGAATAAGATGAAGGGTCAAAAACCCGGCGGTTCCAAGGAGGTATTGGTACATGAATGATAAAGAGCCACGTACATCAAGCCACACTCCGACAGAGGCAAAGGTAAGCGCCTCTGATCGGAAAAATGATAAGCCTAGGTGGTGTCCATTCCATAAAAAGGAAGGGCATGACCTTCATAACTGCCGGGTCTTCCAACGAAAGCTTGAAGACTACTACAGCAACAAGGACCACTTCCCACCCTCGGCGGTAGGTCAAACCGGTGGTCATAAATCTTGAGATGGCGAAGAGGAGATGCCGTTCGGGATCCGCAACACACCATTGAACACATCTACGGGATCATCGGCATATGAATCAAAGCGGCGGCTCAAGGTCATTGACGCGAGGTAAACTCCATAGATCCTCCTCTCGTTAATAAATTACGAAGTGGTCAAGTCACCATTTCTTTCGAGAAGAGTGATCGCCCGATCCTTCGACTCGACAGTCGATACCCAATCGTGGTCGAACCCACCATCAACAATTGTCGGGTCAATCGAGTTTTGGTTGATGGTGGAAGCTCGTTAAATATTTTATTTACGAGTGCCCCTGATGACATGCAAGTACTCGGGACCAAAGTGAGACCGATGCGATACTCTTTCCATGGGATTGTCTGGGATCTTCGCCAAACCAATTGGTCAAGTTTCTCTTCCTTTAACATTTGGTTCACCAAGTAATTTCGGACGAGAAAATCTCCTTTGATGTGGTCGATTTCGATCTGACATATAACGCCATACTCGGACGACCAACTTTGGCAAAATTCTAATGGCTACTCATTATGGATATCAATGTATTAAGATGCCAGTCCCAAAGGAGTAATTACAATCCATTGTGACAAGAAGATGGCGATACTGCGATCGTCGATCCCTTGAGATGGTAGGACAAATACCAACTCGAGAAGAAAGTCAGCCTTCGACTAGCAAGTCGAAGCCTAAAGCTGCACCAAAGCCGAACGACAAAGTCAAAGAGGTTCCTCTGGACGCAGGGGAGCCCTCGAAGACTGTTCGCATCGGGGATACTTCCGACCCCAAATAGGAAGACGCCCTCATCACCTTCCTCCGAGCTAACGCAGATGTATTCGCGTGGCAAGCATCCGACATGCCCGGAGTCCTCAGGGAGTTGATCGAGCACAGGCTAGCCTTACGGCCTGACAAAGTACCCGTAAAAAAAAATTGCGGAGATTTGCCCCTGATCGACGGGATGCTATTAAATCAGAATTGGATAAGCTACTTAAAGTAGGCTTTATAAGAGAGGTCAACCATCCAGAATGGTTGGCTAACCCTGTAATGGTTAGAAAGTCAAACGGCAAGTGGCGTATGTGCGTAGACTTTACTGATCTTAATAAAGCTTGTCCAAAAGACGATTTTCCTTTACCTCGTATTGATCAGTTGGTTGACTCTCTGCGGGTTGTGAAATGTTAAGTTTTTAGATGCATATTCGGATATCACCAGTTAATATGTATCTAGACGATGAAGAAAAGACGCATTTATTACACCATTTGGTATATTTTGCTATGTCAAAATGCCATTTGGTCTAAAAATGCGGCGCTTCTTTTCAACGCTTGATGCAGCAACTTTTTCATCTCAATTAGGCGAAATCTAGAAGCCTATGTTGATGACTTAGTTGTCAAAAGCATCAAGAAACTTAATCATATTACCGACCTACAAGAAACATTCGACAATCTCGAAAAACATCGCTTAAAACTTAATCACGAGAAGTGTGTGTTTGGAATCTCTTGAAATTGCTTGGATTCCTAGTATCTATACGAGGAATTGAAGCGAATCAAAAGATAAAAGCCATTTTACAAATGTGCCCTCAACTACGGAAAAAAGTCCGAAACTCACTTGGGTGCATGGCGGCTCTAAGTCGTTTCATCGCACGATCGGGAGAAAAGGGACTACCTTTCTTTAAACTTCTAAGGAGACACGAAAGTTTTGAGTGGTCGAAAGAGGCAAACGCTGCCTTTGAGGATGTCAAGAGGTACCTTCTGTGCTCCTATTCGGTCTCTCCGAGGCCGAAGAAACGCTCTTGGTTTACCTAGTTTGCCACGCCACAGCGGTCGGTAAGATCTTGGTTGTAGAACGTGAAAATGTACAACGATCGGTTTACTACGTAAGTGAAGTTTTACACGGACCTAAGGAGCGTTACCCTCGGGTCCAAAAGCTTCAGATGCCCTCCTCATGTCTTCGAGAAGCTGCGGCATTATTTTCAGCGCACAAACTAGTCAGTCTTGCCTCGAGTTTCCCTTGGGAGCGATCCTCGAGAATAGGGAAACAATGGGGCGCATGGCAAAATGGTCGGTCGAACTTGGGGAGTTCGACATCCATTTCGTGTCCCAACGGCCGTTAAATCCCAGATCTTGGCGGACTTTGTCGCCGAATGGACAAATCTGAACTGCTCAGATCCCGATCTGATTCCCGACCCGATGGGCGATGTACTTTGACGGTCGCTTACTTTAAGTGGCTCGGGTCAGTGGTCTGGTATCTCCTAGGAGAGACCTTAAAGTATGCCATACAATTAAACTTTCGGGCCACTAATAATGTGGCGAGAATCTGAAGGTTTGCTAGGTGGTATCTGAGCGTGGCGCTCTCGATTCGCCGACTACTCGTGAGAGGAGACTCTCAACTAGTCGTGAATCAAGTCGGTAAAAAGTACCGTGCTCTAACCCGACAATGTCTCGATACTTATCGAATCGTAAGCTAGAAAAGCATTTTTTAGGTTTGAGGCACAATTCATCCCTCGAAGGATAATTTCTCGCAGACCGGCTTGCTCGAATAGCTTCTTCGGATCTGAAGTACCAAAAGGAGTCTTCTTGGAACAACTCGAAGCCTTCTCTGGTTGAAGAGCCGAGACACCTCCTATTGAGACGACCTCTCTAGAATACGAGGATACATGGATGGCGCCCATCTATGATTATCTTCGAAGGGTTACATGCGAAGGCGATCTCGAGGCGGATCGCTTATCCCTAAAAGCCAAAATGTATACTTTGGTCGAAGGAGTTCTCTATAAGCGAGGTACTCAATGGGTGCTCATGCGATGCATTCTGCAGAGCGAAGGATTAACACTCCTTCACGACATACATGGTGGCATTTGTGGAAATCATGCTTCCTCTGAGTAACATTGGTCGGCAAGGCTTTTCGACAAGGTTTTTACCGCCAATGACCCTATACGATGCTAAAGAGTTGGTTAAAAAGTGTGTCCAGTGCGAGTTTCATAGCAGGCAAATACACCAACCAGCTCAGGCATTACAAACAATACCTCTATCTTGGCCTTTTGCAACCTGGGGTCTTGATATCCCGGGACCATTTCCTAAAGCTCCAGGAGGTTTCGAGTTCCTTTTTGTGGCTATTGATACGTTCACAAAATGGATTGAAGCGAACCTGGTAGGATAACCACGAAGCGACAAAGCGGTTTATGATGAGATCGTAATTACTCGATTTGGAGCACCAAGTCGAATAATTACAGATAATGGTAAGCAATTTTCGAGCGCAAAATTTCGTGAATTTTATGACGAGTTGGGTACCAAGTTATGTTATGCTACATGGCCCATCCCGAGTAATGGGGCGGTCGAGCGTGCAAGCGGCCAAATAATGAGAGGAATTAAAACTCGAGTCTTGACCCACTCATCAAACGCTCGGGGCTAGGGTACAAGAATTACCCTCTCAGATATGGGCGATTCGTACAACTACCGGTCAGACTCTGGGAGAAACACCTTTCTTTTTAGTCTTGATTGCTAAAGCTATGCTTCCTCCGAACTAAAGATACGGTCAACACGAGTGAAACATTCACGACTCCAACCAGAACAAATTCGAGCAGATGATATTAATCTACTTGAAGAAAGGAGAAACCGGGCCCTAATTAGTTCGGCAATCTACCAACAAGCCTGCGAAGATACTACGATCGTAAGGTTCAACCTCGCACCTTCTCAGGGTGACTTGGTATTGAGGCTTTGCCAATCCAAGTCTAATCGGAACAAACTTTCTCCCAAGTGGGAAGGTCCTTACACGTTGGTCGAAGTTACTCGTCGAGGTCGATGCGATTGGCAATGGAAGGCGGCGAGTTCTCTCGAATTCTTGGAACATCGACCCGATTCACGCAAGTTCTATGTGTAACCACTATTCTGGACAATAAAGAATCGTGTTTTTTCTATCTCTATTGTCTTACTTTTGAGTAGTGCTTTCATTATTTTTCGACTATGTTTTAAACACCCGCTTTCTTTACCTTGGTCGGAAGGCGATAACATCACCTAGTCGAAGCCTCTCCTCTCTACATGTGGTCCCCGCCCACTAGAAGGAGTTTCCTAGTGTCGACTCGTTACTCGCTTTTATGGCCAACACAAAGAACTCGGGTTTTATTTAGTCGAAATATTTTTGAAGGCCAACTCTTTTCACCTTAGTTTATTTCTTGATTAATTTGAAAAATACTCTAAGAAGCGCGACTTTCTCATATTTGCTTAACCATCTTGGGTGTACTCGTTTCATCTTAAGCTGGTGGGAGGAAGAGACACATCTAGTCGAAGCCTCTCCTCTCTGCGTGGTCACCTTGCTCGGAAGGAGCTTCCTAGCTTTGTTCGGTTTCCTACTCTTGCTACCGGGATGACTTATCGAGTCCACCAAGAAGGATGAGTAAATATTTTAAAGTCCTCTAGGCGTTTGCTTAACTCAAGTTGCCGTTCTCGATTTGATTAAACTAGTCGAAGATGTTAACATTACCTAGTCGAAGCCTCTCCTCTCTGACGTGGTCACGCCCACTAGAAGGAACTTCCTAGTGTCAACTCGTTACCACCCTTTCGACCGGTGCATGACAATTGAGACCAAAACTACAAGTTAAACAAACCTCTCTGTTTTGAAACCCTTTCTCTGAGACTATTTACTCGGTTTGTCTAAACAAACTCAAAGAAATAGTCGGGGGCTAGAATAATTTGACTTCAATTCTTAGTTTTTATTTAGTTAATTATCTTTTGAGTTACTAACTACTCGACAAGATGATTTGCGAGAGACAAAACTATTTACTTAGTTTTCATAAATTAAGCAAATAGTTAGGGGCTAGGATAAAGTCATTACATTTGACTTCATTTCTTAGTCTTTAAATTAGTTAATTATCTTTTGAGTTACTAACTACTCGACAAGATGATTTGCGAGGAACAAGATGGATTACATTAACAAAAGACTGTTTTTCACAAGTTCATTACAGACTACTCAAAGAGGAGAGCCCAACTGCATCTCCTCTGAAACTTTCCTACCAACCGATTGCATCTCCTCCATCGACGTCTTCCTTACCTTGAGCGGTTGAAGTCGGCTTCGAGTGGTTGCACATTAAGGTTGGGGTCATGAGCTTTAAGTTTTGCTAATGCATAACTTCTCGCAGCTTTCGACCGCCTCCTTTATCGATTCACTTGGTTGGCCTTGAGTGGTCACCAGATCTTGCAAAATCGACTTGATCCCCAATGGTACTTGTGTGAGCAGCTATTGTATCATCTTGAGGAGTATTTCTCTCATTATGTAGCTCACCAAGCACATTGTTCAGGAGCGTGATGTTTCCTTGAAGTTTAATCTTCATTGCTTCCATCTCCTGTTGGGTACAAGTCGAAGCCTCGTGGAGCTTTTTGTTTTCGACCACTTGCTCTAAAAAAAAAGATTGGTCAAACAAAAATAAACTCCTAGAGGAAAAAGAAAACAAAAATAACCACGGGTAAAGAACTTCTTACCCACTAGTTGAGAATCCAACTTCTTAACCTCTTCATTATGGGAAGCAACGGTCTCAGCATACTTTTTCTCCCATGATACAATATCCTCCACATTCTTCTTTGCAATAAGGACGGTCTGATTATAAATCACGGCTTTATCCGCGATTTCATCTCAAGTTCTCTCAATTTAACGTCCATTGCTAGAAAGGAAGTGGAAGTGAGAAAAGGAAATAACTCAGAAAAGACTGCAGTAAAAAATTACTTACTTGATATTCGAGTTCTCGGCGTCTCAAGGTTTTGATCTTTATTTTTGGACATACGAGTAAGCTCGTGAATAATCAAGTTTTCTCTCTAACTTCATTACGGAGCTTTTTCGTCTCGTCTTCTTTTTACGAAAAGAAGCAAGAGTTAGGTAAAGATCAAAGATATAAGCGATCTTAAGTTCAAGACTTCTTGTTTAATTTTTCCTGCGACTTCATGGTTGCAGAGTTAGCTTCTTTAAGCTTTTTCCTGAGGTCTAATACCTCTTCCTAAACTTTTTCGACTCCTCTTTTTTATAATCGAGCGAGTCGGCTAAGGTCTTGGCGTCCTTTGTTTAGCCCGCAAAGGATAGCGATGGACATGAGCATGGGTCAATCGATTGTAAGTTCTTCTACAACCATTGACCTAGTCGTAAGTTCTTCTCGACAAAGCCACTGGTCATAAGTCTTTTATGACCATTACCTAGTCGTGAGTTTTTCCATGACAAATTCCCGTAAGCACTATGTAAGTAGTCAAATCCAAGGTGACTATGAATAGTAGTGACTTACCACCTCTCTGCTTGTTTGCAGAGTTCCTCTTTTTTCTGTCGCAGCTCTAGAAGTTGTCGATGATATTCACCGACAATAGCAATTTGCTCTATGGCTTTCTGCAAGATGAAAAGACAGTGAGAAACAAGAGAAGATTATACCTGTATATATATAAGTACGATTAAGTACTTACATTCATGGTTGATCGAGCAAACATCGAATAAGCCAGCTCCGGGATCTTCAGCTTGTCTACCCTCGTGACTTGGTCCCACCAAACCTTCTCAAGACGTTCATTATCAAAGGTATCCCTCTATTGGGAATATCGTTGGGATGGGGACTCGATCGCGAGATCTGAAAGCGAAGACCCTCGATGGAAGCGAGGCCCAAAGAAGTCGGCGAAGAAGTTGAAATACTCTTCTTCTTCTCGATTACGTAACCCGGTTTCTCTTTGGGCACCGGAGGAACGTCTCAGAACGATCTCCTTTCCCAAGACGTGGGACGTAACCGCCACCATCTTGACCAGAGGCTTCTGCAGCTACCTCTGTTCTATCCACGACCATCTCAGTGGTCGTAGCGACCGCCTCAGTAGTCGCAACTGTTGTTGGAGTTTTCACGACCATCTCGATTAGTCGCATGTTCTTCGGAGTCTCCACGACCATCTCTGTGGTCACCGCTGCTACTTCAGAGGTTGTAGCCGTTACCTTACTGGGTACAACAGGTACCTCATTGGTTGTCGTAACCACGTCAGGCGCCATGACTTCTTCTACCACCTGGCGAGGATGATCCTCGACCACTTCCTTGTTGTCTCTCGGTTGGAGAGGTAGCAATAGGCTTCTCAACGGAAGCATTCTCGGAAATTTGAAGGAGTCGGGCTAAAAACAGCAAAAGGAAAGCAATTCAGGTTGTGAAAAGGAAAAAGGTAAACTCTGTTCTTACACTTTAGTATATTTCACATACCTCTGCACCTTGGACCTAAACAGGAATTTGGGAGTCACTTTCCCAACGGAAGATTTCTTCTTCTCTACGACCACTTCTGGTCGAAGTTCGAGTTGAAGAATGGGCTTAGCCACGACCACGTCTGGTCGTGGATCTTGAACAGGGACCATCTCTCTGGTCTCCTGACTTTCTGGATGGCCGAGATCAGTCTCGACCACTCCAAGAGCAGCATTGCCATCAGCCATAGGCTCTACTGGAGCGGTATTATCCTTCACAAAAGACATAAAATCCTTCCAGTTCTCCTTTTCCAAGTGCTTAACAAAACCGTGGAGTGGCGTAAACTGCGAAAGATTTTTGTCATAATAGAAGGGTACCTTGGCCTTGCGAGCTTTGCGCTTTAGAGGTTCAACTACTTGACCTCCTCCACTTCACTATTTTAGTCTCGGCTTGATTGCTATATATCCGCCTACAAGTTTTGCAGAGGATCCGTCGAAGGACTAGAACTCGAGCTCGTCCCTACTTTGTCGTCACTCCTTAAAAGTCGGCGTCTCTTGGACGAAGGAGCCGAGCCTTTGTCCTTTGTCAACCCCGCACCGATGGTTATCGATGACTTCTTCATCATCCCGACGATTTTCCATGCCTACTTTACGTAAAGCAAAAGCGAAAGAGAAGAATTATTAATCGGTCGTAAGATTTTCTCGACCAATATCAAATCGTAAGTTTTTCTCGACCTTTCCTCGTAGTAAGATTTCCTACGGTCACGACTAAGTTGTAAGTTTTTTCTACAACATTTCTCTAGTCGTAAGTTCTTTCTACGACTATAAAGTCTTAAAGACAAAATCAACTCTTGATTACCTTTAGGCGAACCATCCTTTCCTCTGCGGATCGACGCAAAGGATTTAGGAACCGCCACATTAAGTGGCGGAGACTTTCTCAAACGAGTTTGACTCTAACGTCAATCTCATTTGGTGAAAGATCTGTTCAAACAGATAAAGGCATCTTTTAAACAACTTTGCGAAAGACCAAACCGAGAGCTAAGTCGAAAATTCACTTACCCTCGTTGTAGTCCTGGTTGGGTTGCAGTAGCCCCGAGTATCTCCACATAGGGATGCTCGTTTCTTCAAAGGACTAATTCGGCGTGTGATGAAATCTTTCACCACATGCCATCCGTCAACCCTTCCTTCTTCAAGTCCTTGATAGCTTGAACATAAGGGCAATCCGGTGATATCTTCGAGTTGAATCCCATGAAGATTGCTTTTCATGACCTTTCCCACGAAAGAGAGGTCATATCTTCGAGGTGACTTTCGGTAAAACCACCTCTTCCTCCATCCGACCACGAAGACCGGTGAAACTCTGAACATACTCCCTCGACTTCCCGTCGTGGAGTTTTAGACCACAACTTCCAGCAATCCCGCTTGCCGAGACATTCCATAGAAATATTGGAAAAGCTCAAGGTCATGGAATTCCTGTGCGCCTCGCACAAATATCTGGCACGCCGGCATGGTGATCGAGTTAGGACCAAGGTTCACTAACTCCACCCCAAAATGCTCGAGCACAACGGTGAAAAGGGGTGAGCAGCGATCGAAGGCCACACTCACAATAAGCACGAAGGCGGAATTTGCCCATTCTCCCTAACGGCCAATCTTGCCCAAATCTTTGAAAGCCATTTCACGAGAGTCTTCTCTGGAATCTTCCGGCGACAACTAGGGCTTGAATCTTCGCGCATCCATCTCCGACTCTTCCCACTCGAAACTTTCTGGCCATTTCTCTCGAAGCAGAAATTTTGGGTCGAAAAAGAGGGCACAATTGGAGTCGCAATGAGAAGGCAAGAACGACTTCGGCGGAGAAGGCAAGAGGTTGAAAGAACAGCGAGGAGCAATTTGGGGAAAAAGTAAGATCTTAGGTTTTACCCTCCGTGAGTATATATAATCGCAGTACCTTGAGCCGGGGCGTGACATTCAAGGGTCGCCACCGTCTCGAACCGCTTCAACAGACAAAGCACCGTCGTTTGAGATTCCCTGCAGTGTGTCCGCTCGAGAAATTCAGGTTTGCGTTTACATCTCAAGCGAAATTACTTCCTTGGTTAGATCTTTTCAACCAAAGGAAATGATAATCGGAAAGTTCCTTCTTCCGTCACTATACTCGACCACCTTGTGATCGTAGAAATGCTTTTACGACCACTTGATAGTCGTAAGCAATTTTCTTGACCAAGCACATTTTGGTCAAAATAGTATACAATCGAAGAGTTTTTCCTTCGATTATTTTCTCGATCCTCTCATGATCGTAAGACCATCTAGAACCCTTTACCAAGTAAGTTGCTTTCACTTGAAGTCGGGGCTAGATGGCGAGGATATAATAATCCTCATTTTACCTTTTATCTATAATTTTATTATAGGTAAATATGACGTCATGTGAACCCCGAGTGTACCCTTAATGTTATGAAGGAAGAACCAAATGGATGGTCGTAAGTTCTTCTCGACCACCCCCATAGTCGTAAGTTATGCTACGACTATCCCATAGTCGTAAGTCTTGCTACGACTACCTTATAATCGTGAGATTCATCTCGACTAGGTCAGCCACGACCACCTTATAATCAAATGAACACTGCAGACAAGTGGGTCTTATTGATTAAGGAATTCAAACGATCATCATCTGTTATTCTACGAATAATAGCACGTAATACCCCATTATCTCTCGGTATATAGTTGTTGAGCGACGTGGAGGAATTAATACACGGTAATTACTACCAACATGCACCTTCAGGAGGTGATGAGGCGCCGCTTTCGAGTAATCGCCGCTCCTTCACGTACTATAAAAGGCGCAACTAGAGAAAAGGAGGGAGGAGAGAGCCATCGAGAATACAAGCACTATCTGTAATAGTCTTAGTTTTTCCCCGATTGTTCAATATACACTCAATACCATACACACACAGGAGTAGGGTTGTTATTCTCTCCTGAGAAGGCCCGAACTCAGTATAAAAATTCCCGTGTCGATCTCTCTGCATGATTCTATTCTAGGAGACCCCCCGAATCAAACAATCTTTACGTAAGTTCGGTTCTAAAACACCGACAAGTACTATTTTACTATTCATACATGACAATGGATCAGTGAAAGGCAATTGAAATTATTGTGTTTAGCTGAATTGAACTGTAGCTAGGGTTTACTATTTTTGGCTAAAGAATAATGTATAAGTGGAATATTCATTTCTATTTTTCGGATGAACAGTAAATAAAATTACTGTGCAAGGAACAGTGTTTGGGCCAAATTTGTTTAAACAGTAATGGGCCGAACCCATTACTGTGCGGCCCACGCCCTAAATTGGCCAGGCCCAAACGGCCCAAAACACTGCCATGCCTTAAGGCCTTTGGGCGCCGGCAAGCTCCTAGCGCCTCTTCGGCTATGGGCCAAGCGAGGGAGCGAGCGCCAGCCTTGTGTTGAACAAGGACGGCGACAACCCATGGCGTGATGTGGCGATGGCCAGCTGAGAGCACCGGCACAAGAGCACCCGGCGCAAGCAAGGGAGCAGCTGAGGAGCTCCACCCAGTAAGTCCCCTCTTACCTAGGGTTTTCGGGTGGGGCTTGCGGGTGGCGGCGGCGGCTTGGGATCTGGCCGGCGCCGGAGGGGAAGGGGTTAGGGGAGGGTGGAGGTGAGGGATGAAGGAGAGTGGGAGCCGGGGTGGCCTTTTATAGGCGGGAGAAGGCGGTGGAAGCAGGGCGGCGATAAGGATGACCGCGAGGGCGGCGAGGTGGCGGGTGAGGTGGGGCATGGGCGATCATGAAGGGGCCCAGAGGGGTGGTGGCGTGGTTGGGTGGGGCGTTTGGGCGGTGGGGTGAGGTGGAGGCGCCTTTGTTCTGCAGGCTGGTACTGGCGGCCAAAGGCGGTGGCGGCCAAGCTCCCCCCTGGCGACGCGCGGCCATGTGCCAGGGTGAAGGCGGCCGGGAGCGACCGAGGGAGGAAAGCGAGGAAAGGGAGAAGGCGATTAGGGTTAGGGTTTGGGTTTTGACAAATTTTGGCCGAAATTTGAATTTGGATTTGAAATTGAGATTCAAACTTGAATTCAAACTAATTTTGAATTTTTGAAATTTTTGCAGATGTTTCATGCGCCTTGCCGGTATGTTCTAGATCCAAGCCGCGGGAGGAGTCCAAGCAGCCTTTTTCTGAGTCTGTTGGTCTTCTAGAAGCTTGAATTGTGATCCACGCAGGCTGTCGGATACAAAAAAAATCCAAGCCGCAGGTTCCACTATAAGCTTGAATTGGATGGTTATATTTCTTTGATTAACGTGGGAATTTTTAGCTTTTTTTTCTTTTTCTTAGATTAATGTGGGAATTTCTACCTTTTTTTACCTCCTATGATTAATATAGAGGTTTTTAGGAGAGCCTCCAATTAGTATATGTGTAGATTTGTGGAAGTGATACACGGGCACTTGGGATGCTCTTTTCAAGCATCCTTTGTATGTTGCAGAATATTTTTTGAATCCAGCCTGTCGGTACCAGCCAGATTTCAACGCGGTATGCATACTATGGTTAATGTTTGATATTTGACAAGTGACAATGTGGTGCTGTCTTTGATTATAAGGTCTTGTTTTTTAAAATTTTGTAGCCTCCAGAGGTTATATGGGGTTTGAACAAATGCATATCGCAGATCGAATCAGATAACATGAAGAGAATTTCTGTTACAGCACAGGTACGAAGCACACTCATTTATAGCTTTTTATATATATTGTATGCACTCGCATCATTTTTTGTTGGTTGGATGATCTTCTTTATCTTCTTTCTCCAAGGACCAAGATTTTGGAGTTTCTCTATTCAAAAGCTGACTTCGGCACAGAACTAGCCTTGAGTACCAGAATGGATCTTCACCCAGGTGATATATTTATAATGACTCTAGTAAGAAAGAATAGAAGCTGTAATTTCACATATCAAACACACAAGGAATGATTTCTGTTTACCTTGAACCATTAGCTGCTTGGTGGCAACAGCACGGAATCGGATGCCTTGAACTGCAAATGATCGCCATCCGGATACCGAGCCCTAGTTCTACAACTCTTGGTTGCGAGCACTGCTGGAGTATTTTTGATCTGGCTGACAACACAGGACGGAACCATTTGTTTCAGCAGAGACAGTTGGATCATGTTTCCGCGCACTATATATAACCTGCGTCTTCAGGAGAGGCAATCAAAGAAAAATGGTGACAGTTCTGTGCCACATCATCCAGATGCTTGAGAATGTGTTGGGAGACTGTTAGAAATCTCTCATTGATCTACCTATTTCTCTCTCAGCTTGTATCCCTCGGGGAGACACACGCATACATGCATATGAGATACACACGCATGGGAGCACTGGACTCTCCAAAATGGCTCGTTTATTTCACTTAAGAAACATGATACTTATACAAGATACGCACATACTGACTACTTGACTAATTCCATTAACTGTCCTGCATGCATGTCTACTAACAACTAGGACCTATTCTACTGCCACATCTCCGTAACGTGGCCTTGACTCCCAACGTGCAGCATGTACACGCGCTCCCACTCCTTGCAGGTTCATCCTAAGGACTCGGCCAAACCGGCCAAACAACTTAACACAGAAGAACTACTACCAAATACCTTACTACTACTTTGTCAAGATTAACTAGCATCCATATAAATGCAAAAACTACTACTTTGTCAAGATTAAACCCAACATCTTTCCCCTAATCTTGACATGCCGACTCACCGTTGCGGATCGCCCGCAACACTTTTGCCACACGCAGCGGCTTTCTCTTTGTTGTCATACGCAGCGGCTCCTCTTGCACGACTCATCGCACCATTAGCAGTCTTCAACACTTATCTTCAAGAAGTTCCGCCTTCCCACTCGACACGGGTTAGCAACACAAGTTTCCTTTATGTGTAGCCGAATCTATGCTCGCAGTCACTTCTCTACCACGTGGTGCACTCCGCATTGAGGGGCAGTACAATCGCCCTCACCACGTGATCACACTTGAGGAACATTACAGTCGTTCCTGCCATCCGTGACCATGAACATGAGCGTCATCGCAGCCCATGCACTTGGCAGTTCTTCTCGTCGGGACATGGAGATGGACAGTACACTTCGCCCATCTTACCTTGCCGGTTGATGACGACGCTCCTTGATAGCATGTATTTTTGGAGACACGCGGTCTCCATTCTTCACCGCTACCTCTTGGTCGCCACAACTTCGCCGCCATACACAACTTCAAACGTGAGTGAGACACCATTGTGGCCTCACGCCACTAACAGATCCCTCCTCCACATCATGTCGCCTCCATGCGGCTCTTGCACATAGCCACCTCCTCATGGCCATACACAACACCATCGGCATCACGCCGACTGTCTTCTCATAGCGGCCTCGCAAGGCCACCTCCACGAACGCGGCCTCCCACCACCATTCATGGCCTCCACTGCATCAACGCACCACCTTGACGCTACCGCGGCCTCTCGCCGCAAGCCTCGATGTCGCAATGTCATCGGTGTCACCTACATGCACCAGCACCCCGGCGTGACGCTCCACCGCAGCCGGCCCTCGACGCGCGACACCACAGACGCCGCCGCCTGCACACCCACGCACGCCCGCCGCCCGCTTCAAGACACAATCGCTGCGTGCTCCCAGCCGCGCCGTGTGCATGCGCCTGCTCCTGGTTGCCCGCGCACTCCCGCGCCTGGCCGCTGCGCGTCTCACGCGCTTGTTCGCCGCCCGCACGCATCGCCTGGGAGCCCGGCTAGCAACCACGCCGCCCTGTCCTTGCACACATGGCCTGCACGCCCGCATGCCCGAGCTGCACCGTGCGTGTGCTGGCCTGGCTTTGGCCGCGGCCACTGCGTCGCCATCACGCCGACCGACGAGTTATCGTCAGACAGCTTCTCCTCGTACCTCGCTCTGATACCAATTGTTAGAAATCTCTCATTGATCTACCTATTTCTCTCTCAGCTTGTATCCCTCAGGGAGACACACGCATACATGCATATGAGATACACACGCACGGGAGCACTGGACTCTCCAAAATGGCTCGTTTATTTCACTTAAGAAACATGATACTTATACAGGATACGCACATACTGACTACTTGACTAATTCCATTAACTGTCCTGCATGCATGTCTACTAACAACTAGGACCTATTCTACTGCCACATCTCCATAACGTGGCCTTGACTCCCAACGTGCAGCATGTACACGCGCTCCCACTCCTTGCAGGTTCATCCTAAGGACTCGGCCAAACCGGCCAAACAACTTAACACAGAAGAACTACTACCAAATACCTTACTACTACTTTGTCAAGATTAACTAGCATCCATATAGATGCAAAAACTACTACTTTGTCAAGATTAAACCCAACAGAGACTGGACCGCGGAACCGGGTTTGTGGTATGATATTGAGCTCTCCTTCGCTAGTGGTTTTCCTATGCATCTGACTGACCTGGGTTGCTTACTGGATGCAGGAAGGTCAGGACGACGAGGCAGTGCTACCGAATGAGGATGAAATGAATGGAGATGAAGATCCGGATAAATCACTAGGACCATCCAGTGAAAACATGACTACACTGCTTAAACTAGTCGAAGAGGTTAGCCATTTGGATTCGGTGCTTGGTGACGATGACGACAAAGAGAGTGACAACAACACTGATCGGTTGACGACGGTTGTTAGGTACATTTAGAATGTTGCTGTCAGCAGGATGAGGCAATCTTATCAGGCATCCCATTGCTGTGCTCTGATGAGATTTCGGTAGAAATACAGTAGAGGCTAAAATAGGTGGTCCGATTGTTTACCTTGAAGAGTTGGGTGCAAGCCACTGTCATGAAATGGGAGATGTTTCCTGCACTTCCAAGAATTTGCATGTACGGCTCCAAGACTGAACCACACAATTAAATTGAGCAAAATATAACAAGTTGCACGAACAAAAGTGCACATATTCGCGTGATTTCGACCTTTTCACCTAGAAACTACGTACGTGTTGTCTTCCATAGAGTTTCGGGAATAATTATGTCCTAGGAGCATCCTCACACTCTTTATTTATAGTGTTAAATATTACAGTCCAACTCACAAACGACTTTTGTCTAAACTCTATATCTCCAACACTCCCCTTCAAGATAGGCATACAATAACAATCATGGATATCTTGTTACATATTGTAATACTACTACTAAACTTTGCCAAACCTACTATTGACTCTATAGCTAATACCATCACAAAGACCAAAAAATGCTCACCACCAATACTACCATAAACGTTACCAAATCCATCTCCACCATCTACCAGCTGCCTCAGCCTCAACCCTCTCCTCCTCTACCCTCATGTCCCCAGCCACCCTCAGCCTCCACCACCTCTACTCATGCGCCCTAGTCTCAGCCTCCACTATCTCTACCTCTGCCACAGACCATTACGCTTGATTCCAGACTCAATCCTCTTCTCCTTCTGTCACTTCTCCGACTGTGCGGTTTCTCCTCTGTCATGGCTGCATTGGCCCTGGGGCCACCTCTTCCTCTACTTCTACCTTGACCTCCTTTAGCAGATCTATTATGCCCCATCACCACCTCTACTAGGGCGAGATGCCCCACACTTGTAACACTCGGTCCTCTTTGAAAAGTTCGAGTTGCCGCATCTCGTATCACGACAAATCCAATCACCCTCACGACCTCTAGTTCGTGAGAGAGGATACGCCCAACTCAGGTGTTTTGTTTGGTTACAGTTGTAACACTCCTTGTCATCAGCTACAACATACGATGACCTTATAGGATTGCTACCCACCATCACTCTCTATCGAGTTTCCTCGACAACCATAGCTGAAATAGCTTCCTCCGTAGTTGACAATGCCACCTGATGACATATTGAAGCCTCCCTGCTCTCAAACTCAGGGTTCAAACCTTTCAAGAAGCGAGTGACCCTCTTACATTGTAGCCACACCCTACCAAACTCAATATCACTAGCAAACGTCAGCTGTAGTAGATTATATTGATCCAAATCTGCCCACAACTGCTGCAGCTCACTGGCATATTCTTGAACGTTCTTCTTCCCCTGTTTCAGAGCATCTACCTTTCCTTGAACCTCCACCATCATCATTACATTGCCAGCCCTGGAGTACATATTCACCAGCGTCTTCCACATCACCGTTGTACTTGGGATTGCCTCCACCATCCTAGCAATGGACGGAGACACCGAAGTCAACAACTATGTCACCACCACAGAGTTGGTGGTGTTCTATACCCTTCAACCAGTACTTCCCCTGTTTGTGGGCTCAACGTAAGTCTCTTGTAGATAGTGTTGTACCCCCTTCGTCTTCAGAATTAACTGAGTCCTCCTAAACCAATTCAGGTAATTCTTGCTCCTTTCTAGCTTCACATCATTCGGCATCAATTCCAGCTTCAACTCTAAATATCTCATTTGAGCCCTAGGACCTACCAAATCCATCGCAATGAAGTCCTGTAATATACCTCTCATTTCACCTTTTGTGACCAAAGAGGATTCTTCACTTTCCTCATCCATGATCACAATACTCTTCTTCGCAGCTTTTCGCACAATTTCTTCCTCAACCTTTCTCACAGCTTCGATCTCCCCAGGATTCATCTTCTACTTTCAACACCGGTTACAGCCCCCCTCCCCCCCCAAATCGTCCTCCTCCTTCCTATTGCCGCGTGTATTGACGATGACAACAACCTCTTCACACATCAACGGATCACGACTCCATGATCACAAACACAATCGTCAACACCTCTTGAACCATCTCCGGAACCAGCAACCACACCAAGCCATACAAAAAAATCCACACTGGATCGGATCTCCCCACCCCCCACACCGGATCGGATCTATCTCCCTACCCCTCCTATTCTACTCCCCATCGATACCTCCTGCCACAACAAAGCAATACACCGGATAGAATCTATCTCTCCACCCCTCCTCTTCTCCTCCTCCCCCACCGACACCTCCTGCAACAGCAAAGCAAGCAAACCTCCTCCCGAGCCCTCGACCATAGAAGTTTCTTCCTCCGCCCTCGATTCGTCGACCACAGCAAAGCTCCTCCGAAGCCCGACCTCTTCTTCCTCCTGAGCTCGCTTCCTTCTCCAGCCGCACCGAAGGACCAGCCAACACCTCCAGCCCAAGTGGTGGTCCGAGTGGCAAGCGATGGGGGCCCGCAAAGCGTGGCGGCAGCGGCCCACGTGCTCGCCTGTGAGGCGCAGTCACAGCGTGGCCCGAGTAGTGGGCGGCGGTGGATCCAGATCTGAGATGAGTACGGTTAGGGTCAGGGTTCGGTAGTTGTGGTGGGGGATGACTCTGATATCATGTAGAGTTTTAGGAATAATTGCGTGTGTCCCTTGGGAGGATCCCCACACCTTTTATTTATAGTACTAAATATTACAGTCCGACTCGCACATAACTTAAACTCTAACCTAAACTCTAGACTGTTACCTAAACTCTAATATCTCCAACATCTTCAGTCATCCAAGAGAACCGGTTGCATTAGAACATCTACTGACCAATACATCAGGCAAACCCTAGTTCCTAGTTCCTACTAGCATACAACTTGGCCTAACCATCAACACCAAAGATGCATAGCCTTACCGGGACCAGCCTAGATCATCGTACATGCAAAGGCTCGATTGACGGCAAGTCGGCAACTCTCCAGCTCTTTACATCACTTGCAATTTCTCCATTCACAAAAAAATTCTGGAGCAGCTTCTTTCTTCAAAACATTCCATTCATGTATGCCGTTGCAAGCAAGGAGAAGAAAACTGTCCAGGACCACCAGGAGGGGGAGATTGAGCACCAACCATTGCCGGTGTTGGCCGCTCCTGGGATGTCCGACCCAAAGTCCGATGATCCAGAAGAGCCTGAGCCACTCGCGTTCAGCACTGATGATCCCGAATCGGAACCAGATGTAGTTACAGGGCTAGTGGATGGTGTGGTAGGAGTAGTGGACGCAGGATTGTACCCAGCAGTAGAGCTGCAAAGATGAAATAGTTCACACACGTGTCATTGCCATAAACACAAGAGTTTCATGTTATCAGAATGCAAATGATTTTCACCTTGATGGTGAAGACATGGATGATGGCAAGACACAGCTTCCTGAGCCTGCAAAGAAGAGATGCACACACGATATTTCAGAACACCACAATGAAAATCCTTGAACTGGTCTAGGAGGAGAAAAGAGAAAGGCCTTCTTACTTGGATTAGCATTGACAAGCATTGCCGTCCCCCCAAAGTCGCAGCTGGAGGGTTCAGGGTTCCTCTGGTAATAGCTGTTGAATGCGTAGGATGCATGGGCTTCCAGGGTATTTGGATAATAGCAGCTCCCTGATGGCTGTATCGGTGAGCAATCTGCTCCTCCAATGCCACACGCGTAGTCCAGTGCATTCTGGAGCACACTTTCCGTTAAGCCAGACTTGACCACACACCAGGCTTGCTGCCCTGACACAACTGGAGCGGTGATTGGAGCAGGAGGTGGTGTGCTGACAGCAGGTGTTATTGGGTTAGTTTCTGGGTTGGTCAATGGTGACGATGGAGGGAATGTTGAAGGGGTGATGACAGGATTGGTGACGGGCGCAGTTGGTGCGGAGGTTGAAGGTGATGGCAGTGGATATGTCACAGGCACTGGCGTGACGGAAGGGTCGATTGAGGGGGCTGTGATGGGTGTGGGCAGAGGGTTCAAGGAAGGGATTGTGATGGTAGGGTTTGTGGAAGGCACAGTGATGATTGTTGGTGCTGGACTCGTAGAGGGGACTGTGATCGGCATTGTCGGGTTACTCACCTGAGCTGGATTTGAGTCATCGTGGACAGTTGGTTTGCCTGCGCTAGCAAATGCGAACTGTTATGTCCTGATAGAGCTCAGCTCAGGCTCAGCACTGCACTGCACAGATATAGTACTAACTAGCCAATCAAGTATTTAACATGCATAGACCAAGAGAACCTATGAAACCATACAGAGGTGAGCTCGAACATGGATAAATTTCCATTCCATGCTCTTGTAGCCATGTAGTAAGAAAAGAAACGAAATGTTGGGTATGACTTTGTTCTAATCTGATAATGCGGGAAGGACTTAGGTAGGTGTGTATTCCATGCCTCCATGCAGAGTTACATAGCACCATATAATTGGTAGATAGGTAGTTCATTTTTTTTAGCTCTTACAAATTCCTTAGCTTGAAACTAAAAAACAGATCGTCCAATTCTGTATCTGTTTGCGCCATTGTGACCATTGCGACGAGTGCAATGATTCAAGACCGATATCAGGTATCTTTTAGGAAACATTCATATGTACAAGTTCTAAAGTCATATGTAAATAGGCCACATCAATACTTGCATACCAAGCATCAGTATAGTAAAAAATGGCTTGTGTTCCTCGCCTCCAGTGGTAGCGTATTGCTAAGCCATTAATCATCATGGAATTTAGCGTACGAGTACATATGCATAATAATGTGTTCGTGTATATTTAGAATAATTTATTTATGGATGTTTGGATTTGTTATCACTCCATAAATATGTTACAAATATCTATGATTCGACTATATGGTACATAAACCATTGCACCAAGATTAAAAACAGAGAATTGTTATTACTGATTAAAAATAATGTGTACACTATTTGTAACTGTTTACCCACAATTTACAGTTAATTACCTGTTTAGTTAGCTTTAATATGATTGTTTTACACCATTTCTAAGCATCAACGGTGCACCCAAACCTAAATTTTCTGGATCAGCCATTGAACATCAGAGATGTCAGTGCTGTTCCCCGTCCCTATTCAAACAAGAATCGTGCAGGAAAGAAAATTGCTCAGCAAAATCGTTCGAATCGATCTGTAAGCTAGGCTCTCCCCAAACCAAATAGGAATCTAAGTCACTAGAATGCCACTATAACTAGCACTACCTCCAAACCTGGAGTAAGATTTGCATAGAAATTAAAGCTATGTTGATGAGCTAAAAAAAAATCTTGCTAGTATGCCAAGTAGAAGAGATTATGCCCACTGTCTTAACTCTTAACCGGGGAGAATAGAGAAGGACGGAGATTCTGACCTAATTAAAGACAGAAAAATGCACATTCTCTTTGGGCTGAGACTAAAGATCTGGCCTTGTGGAGGACAGCAGCTATACTAATACTAGCACTAGAGTCTACTTCACATTGATGAGCCTGAGCCTGAGCCCTCAGCTGAAAGTGGCAATGAGCAAGCAGCACAGACCTGAGCAGCAGGGAAGCTGAAGGGAGAGGAGGCAGGGAGAGAGGAGGAGGAAGAGAACCCTCCTCCTGGCCATTGCTGTGTTGTTGGGCCTGCAACTCCAAGCAAGATCGAAATGGATTTGTGAGTGGAGGTGGTGGGGATGAGTGTGTCTGTGTGACTTTGTGTTGGCCGGGGAACAGGGAAGAGTGGAGGCCGCCGAAAGCAGAGAGAGAAGGTAAAGCTGCTGAGCCTGGGACCGCGCTGACTGAGGTTCTGCTCAAAGGACCAGTGTCCCAGTCGTTCTAGCACAAAATTACTCGTCGTTCTATTCTAGCACCAACAAACTAAAAACAACTCCACTTGTGTTACGTACAATGAAAGGAGATTAGAGATCCCGAAAAGTAACATTTCATATCAACCTACACAGCAACCGGACTTTAAGTTTTCTGTTTGGATGGAGCTACGAAGTTTTCTGTTTGGTTGGAGGATGAAGTTGGACGTAGAGACAGAGAAAAACAGACACACACGCAAAGACGGTGCGGGCGGCCCCGCCGGCGGCAAGGGAACTGTCGAGAGGATGGGGCGACCCTAAAAATAGGTCCCCGCAGGGAAGAGGAGTCCAGTGGTGACGGTGACGCGACGGAAGGAAGCTCATAGTGGCGGCGCAGCCACTCCCGGCGGCGGCGATGTTGTGTCCATGGCGACGGCACCGGAGGGAAGGAGGGGAAAAGATAGCGCGCGCACGGGAAAGAGGGAGGTGGGGGATGTCGTCGGTGCAGACAGTTGTGACAGGGGTGGACCAAGTCGGGCCGGCGACAGGAGCTCGTGGCGGCGCGACGGATCCGTCGAGGCTGCAGCGCTACGGGGAGGGGGAGCCGGAGCGGGTGGTGGAGAAAAGAAGGGGGTGGCCTGGGGATGCTCGAGTAAAGGGGAATCGAGACGGGGCTCACCGGGTGACGAACGATGATGGTGGCAGCGGTCTCGGCCGGACGTGGGGAAGAAGACCGTGGCGCGACCTCCTGTGCACGATAACATAAATTGGTTAGGGCGTTTTGCACGGCATGCCCAGGAACATGAGGTGACGTGGGTGTCGGTGGATGAAGCTCGTCGATTTGGCCGGAATGGCAAAGTGATGCGGCAGTGGCTGGCGCGGGCGTTGCCGAAGGGGAGGAAGATGGGGTCCTTCCCAGCGCTTTGGCTATGGGGAGAGGAGAAGGGGTCCTTCCAGGCGCTTCGACACTTTGGCTGCAGTGGTGGCTGGCGCAGGTGTTGCTAGAGGCGGCGTCGATGCTACTTTGCACGAGAGCGAGATGTTAAACCATGTGGTTCAGCCAATTTTGTCGAATAGAACCATACAACATAAAAAGGGGAATATTCCCTCAGACAGAACCATCTCATCCATAATTGTTTGGTACAATTCAGCCAACCAAACACTTGGATGACCCCATAACGGAACCATCTGGTTCAGCTTCATTCCACCAACCAAACAGACCCTTAGAAATCACAAAAAAATTAAAATAATATTATTTTAAAAGATAATTACAAAAATAAATAGCCACCCCAAAAAAATTACAAAAATGGCTTCCTGTCGCCAGTTCAACTGGCGACAGCTACCTATCACCAGTTGAACTGGCGACAGGGACCCTGTTGACCCACTGTCACCGGTCCAGCTACCTGTCGCTAGTTCAACTAGCGACAGGAAGTGAAGTTTAGAGCGAGGCCAGGTAAGGAGCTATGTACAAATGCAAGGAGGCCGTACAGGAGGCGGTCAAATTTTGGGTCTTGTTGGTGCGGCACACATTCACAATCGTCAAGTCTACCCTAAGATGCTACGATGTGAAGTACAGCATAGAGGGATGCCCTTGGTGAGTGTACACATTTCAGCCTAAATGGGACACCTACTGGAAGTGCTCCATAGTGGTCCCTCACACATACATCATTTTTGAGTCAGTGCAGTCCCACCAGAACCTATCATTAGGCTTCATCGCCAACCTCATATACAGTGAGATCATGGATAATCTAGATTTTGAGCCACGATCCATCATTCAGGGGATTGAGGCAAGATTCCAGTACACAATCAGCTATGCTAAGGCTTGGAGGTCAAAATAGAAGGCATTGGAATCAAAGTTTGGCACGTTCGAGGATTCCTACCACAACCTCCCCGGGCAACTCCAAGTCATACAAGACAGAAATCCTGGCACTCATATCGACATTCAAGATGCTGCGCATTCGAAGTGGGCCAATAAAAGGGTACTACAGTGAGCATTCTTCGCCTTTGGTCTATGCATCAATGCATTCTGGTACTGCCGTCCAATCTTATGCGTAGATGATACATTCCTGACTGGAAAGTACAAGGGCCAGATACTGACTGCAATAGCGACGGATGGGAACAATCAAGTTCTTCACATGGCATTCGCTTTCGTTGAAAGCGAGAACACAGACAGCTGGTTGTGGTTCCTAAAGAATGTAAGGATTTCTGTTGTGCAAGGCCGTCACACTGTATGTCTTATACATGATCGGCACGCAACAGGCCTGCTGCGTGCAATAACTCAGCTACAACAAGGAGAGAATGTACCACTTCTGTGGCCGGATCTGCAGAGTAGGTGGTGCATGAGGCACATGGGTGCAAACTTCTACAAGCAGTTCCGCAATAAGGATTTGATGAACTTGTTCAGGCTGCTGTGCAACCAGAACCAGCAGCAGAAGTTCAAAGCACTCTGAAAGAGTCTGGATAAGCAGACCTAGACGCACAGAAGGGAGGCAGCAAGAAGGGCCTCCCCAGGCGCTGATCAGGCCCTCGAAGCATTACGACAGCTACCTACAGATGCTCCTAGATTGACGAGGAGGACGGGGGTGCAGGTGAAATACTTCTCGGACTGAATTGAGCACGAGTCTAAGGAGAAGTGGTCGCTACTACATGATAGGGGTGATGCTCGATATGGTGTCATGACAACCAATCTAGCCGAGGTGTATAACTGGGTCATGCGCGGCGCAATGTGCTTCCCTTTGGTTGGTATTGTGGAGGCAATTCTCCGTAGTACGACAAACTACTTTGTTGACAGAAGCAACAACGCATCGCTCGCCATGGCAAATGATAGAGTACTCTACTCCGCCATGGTCATCAAGTACATGGACGAGAAGAGAAAGAAGGGTGAGATGCACCGGCCATTTAAGATGGGAACAAGAGAGCTTCGCTTCGAGATAATGTCTAGGGATAAAGGACGCCGTGGGACGAACCGCAAAAGGGTCACCCACGAGTGCACATTACGCCGTGGTAGTTGCATATGCACTTACAACAAACCCCTTCTTCTGCATAGGTCCTACTCCTATGTCATGACCGCATGTTCGACGGTGGTGCAACATCCCGGCCAGTACCCCTCTGACTATTTCACCAAGGAGGCGGTAATGCAAACCTGGAGTGGGGAGATGTATGGTTACGCTGTGGTTGACCATTTCACTAGCCATCCAACCTGGGAGCAACTAATCTGGGCTACGAACATTGATAGGCTCAAGGGAAAGGTTGGCTGGCAATAGATACGGTGCAAGAGGAACAACATGGACGAAGCAGAAGCCGAACGTCGTACGAAGAAGTGTTCCATTTGCAGAGAGTCTGTGCACACCTTCAAAAAATGTCCCACGAGAAATCCTCAGGACGAAGGAGACATCGGCACTCCGGACGTCATCGCGGGGACCTTATCCGGTCGCCCGACTTGAGGCAGTCCACATGGGGGACGTTGAGGTCGCGACCACGAGAAAGCATGGACAGTAGTAATATGTTATTGCCAATGTTCTGAATTATCATTTTGATTTGAAACAAATTAAGTGTTATGACGTTTTACTAAATGTTATGTAATATCAGTGTGATTTGTCGTAGTTTTGATAGTAATGGCAAATTCACATTTGTTTCCTTATATAATATGCAGTGCATGTACATGACCAATATTATGCAAGAGGTCATTTCTCCAAAGTTCTCCACCGTGTATGAATTCCTGGGCGTATCGCAATATCACTTACATTCCTACTTACGAATCATTGATACCTCAATCATCCTCACAAAATTCTTCAGAAATTCACCGCACTAGAACAACATATGACGATCACAAAATGTTATTGTGAGTCTAACAGATTTCGTACAGTTGAAAATCTATGAAAATCACAAATGCAGACAATCGCTTTAGAGTTTCAGTACATCGCCAGATTGAATTAGGCGATACTACTGACCGAATTCGACTTGTGGGGCCTAAGAAGGTCTCTGTCGCCATTTCAAGTGGCGATAGTTAGTTATTTTTGTAATTTTTTGGGACGGTTATTTATTTTTGTAAATATCTTTTAAAATAATATTATTTTAAAAAATTCTAGAAACCACTTAGCCCTACACCCTACAAGTACAAGTAGCCAGTATCGACAAGCAACAAGGAAAGTAGACAGAGAAATTGACTTGCTTTTTGCTGTCTGCTCGTGTGTGATGTGAAGACCACTAGTAACGTACATCGCACTTTTTTTTTCATGTGCTAAGCCAACATATATACTGTTTGAATATATCCTTAGGTATATTTTAATAGGCCAAAGCCAATATATAGCATGTACAAGGTGGGAACAAATACAAATAACACCCTACATAATATATATATTTAACATTCCCTCTCAAACTTATGGTGGATCAACAACACTGAGTTTGGAGAGGTAGAAATTATGCTGAGCTCGAGTCTGTGTCTTGGTGAAGAAATCTGCTAACTGAAGATCCGAAGGCACATACTAAAGAGAAATAACTTGGTCTTGCACCTGCGATCGCATGTACGAAGCATCCACTCCAATGTGCTTGGTAAGCTCATGCTTCACGGGATCGCGAGCAATGCTGATCGCACCAGTACTATCTGATAAAAGCGAAGTCGGTGCAGAAACAGAAACGCCAAAATCCGCAAGGAGCCACCGGCTGTGTGATCTCACCACAACAAAGGCCATGGTTTCAACTCACCGACCTCGGCCTTTCGAGCAACCTGCAGTCTACTTCTTAGTCTTCCAAGCAATCAAGAAGGAACCAAGGAAAACACAATAGGCAGAAAGAGACCGACGATTAGAATGATCGCTAGCCCAGGTCGCATCAGAGTACGTCTGAAGCTGTAAAGAACTGGAATGAGGAAAGAAAAGGCATCGAGTGAGGGTTCCACGAAGATATCGAAGAACACGAAGAAGGTGACTGTAGTGGAGCTGAGTGGGAGCAGTGGAGCTGAGTGGGAGCAGAGACAAACTGACTCAGGATGTGAACCGGGTGAGAAATGTCAAGTCGAGTAATCCCAAGGTAGACGAGGCTCCCGACATATGGCGATAGCGAGTGGAATCCTCAAGAGGCTCGCCATCAGTAGGCCGAAGGTGAACACCTAACTCCATAGGAGTATCCACTACGCGCTGATCAGTGAGACAAGCACGAGTAAGAATATCCTGAATGTACTTCTCCTAGGAGATATAGTAGCCCTCAGGCGTAGAAGTGACATCAATCCCAAGGAAGTAACAAAGAGGACCCAAATCAGACATCAAGAACTGCTTACTGAGATGCTCTTTCACAAAGGCAATGTACTGAGAGTCATCTCCAGTAATGATCATGTCATCCACATATAGAAGGAGGAGCGTCCGACCCCGTGGAGAGGTGTGAACAAAGAGAGCAGGGTCGTGATCACTGGCAGAGAAGCTGGCAGCAGTGACAACAGAGGAGAAGCAGTCAAACCAAGCACGCGGGGCTTATTTGAGCCCCATAGAGAGAATGACGAAGGAGACAAACCATACCATCACGGACAGAATACCCAGGGGGCGGCTGCATGTAGACCTCCTCACGCAACTCGCCATTGAGAAAGGCATTCTTAACATCCAACTGAGAGATGGGCCATTGGCGAACAAAGGACACAGCAAGGAGAGTACGAACAGTGGTCATGTGAGCGACAGGGGCAAAAGTCTCATCGTAGTCACGACCATGCTCCTGCTGAAAACCACGCGCTACAAGACGAGCCTTGTAGCGCTCAAGGGAATCATCCGAGCGGGTCTTGATCTTGTACACCCATTTACACGTGATAGGAGTAACACGCACAGGCAAGGGCACAAGATCCCAAGTGCTAGTGCGCTCCAAAGCAGCAATCTCCTCAGACATCATGAGCTGCCACTCAGGGTGAGCAACGGCCTCACGGTAGGTCGTAGGCTCAGAAGAGCAAAAGTACCAGAAGCCGAGGGCTGCAGCGGCCTGATGGTGTGACAATCACAAAGAGCATATCTAGGAGGAGAAGGCGGAGCTGGACCCAGCAATGATGGAGAGGGAGGACTGGGAACAGGGCCCAGCAGAGACGAAGGCTCAAGAGAGGAAGTAGGAGGCCGAGGACGGCGAGAGTAGTGCATGGGTAAAGATGGAGCCTCAACAAAAGAGCGGGAAGGAAAATCCGGTGGAGGCGGAACAGATGGAGCTGGAGGAGGAGTAGATGGAGGATGAGGCGAAATAGTGGTGGAAAGCTAAGAGTCAGGAAAAATCATAAAGGAGATCGACTCAGTAAGAGAATCCGGGCTGACAGTGGGGGAATGAGGGTAGTAAGGGCAAGACTCATCAAAAGTGACATCCCGAGAAATCCTCATCCTACGAGCAACAGGGTCATAGCAACGATAACCCTTATGCTCAAGAATATAGCCAACAAAAACACACTCAATCGACCGATCGGCAGTGCGCCACGAGGTGGAAGAAGGACCAAACAGACATGGTAAAAATGCGAAGATGATCTGACTGAGCTCGACTAAAGAGATGCTCAACAGAGTAGAACCACAAGAGCAAGAGAAAGTCAGAGGTTGATGAGAAAAGCAGCAGTAGAAACAGCCTCATCCCAAAAGTGAGGGGGAACAAAGGAGGCAAGCATGAGAGCGCGAGCGGCCTCAAGCAAGTGACGATGTTTACGCTCAGAGACACCATTCTGAGCGTGAGCACCAGGACAAGAGTACTGAGAAAGAGTGCCCTGCTCAACGAGAAAGCGACGCAAAGCAGCAGAGAGATACTCACCGGAGTCGGCCACGAAAAACACGAATGATCAATCAAACGAAAACGAACCATGGTGGCGACATCGATAAATAGAAAGAACTGGCTGCGCTCGGACATGAAGTAGATCCAAGTATAATGAGAATAATCATCAATAAAGATCACATAATAGCGACAACCCCCTTTCAAAATGAAGGCAGCCGAACCCCAAACATCAGAGTGAACAAGATCAAAAGGACAAGTAGAAATAGAATCACTAGTGGGATAGGGGAGCTGCAGCTGCTTGCCAAGCTTGCAACCCATACAATGTAAAGAGGTGTCCCCAGAAACAGACCCAAGAACACCACGACCGACTAAAGACGATAGACGCGAGCCACAGAGATGACCGAGACAATGGTGCCACTGATCAAAAGATGTAGTGGAGGACGCAGCAAGAGTAGAGGTAGTGGTAGTGGCCGACTGGCTGGTGGAGACAGCGGAAGGAAGATGAAGCCACGAGCTCCCAAAGACGCTATAATCACGGCGCCAAGGCCAAGATCAGCAGAGTCCCGTCTGGCGATCTGAACACAACAAGAGTCGACTCAAGAACAACACGACAGCCGTGATCGGATCTCGACCAACGACATAAATCGCATAGTAAGCCGAGGAACATGAGAGACTGCAGAACATGAAAAGAAGAAGTAAAAAGGGTGCATCGGCTCAGAACAGAAGGGAGGTACCATCTGCATCTGAATAAATGGATTTAAAAATCGGGGACCGCATGTAGTAAGGTGGGTAGAATCTGGTGTCATGTGAAAAGAAGCACCAGAGTCCAAGATCCATGGAGACAAGATACCTGACGAGGGAGGAGGCGGAGGCGAGGAAGACTGCTGAGAAGCAAGAGCGACGAAAGCGTAACTCGAGGAGTCTGAGGACGAGCCGACACCGAGGCGCCGAAGCAGTGAGAGGAGCTGCTGTGTGACGTTACCAGAGGAGCCCTAGCGAGAGAGGCCATCTCCTGAGGGAGAGGAACCTCCAGAGCCCTTCAGGGGACGTCCACCCCGACGACTCTGTCCCTCCTCCACTTGTAACAATCCTCGATATTCGTGGCAAGACGCCGACAAGAGGTGCAGTGGAGACCAGCAGAGAAGCAAAGAACCACGGAGAGGAGCAGGGAGGATCACGGTCATCAAGAAGCAAGATCAACCACCGGAGGAGCAGGAGCCGATGCAGACAAGACAGACTGCATCTAAGCCATGCCACGGTGATGAGTCTCGTCAGCACGCACAGCCGTGAGGGCCTCCACCAAGCTCGGGCGCGGGTGGCGTGTCAGGAGCTAAGCGCGCACAGTCTCGAACTCAGATCGGAGACGCGTCAGGAAGTCGTAGAGACGGTGAGCCTCCTGGTGAGCACGGAGCCGCACACAGCAGGGATAGGTCCGGCAGACATCCGGCCCCGGAGAGTCAAGTTGACGCCACACATCTGACAGCTTCTGGTAGAAGTCATCAACGGTGGCATCGAGCTGCTGAAGAGAGTGTGCCTGATGCACAACTGAGAGATACATAGCATCGCTCGTCGGCTGATAGTTAGCTCGGAGGTGCTCCCACATAAGCTGTGTCGTAGGCAGCTCCGCCACATCCATAGAGATGGTCACGGGCATGCCACCCTCCAGGATGGCGGTAGCACGAGCCTCGCCTCTTACCGGCCTTCGTGGCGTCAGGCAGATCGGTAGAGCTCTAGCGCCTCCTCGGCAAAGATTATCGACCTCCTGAGCCGTCTTATCCGCACCAGCAGAGGGAGCGGGCAGTGTAGGACGAGGCGGACATGGTTGCTCACCAGTGAGATGACCCCAGAGATGCTGGCTGTTGAGGTGGATCCTCAGGTGAACGGCCCACTCCCGGAAGTTCGTCCCATCAAACCGAACTGGGGGAAGCGGGATGGCGAAGGAGACTCCGGTAGAAGCCATCAACCCTTTTTTTTTCTTTTCTTTCTTTCCTCTCTTTTTTTTGCCTTCTTCTTTTAATTTGGTACCAAGAGATAAAAGCTCATGAGTAGGAGGAGGAGCACGACGGCACGGAGGGGGCGAGCTTTAGGGTTCCCTCAGCGGCAAGAACATGCGACGGCCGAGCGGCGGTGGCTGAGTGGCGACAAATGAAGCGGTGACGCGAAAGCAAAAGGAGTCTGGCATGCGGCAAGCACCAAAGCGGTCGGGCGAAACTCGAAGCGGCGACGGCAAAGCGGCGGGCAAGCACGAAAGCAAAGGCTTGCAAGGCGGCGAGGGCGAGAGGACGACCAGATCAAGCGCCGAGGCCGCTGGGCGGCGGGCATGGCGGCTGACGGAGAGCTACATGGCATATAAAGCGCGGTGGCGGTGGTGGCTAAGAGGTAGGGTTTCAAAACCCTAGCTCTGATACCATGTTTGAATATATCCTCAAGTATATTCCAATGGGCCAAAGGCCAATATATAGCATGTACAAGGTGAAAACAAATGCAAATAACACCCTACACAATATATATATATCTAACATATACCTCTTTCCTCAAAAGCCGTTTACTCGTGTGACTTGGATCGAATCCTTTTCGTTGTTTCCTATTTCATCGTGCAAGAACCTATCTAATATTCTGGTTTCTTAACCCATCATACAATAAAGCTACAAAGAAAATTTTTAGCCTAATTGTGGTCGCCAGCGTCATATATTATACCAGTTTCAAAACTTTGCCATTTTACAAGTGACGTGGTCTTCAACACACATTTGATCATTAATTTTTATATAAATATATATCAATAGAAATTATAAATCAACAATGTTTTGGAAGTATTTTTTAGGAGAAATCCATTATAACTTTCATACTACCAATTTAAATACGGCACACTTTCTAAAACCACATCTAATGTGGAATAGAGGAAGTATTTAAAAATCGAGAGCTGGTTGATTAGGATGGAGTGTAGAAGTATTCACTACTACAAAAAGGCTAATACTGGACGTCTCATCATAGACGGTTGCCCAAAACCATATGTATTATATGCAATCACAGACGGTTTTGGTTTTGCGACCGTCTGTGTTACTGGCTGCGCTAAAAACCGCCTGTGAAGAGGTAATATCACAGGCAGTTTATGTTGAAAACCGTCTGTAAAGTATCACAAATAGTTCTGAACAAGAACCGTCTGTGATATTACTAAGTATCACATGCGGTTTCAACAAACAACCGTCTGTGATACTTCACATACGGTTTTAATAATGAACCGTCTGTGATATGAGACCATATCACGGACGGTTCCATTGTGGAACCGTCTGTGATAAGTATCACTAACGGTTCCATAATAGAACTGTAACATGCTGATTTTTCTAAATCCTTTTTAAATGTGTAAAATAAATCAAAAATATTTTGTTTTGATGAGAATTCTATGTTTGGTTTGGTTGGAGAGGTTTGAGTTGTTGATACCTCCTTTTGGTATGCTCAGTAAACCTTCCTTTAGCATATCTTCTTTGGATATGTAGGTTTAGACCCTTCCTGTGGCCCAGACCTCCCCAGTGGTACATGAGGTTAGACCTCCCTTGAGGCTTGGACCTTTTCTCACATGGACGCATCCTCGGGTCCAGACCTTTTTCTTTGAGTTTGATTACTTTGAGTTTCTTTGTTGGTTTGAATCTCTTTGGATCAGACCTCTTTTCCGTTCAGACTTCTCTTAAGTCTAAACCTCTTGTTGCCTGGGCACCTTTCCATGCTAGACCTCCGTTCATTCGGAACTCTTGGTATTCCGTTGGAACTCTTATATGCCTTCGAGCCTTCTGAGCTCATTTGAAACTCCTTGACATTCCTTCTTGGCCGAAAGGACCTCCTTAGGGTCATTCTAATTACTACGGCTTGTGATCTCACCTTAGCGGGTGGAAGCCTCCTTTGAGTTGCTTTGACTCACGAATTTCTGTTGGACCATCTTGTGTGAATCTCCCCGTGGGATCTCTCTCTTTCTCGGAATTCCTCTGCTCGACCTCCCTTGTTTTGAATCTAACGGTTAGGACCTCCTCACTTTGAATCCAAAGGCCCGACCTCCCGTCGTTATTTCTCTTTGGGACCTCCCCCTTCACGTTGATCTTGGTCCGTTGGACCTCCTCCTGAGATCCAACCGCCTGACCTCAACTTGCCTTTAATCCTCGACCGTCAGACCTCCCACATCTAGACCTCCTTTGTAAGTCCGACCTCCCCAACCTTTAGACCTCCTGTCTTTTGGGCTTAGGACCTCCTAAGCCTCTCTGACCTCCTCAAAGACCTTCATGGGCAAAGCCTCCTCTCTTGACCCGATGTTTACAAATTGATCGCCCCACTTGCCGACTTGGCATTCTCATTTCTCCGCCACGTTAATATCTTGGGTATTTAATGCATGTCTTGTCACATTAAATGTATCCATATACGTGGAAGTTTACTTTGAATTTGGTCACTTAACCGTACCCTGACATTTTTCTTTGTTCCTTCCCATAGCAACATACATTGTCCTTTCTCGTACCTTTTGCCCAAAATAGTAGTGACACCTGCTCTGCCACTTACCAACTTTTAACCCATTTCTATACTTATCCTTGACACGTATATTTCTAGTTTTCTTCACCACCTTGATTACAATTAGACCAAAAAATTCTACCACATCACCTTCCTCCCCTTCTCCACCCTCTCGTTATCTTGGCTCTCGATCGCTGGCTCCCAGGAAAACTTTGTCGCTCCCCGACCTCCCTTCATCCATTGTTTCTTCTTATCCTGGTAAGTCCTTGGCGATCTCCTCCGCTCTTGTTTTGCCATCGGTCGAAATGGTCGTGTGTCCATTTCAGACCTCCTGTGGACTTCTTTTTGGGTTTCTAGGGCTTTTGTGTGAGGACCTCCTCTGGACTTTCGCGCGAAGAACCATTTCTTAGGATCTCTGTTCTATTGCTTGAATCACTCCTTTGGGGTCTTTTGCCAAAGACCACCTCCTCCTGGTAAGCCTGAACCTTTTCTAAAAGAACCATTCTAAAAATATAGACCTTTCCTATTGATTAAGTTTTGGACTCCCTCTGGGGTCCCCTCGGTTTTCTTGTGGTTCTTAGTTGATTCTTTACTTGAGTTTTCCTTGAATTTGCTCTCTTACCCGTGTAGATTGCGAAGACTCTAGGGAGTCTGAGTGTTCCGAAGAGGAAGAATCTCAGGATAGCGAGCAAGGCAAGTTGCACTCTTGATCATATTGCACTCAATAATTCAATCTAGTTGTGTTCAATTTCAAAGTTTAATGCATGCCTATCTTTACCAAGTTATTTCAATACCTGTTTTAAATTCATAGTTATGCCTACTTCCTTGTATGGCCACTGTTGACTTTGAACTAAACTCATTGTCACCTTTAGATTAAACTTGGGTCATGCAGTAGTGTGAGCCAAGACCATTTGAAAAACTTGTGCTTAGTCAAGCTTAGACCAAAAGTGTTGATTTGGGGAAATCTTTACCAACATGACCAAATATTGCTTAAAATGTTTTTACCATGACATTGGGTTGTCATGGAAGGATGAAAATGTTGCTGGGGAAGCAAAGAAAATGAAATTGGGTTAGACTGGGGCGAATTGGTTGGCTTGGCTGGTGCAATGTTTGTGCATGGACTCTATCCTGGCTAAGGTGGAGGTCCAAGGGTTTGTGAGAGTCGCCCTAGTCATGTGAGGACCGGTCTTTGAGCGACCAATGCCATGCCTATAATGGGCTATGCCACAATCGTGCAACCACATGTCTCGAGAATGGGCGTGGGACCAGCTAAGTAATTTGCAAAACTCCACCATATGTCGCCCATTGGAGGTGTGGGAGGTCTTGTAGGGCTAATGGTCTTTTATGACCTACTGTTCCCACTGGTGCAAGAGGGGGCTTTCCGCCGGATTGTGATCCACAGGAAAGTGAAACCTTAGCGAGGAAAGGCTGTGGTGGGGCAATGCATTGTAAAGGCCTTGTCATGAGCTCTAGACCTCTTACCTTTGGTAGTGAGAGGTGGCATTGACGGATGCCAAATAAACTAGAGAAATCATGTCATGTGGGTAAAGTGCACAACCTCTACAGAGTTAAATCTATTCGAATAGCCGTGTCCACGGTCATGGACGTGCTGGCAAAGGCTACTCAGAGTTAGATGTTGATTTTGGGGTTTTCCGAAATGTTTATCAAATGCTTTTTGGGATTTTATCCCATGGGTTTGGGCAGGAGCTCGGTGTCGAGGATATCCTTCACCAACTTGTTGATGAATGCTATCCAACTGAAAAATTGCTTTGATAAAATAAATTTTATCTAATAAAAGACCTGCTTTGGAACTTAGTAATGGTATTTGAAAGAAAATTGGCTTTGTGCAAATTAACCATGTGATGCCATCCTTTGATTAGCCATATATGCATGTCATTTTGCTAACCCACGGGTGTAACTTGCGAGCACGGTTGTTGTGCTCACTCTTGCTCATTACAATCTTTACCAGGAGAAGATCTTGGCAGTGAAGAAGATCAAAGCGAATAGGTTGTGCCTTCCACGGTTACTTCGTGGTGTGTTCACCGAATCTGTTCTTTTGCTCTTTTGTGTTCATGTTGGGCCCAAGGCCACTTTGTAACAACTCAGAATATTTTACTTTAATAAAGATGCATTCGGATATCACCACCATTGTATTATTCTCGAAGAGCTAGCCATGATCCTTGGGACTAGTTCGATTCACATGGAACCCTGGAGCAAGCTCAGACCTGTATGTCCTCACAATGGGATAAACATGTGAGGTTCTGAGGTGGTCCGGACCCCACGACCTCCTCCGGAGGGTTGCGGGTGGTCTTGGGGCGCCTCGACCTCCTCGCTTTTTCTCTCGATGCGCCGTGGCAGTCCGTGGGTGCTCCCTGGCTCCAAGACCCTCTCGGGTCATGTTCTCCTGGACCTCCTGGGAGGTCTTGGTGGACTGTCCGAGAGGTCCTTTGTGGACCTCCTGGGAGGTCCTGATGGACTTCCGAGAGGTCTTGGAGGACCTCTCGGGTGCCCTAGAGTTGGGTCGTTACAAGAACCGACTGTGATAAGTCTCTTTATTAGTAGGAGCCCGCTAGGGTTTGCGCTCTAACTCGTCACTCCCCAGCGCCCTTACTCTCGTCCGTTCTCCTCCCCACCCGAGTGACCCCGTCGCCGACGCCGCCATGCATTCTTCCCATTGTGGACGGTTGTGACACCACGGTTCACTGCACAAGACACTCGTACGATAAGAATGTCTTTTTCAGTGTCACCGTTGTGCCACAACTACGGTGACACTGCGTGCCTTCCCCTCTTCCTCCTCCCCCCGGCGTGCGCGACCCCGGCTACCTCTCCACCGGTGATGTCGAGGTAAGACAGATCTATCACCTATTGGTTTGTGCTGTTGGTATTCATGTGAACCGAGCTCCCCCTCCCTCTCGCCGCCAGCTCCCGCACCTCCGGATCAAGCTCCCTCCTCCCTGCGTCTCCGGATCAAGCTCCCAGTCCTCCCTCGCTGCGCCGCCGGCCCTGGCTCCTCCTCCCTACGCCGCAGCTCCAGCTCCTCCTCCCTCTCGCTACCTAGGACCTCCCTCGCGCCTCCAACCTCTCCAGCTCTCCCACTAACGCGTAAGTCCCCTTCTTGTCTTCTTGATGTTGTCTGGTTGTTGGTTGATGCTGATGGTGATGGCTATTGGCCAGAGCCCAGATGCTAAATGTGTAATACATACATACATGAAGAGAAGTGCATCATTGCAGAGAAGTGTAAATATGTAATACATACATGTAGAGAGAAGTAGAGAAATCATAAATATAAATGAATGCAATGATTGTGCACTTGCCGATTGTCAATGAGTGAATTCGTATATAAGTGTTGTCTGCTATTGAAGTATTGGGTCATTGATATGTATGGGTCGTTGTCCGTTGATATGTTATATTGTTATGAGTTATGACTTATGCGTATGTCAAGTGTTGTCTCTTCTATTGATATGTATGGGTTGTTGATATGTTATGACTTATTGGGTTGTTGATATGTATAGGCTGTTGATATGTTATATTGTTATGACTTATGACTTATTCAGAAGTGTCAAGTGTTGTCTGCTATTGATAGTGGAAACTTGCTTGGTGAACCATGGGCTGTTGATATGTATGATTGATGATTTGCAAAAATACATGTATAAAATGTGTTATATGTATGTTATGACTTATTGTTGATTTATCATTTTGTCAAGATATCATCCGTTGCTTCTCACCATTTATTTCACCTTTGTCTCGTAATCGTGTTCATGCTTGGCCTCCTGTGCACGCCCTACTATTACATTCCTAATCTCTTCTCTATAAAGTCTCCAAGCAAAGGGTCGCTTGTGCCTTTAAAACCGCATCATATATATATATATATATATATATATATATATATATATATATATATATTGTTTTAAGTCCTCACCACCGAGGAGGATGAGACAAAGCCCACGCGCAATTTCATCGAGCCCGCAAGTTTAAGAAGCACTACAAGTCAGACATCCAATTACAGTTGTCGATACATGATACCACTTCCCACGGAGTACTGCTGGCCCACTTCCCTCACCTAAGCCTGACAAGAAAGAAGTCATGCACCAAGAAGTGAATATTTTGCTCATGGGGCAAAACCATTTAAACCTCAACCCTCAAGATACTCCAAAGATTTATCGATTTAAATTAAGCTTCCACCGAATAATGGACAAACACACACACACACAACAGGGAAAATTTGACCTAACAGCTAGCTATTCTATACACTAAAGGAAAATAGCGAAAATAGATAAACACACGACCATGCAAGCAACTATAATCGGCATGCCCATTCTTACTTCGGGATGGTAAATAAAGAAACAGTCTTGCTATTTTTAAGTCGCCTGAAATTTTCTTAAGTTTAAGTCACTTGTTGTGATCATTGGATTTGTGTAGTGATTGGTGTGTCATATGATTGGATATTGATCCAATGGATAAAAAAGATAACTTATACTTAAGAAAATTTCAATCACCTTATGAATAGACAGTCCCAGAAAGAAATTCTTGGTGATGTCTTGTTAGGCTCCAGAGAGTAATCAGCATGCCCATTCTTACTTGGGATTATTGGATTTGGATCACTGACGAATCGGTTAGATCATTAACATTGTTTAGTTTGTCACACCCTATTGAATGATTTGGCTTGCTAGTGTTTCAACCAATTAACCTAGCCATTTGGGATAGCTATGTTGGGAAGGTGTTAATTTATGCCTTGGTGGATTCTTTACCATGGAGTTCCCTTTTCTATGGATTATTGGTGATCAAATATAATTGCTAGGTTTACAGCTTTTGTAGCATGCATGATTGATTGTTGGAACTATGTTCAATGGGTTGGAGGATTTCAATACTTGCAGTTCTAGAATTATATTGGAAAGGAGGTTGGGAGATTATGCTGCTGGATAGTTCCCCTAGCTAAATTGTTTGGTGGAAATTGTTGCAGTGTCGTGTGAAACTTTGAATCATAAGGATTATACTATTGACGGTGACGATGATTAAAACCTCTATGTATTATTTTAATACATAATAAAAGACCATACGTCTTCATGGTCGTAACCCCTAAGGCTAACGACCTCACTGGTCGTGAGGATTCCAGAGGTTACATAAGGGTACCCTGGTCGGACAAGGTCATGTACCTAGTCTCCGATCAGGTAGCTGCTCAGAAAAGTTATGAACTGGTATCTATAACTGATTCCGATTATATTCTTATCATGCGATGGATATAGCATGTGCTGTATACTCCATATCACACGGTTACATAGTCCTAAAGACGCTGACAAACAACCTCTATACGGTTAAGTGTCTCTAAGACACCTAACCGCAGAGCAGTTAGCACATGGTTAACTAACGTCTCGCCCCGACCAGTCGCAACGCTTCACCAGGGACGCCTTCTCTAGGAGTAACTGCCACCTCTTCGGAAGTTATTTAAGGGTGAAGTACAGAAGACCAAGGGGACAGGTGCAAGATCTACATCGACAACCACACTCTGATTTGAGACTACATCATCAGATTAGAGCATAGCAATCTACATGTTCAGTGTAATTAGGAGTAGTCCCTAGTCGGGTCAAGCACTCGAGGCCAAAGATGACGCCAAAGCCGTCCGACCAGACAAGAGAAGTACCACTCGACAAAAGCGCTTCTCCGGAAAGCACCAAGTCGCCACTTGGGTCAGGAAACACTGACTCATCTACTTGCAAGATTCTGGTCGGGGCAAGACTTGATCCCAAATAGGAAGAGTCGCTCGTCTCCTTCCTCCGAGCAAATCAGGACGTATTCGCCTGGCAAGCGTCCGATATGCCCGGAGTTCCCCGGGAGGTGATTGAGCACAGGCTAGCTCTCCAGCCTGACAAGAAACCGATCAAGCAGAAGCTACGACGTTTTGCACCTGATCGGAAGGAAGCAATCCAGTCGGAGATTGACAAGCTCCTCAAGGCTGGGTTTATTCGTGAAGTCAACCACCCTCAGTGGCTTGCCAACCCTGTAATGGTTAGAAAGAATAATGAAAAATGGTGAATATGTATCGACTTTACAGATCTTAATAAAGCTTGTCCGAAGGATGATTTTCCCCTTCCACGCATTGACCAACTTGTAGACTCTACTTCCAGGTGTGAGTTACTAAGTTTTTTAGATGCATATTCAGGGTACCACCAGATTAATATGTGTAAAGAAGATGAAGAGAAAACTTCCTTCATCACTCCATATGGCACTTACTGCTATGTTAAGATGCCATCTGGTCTCAAAAATGCTGGTGCAACTTTTCAAAGGTTAATGCAAAAAAAAACCTTTAATCCATAAATAGGTCAGAATCTAGAAGCCTACGTTGATGATCTGGTCGTAAAGACCATCAACGCTAGTGACCATGTTCACGATCTACAAGAAACTTTCAATAACTTGAGAAGGCATAACCTCAAGTTGAATCCGGAAAAGTGTGTATTTGGAGTTTCTGCTGGAAAACTGCTCGGTTTCCTAGTCTCGGCTAGAGGTATTGAAGCAAATCCAGTAAAAATAGCGGCCATTGACCAGATGCGCCCTCCGACCACGAAGAAAGAGGTCCAGAAACTAACCGGCTGTATGGCAGCGCTAAGCCGTTTCATAGCAAGGTTAGGGGAAAAAGGATTACCTTTCTTTAAGCTTCTTCGGAAACACGGAAGTTTCAAGTGGACTAAGGAGGCAAACGATGCCTTTGAAGAACTTAAAAAGTACCTTACGAGTCCCCTGATCTTAGTCTCTCCAAGATCGGGAGAAACATTGCTAATTTACGTGGCTGCAACGCTACAAATAGTTAGCGGTGTACTGGTTGTAGAATGGGATAACATTCAACGACCAGTGTATTACATAAGCGAAGTCTTACATAGACCAAAGGAAATATACCCATAGGTACAAAAGTTGTTCTATGGTCTCCTTATGTCTTCAAGAAAACTAAGGCATTACTTTCAGGCCCACAAAGTGGTCGTACCAACCGGATATCCCCTTGGTCAAGTCCTTGAAAACAGAAAATCATTAGGACGAATAGCAAAATGGGCGGTTGAGCTAGGGGCGTTCGACCTACATTTCATCTCACGAACAGCAATAAAGTCCCAGGCAATAGCAGAATTCATTGCCGAATGGACAAACCTTGAACCCACCTAAGGGCCCGAGTATGAACACCACGATGAGTGGACAATGTACTTTGACGGTTCCTTGATGTTAAAAGGCTCAGGGGCTGGAGTTGTCTTGATATCCCCTACTGGCAAACACATCAAATACGCCATCCAGTTAAATTTTCCTGCCACGAACAACGTAGCAGAATATGAAGGTTTACTGGCAGGACTCCAAGCAGCTCGTTCACTCGGGATTCGCAGATTACTAGTGAAAGGCGATTCTCAACTAGTAGCGAATCAAGTAGGGAAAGAGTATCAATGCTCAAGTACCAAGATGTCTTCTTATCTGGCGGAAGTACGAAAACTCGAAAAACATTTCTTCGGTTTCCAGATCCAACATATTCCTAGAAAGGAAAACTTTCTGGCAGACCAGTTGGCACAGATAGCCTCCACGAGGGCAACCGTCCCGCCCAGAGTTTTTCTCGAGCAACTCGATTCACCCTTGGTGGTCGAGCCTTCCAAGAACATGCATGATTCCTTACAGGTCGTACAAACCGCTCGTAAGAACATGGATGCTCCACAGGTCGTTAACGGTTGGCGCTGTCACGATCAGGGTAGAGATTGGATGACATCGATCTACAATTATCTTCAGCATGATATAATTCCAGAAGATGATGTAGAGGCTGATCGTCTAGCACGAAAAGCCAAATCATACACTCTGATCGAACGTACCTTGTATAAATGAGGATCTCACGGAGTGTTGATGAGATGCATATCTCAAACGGATGGTATTAAGTTACTAACCGAAATCCATGAAGGAGTCTGTGGAACACATCATTCCTACAGAACACTGGTCGGTAAAGCCTTCAGGCAAGGATACTACTGGCCAACTGCCCTTTATGATGCAAGGAATCTGTGAAAATTAAAGAACAATTTATTCGTTTTGATTCATTTCAGGTTAAAAATGGAATGCAAACCAGGTTTTGGGAAGATATTTGGTTAGGTAAGTCCCCTTTGAAGAGCCAATATCCTATTCTTTATAATGTAGTGAGCAGAAAGAATGATACTGTGGCAAAGATTCTTGGATCGAATACTTTACAGATTTCTTTTCAAAGACCTATTATTGGTCCTAAGTTACATGCTTGGAATGAGTTAGTTTTGCGAATTTTGAATTTGCAATTGAACTTTCAACAAGATGTTTTCAGGTGGAATTTGAATTCTACTGGACTTTTCTCGGTTCAGTCTTTCTATATGGCTATAATTGGGAATACCCGAGTTACCAATAGGGATTTCTTTTGGAGCATTAAAATACTTTTAAAAGTGAAAATTTTTCTTTGGTATCTCAAAAGAGGAGTTCTGTTAACTAAAGATAATCTATTAAAAACAAATTAGAGGGGAAGCAAAAAGTGTTGCTTTTGTATTAAAGAGGAAACAATTCAACATTTATTTATTAAATGCCCCTTTGCAAGACTTGCGTGGTGGGTTGTTCAATGTGCGTTTAATTTAACTCCTCCTGTGAGTATAGCAAACTTGTTTGAGAGTTGGCTAATCGGTATTCCAAAAATTTTAAAGTCACGTCTCCTCGTGGGAGCTAGTGCCTTATGCTGGTCTATTTGGCTTTGCCGGAATGGGGTTGTTTTTGACAAAAAGATTATCACTAATCCCTTGCAGGTGCTCTTCTCGAGTGGTCATTGGCTGGGTATCTGGGCAAATTTGCAGAAATCAATCCGTATGAGG
Organism: Phyllostachys edulis; assembly: GCA_036346405.1. Taxonomy (NCBI): domain Eukaryota; kingdom Viridiplantae; phylum Streptophyta; class Magnoliopsida; order Poales; family Poaceae; genus Phyllostachys; species Phyllostachys edulis. Next base: position 57,209,902 of record CM070567.1, on the reverse strand, counting down.
CTTTGGCTGGTGGGGCGCTATGTTGGAGTTTATGCGTGAAGCAAATTTTAAACTCCCATAGGTGGCGGTTTAGCCAAAGGATTAGCGATGGTCTAGTTTAAATTTAAATTTGAACCGTCCTTTGGTTGTAAGGCCTCAGGCCACTGTTAACTATCTTTGGTACCTTTGACACATTATTCTTTTTATAAATAAGGCTGTGTGCATTCTCGATGCAGAGGCCAGGAGAGTTTTTTGCTCTTCTATTATCTTAAAAAAAAAGTTGCCTATGTTACTTGAGATATGAGCCCCTTAACTATTTGGTCTTACCCTTTTGAAAAAAAAAACTTATTTGTGCGATTATAGTGTTTTCAATAGTGTTTTTGAGATATTTCGTGTGCTGAAGTTTATGTCGCTATTTTGTCAAACAAAATAAAAATCAATTTCTTCTTGTGAATTATATTTGGGCTTAAGTGAGAAGTGAAAGTGTATATTTTTATATAGCATGAATGCCAAATGATGGAGAGGAATTGATGAAATTTAGTGGTTATCTTTCGAGGAAAGTAAGTGATTATATAGTTACTACAGTAGAGAACCCTATGGTGAACAGTGAACATTTTTTTTTGTACGGGAGATTATGGTCTATGATGAGTTAGAGTTACTTTTATGATAATGTTTTATTTAAGATCTTAGTGGTTATTTAATGCTTATGGGCGTATGATTCCGAAAGTTCTCGGGCACGTGGTCCCGAGCGTTCTTGGGCGTAAGGTCTCAAGTTATGTGTGAATGTCTATTCTCGCTTTTGATATCTTGGTATCTTTATTGTAGCACAATTTATTGTAGGGTTTGATTAGGTAAAGTGATGCTGAAATTGTAAGTAATATTGGATTAAAATTAGTGTGAGAGGTGTAGAGGTGACATTCCGGGTTCTCTGTTGGTCCGGAGTGTTACAATTTGAATATACTTAGAATAATGTACTGTAAGTATAAGGCAATGTGAATTGTTATGACTTCAATGCATCTTACATTGGCATCACAGCTCTAATGCATTTGTTATGGGCACAAAGAGAAGTTTTAAACCTAGGTTGAATCCAATCTCGTGAGATATGGCAATTTCTGCTTTGTGTTACATTCCTTTCGATTGAGTATAGGAGGAATTCATTCTTTGTGAAAATATTAACCTGACAACAACTTCTCACAATGTTTGCTTGCAAAGAAGCAACTTCTGAGTCAATTCCGCAACATTGAGGTTTGATGCTTTACCATTATGAGATAGATGCAATTGAGAATTTACTCATCGATGTCTCACTGATATGTGGTCCTTGAATATACCTACTCATAATGGTAAATCCTCAATAATTCTTTGTAAAATAGCTTTGACATGGTAACGTATAGTACATCATACGGACTCATCTTATTCCCTGAATCAAAACGTATTCTAGGCTTCTAGCAATGATTCATTTATGCCTAATATTCCCTGAATCAAAACTTATTCTAGGCTTCTAGCAATGATTCATTTATGCCTAATCCATATCAAGTAGATCTTGTCGTTGTCAGAATTCTATTCATAAGTCGTAGGGAGGGACTTACGTCACCGCGAACAAACACTAAAGCAAGTGTTAGATTTCAAGCTGGTTTCAAGGATTATAAATTGACTTACTAAACCAAGGATACTGAGATGTTGGTGGTAGCATTCAGAGTAGCTGCTCATCCCGAAAAAGCACGGGCTGCAGTATGCTGCCGGATCTTCTACCGATACATGGATAACTGTTTGGACTAATGGATCTACCCGTCTTGATTGTTACAAAGGACTATGCTATCACAAGACAAGAGCCAAAAGCAATTAAACAAGATATTCGAAATCCACATAAATCGTATCGTTTTGCTGAAAACCAATAATCATATTGTTTTCACTAGAGTAATAGAATTTGCTGTCAAGTTTTCGTTCCAGAGCAGCAAAAACCCTAGCTAGGTCTGAGCAAAACTCTCACTTAACCCTAGATTTTTGGTGGTAAAATGTTATACTTAACTCCGGGTTAATTTGAACCCTCGTTGCTAGATAGCTGAAGTGGACTTTTCAGCATGCTGACATGGCGGTAAGTGGCATGTCAGTCAAATACCCTCTCTTTTAAGTTTTTACTCTTACTCCACTGGAAGGAAATTCTATGAGGCACCGTCCCACGTGAGGCCCCGCCTCCGCGCCCTTGGATCAGGGGGAGGTTAGGATAAACAGTGATGGAGCGGGGCCTCACGGTGAGACCCCGTCCCATAGCATTTTCTTTCTACTCCACTTGTGTCCACCACTACCACGGGTTGTCGCTTCACTACTCTAGCTACCACTTGTTTTGCTTCAGGCTCGGGTTAACACATACGGTGCATGCATGGAGTTAAGTGAGAGTTTTACTTATACAAGGGGCCGATTCTGAAGCTTGGGCAAAAAAATGCGGGGAAAATGCAATTTAATTACTCTTTTTATTTATTTGCACACATTGAGATTGCATTAAATTGGCTTTTGAGTTGAACAAACATGAGGTGCATACATCATCATCATGAAATCAGGACCTGTTTGGAACGCATGAATACAAAACATAGGAATATGAGAAAACACGTGAAAGGAATATGAATACAGTGGTAAAATATAGGAATAGAAAACCCAAAGAAAACGTAGGAAGAGATATTTGGAATATATAAACGATAAAAAATGTAATTACTAAAATTTTCTAATTAAACTCTGTGGATATCATGGGGATATATGCATGATCTTAGGTGATGAGACAATTGGCAATAGCATTTGAGTTTTGTTGAATTTTGAGTTTTCAGCAAATATCAGGATTTTCGGTAGAACCGGCGTTTAAAGGGTGGTACGACCGCGGAACGGTACGACCGCAAGTTGTGTGGCGGTAGTACCGGATCGTGGTTATACCGATTGGTAGATGGCGGTAGCTTATTTCCAGAGAGGATGTTTTGGGAGTTCTGGTCTTCATTGGAAATCAGAACGACCGCAGTTATTGGGGCGGTACGACCGAAGATCGGTAGTACCGCTGGTAACACGGCGGTTGTACCGATTGTGTTGCTATTGTCGGCCATTTTGGAGTTTTGGTTTTGGGATAGGTCATATCCTTGTTTATATTTGCATATGTGTTGCATATTGCATGTTTTCGCTAACGTGGGTCAAGTTGTGAAGAACTTATTCCCGGATTCGAGTTTGCTTGTCTATTGCTGTGCAGGTAGCTTGCAGGTCAACGATGGTCAACGGCGAGGAGGATCGGGACTAAGCTTGGAGAGCTGAGGTCCAGAACGATCAAGGATGCCGAGTGAGGTCAAGTGACTCAAGCATGGCGTGGAATGGATGAAGATGATCGAACAGGCGGTTGATCGCATTGATCAAGCGGTGCGAAGTCGGTCACAAGTGTTAAGGTGGTCCGGTGGGAACCGGATGAGAGAGACTTGCCAACACGATGAGAGCCGCTAGATCAACCCACACGTGGCGAAGCATGGATGTGTTTCGCGCAGTTTGGACTCGATCTTCGGAAAAGATCGAGAAGGGGTATTTTGGTAATTTTACCAAATACCGCCTTGGTGGCCTAATGCCAACCCACGGCGCAAGACGGTGTGTCAAGAAGTGGATTAGGTCAAGAGAAGTGAAGACGGCGCTTTGAGATGCGTGCGTGTGTGACCCGTTTGTATTGGGCTTTAACGGGAGCCCATTAGGGTTTATCTTCTAGATAGTCTAGGCCTCATATAAATAGGAGGAGTGCTGTTCACAGCAACCCTAAGCACTTCATTTGTAAACCCTAGTTTGGTTTTAGGGTTTAGGGAAGAAAGGAGAGGCTTAGGGCTTGAGAGAGATGAGTTGAGTTGTGTGCTCATGGATTGAGCTTTGTCCTCCATGGATGTAGTGGCGGTAAACCCTCTCAACCTCAGATCAATCTATGGATGATTCCTCAAGTTGAGTACTCTTTGTGTTCTTCGTCCATATTTGGTGATTTTGAGTCAATCTTTGATCCTTTGGTTTTTGGTTTGTTTCGTATCTTCTTCTACCTTGCTGTGACATGTGGGAACATACCTAGGGTCATCTAAATCATTAATCTCCCACGAGCAAGTGTTGGATCAGTTTTTTCGATTTTGCTCGGCTTTGAACCCTCCTTCGGTAAAATGAAAAAAGGTCAAAACTTTGACGTGGATCTTCTCGATCGTCACTTGGAATAGGTTCCTGACATCCTTAGGAAGGTGTGTTTCAAGTTTCGTGAAGTTTGGAGTTACGGATCAAAAGTTACGTCAATTTTTGATTTCGTTTTCAAGCTGTTTACTATTCATTCGCTTGATTTTTACTGTTTACGCGGTTCAACAGGCACTGTTCATCCGATTTGTACCGAAAATCGAATGAACCAGCGCTGTTCATCTGGTACAATCGGTACTGTTCATCAAGCTGTTTTTTGCGTTTTTGGTCGTTTCTTTTGGGGGTTTTGAAGGGGATTCAGTACAAGACTTCCGCTACGCTTATGTATATTGATTTTCATAGTTCTCATAGCTATTGGAGTCAATATCATGTTTGAATCCGATCAAAGCGAAAAATAGATAGTGCTCCTATTCACCCCCTTCTAGTCGCCTTTCCGGTCCTACAAGTGGTATCAGAGCCTGATTAGCTCTTCTCATAGATCTCAACCGGTCTTTGGAGCCATGGCAACTGACAATTTTTATTTAATTGAAGTTTATTTTACCCATGTTTAAATTATTTTTATTTCTGAATCTCAAATTAAGCTTTAACAAATCAGAAAAAATCAAATAGTGATTTTTATTTGGAAAACTTCGAAAAGGCCTGAAAATCAAATAGATTAGTTTTGAAATAATCAAAATTACTTCCAACTTAAAGTTGGCTTTTTATTTTTGCACATAACTATTTTAAATTTTTGAAAGATAGGAAAAACCTTTTTAAATACCAGAAGATTCAAGAAATTAATTACGTTTTCCTTTTTAACTTTAAATCCAAGAAAATCTCAGAAACTCAACAAATTTTATTTTTGACCTTTTTATTTTAAAGGAAACTTAGGAAAAGCAATAAAACTTTTCTAAAAAATTCAGAAAATTGAATAAAATAATATTTTATTAATTTTAAAATTGGTAAGAGAACTTGGGGATGTTACATGGACTAGGGTTGACCAAGAGTTGACTGATAAATGGGGCTTGTAGGGAAGTGAAAAGGAATTGAATATATGGCCTGGATTAGTTGGATGGCAAATGAGACCCATTCATCAGAGAGAGGAAACAAGAAAGAAAGAAATCCAGAGAGAACAAACCAAACCGAGAGCAGAAACCAGAGAACAGACAGAGACAGAGAAGCTGGTGTCGTGTGAGACCCCAGGGTATTTAACTTGTAATACTTAGCCATCCACTTGACTTTAGTATCACAAACCAAATATCTCGTGCCTCGGGAAAATGTATACATCCCAGAAGTGTTGTATACACACCCTTTTACAAAATCATGCATCGATTCCATTCAAGACATAGAACCAAAGCACGAACTAGATTAAAATAAAAGACATACAATATAGAGAGTTATTACAAAAGGGGCCGACCGGCCAAATAACAACTAAGAAAGATAAATAACAGCGGAAGCAAAAGCCATAAGATGGCGATAAACAAAAGCCATACGGTTTGCCTAAAACCCACAAGGCAACCGACCGGGCCGCCAAGCTAGTCGTCCCATCCACAGCACATCTCACAAAAGTGGGGCCCTTGGGGCTCCACCTCCTCTGCAACAAAGTTATTAAGCAAAGCAAATGAGTACAAAAATGTACTCGCAAGACTAACGTGTAAAGGTAACAGACCTATACTTATGCTACATACAAGCTTTATTTAATTCAAAGGCTTTAGGCTCATTTTAGCATAAAGCAAGTTTTCATTTGCAATATTTAAATATATTCAAAGCAGTTTTGCAATTTATTTTTAATTTGTAAATAACAATGAGACAATAACATAATAACAATAGATAGATGACAACAACAATCCTGGAAGTGACTAACCCAATAGTCACCACAACAATAGCATGAATTACCCATTCATACCACCCAACAAGTTTTAATTAAATGTTTAGTCTAGTTCCTGCACGACCTTACCAAGCATGTCCATAACCTAGGACGAGGCTATTCGAATAGTTTTAACCTTGCAAAGGTGTATCAATGTACCCACACGTCAGACCGCCTTTTCGCCAAGCTATTAGCACACTTCCTTTGGTATGCCAGCACAGCTAAGTCCAACGAGACATTTCCAATATTGAGTGTCAACAACGAGTCGCCCATATGGGGATACAACCTCCTCATACGTTGATGCGGAGTCATCAAAGATGCTCACCCCCTTATACGGGTGGTGCTTCTTGTAGTGGATAAACCCCACTATTGCTCACCCAATAGCCCACCATGCAACTCGAAGCTAACACCCGCCAAAGTACTTAGCCAAGAGGGGTTCCCAATACCCTCGTGTGGTTAGCATGCAAAAGCGCTTGGCTTAGTGACACAAGTAACTCGGTCCTTGGGGAATTAGGCACCATTCCATTCACACCCAACAGATCACACCAACTCCATTGTGCCCAAGTCATGAAACAATTTTGTTTTCATTTTTGTTTTATTTGGTTACAAAGTAACAAAGCACAAGTGCTGGACATAATGGAATAATAATTTTTGTGTGATCAAGGTCATCGACATAAGTCGACAACCTCCCAATTCTACCGGTAGCTAAGCATTCTAAGCATGACACCGCAAAGACAATAGAAGAGCATAATTAAATCACCGGGCTCTAATTCACTAGCGATATTATTAACATATGGTTTGTGGCAGGGGATAACAATTTAAGGGCAACCATGCAATAGGAATAGCTACCTCTAAACGATAAAGTACTTTTACACAAAAGCATGCATACATACAAGTTAAACAAAGTATTAGACTTTAAAAGTAAAGGGATTAACGGGATATGATCAAACTGCTTGCCTTGCTGGAGATGCTCACTATGCTGCAAAGGATCACTCACGTGATCAACACACTCATCGGCACCTAACGAAAAAGCGCAAAAGAACCGATAAGAACAATGAAAACCGAAAGGACTCAACAGTAAACTTCCTCCAAATGCTCTGAAATTTTTACAGCAGCTAGAGCATGATTTTTAAAGAATTTAGCAATAAGAACCAATTGATTTGGATTCTCAATGCAAAAGTTATGACCAAAACAAATCTGCTCAGTCTGGAAATTGCTGGAAAATAGAATTCGGTTACTCTTCATCCGAATTAAATTCTCTAGCACAATTTTCCAAAGAGGTTCTGCACCTGTGATTTTTATGGTAAGTCAAGCACCTCATGAGATGAATAACACCATTGAGTTCACCTCATTTGGAGTTATGATGCATGTTTTATGATTTTTCCAAAGACATGCAAAAGAGCACAAATAAAATGCACCCACAATTCTTTTGAAAATAGTGACATGCCTAAATCCTATTCTACCATTTAGTAATCTAATAGAGGAAGCCAACAAAGTTGGATTCACTCAAAAAGGATCTATAGAGAATTACTTATGTATTTTACAAGTTAATTGCAATGTTTAGAGCAACATTAAAAGTTAATTTTGAAACCAATTTACCAATCCATTTTCTGGAGCCGAACTCAACTTACAACCATTTTTAGATTAAATTTTGGTTCAAACCAGAACTACCAAAATTTGAATCAACTCAAAAGGAGCTAGCATGAAATAGTTATGTATTTTTGAAGTTTATTACCTTTTTCAGTTCACAAATAAATCCATCGGGAAAATTCCTAAAAATGAAACGATGTGGACGAGCCTGGGCCGTTGATCCTGGATCGGACGGCCCAAGACCTATCGGCAATGCGCGCTCGCGCCCGCGCGGAACCAGCGAATATGGGCCGTTGATCTTGAATCCAACAGCTCGAGCTGGATCACGCGCGGCACCTTTTGATCTCGCGCGCGCGAACGGGGTGGAGGTCGTGGGCCGTTGATTGCGAGATGGACGGCTCGCGACCAACGCACACAGCGCACACGCGAACTCCCGGGCAACCTGAGCCCCAGATCTAAACACGGACGGCTCTAGGACGTCGCTACAGTTGTCGGACTCGTCCGACAACACACCCGACGGTGAAGATGTGGTCACCGCCGCGACTCGAAGCACGCGATGCGAATGGATGCAGTGCACGGTGCGCAATAGCGATGCGCTCCACCGGTTCCACTCACACCCGCGGTGGTGGACCAGAGCGCCGGCGAGCCGGAGAGGGGTGGCGCGGTAGCACACGGCCAAATGCAATAACGAAGGAAAGCTCCGCAGCAGCCATACAAGCGGGTGCCCACGCATCTAGGGACTATCAAGAGGTACCTGGAGGTCACGGAGGGACCGAGGAGGACAGGGGAGCTCTGGCGGCGGAGGACCTTGCCGGCGCCGAGGAGGACAACGGGGAGAGGAGGACCTGGGCATAATTAACCGCACCGGGTCATCAAGATGTAATCCATAAAGCTGGGAGGTGCTCCCAGAGCAATGAATTGAAAGGGGGAGGTCCTTACCAGCGATGGGGAAGAATGGTGCTCCACGGCCGAAAAGGGGAGAAACTCCAAATTAGGCCACCTCTGAAAATGTCCAAACTAATCAAGTTAGGGTTTCGACCACAGAGGAGAGAGGCTCAAATTGAAGCAAAGAAAGGGAGAGGAAAGCCACTGGGACCCTGTTGCCACCGAGGAGCTCCAAGCTCAACAATGGCGGCCGAGGAGCTCTTGGATGATTTGAGCTCAACAAGCCGAGAGCAAGTGGGGAAGTGTTTAAAGGAAGCCAAGGAGGAACAAGAGGACCTCATATAGCCAGCGAGCAGAGGCATAAGAGCTAGGGTTAAGCTCCATGGTGAGCTTAGCCCATGACTCGGTCCATGGCTCGGACAAGGACGTGGAGGGGATGGGGGCAGGTCAAAACAGGACCTAGGGGGCGGAAGGCTGACCAGCATTTAATGCTGGCAGCAAAAGAGCGGTTGGGAGTTGACAGGGCTCTGCTCCCCCTCTGCCACGGCGCACGCGCGCGAGCCCGAGGAAGGAGAAGAACAGGGGTGGATATCGACCATTCGATAAGAGAAGGGGGAGGTCGCGACCCTTAGATCTGAAACGGTGAGGTCTGAAGAGAAAAGGGGAGGTTGCAACCACAGATTTCGAATGGGGAGGTCGCAGCTGCTAGATCTCCATCGCACGGTTGCGAAAAGAAAAGGGAGGTCGCGCGCTGAAGGAGAGAGGAGGTCGTGACCATCGAATCTGCATCCAATGACGCAGAACCGAGGTGGGGAGGTCTTGCCCGCTGCGCGTGACGCAGACAAGAGATGGGAGGTCGTGGCCTTTAGATTTACATCCAAAGGCGCACAACCGCGAGGGGAGGTCGTGACCATTGGATTTACATCCAAGGACACACAATAGAGGGTGGAGGTCGTGGCCATTGCGCACGATGCGATAGGAGGTCGTGACTGTTGGATCTTGATCCAACGGCGCACAACATCGAAGGGAGGTCGTGGCGGTTACGCACGACACAAAGAGAGGTCGTGGCGGTTGGATTTCAATCCAACGGCAACAAACAGAGGGAGGGGGTCGTGGCTGTTGGATTTTGATCCAACGGCGCACCACGATGAGGGGAGGTCGTGGGCGTTGCGCACGACACAAGGGAGGTCGTGGCCTTTAGATCTACATCCAAGGGCGCACAATGGTGAAGGGAGGTCGTGGCCATCGGATTTACATCCAAGGGCGCACAACATTGAGGGGAGGTCGTGGCTATTGGATCTCGATCCAACGGCGACGAGCTGAGGTGCGGGAGGTCTGGGTCGTTGGGCACGACACTGAAAAGGGGAGGGGAGGTTGTGGCTATTAGATCTCGATCCAACGGCGCACAACAGAGGTGGGGAGGTCTGGGCGGTTAGGCAAGACACTGAAAAGGGAGGGGAGGTCATGGCCGTGAGATCCTGATCTGACGGCGATGAACTGGGAGGGGAGGTCGTGGCCATTGGATTTCGATCCAATGGGGCACGACCTTGCGCGGGGGGAGGAGCTCGGCTGAGCTGGCCACGGTTGGTTGTGGCGAAGGTTGTGGCCGTGAGATCTTGATCCGACGGCGCACGACCTCGCGCGGGAGTAAGAGCTCGGGCTGAGCCAGCGAAGTGGGTTGGCTGTGGCGGAGGTCGTGGCTATTGGATTTTGATCCAACGGGCACGACCTCACGCGGGGGAGAGGAGCACGGGCTGGGCTGAGGACGCGGTTGGGTTCGACCCTCTTGGAAGCGGCTCGGACCCAAGGAACAGTGCCAGATTTGAATTTAAATTTGAAGGCTGAGGTTAGAGGAATTTTTAGAGGTAACAAACTAACTCCAAAAATTCCAAAATTTTAACTGGAGCTTCCTCACTCCAGGATTAACCTTACATAAAATTTCCAGAGGTTTTTGTGCATTGTATTTTTCTCCAGAAATTCATCAAGGCTGTTCTAGGGTTTGACTTACCTCCAAAAGTTATCAAATAATTTCTAAAAATTATGAAATTTTCCAGAGGGGTCACACAGCATCTCTAGAACCTAGAAAAAATATTTCCAAAGGTTGGCACAAGATTTGTGACAAAGTGGAATAAGTGTTTGACTTTAGTCAACAGGAGGTTTAGGTTTTTGAACTCCACAACTCTTGACAAGCATTATGGAAATGTTCAAGAGTTTCAAGATGTGAGAAAAGTTTTAATTTCTACACATTTTCTTACACTTGAAACACACACCCATTTATACATTTGGGATGTTACATGCCGGTTATGGCGCATGGCGGCGTTGCCGGTCAGCGGCGAGGCGGCTCCAACCAATGGGAAAAATGGAACGCTGACGACGAGGCGGAGATGATGACGCAGTCCAGACAGCGAGTAGCGGCGACAGTCGCCAGTGGCGAGGCAAAACGCGGCAACGGCGGCGGCCTGCATGGTGGCGCAACACTTTCGACGAGGTTCCAGGAAAAGGGAAGGGAACATGGCGTAGAACGCGACGACGCGAACCCAACGGTGGTGAAGATGAAGACGGGAGCTCAACGGTCGCGGCGTATTTGGCTGGAGAAGGAAGGTGGACATAAAGGAGAGAGAAAGCTTGGTTATCGGTGAACGGTGGATGAAACTTGAAACTTAAGTACAGAAAAGATAGTTCGGGACGAGGGACACATGATGATGTGAACGGATTTTGGAGAAACTCACCGAAGAAGCGGGAATGCGAAGAAAGCGTTTCAGCGTCGTGGCTCGACATGGTCGGCGGTGACTCAGTAATCTTCAGGCGATGGGGACGGAAGCTCGACGTAGAACGCGTCGAGGCGAACTCAATAGTGCAGACGGTTCGGCTGGAGGACGTTGGATGGCAGCGGAATACGACGGAGAAGACCTTCGGTGGCACACGGCTTCTTTGCAGTCTGCGACAAAACGAAGACGAAATTGATGAAACCGAAATCAACGAACCGATTCGGGGATTTAGAAGAGGAGAGCGAGACGATCGATATGACACAGTACTCAGCTTTTATATGCACCGGAGAGGGAGAGATAGAATCGAGAACGGTTGTGGTTTGAACGGGAGCTTCAATTAGTTTGGGAAGATGTACCGTGCAGTCCACCTGGCAGAGAAAAAGGAATTTCGGAATAAAAGAAAGGGCTGAAAATCAAAGGAGGCAAAATAAATAGCAAACGAACTCGAAAAAATCCAAGAAAATACCGAAAAATTCCTTAGAACACAAGGAAGCCAAATAACACATGTTTTCATTTAATTGAAGTTTAATTTATTCAGATTAAATTGTTTTAAATTTTAGAAAGTCCCAATTAAGCTTTATTAATTCAAATAAAATTGATGAAATTTTCCAGAGACCTAAACTACTCAAAAGATTTTTAAAAAGCCAAATTTTGGGACGTTACACACACACAAAGAGTACGAGGAGGAGGAGATTATGTGGTAGCCACATGGGCTGAGTCAGCGATAGATTATGATCCAATGTGGACACCACCTGAGATAAAACCGAGCTTTATTGGGTCAAAACTATGGTCAAACGGACAAAGAGGTATCTTTTGCATGATATTGACAATTTGAGGACACATTTTACCGATGGCATATCTCCTGCACATACATGCATTTGTAGACATATGCACACAGTGCATCTGAGCCATTCCTTTGAGAATCCACGGCCGTGGTATCCCCTCAGCTCCCACTTCTCCCACTTCACGAAAACCCCCCGCGCAGGACGTTCCTTCTCCCTTCGGCCTCCGCACACCAGCCCGAGCGTTCGATCCCCCCATTCTCCACCCGCGCCGCTAGGGTTGCTCTTGCACCACCGCCCCCGGCGCCTCTGCCCCCGTGTCACCCGCGACGCCGAGGCTCTTGCGCCGAGGCCACGCCACTAGGGTTTGGGCGCCGAGTCCCCGCCGCGGCCCCCAATGTCGCCTCCCTCCCTGTCTCCGCCCCCACGCCTCCCCCTGCGCCGAGCCGACGCCGCTCCGCCACCCCTGCCCGGCCCCGATCTGGCGACGGGTGCAGTGTGGTGGCTGACTTGGAAGGGTTTGCGTCCATGGGGTGCAGTGCGATGACGGCGGTACTTCAAGGCGGCCACCACTCCGACTTCTTCATTCTCCCATGACCCACCTACGCCGCGCTATCGCGCCCTGCGCCGCCCCCTGTGCCACCCCTACTAGTTTCTGATTGCTTCCGTTTGAAATAAGCACTTGAAATGATTAATTTTTGGTCAGCATTGATTTCAGAAACGATAACCTCTATGTTCTGATCTTCTGATTTCAGGTCGCAGAGCTCCAAATTGCAAAATTCTCCAATGGTAGGACATGTTCAGATGCTGCAACTACTCATTGAAAAAACTACAGCAACAGTGACTTTCATTTAGCTATGAAGTGAAGTTGATGTCACCCAATAATATGACAAGATAATTTGTGAAATTCATTAGTCCGTTTAGTTGCTTTGTTGTATGTAGTCCTTAAATTTGTAACAGACCAACAAGTTCCTTGCAGTATTTTTTTCGGCTTTGCTTCTTGAATCGAATGATGCCTCAAGAACAAGTCCAATGCTTCAATAAAAGTGTGATTTTCAATTTTTAAGGGCTTGGAAGTGATTATTTGTAAGTGTAGCAGTGATCTTACTTTGAGTTGTATATGCCTGAATGAATTCATACCGAATGTATTCCTAATGCTTGATATATAAAAAGTGAATACTATTTGTACGAATATTTTGCATGGAGAATGAGAGCGCGGTTGTGAATTACTGGGTGCTCTTGCTACTCGCAAGTTTGATTCGGTTTGCTCTACATTTGTGCTTAGCTCACAGCAGCTAAAGAGCTCAACAAGCACTACATGTATGAACTAAGATTTTATTGTATGGATGTGAATGGAAGCAAGGGCCACAATCAGAAAATGCAACATCAGAAAGTAATGCTACAATATCAGTTTTTTCCAAGTCCTCAAACTAATTAGTTATGAATCGATTCAGTTCGGTTTTTGCATCTAGTGTGGACAAACTAATGCTACAGTATCAGGAATAAGCTTACGCATTCAAGTGTCATGCATCACCCTTCACCCCAAGACATAACAAAACCCAGAAAGATACTTCTATAGCTCTTTGCTTTTTATTCTCACAATTGTCATTACAATAGTGTACCTTTCGAATACATTCTCAATGCAAACAATGTTTAGGGAAAGTCAAAACAAAATCTCACTTACAGATTACATTCATAACCTGAACTTATAAAGTCCATGGATGTGAATGGAAGCAAGGGCCTCAATATGTTCCAATCAAAACATGATATCTTATCCATGTTGAGTCTGAAAGGTAATTGTAACATGAGAATGTAATGCTACAGTAACAATTTTTGCTAAGTGCTGAAACTATTTGAAGCAATGTGATTGTAATCAACCAGTTTGCTAAGTTCTCATGTGCTACTGTGCATGCAAATTAGTCAATCCAATCACAGAAAGCTACAATATCAGAATCGGGAACACTCAAATTATAACAATAACAATTTCACAATATCTACTATTCCCAGTACACAATAACAATTTCAAATCTTCCAAGTCCTTTCTCATGTGCTGGTACATGCTCCCAGTACACAATATTGCCAACAGAAGTAACCCAATACATGAGAAGTTTTAAGCACATCAAGATTATACTGAATGACACTGTACATTGATAGCAAAAAGATGATACTGCTCAACAACAACCGAAACACATTCAAACCATTACAGTTTCCCTAGTTACGCAGCTAGACCAGAATCTAGAAACATCATGTTTCATACAGTCATTTGCTCAAATGCTCTTTCTGGACTGTGTGCATGCAAACTCTGGACATACATCCAGAATCCAGAAATATTGTGTTTCATACATCCAAATGTGTTCCAGATGGTCATTCACATTTCTGGATTCAGTCACAGATGGTCATTATATGAACATATGATCATCAAGCCGAAACATCTGCTGTTATCAATGCACACAGATGGTCATTCACAGATCTGATTGTCATTCATGCAGAACCAACAACACAATACCCTTGCACCAATTTATGATTCATACATATTTAGCATTGGGAATTTAAAACCTCATACTTCAGAGACATATATACATCAAAGAAATCACACATTTTATTCATTTCTGAGTGATAATTTCACAGTGTACATGATAATCATAATTTTTTGTTGGGATGTACAATTTCAATTGCAACACCATATACATAAAGATAACTTCTTCATCTAATGGAAGCACGTCGTCCACTACTCCAGATTGAACTAGGTGATGCGTGCAGAGAAATATACCTGTAAGTCATCACGAACATCATGGTAATTTCAAGTTCAGCCAGTTCACGATGTACTAATTCATGGGAAAGGATTCTGACCAATGCATAAAAACAGTACAAGATTCTCAAGAAGTAAAAGCATGATACATGGTATATGCTAGTTACAACATATACCTGATTCAAAGTTTTTCCTCTAGTCTGCTAAGACCCCTGCATAAGGAATCACACAAAAGCATGCAAGTCCTACAAAATTCGTTGGGTTCTATTCAGAATTTCAAAAACTTTTTTTTTAGATGAGAATTTAAGAAACTAGAGTTACCTGGAATGAGGAATTACTGCTGCCACCTTCTTCTTCATCAACTGTCAAGATTGCAAGAACTCCCAACCTGTCAGCACGGGGAGGAAGGAAATCCGAAGTGTAACCGGATCGAGCACAGGGAGGAAGGAAAATTGAAGTGTAAGATGCCAACGGGAATGACCAAGATAAGCCAGTCCAAAATCAATCGAATGCCTTGTTCATCACCGACAAAAGCAGACAATTGAAATCCAATGTACCTCGATGTTGGCACTTGATGGAGGGGATTGAAGAGGGCCTGCGTGAGGGGGTGTAGTGCGGTGCAAGGCTCGGCTCGGCGTAGGCGGCCGATGCAGGGGGCGGAGGCGCAGGGGCTCGGCGCAAGAAGGCTCGGCCGACGCAGTGGTCTGCAGGGGCCTTGAGCGGGCCTCGACGCCATGCAAGACACGGGCGAGGAGGCGCAGCAGAACAACCCTAAGCAGACGGGTGGAGAATGGGGGGATCGAACGCTCGGTGGTGTGGGGTCAAGGATAAGGAACGCCTGCTGTGGCGTGGGTCGTGAAGTGGGAGAAGTGGGAGCTGAGGGGATACCACGGCCATGGATTCTCAAAGGAACGGCTCAGATGCGCTGTGTGCATATGTCTACAAATGCATGTATGTGCAGGAGATATGCCGCCCATTTTACCCGGTGTTATAGATGAGGGATGAAAATTACACGAAATGAAGAGTCGAGAGACCAAATATATATTTATTCCTATCCCCTCCCCGTTTGCTTGTCAGGCCGGGTCTATTCTATTCTTCTCCTCGTCACCACCGTGTGAGGAACACGGCAGTACGGCACCAATGGGGATACTCATAGCTAATGCTAATGTGCTGATTTCAAAAATAGACTGCGTACATACATTAGAAATAAGTCGATTTAGCTATATACAACTATATAAAAAAATGTTAAATGAGTTATATTCAGCACATCATACAAAATACGCAAAGTAAGAGATAGATTAATTAGAGTTTCTACTCATGTGATGATGTGATGCATCACATCAACGTACTTGTATATTTGTCTATACTTGTATTTTAGTGTATACCGAAGGTATAGCAGGATTGGGAGTGGGTTCGTATTCGTGCTTCGACATACAACAAATGTACCTACCTGGCACAAATAACTATTGACACATTGTATGTACCACTTCCTAGGCCTTGCTAGATACATGCAAGTATATCACTTGCAACTAAAATTATAATTTTTAGAAGAGTGCAATCCTGTGCGTCTATACAAATGATCCCCCATTAACTAAAGCATTTGAACGAGCATTGAACCCTGCAGATCCCATATCCTAAATATCTACACAAGTGATCCTCAGGGCATCTTCAATAGTAGTCACCCTAGCTGTCTCTTAGCTGACATATCACTCAAAAATCTAGTTGGAAGAGAGAGGATGTTGTCTCTAAGGTTGTCAATAGATGAGTTGAAACCTTTAGAGACAACCCTAAAAAACAAGCTGTTGTGCATACCCTCACTGACTGCAATTAGTACTATTCATCTCGTCCGTAGTGTGCATCCATGTCATCTC
The DNA here is from genome assembly GCA_036346405.1 of Phyllostachys edulis. Taxonomy (NCBI): domain Eukaryota; kingdom Viridiplantae; phylum Streptophyta; class Magnoliopsida; order Poales; family Poaceae; genus Phyllostachys; species Phyllostachys edulis. The sequence goes on along the minus strand of CM070567.1, from coordinate 57,193,256 downwards.
AATTATTTACGATGCGAACTGATCGTTCCAGATTATTTGATATGACAACTATTACAATGTACATGCATCAATCAAAATAGCAGGTCTCTAGGTATTGCTAAGAATTCCCTCAGCAACACGAAAGCTATCTTGTAATTATTATAGTCATCCTTACGGCTCAACATCCCAAAGATCACGGGATAATTTTTTTTTAAAAAAAAACCTACTTAATGTTTAGTTTATGGAACGCAAACCGTGGCCAATCCATTAGCCACACATGACACGGGTGCCATACCGTTGGACTAGCCACTAGCGGGCAAACATGGCTTCCAGTTGGAACAAACTGCATGCATATATACACAGCGGTTTAACCAAAGACTATACTAGTATTTAGTGACTTATGTACACCAGGAAATTAAAAGCGGCTAGCTAGTAGTGTTCAATTGACGTATCTGCCTGCATGGCCACCGATCGATCGATCGAGTGGCAGGCACAGCACGAGCAGGGATAGGATCACCCAAATGTCTTCTCGCTGCTGTAGCACATGTAAAGGAAGCCATCCTCATCTTTGTACGACTCATACACACTCCCCATCAGGTTAGCTGCATGCAAAAAATACGTTCTTGCCCATTAGTACATACTGAAGAACAAACTTGGAGAAACCCACACAGAGCAGAACAGACAGGTCGCACGCGAGGGACAAAATCTCTGCAGCTTCAGCAGGGAATTAAGGAACAACATACAGATATATATGAATGAATCAAGAGTTCAAGACCAACAAGCTCACCGGTCTGGGGCAAAGTGTTGTTGACAAACACAAATAGCGCTGTTCCTGGAGACAGATGTAACCTGCAACGTAGTATGAAAATGAACTGTCCAACCGGCATGTCACAGGGAACCAGGTACCTGCAATGATAATGTACTTCTAGTTTCAGGCTTCCATAAAGATGCATGATCAATCAGCTTCTAGAAACATCAGGCACGCAGCAGCACATAGTGAGTGAAACAAAAACAAATCCATCTCTCACAATGGCCACATGCTCGTTCCTAGCTAAGCTACACATAAAACTAGCTACTTTTTTTTGGATGAACAGTACATCGCTATGGATGCCCCAATTCCAAATTTTATTTGAAACTGATCACAAGTTTTTGCCCAGTACATGCCGTTTTGATGCACAACCTCTCCTTACAACCAGTTCTCCTTGATAAAACTAGCTACTTACTTCCTCTTCTCCATTTCTGGAAGATTACTCCTTGAAAACCTTTCAGCAATGACCTGCAAACATAGATACAAACAATCAGCATAATTTTCAAGGGCAAAAAGGAAACGTAGAATAAAAGAGAAGGTGATAATTTAGCCTCACATCTCGTCAGTTTCGGTAAATTTCTGTAGAGGTGAATCACTCAATGGTTTAGTTTACAAATTGTGATTTTGTTTTAGTTTTCAAGATTCATCTCTGTAAGGTCTATTCAGTATTCACAAAATTGATTCAAAAGAACAGAGATGACTGATGCGACCATGCAGCAAAAAAAAAAGCACAAGACACTGTCACTAAATTACTCGAGATGCACCCAACCATTGCTCCTTATGACTTGACCCTGAATCCTGATTCAATCTGCACCAGACACTGTCTATTCTTGTACAATGGCAAATAATGAATGATCACACCCTACCCAATAGATAAATCAAAATGGAAACAGTAAAGCTGCACTCCATCCCCTCATCGATAGCTTCAAAATATTGACCAAACATGTTGGCTGTCTTGACATGATGAAACTGCCATATGCATAAGGACTCTTGTGACAGCCGGAAGTAACTGACACAACGGACAAATATTCGTAAGTCGTCTGTGTTGTTCAGCTATCAATACAGTTGGTGAAGTTTATTCCGTAGGTCGAAGGAAACTTTAATGAATCATAACATCTTCAGTCATATAATAATTATTTTTTCTGAAGCACAATCATATCTTTATTGGGGTGCATATGAAAGTTTTACCGCATCCAGCAGCAAATCAAGCACAGGTGAATACATACTAAAAGGCTGAATTGCTAGCAATATTTTCCTGTTTTTTTCTTCTTCTGAAAATCATTGAGACCCAACCACAACCACAGCGCACTGTCACTGTGTACAAGAATAGACATGAAGATGTTGCCTTGACGGGCCATTAGATTCGCATATTTCTTTCCTTTATTTATTTATTTATTTGAAGAGCAGGCAAAAGGGAGGGGAAGAGAAGGAGAAGAAGTGCCGTATCTGGCTTGACATACGGGGATCCTGCCGGGGTAGTTGGCGATCATGGCGGCCGATTCCTTGAGCCTCTCATCTGCACATCAGCACCGTCGTTCATAGATGAGATGAGCAGCGAAAAGAAAAGAGATAAGAATTCAACTAGTATTAAGAGATCTGGAACTGGAAGGAAGGAGCTAGTAAGCAAGTAACCCAGGGAAAATTCATTCTTGAAGGGTTTCATCCTCCTCCTTGTTTCTTCTCTTCTATTGATGATGAGAATCCAATCCGATCCGATCCAATCGGCCACTAGAAAAAACCTGGACTCTCTCTCTCTCTCCCTCCCTCCTGGAGATGAAGAAGAGATTGGTTGCTTGTTGGGGGTGGCAATGGCGAAGTAAGCAATCCCCTCTTCCCTTCCCTTCCCTTCCCTTCCCTTGGAAGAAAACGACGACACGGAAAAGAAAAGAGAATAAGAAAGAGCCCAATACAAAAGGAAGGGGATACTAGTGGGCCGGGCTGGGCTGGGCTGCATTGCTTTGCTTCTCACTCATTATTACTGGCTACTCCATTGCTGTGCCTGTGCCCTCCCTCGTCTCAGCGTCTCCACCCACCTTCCCTCCGCCGCCGCCGCCGTGGGGATTCTGAGGATGGCGGACTCCCTGGACATGTCCCTCGACGACCTCATCACCAAGAACAAGCCCCTGCACCGCCGCACCCGCCGCAACCCAGGTTCCGGATCCGGAGGCCCCACAGCGACAGGCCGCCGCTTCCACAATCGCACTGCCACCCGCGCTGCCGCCGCCCCCTACCACCAACTCAACTTACAGCTCCAGGTCTAATCCTCCTCTCCTTCACCCTCCTCCTCCTAATCTCAAGTCTAAACCCCCGCCAATCTAGACCTAGGGCTTGGGGTGGTGTCCTGCCATCTTCTCCTTCTAATCTGTGCCTTTTATTTATTTATTTATTTTCTTTGCCGGGGACGAGCTCAGGCGCCGCCGCCGTATGGACAGCTGACGGCCATGGCCGGCGCTGGCGGAGGGGCCACCGAGACGGGCATCAAGCTCTACATCTCCAACCTCGACTACGCCGTCTCCAGCGAGGACATCAAGGTACAAACTCCTGCTCCTAGTACTAGTTTTCTCAGCTATCTACGCTCTGCCTAAAAAACAACACTTATATGTTTCCTTCTTTCGCCTTCCCTCACCAACTCACCATACCTTTAACATTGTTTGAACAAGTACTAGCGCATAGCATAGTAATTCATCCACAGCTTCTTCCTAATCAACTAAAAAACTCCCTTTTTATATGGACTAGTGATTGCTTATGGAAAGGAAATTTTCATTCTTTTTATCTCGTTTTACTCTTACTGTTACGCCGTACCACTGTACCAATAAACAAGGTTCAGAATTTGTTTATTTTCCAGGCCTTCAAAGGAACAAGTAACTTCTCTTTGTTTATAGTCTCACTCTCCTAAAGCTACTCTACAATGTGCTGCTTACTTTGCTCAGGAACTCTTTTCTGAGGTTGGCCATCTCAAGCGTTACTCCATTAACTATGACAGGAGTGGAAGATCAAAGGTTTTCATCCCCACACTTTCGTTTGCCTTTCACACACCTTTCTTTTTGTTCAAATGCTCATAGTTCAGCTCATTACCGGGACTCCATTTTGCCAGGGAACAGCAGAGGTTGTGTTTTCAAGAAGATCGGATGCACTAGCTGCTGTCAAGAGGTACACCAATGTGCAGCTTGATGGCAAGCCTATGAAAATTGAGGTCATTGGAACAAATATTGAGGCGCCAGCACCTGCTACTTTCGCCTTCAATATACCTGCTGGAAACTTCAATTTTCCCTCCAGAAGGTTAGTAGCATCAATCTCAGACACTAAATTTTTTTCTCCTGAAAAATATCACCTGTAAGACCTTGCTTTCTCAATATTTCTGCTAATCTAAACCTGCTTTCTAAACACAGTCCTTACCCTTTAGGTTGATTAGCATTTGCATGAATAGCTAGCAGCTGGTACTGCCTGTTAGAGATTCTCCAGCAAGGTTTGTACAGTTTGTGTGGCATTGGACTGTCTCCAAATTCCATGCAGGGCAGGAATCTCCTGAATTTTTGGTCCCTCGTTTTTATTTAGAATCATCTGGAAACCTATTTGATTATATGCCGATGCTATTAGTGTCTGTCAAATCAAATGTGCAGTGAAATCGAAATTGAGTATTATCAATCACTGACATTGCATTGTCATACGAATCAACAATTTGAACTGTGGGTTTTTTTTACCCAAATTTATTATGAAGATTTTTGGGGTAAGTGACAAATCCAGTATTGAAATTTGCAGTGGATCTGGAAGAGATGGTGGTGGAGGATGGCCTCGGGGTGGAGGTGCATTCGTTGGGCGCGGTCGAGGGCGTGGTGGCCATGGGCGAGGGAGGGGAGGGCGTGTCAATCGGCAAGTTTCTGCTGAAGATCTTGATGCGGACTTGGACAAGTACCATGCGGAGGCAATGCAAATCAGCTAGATGGTTCTCGCATTGCCTTGCCTGCATTCAACACAAGTAGCTAGTAGGCCTTCCTTGGTCTCCTTTTTGTAGGAATAGATGCAAACATATATTAAATTAGATTGTGGGTTTTGGCCATGTTTTTTTTTTGGGGGGGGGGGAGTGGGGGGGAGCCAGCTCCAGTTGTGGTGTGATGAGGTGTACGTTGTGGTGAGAGCTGCAGGCTCGTGTTCCATTGTGGTGAGAGCTGCTCTCAAGTGTAGCAGGGAGGGATTAGAGACGACATGGTTTAAGATTTTTATTGGGTTTTAAAGTGGAGAATATCACTGCACATTCAACTGCACGCATGCATGATTGTATTTGCAGCACACTAGCTAGCGCGTCTGTGTAGATATATGAAGGTGCGTGTGGCTTTCTACGAGCAATGCTTGGATGCCCCTTAGCTAGAATAGGAATCGAGTGTGTTGAGTGTATATATAGGCCCCCTTGCGGGCTCTCCTCCCTTCCTCCTAAAAACCCTAGCCACCGCCAAACAAGCCCCCCTCTCCTCCTCCTTTCCTCCTCGCCGCCGTCGGTTGGCCAGCGGCGGCGGCTGGGCTTCTTCTCGGTGGTGGTGTCTGATCTGCATCGCACTCCTGACGCTCGACGTTTGTCCATCGATTTCCAATGGTGTGGACTTTCGTCGGGGTTGGATCTAGGGTCCTTCTCCGTCGGCTCGTCTTCGGCCGTGGCGATCCGAGACCCTTCTCTGCCGGCTGGCATGACGACGGAGGTGGCGCGGTTGGTAGAGATTGCGACAGCTTGGTGGTGGTGGCTTGTGCGGCGCTCGGCTCCTCCCCGGTGGACGGTTGTTAACTGGCCGACACGTGGGCTGCGGTGGACGTCACCTTCCTTCGTGCTGGCAGCGGTTGGCCGTTGGGGATGTTGCGGTCATCGTCTTGGTGATCTGGCATTCATTGGTTGGATCCAGCAACAAGGTCGTGTTGTGGCGTGGTCTTAGAGCGTTGGTACCTTCGATCCGAGGTGAAAACTCTTGATTTGGCATTCGTTGGTTGGATCCGACAACGACGTCAACTTGAGCGGCATTACCATCTTGAAGGCGCTACTTTGGAGCATCGGTACCTGAGCTCCGGAGTGAAAACTCCTGATCTGACCTTCGCTGGTTGGATCTGGCGACGACGGCGTGAGTCGTATCCCTTCTTGAAGGCGTCGCTGCGAAGACTGACCCATCATCACCTCTTTGCTGCGCAGCTGTTGTTCGCGTGTGGACGATCTCTTGGTTGATCCCGGAGGCGGAGCTAGTGGTGTAATAGCTGTGTGTATCCCTAGTTAGTGCAGAGACCAGAAGTTGTACTTCTATTATCTAAAAAATATACGTCCCCTTGCTGGGAAGGATAGGAGTTGAGTTTCGACTGCAAATGAAGCAAAAAAAAACAAAACCTTAACAGCTTCAGATTAGAATTTGGATTTTGGAAGGGCAGGGAGGATATGCATGTCATATATGGAACTTTTTTAAAATAATATTATTTTAATAAAAAATTACAAAAATAAATAGTAAAAAAAGAGACAAAAACGGGTTACTATCGTCGTTTGAAATGACGAAATGGATATGTCACCAATTGAAACAGTGCCGAGAGATTCCTGTCGCCGATTGAACTGACAACATGCACCTATCGCCATTTGGAATGGTGATAGGAGCATGTCGCCAGTTCAATTGGTGATAGGAGCATGTCGCCAGTTCAATTGGCGATATGCGCCTCTCACCATTGCTTTTTTTTCTATTTTTTTTCGACCACTCTACTTCAGCGTCCGAATTGCTACATAGCATCAACCAACTAAACTATTGCCACCAATGCCAAGCTTCCTTTCAATGGTGCCGTCGGCGAAGGCAACGGTGGTGGTTATAGTTGCGCTGCTGCTGCTACTCGCGGCGTCGGCGACAGTGGTGTTCGGGGCAGAACGACTACGGCGACGCCCTCCTCCACGAGAGCATCCTCTTCTTCAAGGGCCAGCGGTCGGGCTAACTGAAAAAGAAACAAGATAAGTTACACATTACAATTGGACGCACAACATAATAAGAAACAGAAACATACAGTAATAAGAAACAATATTGGCACAACATATTTCAGTACAATGTCATCACATTGTTTGTCGACAAATCACAATGATATTATAAAACGTTTCGACACAACGTCATCACATAGTTTGTGACAAATCACAATGACATTACAAAACATTTTAGCACAACATCATCACATAATTTGTTGACAAATCACAATGATATTATAAAACATTTATAACAACATATTTGAACAAGACAAACATTCTCGTGACCGCGACCTCAACGTACACCATGTCGACCTCTACGGTGCCCGCCTTGTGTGGGTCGGTCGGATGAGCTCCCCGTGGCGCCGTCCGGATTGCCGACGTCTCCTTTATTCCGTGCATTTCTCGTAGGGTATTTCTTAAATGTATGCTCGGACTCCCTGCAAATTGAGTACTTCGTACGACGCTCGGCTTCTACTTCATCCATGTTGTTCCTGGTACGCCGTACCTATCATCGGCCAACCTTTCCTTTCAGCCTAGCAATGTTCGCGGCCTAGATCAGTTGCTCCCAGGTAAGATGGCTAGTGAAATAGCCAACCACGTCATAACTATACAGCTCTGCATTCCAGGTTTACATCACATCTTCTTTGGTGAAATATTCGGAAAGGAATTGGCTGGGATGTCATGTGAGGGGACTGTTTGTTTGAGGCTTGTGTCGCCAATTGAACTGGCTATTGCTAGTTCAATTGGCGACAGGAGCCTCTCAATACTGTTCGAATTGGCGATAGGGCTACTGTCACCAAATTGGAATGGCGATAGGCCAATTTCGTCATTTCAAATTCAAATGGCGATAGTTACCCATTTTGTCATTTTTTCGACTATTTATTTTTGCAATTTTTTTATTGAAATAAAAAAAATTAATAAAAAAAGCGCCATATATGTGTGTATGTAAGATAGAGCGCGTGAGACAGACCAGCGAATTGTTGTGCTTGTTGTGCGCATATTTGTAAGATTGATTGATTGATTTTGTTGTGCACGCACAATGGTTAAGGTAGTGAAGAGGAAGAAGACACGATATATAGATAGGCACAATGTACAAATAAGATAGTTGTACGTGCATGGATCAGTGAGTTTGGAGTACGAGGTCGAGCATGTGAGCCTCCAATTGCAGGGCCTCCTTGATCATCTCTCCCATGCAGAACCCAATCGAAGCCAAGCAAACTACCGCAAGCTGGAGCTGCCCATCATCATCATCAAGCTGCTGCTCTCTCCCTCCGTCCTCTTGTGCTGCTTCTTGCTGTTGTAATACTACTAGTAACGCTAACGCCTCCCTGGCATGCTCAAGAAACGACCTCACCACCGTCTCCGGTGCCGTCGCCGCCTCCTCGCAACAACAGCTGCTATGGAGTCGGGGGAATTGTTTGCCGGCCTCGAGGTCGAGATCGTGTTCACCGGAGGAGACGTTCCCCTCCTGCTCGTGCGCCTGCTGGAATATTGCGGATGACTTGGTGATCTCCCCGAAGCAGAGGTGGTTTAGGGAGGTGGAGACGATGCTGTGGAAGCGCTGGACATCTGCTTCCGCTCCGTCTAGCTGCTGCTGGTGATGGCGCAGAGACAGAGTGCAGGCTTGTCGTGCCTGCAGGTACAACCAGAGCAGCTGCGCCATCCTGCTCAGGCTCCCCTCGATCTTGTCGTAGCAAGCCGCCGGGAAGGGCGGCAACCACAGGTAAGTGGGCTCGCTCCCGGCCTCCGCCGCGTATTTCCTGAGCAGAGCCACCTGCTCCTGCGCCACCGAGTAGTAGTCTTTCCATTTCCCCGAGGCGGGCGACGCATCATGTCCACCTGTAAAGCAGTCCCGCAGGGCGGCGAGGCAGCGGCCGAGCTGCGCTCTGGCCTTGCTGGACGGCCTGGCCGCGGGCTGGAAGACAAGGTCGGCCACGATGGTGCAGGAGAGGCCTATGAACGTCTCCACCAGGCGCGCGATGGTGAACGCCATCGGTGGCTCGTCGTAGCGCCGGCCCACGATGATGACGACCGACAGCACCGCCGCCACGCCGCCCGCAGGGCCGTAGGCGCGGCTGCGCTTGAGGAAGGTGGCCAGGACGATCCATGGGAGGAGGGCCAGGAAGCGCAGCTCCATCTCCGCGATGAGGCAGCCCGCGAGCACGCCGTAGACGGAGCCCAGGGCGGTGCCGTGCGCGCGCGCGATGCCCAGAGCCCACGTCGACTCGCGCCCCGTCGTCATGGTCGTCGCCACGATCAGACCAGACCAGAACCTAGCTCCACCATCGTATATGCATAATATATATACTAGCTAATTAGTGCGTGAAGGGGATCGATCGTAAATTTAAACGAGCGAGCGCATCGCATCGCACCGCATCGCATGCATGTAAGTGTACCCGTGGTCGTTGCTGAAGAGGAGCCCGAGCAGGACGGCGAGGCCGAGCGACAGGGCGCACTTGACCGCCGCCAAGAAGTTGCTCTTCGTCTTCTTCTTGGACGCCGTCGTTACACTATTCTGCTTTGCCGGTGATTGCTCCTCTGCATCGCCATCTTCTTCTCCTACTACTCCGCCGCCTTGTAATTCTTGAAATTCTCCATCTGACAGGTAGAAGACCCCATCATCGGTTGATTCTTGCGTCGCTGCCCGCGGCATTACCTTGGTAGTATCGAAGATCATCTTGTCTTGAGAGGAGGAGGAGGCCGAACTGCTCGCAGTCACTAGTTTCGGTTCCGGATCAGAGGTCTTGGTCGTCCCGCGAAGGAGAAGATCCATGGAGAAGAGGAACAAGTAAGGAGCCAGCTCCTCGCAGCTCTCTGGCAACGTCGACATCGTGCTGGAAATGGGACACGACATGGTGTAGTGGTGGTTTTGTGCGAGCAGGGCGAGGCGTGTTTGGTCTCTCATCTGCTGCAACCTGCAGCTCATCTCCGCCGTCGTGTTGGTGTTGGTGCTGGTGTTGGTGCCTGCTGCAGCTGCACCAGCACCAGCACTAGACGCCGTACAACTAGTAGTGCTTGCGAGTGCAATCTCCATTCCTCCGAGGGCCATCTCGACGCACTCGTGCTGCTGCAGCTGATGCGTGCCCCAGCAGCAATGTGATTTCGACACTACTGGCACTCGCTCCCACTGCGTGTCCCCCTGCAGCACGTACGCAGTCATTAACATATATCCATAGTTAGTGACTAGCTGCAACGTTACTGTTGCACGCTTTCCGATCGACGAGGATATATATATATATATATATATATTCCAGTAGTGGTTTTATCGATCTCATCAGTGCTAGTGCCTCTACTTACTTTGGCGTTTGTGCTAATTAATATATATCCTTGCCTCATTGGCCGGTGCATCCAAGGCAAGATCTGTTGATTACTCCAATTAATTAACGGATTAATTAAGCACGTACGCATGCGCTAGTTTATGCATGGATCATGGGCGTTGATTATATATATCGATCGATTACGCAAGCGAGAATTTAGCACTAGATCATACGCATGCATGCATGCATGCGTCATATCAGTTCTAGTCTAGTGTGCTGCGCGCCTACTACCTACTTACTTTGATGGCGCTTATGCGGCGGAGGAGGTTGCCGCTTGCCGAGGCCAGGCGCTTGGCTTCCAGTGACGCCATGCACGCAGCAGCCATGCACCAGCTTCGCCGCCTAGTGCTAGTGCTACACGCAGCAGCGTAGGTACCGTGCTTGTTGACGACGAGGAAGGCGTCGACGAGCAGCCTCACCCTCTCCGCCGCCATCTCCGCGTAGGCCCTGCCCTTCTCCGCCGCCTCACGGGTGGCGAGCCTTGGGCAGGGGAGCAGCACGGCGATCAGGGCGGCCGCCACCCCCAGGGCCGTGCACGCCACCACGTTCGCCGGGTGCAGCAGCGCGAACGAGTGGCTGGGGTGCTCCCCCTGCTTGAACCTGGCCACGTAGATGATGATGATCTGCCCCAGCGCGATCCGCTTCGCCACCGGCCCCGCCGACTCCGGCAGCGCCACCGCGAACGTGCTGAGCGCTACCACGGCGGTCGTGGCCAGCACGGACTCCGCGGCGCCGGTGCGGTGCGCGAGCCAGAGCGCCAGGACCGACGGGACGGCGCCCATGATGGTGGCGTGGAGCGCGCTCACGGCGGCTCGCAGGGCGCTGCCGAGGGTGGCGTCGGTGACTATGATGACGGTGACGACATAGGAGAAGGCCGGGAAGGTGATGTGGCGGCGGATGGTGGGCGGGGCGTAGACGGAGACGACGCCGACGACGGCGCAGGCCAGGGCGGCGCGGAGGCCCGAGGCGAGGGACGAACGCCAGCGCCGACGACGATGGTTTAGGTCGACGGCCGCGCTAGTCGACGCTGCTAACGGCCGCTGGTGCGTCGACGGTGGCATTGCACTGATAATATTGTTGTTGCTGGCTTCAGCCATATGCGATACAAAGCTAGCGATGCGATGCGATGCAGACTCGATAGATCATAGATGGCATGCAAGTGAAGGCACTCAGCTCACTCATGTGTCGTAAATGTACATATATATAGGGCCGGGTGACTTAATTGCATGCGCACTACACTCATCTGTCCGCTGACATGCGTATTGCCTGCTTTAATTCTGCCAGGCTTAACTTGTGCTTTCATCTCATCTAATTACTACTACTTGTTTACTACTGCATTATTTAGTATTATACGAAATCACGAGGTGAGGTCATCGTAGATGTAGATAGACAGCAAGCTAGCTAGCTAGTGCTTGTGTTGTATCAATGAATGCTGCTGCTGCCGCAAAGTACGGCCTTGTCGGTACCTTAGTGGCCATTCTTATTATTCCACTGTTTTTCAAGGGACCATAGCGGCTACTAGATACTCCCTCCATATTTTATTACTTGACGCTGTGTAGTTTAATCCATATCTGAGTAGCGTCGAGTATTCAGGTTCAGAGGTAATATTACCATACAATTATATCTAGGGCCGACTAAGTTACAGTCGTCTGAAACTTTTTTAAAATGCAGTCATTTTCTTCGATGTGTTGGATCACCATCTAATGGTTTCCGTTTTTATGTTGAAAAATTATCTAAACTAGACAAAAGCAAATCTAAGTGAACCCTACAAATACAATAAAAAAAATCTAAACTAGACAAAAGTCAAAATAGGTAAACCCTATAAATACAAAAAAAAATATGACTAAAAGTTACAGTAAAGCTGTGCTAAAATTGCACATCACTTGGTAATGTAATTTTAGGCTTAAGTACTGTGTAACTGTAGGCGACTAGGTTTTAAGAAAATTTCAGACGTCTGGGAGCTAGCAAAAGCGTTATATTTATTATACAAAAATAGAATAAGAGCTTTTGGCGCCTGTTTAGTAGTATGTGGTTAGGGGTGGCTTTTGGTAGTTCTTTAGTTCCAATTTGTCAGAATTTCAGATGGTAAGGCAGAGAGCTGCTTGTAAAAGCTCTCTATGGCTGAGCTTTATTTCCTTTTGCTGTTGAAATCCGAACTTGTGTAGCCTATTTCTATTAATAGAATTTGAGGATATCCCTTTTATATATAAAAAAGTCAAATCCATACTCAGTGGCGGAGCCAGAACTTTTCCGAAGCCTGGGCAAGCCCACGGCTACGGCCACGTCACGAGTCCGTGGTCGCTCGCTCATGAGCAAAGCCCGGGCTGGAGGGGCGCTGGCTCCGCCAATGATTATACAATTCATGCAATTATTTCTGAAGAAACACACGACATGGTATTCATGTACTGAGCACATCATTCGGTTGGCTCACAAGTCACCACAACTAGTATTCATTAAGATACTTGCTCTACAAAGTTTCTCATGATACAATTCTTGTTTTGACCATATTGCATAACGCAGATCGAATAAGATTAATCAGTTCTAGCTTCAAAGAACTCTTTGGGGGCAAAAGGTCGAACACCTAACATGCACAAAGCTTCACTCATAAAATTTGGTCATAATAGTTGGTGGCGCATTGCCAGAGACCACGGGCACAAGCTACCCATCGCGAAAGCACGACTTCCATGCTACTGTAAAAGCGTGGCGACATTTCGGTATGGCGAAAGGAAAGGCAGAGGGCGAGGCTCGGTGGGGCCGCGCGATCCGGGCAAAGCGCCGCCTACCATGCGTCTTGAAAGCGGCTGCCCGAAAGTAGCGAAACAGGAGGGAGGGTGGATGAGATTTATTGGAGAATGGCAAAGTGACAGAATTGCAATTACCGCATGTTTGTTTGCTACCATCCGAAATTGAGAGAAATAGGGAGAAATCGCTCACATCACAGTGCGCAGAGGGAGCCACGACCACTAGCCGCCGCCGCCGCCAGCCGCTTCCCGAGTCCCGCCGCCGCCGCTTCCTTCCGCCTCCGCTCCCTCCGCTGGCCGCCACAGACTTTCGCTTCGGGTTGCTCCCAAGAAGTCGCTGGTCATGCCTTCATGCTGCTCCCGCCGATCATTGCTCGTCTTTGCTCCCGCCGCCGCCAGCTTCTGCCCCCGGACTAGCGGCGGAGCAAAGCCCGGGCAAGTGCCCGGTCTGGAGGGCCCTTGGCTCCGCCGCTGTCCATACTATTGAAACTACAATTGTATTTGTTATACAACTCTAAATTTATATATAATTAATTTGTACCGTTATAATTTAGCGCCACCAAAATAATCACCGTAGATCTTTGTCTTTGTCTGTTGATTAATGAGAGAATTTCTTATTCTTCTTGTTTCACGGTTATTTTGGGATTTTTTTTTTTTTGCCCTCAAAACAAATGAGATGTCTTGAATATCACCAATTGTTTTTATTTACATAGATAGATAAGTATGTCTAAGTAAAGTCCTATAAAGTTATAGTATTTTGGAAGTATCATTCATATCAAATATGTTTTTTAATTTTTTTAAAACAGATTTCACAACAAAATTGTAGGTACCATTTTCATATGATCAATATATATATATATATATATATATATATATATATATATATATATGTGTGTGTGTGTGTGTGTGTGTGTGTGTGTATGTAGGTAATGAGAGGTGGGAGTACATACTCCCAAGGGTACCATACCATTTTAAGTGGTATGTGTATATGTGTGTGTGTGTATATATATATATATATTTCTTTTCTGAACATATTAAGCTCGTATATTTTGTGTACTTCATCTTGCATTTTTCAAGAAACTAAAGCGATGATAATCTAATTTACTCATTGTATGTGATTAATTATTACAATTTTGTGTGCCGGGTTGGGTACCGATCCATCTCGTGCATAGTGTCGGACCGTGTCGTGGTCGAGCCGGGCCAACAGCTGTGTGCTAGCCTATTTGGACACCGGCCACTAAAGAGAGATAGGCCCTTGTCTATTTGTGCCCATGCTCCGCGCGGCACTGGTCAGTATTTTGCTTAGGAAAGAAAGCCTAATTAAAGGTATAAGGACATGGAGAGGAATATATATATGCGTTCCAACTCAAGGAGCGAGGAAACTAACATATATAGGTGGATGCCATTTTTCAACCCATATATACATGCATGTGTTGACGTATGAAACCAATGAACTCGGTGCTGGGATGCGCGCGGCGAATGGATCAACCACCTATAGGCTATAGCTAGCAAGTGACGAGAGAGAGAGATGCATGGATGGAACGAAGAGGCCGGAGGGTGGCCGGAGGAGGGCGTCAAGGGTTGGCCGGCCGGGAATACATGGCACGCATGCAGATGCAGCAAGCAGATAGATCGATCGAGGTGACGCCGGCCGGGCGGCTTAAAGCACTGCCCAAAACTAGCTAGCAAGGAAATTAAAGGATAGGATATGCAATGCATGGTAGGAATTCCACTAGCTCAAAAGTACCCGGCCGGCCGCGTACGTACGGCTCGTCCCTAGCTGCATCCGTAACGATCGATCGAATGGCTTTTGGCCCTTGGGGTGCACGCAAGGGACGGACACATACATTTATATATATATGCACGCACGTACGCACGGCACCCCCCCACTGCGTGCGTATGCATACATGCACGTTGGCCAGCATACCTAGAACAAAGTTGGTTAAAGCAGAGATCGATGCTGCCGCTAGTGCACCATGCATACATTAATTCCCACTTTACAATTGCTAGCTCGATCATGCCAATCCCTGCCTTTGCAATATTGGCAGGTACCAACGTGTTCGTCAACAATATTGCCAGGCAGCCATGCATGCGCGCGCCTATCAGGCATGGTAATGAGTTCGATTGAAAACGCGCGTGTTGCTTTTTAATTCGGGTTGGCTTTGGACGCATGAGTTCGATTGAAAACGTCTTGGTTTTTAATTCGGGTTGAGACAGATAATGGCACTTGTATTTTTAGAATAATCTCAATTCTGAGGTTGGATAGCGGTTCCTTGAGAAAATCTTGTATTATCTCAGTTGATCTGGACCTCATTCGTAGTCTTTGTGATCAGGATGAAAAATCATTTTTAAAGAATAATCTCAATTCATCTGAACATTAATTTCTTCGATTCCGATGCTCCCTTCCCTTTCATTTTCCTTCGTTTCAACATCTGAGATGGAGTAGATCCAAATTAGTTCACGGGCAAATGTAGCTCACTACTGGAGGCGGGCTCTTTGCCGAGTGTCTGTTGCACTCGGCAAAGGCAGCTTTGCACTCGGCAAAGCCTTTGCCGAGTGCAACACTCGGTAAAGAGCCTCCGTCGAATCCCCTTCCGGTAAAGGCTGCTTTGCCGAGTGCCAAATTTCAGGCACTCGACAAAGATTTGACGCCGTCGGCGCCGTCTATTTTTTTTAAACCTTTTGCCGAGTGCCACAAAGACCGCACTTTCGAAAGCGTGTTTTTATTTTTTTTAAAATTTTCTTTGCCGAGTGCAATGGGCATTGCACTCGACAAAGCGTGTTTTTTTTTTTTAAATTTTCTTTGCGAGTGCAATGGGCATTGCACTTTCGAAAGCGCGTGTTTTTTTTTTTAAAATTTTCTTTGCCGAGTGCAATGGTCATTGCACTCGGCAAAGCGTGTTTTTTATTTTTTTTAAATTTTCTTTGCCGAGTGCAATGGTCATTGCACTCGGCAAAGCCACCTCTAAAATTCCTTTTTTTTGGTTTTTGCTTTTCCATTTAAACAACAATGCATATATATATAATAGAAACCACAATTCAACAAAATAAATTACAAACCACATTTATATATTACAAACGACCAAATTTGTCCGAAATCCACAATTTATTACAAACCACAAGTTCATAGTCCACAAGTTCACAAGTTCGATACATAGAAACTACTCATAAGCGGCTCACGGCGATCAAGCCCAACAGGCGATCCCGCGACGGTCCGGGTGCGGATGGCCCGACTTGCGATGCCGGCGACCCTCCGACCTGGTTCGACGCCGCCCCCGATGTCCGCTGCACAAAAAAGAAGATATTGCACATGAGTGACAAGATAAAAATGTAAGGAGTTTAAAGAAAAGTTGAAAATTTCGTATATCTCTCGCACGGGACGCTTCCAAACTCAAAGAAAAAACGCTTCACGAAGGTCGACAACCACATTTCGACGCGAAGGCCGTCACATCAACTAACCCGCACGAAGGCCCACACATCAACAAATCCGCACGAAGGCCATCTCTAGGTTTGACACTAAGCATGAGCACGTAAAGTAAAACATACTCACCGGAGTAGACGTGGTGGTGGGCGTGGTGCAAGCAGTGTAGTGGGATCTGCCAACCTTGTTGCTCCCCAAGTTGTTGCACGAACTCGAGCAAACCTTCTTGCTGGGCCTCAACAGACTTGTAGCCTCGACGCTTTCGGCCTCCCGCTTCCGGCCCGCTCGGCTTCTGGGCCTCTCTTTGGGCCGGTTGTTTTGCAGACTTCGACCGCAACATTTGACCCCAATGTTTCAATATTGCGAGCTAAGGAACGTAAAAGTCAAAGAACGACGAATGAAACCGAATACTTACCGGTGCCGCCATCGTTGTCGGCCGTTGGCTTATGGGCACGCTAGAGCTCGTGCTCGCGCCGCTCGAGGCGGTTCGAGGAGGAGTAGAGCCCGTGTTGAGGACGCTGTCGCCAAGCCGTAACCGCCCATGCTTCTTGCCTTCCCCACCCGCATCACGATCTCAGATCAAGGCGCCCTCGGTCCTCGGATCGTAGGCGGCCAGAGATCGACCTTGCCGCCTCGTGTAAGAAGTGAGGCGGTGTGGACGCCGGAGTTGGTGTACGCCTCTGGGCCCGTGATCCGGTTGTACTCGATGTTGGACCTTGCCGCCCATGTGGGCGAGAGCAACGCCGTGAGTTGGCCAATTGGTGGCCACCGTCGCGCCGATCGCGAGAAAGACAACAACATGTGGTTAGAAATCATGCACTGAGCGCGGCTAGATTAGACAAATGGTGCAGACTTACATATGTCTTTGCATACTTGCCGAGGTCGGCGCCGCCTCGATGGTGAGGGCACTGCATCGGCCTTCGCTGGTCGCTTTCTCCTGGTGCCCTTCGCCATCCGCGTCCGACCATTTCTCCACTATAGCGACCAAAGAATCGGGGTGGGTGGCGCACCACTTGAATCGCCTACAAGCCATCAAGATCAAATTAGGCATAGTTAATCTCAAAATAAATCAACAGAGATGTTTTCTATTTACCTGTAGGTACTGCTCCCTTGTCAGAATCTCTGTCTGTCTCCTCGCCTGTGTTTTGTTGATTCTTCTATTACGGTAGGTGGCGTTGTAGTCAACGTGCGCCTGGATCCCATATCATTACATCTCAGTGCACCACAGAGGTCACAATTGTTATCTTCTCCTTTATCAAGTATGCTCCGAAACTATGTGATGAAAGGTAGAAACAGACCTCTATCTACATTGTCAACATCATTACATTTGACAAAACTCCAACCAAACAACTTTTTTCTTTTGATAGCTATGAATGTTTTTCAAGGAGTTATCATGCCAAACTACTTTGACAAGGACCATCGCTTATTTTTTTCATCTACTTAATCGACCACAAAAACATCTTGCCACAAGATCCCATATCACCTTCGCTTTATGCTTCTTATCATTAGCATTTTGCATTCATCAAGAGTAAAAAACTTTGGTTGCTCATTGCTTCAAAAGACAAGTCATAATGAAGCAACTTGCAAGGGATTCTTTAACTCAAGGAACATGAACTTTGATCAATGATTAGGAAGATGGAGAGATGACCATCATTTTCTTCTTTCCTTCACAATAAATTAACTCATCTAACTGTACCAAGTTGCCCAAAACAAACAAAGAAAACATAGTGGATAAAAATTACCTCGGGAGGATTGAGGAGTCGGGCGGCGCGAGGGGCGGATCGGCGCGGCTGGTCAAGCGAGGAGCCGAGGACCGAGGGAGCGGGCAGAGCGAGCCAAGCGCGAGCGAGGACCGAGGGGAGCCGGAGCGGGCTGGGCGCGAGCGAGATGAGGAGCTCACCGGCGTGGAGGAGGCGGCTCGGCACTGGTGGCGAGCCCGCCGGGCGGAGCCGGGCCGGATCCGGCCGAAGGAGGAGGAGCCGGGCGAGCTGAGCGGCGGAGGGAGGAGCCGAGTGGAGGTGGTGGCGGGAGCGGGCGCCACGGAGGAAGGAGGAGGCCGGGCGCGACGGGCCGAGCCGACGAATTGCTGCCAAGGAGAGGAGACGGCGAGGAGACGGGGGTGGAAGAAGGAAGAAGCCATCGTTGCTTATATCGAGGGACCTTTAGTCGGGCGGTAGATACCAACGGACTAAAGACCTTTAGTCCCGGTGGTATCTGGATCGGACTAAAGGTGGACCTTAGTCCCGGGTGGTGCCTGACGGGACTAAAGGTTTTATGCTGGACATATTTTTGAGAGAACCTTTAGTCCCGGTGTGTGGACCTTTAGTCCCAAGTCTACGGACCGGGACTAAAGTCGGACCTTTAGTCCCGGGTGGTGCCACGGCAGGGACTAAAGGTTTTTGGGGACATATTTTCCAGAGAACCTTTAGTCCCGGTGTGTGACCTTTAGTCCCAAGCAGACACGGACCGACTAAAGGTCCCCACTATTCGATTCCGCCACAGCCACAGTTTGGGTTTTGTATTAAGTTTATTTGTATAAATATGCTAATTCTTGTTAAATGCATAGTAAATTAAATACTAGGCATAAATTTTTTAAAAATAATAGTTGCATTTCCTTTTATCTTATTGACATTTCAAACGACTTTTATAGTGACCACAAGCTAGGAAGTGAAGAGCCAACTATAAACAAAATGAAGGGCTCAAACCACAAGTGAATTTCATTTGAAGGCATAAATACTTGCTAAAAAAATTTCAAGTCATTTTTACACCGTGGAGAAGACATGCTTCACAGAGTACATGTGTCCTTTATCGAATAGGAATTTCATTTGAAACGATAAAAACAAGAAAAATATGATAGAAACATCTGAAGTTACAATTATTACATAAAATCTCTAATACACACTATTTATTAAACATCACTATATATCAAGCGGCACAAGTGGTGAACTTCTTCTTGACGTATGACCCTTGGTTATGATCATGCCGTAACCATGGAGTGTCCTCGGCATTTAGCAGGATGCTTGGGTCTTTGGTCACACTGAAGGGCGGGATTCGGTCATCCCTTTCATAATCTTCTGACTTGTCTGACTTGTCCTCAATTCCCACGATGTTTCTTTTCCCTGAAAGAACTATGTGGCGCTTTTGGCTCATTGGTTGATTTGTCATCGCTTTCCCCTCTCTTGGGTTTTGTAGACATGTCTTTCACATAGAACACCTGATTCACATCAGCAGCAAGGACGAATGGTTCGTCTTTGTACCCAATATTGTTGAGGTCCACTGTTGTCATTCCATACTCCTTGTCGACTGTTACCCCGCCTCCGGTCATCTTCACCCATTGGCACTGGAACAAAGGGACTTTAAAATTAGGTGCGTAGTCTAGTTCCCAAATCTCCTCTATGCGGCCATAATATGTTTGCCTCTTTCCATTTGGGTCTGTCATGATATTAAAGAAGGATGGAGGGAACACCAACTCAAAGCTGACAAAACATTGAACCACATCATTCTGTAGAGTAGCTAGTTCCATTGGATTGATTGCCTTCGAGAAATTGTATTGAGGAATGCACATAGCTTCACGGTGGCTGACGTACATGTGGAGGTAGAATTCTCTTAAAGCAACCTAAGCAATTGCGTATAAGCACGTGGCGCTCATGGGACTTTAAGTGTAGGAATTTCTTCTCCGCACATTTATTATACGCTTTATATTGGAGGAGAATCCAGATGGGACCTTGATGTTTAGGCATTCAAACATGCTTTCCTTCTCTTCTTTGCTAAGAGTGAAGCTAGCGGTGTCTTAAGTAATGGCGCCCATCGTCTGCCTTCTCTCGATGCGAGTTGTCTCGTTCTTTCATGCGCCGCAAGTCCTGTCGTGCTTCGAGTGAATCCTTAGACTTTCCATACACATCCATGAATCCTAGCGAGTTCACACAAAGATTCTTTGTCGTGCATCACATCGATCGCGTTGCGGACCTCTAGGACTTGCCAATAGGGTAGCTCCCAAAATATGGACTTCTTCTTCCACATGGGTGCGTGTCCTTAGCATCTTTCGAACAGGTTCGCGCCTTGTCCCTTTCCAAAGACTACTTGCACATCCTTGACCATATCAAGTACATCCTCCCGCCCGGTTATGCGAGGCTTGGTTCGTGTTCGCCTTACCGTTAAAATGCTTGCCTTTCTTTCTTAGTTGGTGATTCATAGGAAGAAAACGACGATGGCCAAGGTACACGACCTTTCGACATTTTTTCAAATATATACCGCCAATGTCATCAAAACATTGTGTGCATGCATTGTATCCCTTGTTTGTCCGTCTCCGAAGATTACTTAGAGCAGCCAATCATTGATTGTTACGAACAACAATGCTCGCAGTCGAAGTGTTCCTGCTTGTACTCATCCCACACACGCACACCCGGTTTGCTCCATAAAAGCAGGAGTTCCTCAACTAATGGCCTCGTAGACATCGATGTCGTTGCTGTGTTGCCTCGGGCCTTGGATGAGCACCGGCATCATAATGAACTTCCGCTTCATGCATAACCATGGAGGAAGGTTGTAGATACATAGAGTAATGTGCCAAGTGCTATGACTAGTGCTCGTCCCCAAAAGGATTCATACCATCCGCATTAAAGCGAACCTTAGGTTTCTTGGCCATCTGCAAACTCCGGAATTCTCTCGCCTATTGCTCTCCACCGGGACCCATCGCCAGGTGTCTCAACATGTTGTCTACCTTACGGTCTTCTTTGTGCCATCGCGACAACTTTGCATGGTCCTTGTTTATGAACAGACGCTTTGAGCGTGGTATTATAGGAGCATACCACATAACCTTGGCGAGGATTTTCTTCCCGACGTTCTTCGCCTCAACATCGCCAGGTCATCTCGCCGATCTTATACCGCGACGCTTTGCATACGGGCATTCATCCAAATTCTCGTAGTCCTTGCCACGATACAGATGCGATCATTAGGACATGCATGTATCTTCCGGATTTCTAATCCCAAAGGGCGACGACACTGCTTTTGCTTCGCACGTAGTGGCGGCAATTCGTTAGGCTTCGAAGCATATTTTTTGGATCTTCATAATTGCCCAAATGCCTTGTCGGATACACCATTCTCAGGCCTTCCATTGTAGCAACCCGATGTTGTACCCAACTTTTTTGCCCATCTTCTACGGACGGTATAGTAATTTCTTGTGATCCTCTAGCATGCGGTCAAACTTAGCCTTCTCCTTTTCACTTTCGCAATCTCTTTGTGCATCACGAATGACATCACCAAGAGCATCATCTTCGCGAGTGTGTCTTCGCCCTGCCTCTTCTTCACTTCGCCCATTGCAAGATCATCGAAGTCACCGTATTGAGCAATAATGTCGTTAGGGTCCAATTGTTCTTCTTCACCTTCTTCCATTATAACCCCGGTTTCTCCGAGCTCGGTCCAACAAATATAGTTTGGCATGAAACCCGACTTCAACAAGTGTGAGTGAAGACTCCTTGAGCCGTAATATTCCTTCAAATTCTTACAGGGGCACATGGACAAAGACATGAAACCATCCCGCTTGTTTGCCTCGGCCACTCTTAAGAAATAATGCACGCCATCAATGAACTCTTTGAGCGGCGATCGGCATTGTACATCCAATGGCGTGTCATCGTCGCATTATATGACATATCACATAATTAAATTTCAAGTTTCAAATTTTTCCCAGATAGTACACATGATAGAGAGGCTACCCAAAAAATTTTAGAATTTTTGAAATTAAGATGAATTTATTTTGAATTTTCAAAGAATCAGCACTATTTGACAAATACACTAGAGCTTCGCCTTGCCCTAAGTATGAGTGTCCCATGGCGACGACGGCGTTCTCTTCTCTGTGATTTAACGCAAAACAGTAAGCTTAAGGAGAAGGGACATCAAGTTAAATGATAATTAATAATTAACTAAATTGCCCAAAGTCATTAAGGGTGAATGACCCTAGGTCAACAATTAATCCAAAAGGCAAACAATAACTAAGTGATTAAGCTAATTAAGAGATTAACTAATTACTTAATAATTAAATATTAAACTTATTTATTAAAACAAAATTAATATTTATTATTTTTACCCAAGAGGTTGGATCTGATAAGATAAGACTTATCTCATCAAACACCCTCAAAGCTTAACCTAACTAACACATGTAAAAGTCATTTTTCATTTATTTAAATAATTATTAAATAAGGTGAAAAATAAAAGTCTTCAGATTGATCCCAAAATTTTTGTACAGATAGTTCATAGCCTAATTAGATGGCAAAACAATTTTCAGAATTTTTGGATCATTAATTTAGCCTACAAAATTCATGGAATAATAATTAAATAAATAAGCATAAAATAGGTATAAATTCAACTTTGTCCAAATAGTCTTAAAATTTTTATATGGACTGTTCACAGTGTAACTTAGTGGAAAAACAAATTTCATGATTTTTGGAAATTTATTGTGGCCTACAAAAATCATGAAAGTTCCATTTATGAATTAATTGGCAATTTTATAACATATAAAAATTATTCAAATTTCACATTTCATATTTTTCATAATGGACGGCAGGGTTAGCATCAGAGCTTACATGAACACGCCAGTGAATACTGTTGAGTGAATGAACGGCTCCCATGCAGGTGGTGGCAATGCGCAAGGCGTGTCGGCGGCGACAGCGCGTTCTGCCTCTGTGATTTAACGCCAAACAGAGTTTAAATAGAAGGACATTTAGTCCCGTTGGTGTTACTAACCGACTAATGCCAACCTTAGTCCAAAGTTGGTACTACAATCCGGGACTAAAGATTTAGTCCCGGATTGTAGTACCAACCGACTAAAGGTTGACATTTAGTCCCGGTTGGTAACACCAACCGACTAAATGTCCTCCCGCAAAGCTCGCCACCGTGAGCCGTTGGGCGACTTTTAGTCCTGTTGGTGTTACCAACCGACTAAAGATCTTTTTGGTCCCGGACGCAATTTTCTCCGAGACTATTGCCCATTTGGCAGTTCGACCAAAGGTCTGTTCTGTAGTAGTGGGTGCCTGGGCTTTTGTTTTTTTTAAAAAAATTTCTTTGCCGAGTGCCACTTCGGCACTCTAAGAAGGATTTTTCTTAGAGCGCCAGGCTTCAGACTCGGCAAATGTTTTTTTGTTTTTTGTTTTTTTGCCCCATTATTTTTTTGCAGCCTTAATATATTATTTAAAACTCCATGTTCAAATTTGGGACAATTTTGACTTTTTTTTCTATATTTCGTTAGTTTTTTTTTGTTTCGTTGAATTTTATGGAATATTTCAAATTTGAACTGCAGGTGCATGGAATAATCGAATTTGGTCATTCAAAAAATGATATTCATGATATTTGGTGTATGTTGAGGTCGTATCCAAGAACTCACATGAAATTTCGAGCATCTTGTTGACGTAACATGACGAGGTACCTGCGAGAAAAGTGTATTTAAATTATATAAAATCCGAACGAAGTCCGAAAATGACGAAACTTGTCGGGGTGTCGTGTTATCGCATATAGAGTCTATGGTAAAAATTGAGAAGGTTTTGAGCAAGTTATGGCGCCGGATGCCTAAAACCCGGACATCTCCACATCGCGCCTCACCTCAAAAAAAAATGGGTCAAAAACCAAAAAAAATTTGCCGAGTGCCGGCCCTAGCACTCGGCAAAGAGGTCCTTTGCCGAGTGCCAGGAAGTGGCACTCGGCAAAGAAATTTTTTTAAAAAAAAACAAAAGCCCAGGCACGATAAGAAATGGACGGCTAGGATTGCGTGGCCGTTCGGACTAGTCCGATCGGCCTAATCAATAAGGTTCGTTCGATCTAAAATGGACGGCCAGGATTTGAGTGGCCGTTCGGATGGTCCGAACGGCCCACTCCATTTGAGCCCTCCGATCTTGATCCGACGGTCCACATGTGAGTGCGTTTAGGCGGTTGGGTGGAGCCAAGTTGGTGCATCGAGCTCGAGCCAGGGTGCGGTCGAGCCAACAGTGCTAGCCCAAGTTTTGAAAATAGTTGACCAAGAAACAAAATGGTTTGACCAAGACTTTAAAAATAGGAATAAAATTCCTAAAATTCTGAAAAAATCAGAGGTGTTCCTGGGACATCCTATTACTCAAATAAAATCTTAAACTTCACTGTTCATGATTTAATTTGAATAATTTAAAATCAAACTTGGAATAGGTTATTGATTTGAGTTTGAAATTTCTGTGGGTTGAAAAGAGTTCCAAAAATTTTGGAAAAATTATATTTATTTATGAAAAATATTTTAGTATTTGAATAAATTATTTCCAGAAGATGAGCAAGAGTTTTTGTTCTTGTTTTCTTTGGAACTTATAATTGAGTTGTAGGTTTAAAATTTATTTAAGATTTTCCAAGTGCAATAAAAATATGCAAAAGTTTCCAAAAAGTCATGCATGGATTCAATTTGGTGCTTGATCAGTTTTATGACCTAATTGAGGTTGGTAAAGTGTACTTGATATCTAGAGGATAAGTGAAACTTACTCAGAAGTAGTTTACAATGACTATGAAGTAACTCTTGATGTATCAACATGTATAGTTGTCAAATGTCGTCAAATGTTGTCAATTATCGTTAAATAACGTCAAATGTCGTTAAATGTTGTCAATTATTATCAAATGTCATCAATTATCGTCAACTGTCGTCAATTATCGTCAAATGTCATCAAATGTCGTCAAATGTTGTCAATTATCGTCAAATATCGTCAACTGTCGTCAATTATCGTCAACTGTCGTCAAATATCGTCAAATGTCGTTAAATATCGTTAAATATCGTTAAATATCGTTAAATGTTGTTAAATATTGTTAAATTTCAAAAGTTAAAATAAATTCCTTGCCTCAAATTCGGCTTGGCAAAAAATATAACAATTAATTATTTGCAAAACTATTTTCAAACTTGAATTTAAATTCAAATCAATTTCTAAACTCAATTATCACAATTGTAGGAGGTGAACTCATCATCTCTAGTGAGAGGGTTATCATATCCAATTTCATCCACCAAACCAAACAACATCTTGAACCAAATGACTAAAGGTCACACACAGGACTAAAGGTTCTCTGGAAAATATGTCCTCACAAGAACCTTTAGTCCCTGTCAGGCACCACCCGGGACTAAAGGTCCACCTTTAGTCCCGGTCCCAGACACTGCTTGGACTAGAGGTCACACACCTCGACTAAAGGTTCTCTCGAAAATATGTCCTCACAAGAAACCTTTAGTCTGGGTCAGTGCACCACCCGGACTAAAGGTCCACCTTTAGTCCCGGTCCAGACACGCCCGACTAAAGGTTCTCTGGAAAATATGTCCCCAGCAAAAACCTTTAGTCCCCGGCCGTGGCACCACCCGGACTAAAGGTCCAACCTTTTTAGTCCCTATCCAGATACTACCCGGGACTAAGGTCTTTAGTCCCTACAGGACACCGCCGACTAAAGGTCCCTCAAGATTTAAGCAACAAGGGCTTCTTCCCTTCTTCCACCCCTTCCGCTCCTCGCCTCCTCGATCAAGGCCTCAAGGGCAGAGCCAAGACAGGTCTTTCCTCCTTCCCGCTTCCTCCGATCCTCCTCCAGCCCTCCCAGATCCCGGCTATATGGCGGCGCACAAGGGCGAGGGCGAGGTCGCGGAAAGCCAAGGCAGCAGCAAGCGCGACGGAGAGGCGAGGTCATGAGGAGTCTTGGCGGCGATGCGGCGGCGGCCGAGTGGCGCATGGTGGCAGCGGCTGGTGGCGGCGCAGTGCAGGCATGCCACAATGCAACCATGCAGCAAAATTTCAAGGGCAAGCGATGAGCGGCGCACACAAGAACAGCAACCGCCAGCGCCAGGCGGCAAAGAGTCTGGCAATGGGCATAAGCAGCGGCAAAGCGGTCAAGGACCTGTCCTTGATCAGGTACCCATGTTTCCATACATCTCCACAAAAAATGTTCGGAAACTATACATTATTTGAATTAGTGTGATCACCGCCATTGCTCCTTTGGTTTTTTTCCCTATAACATAGTGATAGCCCATAGGGAAATCCACCAATTTTCTCGTGAGTTCAAAATTTTGGCAAGGTAATGTTATCCGTAAATGTGTACATGTAGGTCCAAAATGCTATATTTTTACTCTGCATTGAAACTATAAATTTGCTTTGTTTGTTGTATAATCAAGCAAAGTAAAATGCAAAGATTGCATCTTAAAGTGTTAATTTGCTTTTTTTTCTTGCCATCTGCAATTTTGAATACCCATGGTCCAAATCTCGCCCTACCTGTGTGTTAGACCTAAGTAGCTAGCGGTGGTAATATAATGGATGTCTTAGCCAAAGTGTCTTTCATTTTTGGGAAGCATTATCTTGTCTGAAACATAGTTTGCAAAATTGCACCATATTATGGGGATGCTATTATACTTGAATGGTTTAATTTAGATATCGTGTATACCGTGGAAGAAATTTCTATATGCAAAATTCAAATTCATGCATGGGGTTGTATGTCAACAATAAGCAATTTTAATTTTTGTCATATTGGCATGTGTCAAGCACAATTCAATACGGCAACACACTCTAAAAAGTATTCCTTCGCTTAAGAATATATGACGCTTTTGGATATTGACACGGTTTGCACATGATGGAGGTTGATGACAATGAGCGATTATGATAGACATAAAGTGAACGGTTGAGATGAAATTTGTGGTGGACTAAAAGATCATTCTTTATTATTTGGTGATTTTGTTATACACATGGGTGAACGGTTTGGATTTATATGAAGTGAACGAGATAAGATTGCAGTGGGTTATTTGATGATTTTTTATGGCCGAATGGCAATTATTTTATGGTTAAAAGTTTCAATTGTATGAAAATTCGAATGTTGCTCGTGCATATCTAGCTTGGTAGTACATATCTAGTCCTGCGCAGACCCTTAGTCAGCCTTAAATGCATATCTAGCTTGGTCAAGAATCGATGGTTATATTATTCGCTATGTGTATATGCTACAGATGGATAACCGTGAGTGGATGTACACGGACGCCCAAGTCAGGCTCAAATCACCCGTGAATGGATGGATAAGACCGAGAAATTCTTGGACCATGCATTTAAGGCTGACTAAGGAGCGAGAGACACGCTCATCCTCGCAGCCCAATGTGAAAACAAGAAAAGAAAAACAAGGAAGTCATGGTGCAAAGATCTTTGCAAGTATGGATTTATGCTAAACTATACCCGTGGGTGTCCCATGGTGAAGCCTATCGCCCTAGAGAGGAGGCCGTGAGACGACGCTTGGAGGCATTTGACGGTGACGGCGGGTACCGTGATGGTTAGGTGACTATGAGGATGCGACGCTTATTGAACGGCCTACGGAGGACGAGCGGGGAGGATGAGGAGGAGGAGCGAGCTAAGCGCTAAGGCGTTCTTGGCCATGTTGGATTCGCACAGAAGGTCCTACATGAGAAGACAACGGTTTTCAACCGGATGCCATTGGCCGCCATCAAGTTGAAGTCCCAAAGACAACATGACTCGAGCCCGCTTCGATGCTATGATGGCGCTTATTGGGGGCCGCTCGAGGGTCATCATCTGCCGAAAGCGGCTTTTGTACGAAGTCAACGAGACTCCTTCGCAATCAAGATGCCGTATGAGCAGATACATTGTTGTCCGAAGGGGTGCGTCCTATTTAGGGAAGAACACAAGGATGCAAAGTACTATCCAAAGTGTAAATCTTCTAGGTATGTGGAGGTAGACAAAGGTGATGGAAAGAAGGAGCAGAATGAGGACATCCCCATGAAAGTCCTAAGACACCTTCCGATCATACCGAGGCTCCAACGGCTATTCATGTCCGAGGAGTCCGCGACGGCGTCCTCAACACGGGCTCTACTCCTCCTCTGAACCGCCTCCGAGCAGCGAGCACGAGCTCTAGCGTGCCCATAAGCCAACGGCCGACAACCAGTGGCGGCACTCCGTAAGTATTCCAGCTTCATTCGTTCGTTTGACTTTACGCTCCTTAGCTCGCAATATTGAAACATTGGGGTCAAATGTTGCAGTCGAGTCAAGAAGAACTTCGGGCCAAAGCAGAGACCCAGAAGCCGAGCGGGCGGTTGAGCGGGCCGAGCGGAGGCCGAGCGTCGAGGCTACAAGTCGTTGAGGCCCAAGAAGAAGGTTTGCTCAGTTCGTGCAACAACTTGGGGAGCAACAAGGTTGGCGATCCCACTACACCGCTTGCACCACGCCCACCACCACACTACTCCGGTGAGTATGTTTTACTTTCGTGCTCATGCTTAGTGTCAAACCTAGAGATGGCCTTCGTGCGGATTTGTTGATGTGGGGCCTCGTGTCGTTAGTTGATGTGACGGCCTTCGCGTCGAATGTGGTTGTCGACCTTCGTCGACGCGTTTTCTTGCGTGTTTTGGAAACGCCCCGCGTGCGTGAGATACCGCCAAATTTTCAACTTTTCTTTAAACTCCTTACATTTTTATCTTGTCACCACGCAATATCTTCTTTTGTGCAATGGACATCGGGGCGGCGTCGAACCAGTGCCTGAGGGTCGCCAGATCGCAAGTCGGGCCATCCGCACCCGACCGTCACGGATCAAGACGTTGAAGCGCGATCGCCGTGAGCCGCTATGAGTAGTTTCTATGTATCGAACTTGTGAACTTGTGGACTATGAACTTGTGGTTTGTAATAAATTGTGATTTCGGACAAATTTGGTCGTTTGTAATATATAAATGTGGTTTGTAATTTATTGTCATTGAATTGTGGTTTCTATTATATATATATGCATTGTTGTTTAAATGGAAAAGCAAAAACCAAAAAAAAAAAGGAATTTTAGAGAGGCTTTGCCGAGTGCAATGACCATTGCACTCGCAAAGAAAATTTAAAAAAAATAAAATGACGCTTTTGTCGAAAGTGCAATGACCATTGCACTCGAAAGAAAATTTAAAAAAATAAAAACACGCTTTGTCGAAGTGCAATGCCCATTGCACTCGAAGAAAGAAAATTTTAAAAAATAAAAAACGCTTTGTCGAAAGTGCAATGCCCATTGCACTCGCAAAGAAAATTTAAAAAAAATAAAAACACGTTTTGTCGAGTGCAATGACCATTGCACTCGAAAGAAAATTTTAAAAAAATAAAAACACGCTTTGTCGAGTCCGGTCTTTGTGGCACTCTCGGAAAGAGGTTTAAAAATAGACGGCGCCGACGGCGTCAAATCTTTGTCGAGTGCCAAGACGGCACTCGTAAGAAGCCTTTGCCGAGTGCCCGAATTTGGCACTCGGCAAAGCAAATTTTACCGGAAGGGATTCGACGGAGGCTCTTTGTCGAGTGTTGCATTCGCAAGAAAGGCTTTGCCGAGTGTAAAAGCTTGCTTTTGCCGAGCGCAACAGCACTCGCAAAGAGCCCGCCTCCAGTAGTGAAATACTTCAATATCTTCAGCTCTACTTACCACATTCTTGGAATTAGAGGATTCACTTCTTCTCCAAATGTGACAAACCAATCCCTAAGAAATTTCAAGCCTTCATATGTTCCTCCAGCACTGTGAATTAATTCCTCCATCTTGTTGCGAATTTTCGATGCCAACTTGTCTTTAGATGTTTGTATTGCACTCCTTAGTTTTTCTTGCAACAAATTGCCCTCTCCCTCAAAGACATCGTCCTTAGATGCCATTTTGATCCACCTCTTTAACACAAATGGGCTTGGTAGCTACTTAAGTGATAGACTCTGCAACACACGGACGATACGGCGGCAAGGAATTCCAAATGACTAAAAGAACATGCATGAGCATTTGGCATCTTTTGTTGTAAGGTTGCAGCGTACCTCTCTTACCTTGTTCGAGTTATCGCTAACTATTGAGATTTTGTACTCTCCTACGCTTTCCATGTCCTCCACATTGCAATGCTCCCGAGCAACAAACACTTCTTTCTGAAACTCAGTGAAGACAGCGAACGTGAAGACCTCACTTCCATACTTCTCTATTGCCTAGGTAGTCTGCAACACATGCATTGTGTGTAACGTGGCATTGTCAGCTTCCAACTCATTCTAACATTGTTCTTCCACTGCATTAACAAATCTTATCCAAAACTCCATGAAAGTATTTTTGAATCCAATAAACCGATTGAAGAAAGAGTTAGAACTCTCTAACCTAGAAGTAGTTCTAAGGATTCCTGCCAAGAATACATCTTGAAGTGGTTCATAGACGGTTCTTAACAAGAACCGCATGTGATAATGATGTATCACAAGTGGTTCTAGGCAGGGCTAGTAACATAGACGGTCATGATTGTAAAACCGTCCATGATAATTACAACACTGACGGTTTTTAGAAACTGTCTGTGATGAGACATCCAGTATAGCCTGTTTTGTAGTAGTGTCAAGAGCTCGGGCGTGTCGGGTGTGGAGAGGTGGCACCGCAGCCGGGAGGGGGAAGGAGGACGACGCTAGGGACTAGGGAGGACCGCAGTTGGGAGGGGCCTGGAGGACGACGCCGCAGCCGGGAGGGGAAAGGAGGGCGGCGCTAGGGACCAAGGAGGGCCACAAACGGGAGGGGGCTGTAGGGCAAGGCCAGGGAAGGTGGCGGCGGTGGTTGAAGCAAAACTTCGGCCGGGTGAGAGGAACTAAGGAAGGCGATGGATCAGAGGAAGGCGATGGATCGTGGATTGGCGACGTGAAATGAAGGTGCATGCAGGGTGTTTAGTGAAAAAAAGATTAAGTGGATTGGAGGTGGAAGCCCGCATTCATCTTGGCTGTTCAATCCAGATCCAACGCCTAAGGTTGGTATTAGCACCTTAGTGTCCAAATCAGCATTATCACTATGTGTGTGTGTGTCTATATATATATATATATATATATATGAAAATGGTATGGTACTCCTGGTAGTACGTACTCTCACCTCTTATATACCACTTAAATCGTATGATGATACCACTTTATCAATTTGAGTATACTCCAATAATGATTATTAGATACCCCCAAAGTGAGTTCTATGAAAAATTTCATGAAAATCCACTTTTTTATACCAAAATCCGTGTATATACTTCTTTTATATATATATATATATATATATGAAAAAGGGTATATAGCAAAAATAAAGGCTCCGATGAAATTTTTCCAATCAAGTCGCATTGGAAGATCTTATAATCGATATTTAAGTATACTAAAAGTGATAAAGAAACATTATATGTTTGTTTAAATGGTATATTGGAAGTGGGAGTATGTACTCCTAATAGTACGAAACGATATGTGTGTGTGTGTGAGTGAGTGAGTGAATGGCTTAGTACCACTGGGGAGTACTCCCGATTCCATCAACCATTGATGGATCTCACCCAATCGAGACTACTTTGTACGGTACCTTACCGGGTTGCAGGCCACGAGCCCGTTTCGTCTAAAATAATAATTACTGAAATTAAGAGAAAAGCCATTCAAATTGAGATATAGTTGTCGTCAACCTAATTTGTTGGAATCACACCGAACCAAACCTTGGCACTTCCGCCTACATCTTCGTCGGTCGCCTGCTCCTCTCCTTGGATTAATTTGGGACAGTAGCAGCTATATTGTATGGTGTATATACTATTATACGCCTCCTGATTGATTGGGTTGGGTTGGTCTATCTGCATGCTTGCTTGGCTGCTCTGCATAATGTTGTTATACATTTTTAAGATAATGGAAGGGCAAGCCTCCCAGCCTCTGCATCATACGATGCACACAGCCATAAATTATTACAAGCGAACGAAACGGCTTACAAAAGGCAAACCAAGAACTAAATGACAAACAAATTGTCATGTTGTGGCCAGCATCGGGAACAGCCCGTCGCCAGCAACAACTAGCTTCTCCTTCATCCAACACATCCTTATCGTCGGTGAACACCATGTCGTCCACCAGCGCAACGACATGAGAACAGTAGTTGTGCAACAGGGTGCTTGAGGGTCAAGTCACCAAAGCGACGCCTCCAATGAGGGATCACAGAAAACGTCTCGAGAACCAACCAATGAAGGTCAGATCTAGGGTTATCACCCCGGTGAGCAGACACCAGTGCTCCAGGAAAATGCCTTCAAGAAGGACACGACGCTCATCTTCTGACCCAACCAGTGAAGGTCAGATCAACACTTAGTACGTCGTCGTCGCCGGATCCAACCACTGAAGGCCAGATCAAGGGTTTTCACCCCGGTGAGTAGATACCGGTGCTCCAAGACAACGCCTTCAAGAAGGACACGACGCTTGTTGTCGGACCCAACCAGTGAAGGTCAGATTAACGCTCAGTACGTCGTCGTCGCTGGATTCAACCGCTAAAGGTCAGATCAAGGGTTTTCACCCCAGTGAGCATATACCGGTGCTCCAAGACAACGCCTTCAAGAAGGACACAACGCTCGTCGTATGACCCAACTAGTGACGTCGTCGTCGCCGGATCCAACCACTGAAGGCCAGATCAAGGGTTTTCACCCCAGTAAGCAGATACCGGTGCTCCAAGACAACGCCTTCAAGAATAACACAATGCTCGTCGTTTGACCCAACCAGTGAAGGCTAGATCAATGCTCAGTACGTCGTCGTCGCCGGATCCAACCACTGAAGGCTATACATGAGTAACTAGATCGAGTAAGCAACAAGCCAACAGATTCAGCACATGATGACAACGTCTTTTGATTTCTTAGATGGTGCGCTCTTTCTAGCTAGTACTGTGTCATTTACAGATCCAAATTGCAACATATATAAGGCGAGTGAAATTAATTTGATGACCTAGCTAGCTAATTATTTACTTAATCCACGCACACTAGCGAGCTGGTTTGCAGCAGTACTAGCAAGTTTCATGGAATGCTTGATTTGTGTCTCCTCAAGCATGCATGTCGCTAGCTGGTAGTTGCAGCTGGAGTATTACTGTTTGTCGCAATAACGCGGCTCGTCGTGCTTGGCCTTCTGCTCCTGCTCGTCCATGGTGGCTGCTGCTGCTGCCGACGCGGAGGACCTGTGGTCGAGCCAGGCGATGATGTCGCGGAAGACGGCGTCGATGTTGTCGGGCGACTCGCCGGAGGTGAGGGCGTGCCACATGCCGGGGTAGAGCTTGAGCGTCTTGTCCTGGCTCGCCGTGGCCGCCGAGCGGTAGAGCAGCTCGCTCACGGACGGGTCCGTGACCTTGTCGTCTCCCCCGTGCACGATGAGAAACGGCAACGAGACCTGGCTGAGGACGTTGGCCTCGACGTGGAGGCTGACCGTGAGCAGCTCGTAGGCGGTCTTGAGGCGCGGCTTGCCCTTGTAGCAGTAGGGGTTCCCCCGGATCTCGTCCCTCTTCTCCTGCGTCCTGTAGGCGGCGTCGATCACGTCGCTCGTCGGCACGATCCTCCACGTCGGTACGATGCTCGTCATCGCCTTGAGAACGTTCACAACCACCGGGTGAGGCCTCATCTCCTCGGCGATCTGCAGTATGCATGCATGTGTTTTGACATGGATCCAAATCCAATGGATGAGGCTTGGCTTGCGTTATAATTTGAGGAGAAGAAAAAAACCAGCAACGACCTTACAACATACATATACACGTTACATATCCGATTGCGTCAGAATTAATATGCACTGTCCTCCTTAATCTAGAGATGATTACTGTACCCTACCGTGGTCATGTCATGTGGCCGATGCATGGGATATATATGATTCTAATCTGGCGTTCTGCTTTGTATATTGAAATGGTCCAAAGCAATGAGCTAGCCAGCTAGGTGGATTGAATTCGTCTTCCATGTCTGATCGATCAGAGTCAGATTAATTTGCCGGGTCAACAACGTAACAAGGTGGCTGCTACTGCTACTGCTAGGAAGGAATGATTAAAGAAAAGACGTGCAGATTTCTAGCGGCGAGGGTCAGCAAACAGTTGCGGCCTTGGGCACTTGACTTGAGCTACAAACAAAATCGTACTGCCCCCTCTGCTTTTATGCACAGACCACCGCCATGCGCACGCGATCTAAGCAAAATAAATATTTAATGGAGTAATACCCCACTTAAGCTCTTCTAAAATAGTTAAGTAGGGTACGATAACTGCACTCTACGTTCATTCGGTAGACAAATATATATCGAAACAGATATAGCAAAACTGACGGAGCGAGCGTATATTATATAGGATAGGAAAAATAAATTACGGCCAATTTAAGTACAAACAAATTAACCTTGCACATGGGGGCGACGAGGACGGCGCCGGTCCAGTAGGAGGGGCGCGCGCGGTGGAGGAGGAGCGCGACGGCGCCGCCCATGGACTCGCCCAGCAAGAAGCGAGGCAGGTGCTCTGAACGTGAATCTGATCCTGATGCGACGGCGGAGAAGAATTGGTCGCAGTCGTGGACGAGGGCGTCGAAGGAGGGGACGTAGCCCTGGAGGCCCTCCGACTTGCCGTGGCCCTCGTAGTCGACGCCGTAGACGGCGTACCCGGCCTGCGCCAGGCGAACCCCCGTGCCGCGCATCGTCACGCTGCACTCCACCGCGTACCCTGCGCTAATATATACATTCGTTGGGGTTGGGAAATTCGCTCCCGTACCGTCTTGATTCCTAATCGATCCTAGGAAGGATCATTGTTTGTTACCAAATAAACCGCGTACCGTGGCACATGAAGACGAGGGCCTTAATCTTCTTGGGCAGCCATCTGCAGGTGAAGAGCCTCATCCCCCGCGAGTTTTCCACGAATTCCTCTTGGTATTCGTATTCGCAGTCGTCCACGCCATGATCGACGTCGTTGCCCGTGCTCATCCCTGCCCTGCCCGGCCCGGCCGGCGACACGTACGCACGCGCGTGCAGCAAGAGGAGGAAGAAGACGGAGGAACAGAGACAGAGAGTCGAGGAGGAGGACCTGATGGAGCAAACTGCGGAGAGGGAGGTAGACGACGGGACAGATAAGCTATGTATGTAGCTGGCGAATCAGATGGATCCTTTAAATTAGATGAATGAATCAGCTGGAGATGATCGATGGAGTCGTCGGAGTCGGGCTGGCCTGGGGTGGATCCATTCAACACGTCGGGATTCCTATCTATTTATTTAGCTAGTGCGTACAACGTGTGGACTCCGCGCGCGCATTAATCCCATCCATATTTTATTTACGGTTTTGCTAAACAATATTTTCTTTTTATCAAAATAGTCAAATTTTTATCCGTTCGATATGCTTTGAGATTTGTAATTTTTTTATATGATGAATTGGGTCCGAATTTATTATAATTTTTTCTTCAGAACACAAGCATTGACTGTTTCCTTTTTGTTAAAATAGTCGAATTTTTATTCGTTTGATATGCTTTGAGATTTGCACTTCTTTATATCTTATGAATTGGGTCAGAATTTATTATTATTATTTTCTTCAGAATATAACAGGTTTACCGTATTGCCGTATTTTGTTAGTATAGGATTTCATTTTTTGACTTTTTTTTTGCTCAATCTCTCAAAGTATATGTTACATTTTGAATTATGCGATGTAAATATGATTTATTAAGACTTTCGAGAATAATTACAGTGACAAAAACAAAAATTACATAAATAATTTGCTATAATGTATGTATAACGAAGTTATAAGTGAATTAAAATTTAACTGTTTTGAACTAAATAAACAGTCGAATTAGACAGACGTTTTTTTATCCTCCACCGTCCCCCAGCAACTCCATCGACGGAAAACGAAAAATCCTATTAACAATAGCATTATCACAACGTCCCTGAGAGTGACATGTCACATTAGCTAGCACTCACATCACATATGTCACTAGCTACTAGCATCCATCGATGTCACCGTTTTTACCTAGCTACTGGGTAGTCGACTCGTATTTATTATTCAACCGAGTCACGACAAATTTACGAATTTTTTTTGCCAAAACTACACTAATTCGTCTCGTATTTACAAAAATGATCGACTTCACGTAAAAATTACAAAAATGATACCCTATCACACAGTAGCATTATTTTGCCCTGTATTTACAAGAATGACCTTCTTCACATAGAAATTGCAAAAATGATGCTCCTGCCGCACGACCACCGAACGGTAAGAATACTGTAGCAACCCTTGCCGCACGGACATCGTGCGGTGGGGGCATTGTAGTAGCCGCCATCACGCTGCAACGATGCGGTGAGCATTGTAGCAAATTTTTTCCTTTTTTTAAAAAAAAAATCATTTAAGTATAATTTGTGTAGGAATTTTTAAATATACAAAATAAGCTCCATAAATTATGAATTTTTGTGTGGAGCTTCATGACACAGTTTACTTGCTTGTTTAATTTTTTCGAAATTTTATGCATTCTGAATTGTTCTCGAAAATTCATTTAAATATACTATTTGTAGAAATTTTCGAGAATAATTTAGAACGGATAAAATTTTAGAAAATTCATTTAAATATACTATCATATTCGCAGTCGCCCATGCCATGATCGACGTCGTTGCCCTTGCTCATCCCTGCCCTGCCCGGCCGGCGACACGTACGCGCGCGCGCGCAGCAAGAGGAGGAAGAAGACGGAGGAACAGAGACAGAGTAGAGGAGGAGGACCTGATGGAGCAAACTGCAGAGAGGGAGGTAGACGACGGGACAGATAAGCTATGTATGTAGCTGGCGAATCAGATGGATCCTTTAAATTAGATGAATGAATCAGCTGGAGATGATCGATGGAGTCGGGCTGGCATGGGGTGGATCCATCAACACGTCGGGATTCCTATCTATTTTATTTAGCTAGTGCGTACAACGTGTGGACTCCGCGCGCGCATTAATCCCATCCATATTTTATTTACAGTTTTGCTGAACAACATTTTCATTTTATTAAAATAGTCAAATTTTTATTCGTTCGATATGTTTTGATATTTGTATTTCTTTTTATCTGATGAATTGGGTTCGAATTTATTATAATTTTTTCTTTAGAATATAACAGGTTTACCGCATTGCCGTATTTTGTTTGTATATAATTTCATTTTTGGACTTTGTTTTTGCTCAATCTCTTAAAGTACATGTTGTATTTTGAATTATATGATGTAAATATGAGTTATTAAGACTTTTGAGAATAATTATAGTGACTAAAAGAAAAATTACATAAATAATTTACTGTAATTTATGTATAATGAAGTTATAATTAAACTAAAATTTAACTATTTTAGACTGAGAAAACAATAAAATCTTGTATCGAAAGACCTTTTTTTTTGCCCTCCACCATCTCCCCCAGCAACTCCATCGAAGGAAAACGAAAAACCTATTAACAATAGCATGATCACAACGTCCCCTGAGAGTGACGTGCCACATTAGCTAGCACTCACATCACATATGTCACTAGCTACTAGCAGCCATGGATGTAACCATCTTACCTAGCTACTGGGGTAGTCGAGTCGCATGTATTATCCACCCAAGTCACAACAAATTTACGAATTTTTGTTCGAGATGGCGCTAATTCGTCTTGTATTTGTAAGAATGATCGTCTTTACGCGAAATTTTTTTAAAAAAAATGGCGTCTCCACTCTGCCAAGAGTGTCATAAAGTGTAGAAGGCAGACCATGATCGTCTTCGCCGTTATGACTTCGTCTGCCGTCTTCATCCAAAGTTTGAGCCTATCAGGACTCAACTGCTGAGCTGCTTACCACGACCGATAGTTACCGAGACTCTTTCGACACTTCGTGCTGAAGAGCTTCGCCGCGGGTTAGCAGCATAGTTTATTCCGGCTGTACTTGCTACCCCTTTCTTCTTCGACTATACCGACAGTTTTGGCTTCTACTACAATCCCTCCTTAGGTGTCTGCTTCTATTCCTGCTTTTGCACCAACTGGGGTTCAGTGTAATTATTGCAAGAACTTCGGGCACGATTATCGGTGTTGTGCGGTGCGGAAAAAAAACAGAACAAGGCACGTGGAGTTGGACACTCCAAGGGGGACAGGGAAACCCTTCCTCGATAGGAGGACAGACCAGCACGTCAGGATCTTCTCAGCGAGGTGACTCTATTCAGCAGTTCTGTTAAGCTCTACTTCAACTGCACTCTCACAGCTCAGCAGTTCTGCTAGTCTAGCTCAGACGTCCCCTCTAGGTACTTCTTAGGCTCTGGATTCTTGTGCCTCTTTTCACATGACACCAAACTCCACATCCCTCACTTCAGTAGGACCTCCTGTTTTTCCTATATCTGTTCAGACAGCTGGCGGTACTCCTTTGTCTGTCAGCTGTCAAAGTACTCTTTTGTCCACTGGCTTTTCTGTTCCAGTTGTTTCCCATGTTCCCAGCTTACTATGTAGCTTCTCTCGGTGGGGCAGCTCACCGATCTTGGTTGTTAGGGTTGGTTTTGACTCTCACACCTGTTTCATTCAGGATCGACAAACAGGGACGGTACTTGGGACTGACCAGGGCCGTAGGGATCGTCAGGGTCTCTACATCCTTGATCGCCTCTACCTTCCATCTAGTTCAGTTGCTCCTGTCACCTCTACGTCTACTTCCATCGCCACTGCTGCCACCACCTTTGGCGTTTTTGCGCAGTGGCATCACCGTTTAGGTCACATGTGTGGGTCTCGTCTTTCTTTATTAGTTCGTCATGGTGTTCTTGGACGTCTTACTGTTGACACGCCCATGTTTTGTTAGGGTTGTAAGCTGGGCAAGCAGTTACAGCTTCCTTATCATTCCAGTGAGTCCTTGTCTTCTCGTCCTTTTGACTTAGTTCATTCAGATATATGGAGACCTGCGTCTATTATCTCTAAAGGTGGGCATAAACTTTGTGTAATCTTCATTGATGATTATTCCCATTTCACATGGATTTTCCCTATGTCTAATCGTGGTCAGTTTCTTACGATCTACCGTAGCTTTGCAATGATAGTTCGTACTCAGCTTGATTCTCCCATCCCTACTTTTATTTGTGATTCTGTTTGGCGAGCACTCGCTTCCGGGCGCTTTTAGACAGCTTTCTTTAAAGCGAGACACTCTTTACCAGTCTTCTTGTCCTGGTGCCCATGCTCAGAATGGGGTTGCTGAGCGCAAACATCATTATTTGATTGAGACTGCTCGCACTCTTCTCCTTGCCTCTCACATTCCACCACAATTCTGGGCTAAGGCTATTTCTACAGCTGCATACCTCATCAATATGCAGCCTTCCACTGCTCTTAAGGGTGTCAGTCCTATAGAGTGCCTCTACTCTCGAGCCCCCTAGTACACCCACCCTAAACCCTAAAACCCTACTCTCGAGCCCCCTCGCGAGCGCACTAAACTATCGGCCTAGTTAGTTGAGTGTGTGTTTCTTGGTTAAAGTTCTAAGCATAAGGGTTATTGCTGCTGGGATCCTTTTGCTCGATGGATCAGGATTTCATGACATTCAGCTCCTTCTCATGTTTCCACCGTTGAATCAATTTCATGGTTGTCTCTTTCTGACTCTTCACCCATTTCTCCACTATCACGGTCTTCCTCTGGTTTGTCTCCAGTGGTTCCTTCTGTACCTCTGCCTCCGGTGCTGTCTCGTACCGCACCGCCTCTTGTTCCTATAGCACCACCGTCTCGTTTATCTGATATTCACTACTCCAGGTATCCTCGTCCTTTACCAACCTCCTCTCCTGGTATTTTGCCGACACCCACATCTGATCCTTCTGATGATACTACTCGTTACGTCCTTCGTGACCGTACTTCCCTTCGACCTCCTGATCATATTGGATTTCCTCAGATAGCTCATGCTCTCTCTGTCACTAAGCCTAGTTCTTATCATGAGGCTGCTCCTCATTCTGAGTGGCAGCTCGTTATGGCAGAGGAGCTTGATGCTCTTCAACGTTGACGAGGAAATAACAATCCTCATTTAATCATTTATCCATAATTCATATTATGAGGTAATAATGACGTCACATAACTCTTGAGTATACCCCTTAAATATTAATAAGGGAGAAGCTGGAGGTTGTAAGTTCTTCTACGACCACCCTGTAGTCATGGGTCTTCCTACGACTACCCCATAGTCGTAAGTCCTTATACGACTATCCCATGATCGTAAGCTCTACTACGATCAGTATACAGTCGTAAGCTTTCCTACGACCATCCCCTGGCCGTAAGACCTTCTACGACCAGGCCCTAGTCAACAAGGCTCACAGACATGTGGGCCTAGTCGATAAAGGAATCTTCCGCACCGTATTCAAAATACGGGCAGTAAACTACGCCATTATTTCCTAAGATAATGGCACGATTTTAACTCCTTTTTATGATGATAATTGCCTAGTGACGTGGGAATGTTTTAACTCCTACAGTAACCTCCAGTAACGGCGCCACGATCTGGATGATTAAGTGACCTTTATTAGAGGTCCAACGGCGTATATTCTGGGGACGGTATAAAAGGCAAGGATCATCAGAGCAATGGGGAGAGCCCGAATTCTGAGAAGCACAATACTCTAGTTTTCTGGCTTGATCTTGTAATCCAGTATACTCAATACATACACAAAGGAGTAGGGTTGTTATTCTCCTAGGAGAAGGCCCGAACCTGTATAAAATTCCTGTGTCTCCATCTCTGTGTGATTTTGAGCCTAGAGGAACCCCCGAATCAAACAATCTTTACATAAGTTCGGTCCTAAAACACCGACAAACGTACAGAGACTTGGGGATATTGTACCGACACCTGTGCATGTTTGTCCGATCAAGTGCAAGTGGGTGTACAAGATTAAGACCCATTCTGATGGTACTATTGAGCGCTACAAGACTTGTTTTGTGGCTCGTGGCTTTCAACAGGAGTACGGTCGTGACTACGATGAGACTTTTGCCCCTGTTACCCTATATGACCACTGTTCACACTCTTGCTGCGGTTGCATCTGTTCGCCGGTGGTCTACATCGTTTTTTCCCTAGCTCTACCTCACTACAGCTGTAGGCGTACTCCGATGCGACCTGGGTTAGTGATCATTCTTATTGTTGTTCTCTTTCTTCTCACTATGTTTTTCTTGGCTTCTCCCTAATTGCTTGGAAGACTAAGAAGTAGACTGCAATTTCCCGTTCGAGTGCAGAGGCTGAGTTGAGAGCTATGGCAGCAGTGACAGCATAGGTTACTTGGTTGAGGTGGCTACTTGCAGATCTTGGAGTGCTTGTGATGGGACCTACGACTCTTTTGTCTGACGGTACATG
The DNA here is from genome assembly GCA_036346405.1 of Phyllostachys edulis. Taxonomy (NCBI): domain Eukaryota; kingdom Viridiplantae; phylum Streptophyta; class Magnoliopsida; order Poales; family Poaceae; genus Phyllostachys; species Phyllostachys edulis. The sequence continues at coordinate 57,152,047 of CM070567.1, read as the reverse complement.
TGCTAGCAGTATTGCCCGGGACTCAGTGAAGCATGAGCTCACTAAGCACATTGGTGTGGATGTTTCATACACTCGCTTACAGGTGCAGGAGGGAGTACTTGCTTTGCAGTTTGTGCTATCAAAGTTACAGGTTGCTAACTTATTCACGAAGCCACAGACCAGGGCACAACATTTGTATTTTCTCTTCAAACTCAGTGTGCCACCATGACTTTAGGGGGTGTTAGAATAGGACTCTTTTGTATTTCCTTATCTGTATATGGCAACCCCTCTTGTACTCCCTATATATATTGCCCATGCACTACTACAGAAAAGGTCTTCACAGACGGCTCAACGCCATCACGCATTTGGTTTCATGAGCCGCTCGAAGTTTAGGGGTCGATGATGACACGAGGTCATCATGCATTTATTTTTGAACTGTTTATGAAAAAGCTATCATAGACGGTTACGAACAAAACCGTCAGGATAATTACTTATCACAGACGGTTCTTGTTCGTAACCGCTCGTGATAGTTTATTTTTGAAGGTTTCGAACAAGAACCGTCTGTGATAAGTAATTATCACAGACGATTCTTATTCAAAACCGTATGAACGTCCCCTCCGAATGGGAAAAAAAGAATAAAATTACAAAGTTAAACTAGTTAGAAACCATCTATGCCTCCAAGTTCCTGAAGAACTCATCGGCTTCTTGGATTGGTCTTGTGAGCTCCTCTCTGTCCTCACCAGCATATCACAAGATATTCTTGCATGTTGTCGAGTTCGACTCAAGCTTGTCAGCAAGAAGAGACGACTGAAAACCTCCAACGGTGCTCTGACCTTAGGTAACACAAAATTAAGATAATTTTCTTTGCAATAAAAAGCCAACAAATTGTGCATGTTATGGAGATGTACACGTACCTTTTGGCAGTCTACCTCCTGCGGTAGACAAGGAGCTCCTCCGCATCCCTCCTTGTCGTCGTCGTCAGCTATGTCTCCTCGCTAAACCGCAACGGGGTATCTAGGGTGGTCGTCGGAGCCCGGTGTGGGGAGAGGAGAGGGAGAGACTGATGGAAAACAAGGCTGGGTGGCTATAATATATAAGGACATCACCAAAATATTTTACCTCCCACGCGCACATTCAAAAATTTTGAACTCCTCATGCGAATCACGAGCATTTTTCATACAAAAACAACAGGATTTACATATCACAGACGGTTCTTAATATGAACCGCGTGTGATAAGTATTTTATCACAAACGGTTCGTATTAAGAACCGTCTGTGATATATATCTTATCACAAACGGTTTGTATTAAAAACCGTCTGTGATATATCACAGACGGTTTTTAATACAAACCATCTGTGATGAGGACGGAAAGTCACAGACGGTTCGTGTTGAAAACCATCTGTGAAGTGTCACAGACGGTTCTGAATAAGAACCGTCTGTGATATTTAGTAGTATCACAGATGGTTCTTGTTCAGAACCGACTGTGACACTTCACAGACGGTTTTCAACATGAATCATCTATGATATTACTTCTTCACAGACGGTTTTTAGCGCAACCAGTAACACGGACGGTCGCTAAACCAAAACCATCTGTAATTGTATTTAATACAGACGGTTTTGGTCAACCGTTTGTGATGAGGCGTCCAATATTGGCCTTTTTGTAGTAGTGATGGGCCCTCTTGAATATACACATAATATTCATAACAACTAAGAGAAATTTTAATGGGATTATGATTACATGCATGAAAATTAAAACAAACCAAAATTGGTACAATCTCAAGTTGTCTAGCATGTCGTATATGTTTTTAAAGTCATTTACCGTTCATTTGGAATCGGCACATAGGCATATTGCTACAATTTTTAGTCAAACAAACGCACTTGGAATGAAGTCATAAAACTGTGTTGTTTACCTCTCATTGAAATACTGCACTCCATGGCAAATCCTAAAATGTGTTGGAATTAATACGGGCTGGGCCCAAATTTTAATTCTAATTAATTCCTGGAAAATCTCAAAGACCCATGTGCAAGTGCTAAAATTGTTTAGTCCCACATAGAGGGATGAAGGGGAGTTACACCACTTTAAAAGGTGGAACGTGGTAGCCCCTCTTGTGGAATTGGAGAGAGCCAACACACACGCGCGCCGAGCCGAGCAGTGCCGAGCCGAGCCGTGTCGTTGGCGAACAGAGTTCTGGTTCATGATGGCAACTGTTGGCCTTTGGACTTCTTCGCATCGTTGGCCTTTGAACTTCTTGGCATCGCTGGTCTTTGGACTTTCGTTTCGCTATTTAAAGAACATAGTCCGTTCTTCTCAATTTTTACACACAATGTAACTCCACTGCTTTTTGTTGTCGCCTCGCTATCTCCATCCCGGCGAGGCGCTTGTACGGCCAAGACGGGAGAAAGCAGCCTCCTAACCTTCGCCCTGAAGGCTTGCACGAGCGAGGATGACTAACATTTTTGGGGAGCGTTCGCGTGATTGCTCGCTGCTACATCTACATCAATTGCACGACTACGACTTTCTGCTACGTTCTACATCAACTGCACGACTACTACCACTACGTCCACTACGCCATGACGAACGACGACCTCATCAAGACTTCTAGTGCTGCTTCTTCTTCTACTGAATCTGGGTATGTTACTTGGTTTGCTTTACTATCTGTTGTTGTGTTAAACGTTGAGATAGGTATGCTAGTTTATGTCCTTCTAGAAATTAGTATGGCTATAGTGTTCATGTATACCTGCTTTGTGAAAATGGCTACAATATTTTTCATGTTTTATCTAGCATATTTCTGGATTAAAGTACTTCAAAAAATGCTTATATGTTCGACAATCCAAAAATCTTATTCTAGGCATAGGCATTTTTTGTCAACTGGCTTTGCTGCCGCGCTCAAACTCTTTGAATTCAATGGTGCGAATTACAAGAGGTGGCGCACCAAGATGATGCTTTGGCTAACTGCTATGAACGTTTTCCATGTGGCAAATGGCAAGCCTGAAGGAACACTTACTCCTGAACAGGAGCAAGCACTCGAGGCTACTGATAACCTTTTTAAAGGTGCCATGGTTAGTGTTCTTGGTGAGAAGTTAGTTGATGCATACATGGTGATTAAAACTGGGAAAGAGATGTAGGATGCACTCGAGGCCAAATTTGGGGTTTCGGATGCAGGCAGTGAATTATATCTCATGGAGTAATACCATGACTATAGAATGGTTGATAGCCGTTCTATAGTTGAACAGGCTCATGAGATACAATCCATGGCCACAGAACTTGAGTACTTCAAGTGTGTGTTACCGGACAAATTTGTCGCGGGAGGTATTATTGCCAAGCTTCCTCCTTCTTAGAGGAATTTTGCTACTTCTCTGAAACACAAGAGACAAGAGTTTTCTGTTGAAAATCTCATTTGGTCTCTTGATGTTGAAGAGAAGGCGAGGGCAAAACATATACACACTAGAGGTAATGAGGGGCATTCTAGTGCCAATGTGGTGCAGAAGAAGAATAGCCAAACTCAAAAGTTCAAAGGCAAGAACAAGAGTGCACAAACAACAAGCTTCAAGAAGAAGAAGAAGAACACAAAGGATGGCTTTTGCTTGTGTGTGGCGAACTCGGTCATTGGGCCAAGGATTGCGACCAATGCAAGGGTGGGAAGAATCGACAAGGGCGTAATTCCAAGTCCGCCAATATTGTTGTTGGTACTCTCGAGACGTAAACTTGTGGTATGGTAATTTACCTCATCGTTTTTTCCGTATGTCAATCTACCGATTGGTGGATAGACACCGGTGCTAATATACATGTGTGTGCCGATATTTCATTGTTCTCTTCTTACCGTGTCACTCGGATTCAAATTGTTCTAATGGGAACGGGTCATATGCCACTATTCATAGTGTTGCCACGGTCGATTTGAATTTTATTTCGGGGAAGATTGTGCAACTGAAGAACGTGCATCATGTGCCATCTATCAATAAGAATCTCGTCAGCGGATGTCTTCTGTGTAGAGATGGCTTTAGACTGGTATTTGAGTCCAATAAATTTGTAGTGTCCAAGTGTGGATAATTTGTTGGTAAAAGCTATGTGTGCGGAGGCTTGTTCCGCCTATCTCTTTCAGATTTGTGTAATAATGTTGTGAACCATGTTTGCAGTGGTAATGAGACTATTATTTGGCATTCACAACTTTGTCACATAAATTTTGGTTGCATGACGCGGTTAGCCAGTTTAGAGTCAATCCCAAAATTCACTCTTGCCAAAGGTTCTAAGTGTCAAGTTTGTGTGCAATCAAAGCAGCCTCGTAAGCCTCATAAGGTCGCAGAGGTAAGAAACTTGGCACCATTAGAACTCATACATTCAGATCTGTGTGAGATGAATGGTGTGTTGACAAAAGGTAGTAAGAGATATTTTACGACTTTGATTGATGACTCCACTAGGTTCTGCTATGTGTATCTTTTGAAAACTAAAGATGAAGCTCTTTACTACTTTAAAATCTATAAGGTAGAAGCTGAGAGCCAACGTGAAAGGAAAATAAAAAAGGTTAGGTCTGATCGTGGCGGTGAGTACTTTTCTAATGAGTTCAATTTATTCTGTGAGAAACATGGTATAATCCATGAGAGGACGCCTCCCTATTCACCCCAGTCAAACAGGGTTGCTGAAAGAAAGAACCGCACTCTAACTGATTTGGTTAACGCCATTTTAAACACAGCGGGTCTTTCCAAAGCATGGTGGAGGGAGGCTATATTGACTTCATGTCATGTCCTAAACAGGATTCCTACAAAGAATAAAGAGATAACCCCATATGAACAATGGGAGAAGAAAAGACTATCACTTTCATACTTGCGCACTTGAGGTTGCTTGGCGAAAGTCAATGTGCCAATTCCCAAAAAGCGTAAGCTTGGACCAAAAACCGTGGATTGCGTCTTTCTAGGCTATGCTCATCATAGCGTTGGATATAGATTTCTAGTGGTGAAATCTGGAGTACCTGACGTACATCTCGGTACAATTATGGAGTCCAGAGATGCTACATTCTTTGATGATATTTTTTCAATGAAAGATATGCCTAGTTCATCAAGTCAGGAACCTGATACAATTTCTGAGCCTGCCATTCCAATGGAATATTTTGAGTAAACCCCTGAGCAAATTCCTGAGGAGGAAGACAATGAAACTCTGAGGAAAAGTAAAAGACAAAGGACTACAAAGTCTTTTGGTCCTGATTTCATTGTGTACCTTGTGGATGATACTCCAAGTATCATTTCTGAAGCATATGCTTCTCCAGATGCAGAATACTGGAAGGAAGCAGTCCGTAATGAAATGGATTCCATTATCTCTAATGGAACTTGGGAGATCACTGAGCGTCCTTATGGTTGTAAACCTGTAGGATGTAAGTGGGTGTTCAAAAAGAAGCTTAGGCCTGATGGTACTATCGAGAAGTACAAGGCACGGCTTATGGCCAAGGGTTGTACCCAAATGGAAGGCGAATATTTCTTTGGTACTTATTCACCTGTGGCTAGATTAACCACTATTCGAGTACTACTATCTCTGGCTGCCTCACATGGTCTTCTCGTTCATCAGATGGACGTTAAGACGGCTTTCCTAAATGGAGAGTTGGACAAGGAAATTTACATGGAACAACCAGATGGATTTGTGGTAGATGGTCAAGAAGGAAAGGTGTACAAGTTGTTGAAATCTTTGTATGGTCTTAAACAAGCACCTAAGCAGTGGCATGAAAAGTTTGACAGAACTTTAACATCTGCAGGCTTTATTGTGAATGAAGCTGACAGATGTGTGTATTATCGTCATGGTGGGAGCGAGGGAATCATTCTATGTCTTTATGTTGATGACATACTAATCTTTGGGACCAACCTTAATGTGATTAAGGAGGTCAAGGATTTCTTGTCTCAGAATTTTGAGATGAAAGATCTGGGAGTAGCTGATGTTATCTTGAACATCAAGTTATTGAGAGGTGATAATGGCGGGATTACATTGTTGCAATCCCATTATGTGGAAAAGGTTCTGAGTCGTTTTGGTTATAGCGATTACAAACCCTCTCCAACACCTTATGATCCTAGCGTATTGCTTAGGAAGAATCGGAGAATAGCCAGAGACCAATTAAGATATTCTCAGATAATTGGTTCACTCATATATTTAGCTAGCGGTACCAGTTCGACATCTCGCTTGTCGTGAGCAAACTAAACCGTTTTGTTTCCAATCCGGGAGATGATCATTGGCATGCTCTTGAGAGGGTAATGCGCTATCTAAAGGGTACTATGAGCTATAGCATTCATTATAGCGGTACCCTGTGTCTTTGGAGGGTTATAGCGATTCAAACTGGATATCTGATGCTGATGAGATTAAGGCCACAAGTGGATATGTTTTCATACTTGGAGGTGGTGCTGTTTCATGGAAGTCTTGCAAGCAGACCATCTTAACGAGGTCAACAATGGAAGCGTAACTCACAAAGATTAGATATCGCCATCGTTGAAGTTTAATGGCTTCGTGAGCTCTTGATGGATTTGCCGATGTTGAAAAACCGGTACCGGCTATTCTGATGAACTGTGACAATCAGATTGTGATTGTCAAGGTGAACAGTTCTAAGGATAATATGAAGTCATCAAGACATGTGAAGAGAAGACTGAAGTCTGTTAGGAAAATGAGAAACTTCGGAGTAATAGCTTTGGATTATATCCAAACAAATGCTAAGAATCTGCGATCCTTCACAAAGGGTTTATCACGGAATGTGATAGACAATGCATCGAGGGAGATGGGTTTGAGACCCACGTGAGTTATATCATAGTGGTAACCCATCCTATATGATCGGAGATCCCGTGAAGTAGGATTGGCGAAACAAGCTATTGGTTAATTGGGAGGAGAGTACCTTTATAAACCCACTCCATTGGAGATGCAATTCTCTCCTAAATCTGTAAGGCAGGTTAATTTTTATCTTAATGTGTTCTATGGCTTGTTTAAGCAAAAATGCTGTCCTACAGAGCAGTCTTGAAAGAACACACCTATATGAGCCCGACTGCTAGTCGTAGTCTATGAAATAGGGTAATTTCTAGGAAGCTCATGAATAGGCTAGGAGTATGACTTATATGCTTCAACCCAGGGATGCTCGGCACTTAGTATCGCTTAAGGACTTAAGTGAAACTTATTCACACAAAACTGTCAATTCAAGGCTTAGTCCATTGTGCAGTTGTGGATAAGTGTAGCTTCTATTCTAGATGGATATTCAACCTTAACCGGTTTCCATCAAAACATTGGTATATTAAAACAATATTGTGGATCAAGGTATTTGACATGTGCCTTTGTGATCTGGTGGGGGATTGTTGGAATTAATACGGGCTGGGCCCAAATTTTAATTCTAATTAATTCTTGGAAAGTCTCAAAGGCCTATGTGCAAGTGCTAAAACTGTTTAGTCCCATATGGAGGGATGAAGGGGAGTTACACTACTTTAAAAGGTGGAACGTGGTAGCCCCTCTTGTGGAATTGGAGAGAGCCAACACACGCACGCGCCGAGCCGAGCCGAGCGGTGCGGTGCGGGTGCGTAGGCGTGTCGGGTGCGGGCGCGTTTTTCTTTAGCTATTCGGAAAAGAAAACGCACCGACTCGTAATTGATGGCGAATCAATGGAAACTGTTGGTCTCTGGTCTCTTTGTTTTTGGCGAACAGAGTTCTACATCAACTGCACTACTACTACCACTACGTCCACTACGCCATGACGAACGACGACCTCATCAAGACTTCTGGTGCTGCTTCTTCTTCTACTGAATCTGGGTATGTTACTTGGTTTGCTTTACTATCTATTGTTGTGTTGAACGCTGAGATAGGTATGCTAGTTTCTGTCCTTCTAGAAATTAGTATGGCTATAGTGTTCATGGATACCTGCTTTGTGAAAATGGCTACAGTATTTTCCATGTTTTATCTAGCATATTTCTGGATTAAAGTACTTCGAAAAATGCTTATATGTTCAACAAAATGTAACAAGAAACAAAAAAAAAGGATAATTAAATTAGAGGGTGTTAAAATAATCAAATCGTCTCTTTTTTTAAGTACCATTGTATTTGAAAATTTGAAAGTAATACAATATCAATAAATAAATTTACCACGGCATAGGAAGATAAAAGCTTTTGGTTCATAGTTTAAACGGCTCCATCGGCATGTAAAGAACTTCATCCCTCGTGTATTCCAAATATATTCGTGCAACCAAATAAGTTTTCCAACATATCATTCGATCACATGCAAATACAAAATTCATTGACGAATATGTATCTTTAAAATCCAATTTGCTCAGCGTAGTATAGAAACGATAACTATTTTAAAAACTAAGCTGTATTCTTATTTTAAAAGAGAGGCTTTTACTGTAGGAAACTGGCTGCCATCTTCATATTTGATAGCTGGGTGTGTGGACAGCTTTTCAAGCGGCGCCTTTTGTGTTTATATGCACGCATGGGATTGCGGAATGTGTGGTTATCGAGTAACCAACTTTATCTGTGCGAAATTTAGTTCCAACTAGCTAGCTTAATTAGCTCATCCATAAACTGTTTGGTTAAATAGCTGGAAAATGTTTTGCTATTTATTAGACGAGCTAGATTTCATTTTTAATCTATTATTGGGCGGTTAGGCATCAATATATCTCCAGAGTCACGTTTTAAAGGAGGGGAGAGTCTATATCTGTCCCTGGTCGGCTGATCCGCCCAAGTTGAGAAAGAGAGAGAATGATATATGTGGCTCAATCCGTCTTAACTTGAAATAAAAGAGCACTATATCAATCTCCAGAGTCAAATGGTTGGTTGGTCGGTTGTTGTCACTCCTACTGTTGGCGTTGGAAAGCAGAAGAAGAAATCTAAGCAAGCACTAGCAGACGTCCAAGCAAATCTAGCTCTTGTTTCGACACCACGCTGTGCACATCCAGATATGCGAACCTTCTCTGCTATGTTTGATCGTACGTACGTGTCGTGTCTCCATTAATTCGTTCCTTTGTGTTTATTCAGATAAATCAAGCACAAATTTTGGTACTAGCTAGTAATTAACACTCCATACAAACCGGATTTCTTCAATACAGCACAGGTGCAGGATGACGGAGCATCAATTCTTATCTACAATAATCAATACATATAACTGGTGTGCTGGAAAATGGAGAAAATCTCGAACCTGAATGATCTTGTACGTCGACTGCTTCTGCGTTGCCTGGACATCTGTACTGAGTGCACTTGACGGTTTGAGAATTGTTATACCCTTCTTATGCGCAGCAGACCCAGATAAGAGTTTGTGATAAACGATATGAATGCTACTTCGTGCCCCAGCGCACCCCTCCTCTAGTCGTCGGGTCAATTCACCCTCGATGGTCTCACCTCCGTATGATACAACTCGGCAAAGAGGGCATTCCCTCGTTTGAACCCAATTCAGCTCTATGGGTATCTCAATTAACTGCTCCCGTTGGATTGATGGCTTCGCCTCGGCAAGGTGTGAATCAAACTCGAGGGCATTCCCTCAGGAAAACATAACTTCACATCGAGCGCTCCTTGCTTCGTAGGCCATGCCTCCGTGAGCCAAGCACATGGCACGCCTCCTTGCTTCTAGTGCCATGCTTCGGTGATTCGAGCAGACAACGCTCTAGCGCATATACCCTCACCTCGGGGGGCCAAGTCTCATCAAGTTGGTCCTGGGCACACTCCGACTTGGAACATCTCGACATGCTGGCGTACATCGATCGATCGCATATAGATTTGTTGTCCAACTCAGTGTCACCTATTGAACTCGTGCATGTCAACACGTGTGCGTCTATCGGCCTCCCACGCCTTAAAGATCCATCGCACACAATGGCCTACTCAGTTGAGGGCTCAGTGCGTCTCAGATTAACAGGTTGGCCGCACTCATCGCTACGTGTTCACGCGATTCAACCTTATGCACCTTGGCGTTCTATCATTCCCTGAAGGCTAAGCCTCGGCCACGCCTAGGCGAGTCAAGCTTGGCGCTCCAACGCGTACCTCCACACCTCAAAAGTCATGAGTCAAGAACTCCTCCATGTAACTTTAGCGTCTCAACCAACCAACGCATGACCCCACAACTGTATGTGACTCCACACTCTTTTCACGCGACGGGTGAGCCCCCCGACATGACCCGAAATTGTCCTGGTGGAGCAGCGACCCTTCAGTGAAGACCAACAGAACCCACCTCGGGGTGCATGCTATTTTCAATACTTTGGTATAGACTCTCGTGTGTGATTCTCGTTTAGGTCCCTTTCGCACCCTTGGCTGTCGACGCGCCCGACCGGGGGTGCTACAAGTTTATTGTCCGATCTTGTATCGACGACAAAATCACTCCATAATTTCTTCGGTGAGCTTTCCTTAATCACCAAGTACTTTACCTCATCGGAGACACAGACGGATTGTACTGACAGCATTCTGCTCCATCACCTTTCATTCTTCAAAGAACATCTTTTCCAGTTTGTCCCCTTCAAGAGTATCGATTAACCCTTACTGGATAAGAATATCATTCACCACACATTGCCACACGTTGAAATTTCCTCCGCCGTCAAATTTCTCCACTTGATTCCATATTGTAGACATCGATCTTGATTTTGTGCTATTTGACGCTTCGTCAACCTTCTCACAAATCGGATTAATCTAGCATTGGTTCTGATATCACTTGTTATACTCTGATACCCCTTTTTATACGCAGCAGCCCCAGATCGGATCAGAGTTTCGAGATATGGCATGGGCGCATACGGCATCAAGAACTAAGTAGATGAATCTCATAGATAGAACCAAATAACAGTGATAAAATAGTCATGATGAGAAAGAAATATTTGGCGAAGCCAGCTGCAAATTCCTTAAGCACAGCCTCAAAGAGCATAAGGGATAGTCGGTCTCTCACAACCCTCTCGAGCCTTTTAGGACCCTCAGATCCTTGCCCTGGCTATATGAGAATATATTGCTAAAGAATAACCGAGCATCCAATCCTCTCATGCACCTCTTGCTTTGTATGAGTTGGTTTGTGGCCTATGTTTTCCATGAGCACCCCTTATGGCTTTATGTAGTGTGCCCTCTGATTCTCCTCCAAAAAAAAGTAAGAATCCTAGTCTTATTAGGATTCATATAGGAACCCCTGTAGCATACTTCTCTAAATTCTATTTGATTAGAATGATGAGGTGAGGCTAACCTCTAGATCAACCTATTATATATTCTAAATTCCAAATTGTCGAGAGCAGTCCCTAGCCAGCGCTTGCTCAAACTTAATTGGATCATCAGTACAAAGTGCAACAAAATGCAGACTTCAATTCTGCAAAGGCTGGTGAATACGCTGGCTTATTTAAAACTGTACTCATCATTTTCAGATCGATATTGACATGCCTGGCATGTATTTATTTATATATAGGCAGCACCTTGTGGCTCCCAAAATCACAAGTAACTTGCTAAAATGGCCTAAATGATGGCCGTGGTGGTGATGCTCGTGGGTGAAGTGATGAGTGCTCCAGAGGCGGCGGCGAGCATTGCCCCCGTGCTGCTAGATCCAAGACCTGAAAACAAGACCACAGTACGTACTCGGTTACACTCTGATCTCTGTGAATAGAGACTGCCTACCTTCCTTCATTTGATCTCACTCACAAGGCTAGGTGAATATGTATCCGGATCCCCTGTATTACAGTATAGTCTACCGCAGCCAAACACTGTAGCAATAGAGGCACTATGTGCTACAGTGACTCTGCTTGTCATGGAAAACATTGTAGTAATTGATCTTAATATTCGATTTTCGATCGGACGGTGAAGATTGTTCATAATGTCATGCTACTGTAGATCCTCTACATTGAATACTTCAATGTAGATGATCCCAATCCGTATGTAGACCTCTGAAGTAATGCATAGGATCTAGATCCACGTAGAGACATGGCAGACGACGTACCTAGATACTATTTAGGCTGAATCTGTGCTATTTATTCTTGATCCAACGGCCCATCCTGCCTCGAAAATGATGAGTACAAACGGATTGAGTGGGTTGGACTCAAGGAATGAATATAATTGGATAGATTCAAATGGGTTGAAAAACAAAATGGATTGGGTTGGTTCAAGTTTGCTTGCGAAACGAGCTGGTTCGGGTGGAGTATTTTCGGTTCCATTTGGTTTGAGCCCATGGGTCATCTACGGTTTGGGTTGAGCAGTATCAGTAGGTGTTGGCGTCTCCTCCGCCTGAGGCCCCGAGCCTGACCTCCGCCTCCACGTTTCCCTCCTCCATCGCCGGGCCCCTCCTCCGACACTCCGCATGCCCCCTCCTCTCCCGCCGCCCCCTCCGTGGCCGAGGACGTCGAGGGTCGCCGGCGGGCGCCTCTTCTCCCACCCCCGACGCCTCTCCAGTCCCAAAGGTACCTCCTCCCTCCCCCTCCAGTTCGTCTCTGCGACTCTGCCCTAGCCACACCTTACGCCTCCAGTTCGATTTGTCGTCTCCGTCGCATCGCTCGCCGGCTCCTCGTTGCCACCGGCGCTGGACCAAGAAGTGAGCCTCTCTCCTTGCTCTCTTGCATTCTTGACTTCTTGGCTTCAGGTATTGTTAGATTTTTTTCCGATGTAGTTGCGACATGTTTGTTGGGTGCAGATCCATGAAAGAAGAGAAGAGGAAGAAGCTGGAGAAGAAAAGGAAGAGGCTGAAGGAGGTGCATCGGCTCAAGGAGAAAGCGAAGAGGAAGAAGACATCTCATATTGATTTCTTTTGATGCTCAATTATGAACATGCATGCATAAGCTGGTTGTATGCGGTAGTAGGGAAATGGTTGAACCAATATCTTTGCAATTATAGAAAAAACTTGTAGGTAAGTGACTGAACAAATTTGTTTCTACCACCTCTGTTATATCACACATGAAGAGACATGTTGGATGAGGGGCTTCTGCTAAAATCCTACATCGATAATGATTTTTATTTCATCGGTAATGATTTTTAGGTTCTGAGTTTTGAATATGAGTTGTTCATCCAGGAGATTACTTTCATGTGCCTGTTGGACTTTAGCAGTGCTATTGACAATCACCCAATCTGATGGCTAATAGTGTTCGCTAAAGGATCTGTCAAGAATTGTAGCATAAGCATTGAAGTTTAGAATTGTAGAAGATTAATTGAGACATTGACAGAAATGTGGATTTCTCTTAACCTGATATTTGTCTAAAATAGGTGGTGCTTCTGACAGATATCATAGTTAATTCTGGAGTCATAGCTTGGGTGCAATAAATTTGCTTTATCAGTTAGTATGTTTGTTTGCAACTTCATCTAGCTTTTCTTAATTTATACATGACTACTTATTATGAGATGGGCTAGACGCCAACATGCCAAAAGAAAAGGGTATGTTAAGAATGTCATAGATGATTGTGTGTATTACACCACTATAATAAGATCTAGTTGCTAACATATATAACACAGTGCCTTTAAAAAACATGTAGATAACACAAGATCCATCTACAGCACTGGTTAGATGTTGTTTCACCTTAAGCTCACCTATTAACAATCTGCTTTAGTATGCCTCTTCGTTCTTCAAGGACTGTACTCCTTTATACTTCTGAGTCATTAACCATGAAGTACTAATCCAACACTGAAAGTATTTACTTGGAGCATATGTGCATTTTGTTCATGTTTGTGCCGCTTTTTTATTTTTATGCGTCTCCTTTTTAGGTATCTTTCAAGACAAAGGTCTTCCATCCTAATATCAATAGCAATGGAAGCATCATGCTTATTAAGCGTCGCCGCTTGCGCCGCTTAGGCGGTAAGCGCCGCGACGTTATGGCGTCGCCCGCCTTTTGCCGCTTCGCTTTGCCGCCGCCCTCATGGTTCCTCGTCGCCGTCGCGTCGCTTCGCTTGTTGCTCCTCCCCGCCGCCATCGCCGCTTCGCTTGCCGCCTCCCCGTCGCCGCCGCCAGCCTCGACGCCTCCTCCCCACCGAGGAGGAGGCGGCTGGAAGGGGGAGGAGGAGGAGAGGAGAGCCGAGAGAAAGAGGAGGGAGGAGGCGCGGAGGCGGCTGCGCGAGGAGGGGCGGGAGGCGGCGCGCCCCCGTGAGTCTGCGTCTTCGTCTCTTCAAGCACGCCACGGCCATTGGATGGTGGAGAAGCGGGAGGAAACCCTAATTCCTCCCGTGCGTTATATTTATGTTTGTTAAATGGGCCGCCCAATCATCAGAGAGGATTAGGAATTAGCAAGAGTAATGGCGGAACTAGCAATGAGCAATGCCGTGGTTAGGAATTAGCAGGATTACCATTTAGCAATTACTCAGTTAGGCAATTAAACTGATGCTTGTAAGGCGTCGCCTCGCCTTACGCCTTACCGCTTAAAAGGTGTGAGGGGGGTGGATCGCCTTATCTCGCCTTACCGCCTTAATAACCATGGGAAGCATATGCCTTGATATTCTTAAGGAGCAGTGACGCCCTGCTTTGACGATCTGCAAGGTTCTAATTATCCTTTTCATTGATTCAGTTCTCTAAATTTTGGCTTCTTAATCAATCCAATCTTGTTATATGCCTCTTGATAATCTGGATCAATTAGCGAAGGTATAATTGTTATTTTTCTATAGATGTTCTATGTATCACAAATTTCTATGAACTAACTTGTATTTTCTTATGCAGATGAGAATGGAGCGCAATCACAAGGTGCAGAGATCGTACAAGGAACCCTTTGACACCATCGATACGCTACAGGAGGCACAGCCTTTAGGTGAGTTGTAACTCATTGAGCTCTTTGAATGATTCTTGCAGTTGGGTACTCAGCTCAGTTTTTTTTTAATGATTTGTTCTTGTTTTATGTAGAGTTCTGAGTTGTGATCACTATTGAGTTGTGAGTTGTGGCCTTGCAATTCGTTTTCAGCGCTTCCTGTAGAGTTCTGCATATTTTAGGGGAAAATAGTTTCTCCCTACACAACGGTCATGGTATTTTCCAACTTCTGATGTATCCTGTGGAGAGGGCGTGTGCTGTGATGAACCGCGGAGAAGCGTCTAAACGTCAACAAGTTTTGCAATTTTATTATAGAGAGTGAAACCTATATTGTTGATACTGGTCGACAGCTGCTGCTGCTTGCTCCCAGGCCCCAGCTGCTAGGTGCTAATGCTTGCTCCCAAATGTCATGTACCTCATCTTATTTTATAAATTTGTTCTCAGGAAAAAAAGTAGGTGAGCTCTTTCATTGATAGCAGCTGCTTGTGCCCTTGCAACCTGATACTGTTCATCGTATTATTCATTTTCTTAATTGATGGCTCGCTGGTTATGTACTCAGTGGTGATGGCTTGCTGCAGGCCCCCATCCTACTCATTTTATGAACTAAATATGTGGCCTGATTTCAGTGTGTGTGCTTGAATTGCGAGCTGTAAGCATGTAAAATGTCAATGTGTGATTGAACTGTGAGGCATGTAAACAAAAGAGTTTAGAAATATGAGAATCTCAATTGAAGTGTGGTCACTACTCTGTTGTTGCACGGCGGGTGCTTGAGCAGCGGATTAAGCAAGTAGGACTTGTATCATATGAACCGGTGAATGACAATTCAAAAGAACTTTGGTGAGGAGTTGGCCTGAGTGGTTCCTTCCATGTGTTGGAAATGAGGGAGAATGGGTGGGAACCCATTTCAGGAAAATGGTTTGGTTCGGTTTTGGCTGATTTTGTATATGGGTTGGACTGGGCTAGTTTGGTTTTTAGAAAATGAGAAGCGGACTGAGTTGATTTCGTGAGTGTGTAATCAAGGAAGTGGGCTGGCCGGTTTAGTGTCAGTTCTAGACCATTAGCCAGTTCTAGACCACTAGTAGAATGTCCGTGCGTTGCAACGAAAACACAAGATTTTAAAATAAAAAATATTAGTACTCACGAAGAACGAAAGGAACACCCGAGAGTAACAATCATCCGAAGCCAAAAGTTGCAAACATTTGTGCTTTATTTGTCACAAATTTGTGGCATTTCAGTCTAGCTAGATTGTGGGTGAAGAACATCATGGCAGAACGCACGTTCGTTTCCATCGAAAACAATCTAGCATTCAATGGCAATGCATGCAATGCAATGCAAAGATAGGTGTCACTTGGCAAGTGATAAGGCAGCGGCAATGCAACATTGCGAGTGGATAGAAGCCATGTTCACCGGTGCAACTGAATAACTTATGGGTCGTTGTGTGATTTGCAGAGCTAAAAGCAGAGCTTGGTGTAGCAACATTAACCATCACATGAAGATAAATAAAAATGAAACATGCATGTCATCCACAAGAAAGGGAAGCATCCGTCAGGATGCAAGACCACAACACAGGGAATTTGGGATAACTGAATGACAATAACAAGATATGCACGTCTCGACCACAACACAAGGAATTTGGGATAACTGAATGACTAACAGTATTACAGACGTACTACAGTAGTACAATTCATTAATTCGGACAAACTGAATGAAACCAATCAGTGGAGGGAGCATTTGACAAGGTAATTGAGCTTTCACATAAAGCAGGGGGAGTGACACATTAATGGAGCTTTACGAATGAAACCAATTAGTGGAGGGAGCATTTGACAAGGTAATTGATCTTTCACATAAAGCAGGGGAGCGACACATTAATGAAGCTTTAGGGAAAGAAAACAATGCACTGACATATTATTAGATGGGCAGAGGTAAAATGTGAAGCTGTAAGAGAAGCCTTCTGAGTTACAGCTTCTAAAGATTGCAAAGAGCTTTGTCATGAACAAGCCGAGAGGAGTAGCAAGAGAATTGTAGTTGAAAGGACATCTTTCTATACAATCTATGAGGGTTTGTAGTACTTGGCTCAAGACAAAGGGCATCTTGGTGACGACAGTATACCATAGGACTTCCACGGACATCCACCTTGAACTCTATCCCAACTTTGTGCAAACCAGATTTTGCATAGCCCATGGCGATGTTCTTCTCAAGCGAGGTGAACCCCCAATCGGGTCACCTCACCAATGTTCTCCCCGAGTTGCTCACAATCTTGCTATGACTCAGTAGAGGTGGTCCTTGTGAGAAGATGCCGACACGCTGATCTTCGGGCCTTTCTGGAGCTGCTTGAGGATTACATCTGCACCCAAGAAGCCACCCTTTGCTCTCCTCTTGCCAATTGCCCACGAGAGGCCGGTCTCAACTGGTGTGATGTATTGCTCCATGTCATTACCATACAGGCAGAGACCTTTTTGATATCTAGACACAAAAATACAACAAGATGTGAAATTAGAATACCAACAATCCTTCCTGAAGAGCCAACTGCTTTGCTGTCTCAACAGCATCATCACTTGATATCTACAACACAAATAGCACGCAATGAGAGCAAACTTATCTCTTTTTTTTGTTTCTTCTAACACACTGAGTTTGAACTTGAAATTTCATAAGGTGCTACAACACTCCATAAAGTACGACATCATTTTTTTCCGGAATTTTTCATGTTGATTTGGTGCCATTCTATGATGTAACATACGCGAATATAGTCAAATAACTGATACAGTACAGCTAATTTGAAGAAAAACTACAGCCTTCCTTTCTTTCTTGCTTTTGTTTTGAAAGGTCATATTATACTGAAGAATAGATAAGGCTGGAATAAGCTCAGACCTCAATTACTTCATCGAGAACCTCACTATCCAAGTTCCTTGGAACAAATCCTGCCCCAATGCCTTAAATCTTATGTAGGCCTACAAGAGTGGGGTAACAATTGTAGGGGAAGAACAAATGACAAACTCGTAAGGAAGTCTGACAGCAAACATACCTAGTTTTCCACCAGAGAGTATATTACTTTCAGAAGGCCATGGTTATTAAGGCGTCCATGAGGCGACGCCTGGACGCGACGCCTAGGCGTCGCCTAGGCGGTAAGGCGTGGGCGAGGGTCAAGGCGTCGGCTCGCCTTGCCTTGCGCACGTATGGCGTCCGCCTTAGTGCCATGGCGCCCTGAAGGCGTCTCCAAGGCGGGCTATGGCGCCGGGAAGGCTCAAGGCGACGCCTTGGCAGAGGAGGAGCGCAGGCGACTAAACCAGAGTGAGAGAAGGGGGAAAGAGGAGCGCGCGACTCACTGGAAGCTAGAACCCGCGACGGCGGCGCCTCCATCTCGCCGCTCCCGTCTCGGCGTCCTCTCCCGTCCCGGCGGCGCCTCCATCTCGCGCGACTCACCTGGAAGCTAGAACCATGGCGGCGGCGACTCCTCCGGACATATGGAAGGAGGCCAGAGGAGAGGATGCGGAGAAGGCCGGTGGGGCGTCGTCGCCGCGAGGCGAGAGAGAGCCGAGCGAAGGGAGGCAGTGAAGTGCGTGGAGAGGGGAAGGGCGAAAATGAAGCGGTGACAACCCTTCATCGAGCTCTCCACGGGCGAAAAAGGAAAAGAAGAGGCAAGCGGCAAAGCAAAGGGCGATCCGGTCGGTGTGGGATCTTCGTGGCTTCCAATCGCTGTCGGATCTTCTACACCTTCTAGTCTGCTTGCTCTGCACTACCGCCTTAGGATTTCTAAGGCGTCGCCTCGCCTCGCGCCTTACCGCTTAAAAGGTGTGAGGGGGGTGAGTCGCCTTGCCTCGCCTTACCGCCTTAATAACCATGCATATAACAATCGTATGTCACATAAAAATCATCCAACACATGAAGGACAAGGAGTGAAACATTTAGTTTCAGGTTGGCGAACCTTGAATCGACATAGGGTCATAGGCACAAATCGCAACATAGAACTTCAGTTTCGTTTGGTGTCCACTAAATCAGACATAGGCACAAATCACAACATAGATTTTAGTAGAAGCGAAGCCAAATATTGTGACAATGAAGAGAGCAGTTTTCACCCTATATCTTGCCCTCTGATTTCAAAGCTAGTCTGACCATTGCTATAAAGTAAAAAACAGCAACTATACCCACCACAAGCTAGAAATCCTTGTCTCATTAATTTGTGAGTACATAACTCCTTTTTGTTTCATTCAATCAAACAGTCCCAGAGAAGTCTCATAGGGTTATTTGATAATCTCCAAGCCTCTTCTTCCCAAATAAATATGCACATTGCCATTTAGATATTAGTTGTGGCGGGCCTACACATACTTTCTTTAGTCGTTTCTAGAACATGGGAGAGACTATGTCCACCCTTCATGAATAATTATGTTTTATATCATTTCATTTCATCTAGGAATGAGAGAATACTCCATTGCAAAGTCGGAATTTAATAAACCAACCTACCAATATGTACATACAAATGTGCATATCAGCACAAGCATGCACACGGACAGGAAAAGAGAAAGGGCAAAACGCCCAGAAACAGAATAGCATACACCATAAACGCCACTCAAATGTATATTGATGCATTTTATTGTATTATGTCTTTTCCTGTTTTCCATCTAAGTGAATGGCGTGTCTGCAGCTACAATTAATGAATATTGACATGATAAGGATTAACTAATTAGATCAAAACTTGGCCTCAAACTCTCATTACACCAACCAATATAGCATTTAATAAAATTGCAAGGGAGGGCATGTAATCTTTAATCAATTCTTCACACTTGTTACGTGTTCACCTCAACAGTAAACAAAGATGGGTATAATTTGTACACAGCCTTCAATCTTCAAAGGTTTGTCATTCTAATGATGCAATTTTTGGCAATCACGCTAAGGAGAGGAAGAAACTGGTGCTGAAGATCAATGTCCCCAAGGGGGTAAAAATAGTCCAACATGTAGTTTGAATACTAAAGTAGATTTCATTTCCATGTTTTTCATAAGCCCCAACTGCAGCTAAACATAGTTGTGCATGCCTAATATAGTAATATTGTTTCTGAAAGAAGCAAGCATGAACATCATGACAAGGAATACATGACCATAAATACACCTAGATCACATTATTTCATACCAAACTAAAAGGAACACACACACGTACAAATTTTCCCAAAAGGAACCAAATCCACCAGGCTCTATACAAACTAAGACAAATTAACAGACCCAAGGGAAGATGAATTACTCAGGAAGCAGCAGCGAATATCCAAACTAAATAAGGTTGCAAACTGATGCAGCCCAAACTGCACTGACAACACCAATTCATGTTTCTGAGTTAATCAATGAGGTTAGTGCTAGCAGTTCGCGCGTGCAATCTAATTTGCGTGATAAGAAAACTACTCAGGCCGAGAGGGAGGTGAGGGAGGCCGGCTGAGGGATTAATATTGGTGCACATGAAAAGTGCAGTATTCCAGCATGTCGGCATAAAGGAGGCGTGAGGGAAGACAGCATTGGCTGCTGCACACGTCCATATAACGCGTGCACAGGCCGACTGGAAACTGGTGAAACCAATCTAGGGTTTTTAATTGGTTAAAAACCAATCTGGAGACGATCTGTTCTCCAATTATTTTGCCAGATCCATGGTATTCCTTCCTCACGTTATTTTCTCTCTCCAGGCTCTATACAAACTAAAACAAATTAACAGACCCAAGGGAAGATGAATTACTCAGGAAGCAGCAATGAAGGCAAGACCAATGCCTGTATTTCCGCTTGTTGGTTCCACCAAAACACTCTGAGCAGCGAACAGAAAATAATATGTCATGCAAGGTATGGGCATCGAGCTAAGGCAATATAATGAGAGCAAAGAAAGAATGAGATAGTGTTGTCATAATTTTATTTCGAACAGTGACCACTGACCAGCAGTGTTACTTGGGCACTTGTGCTCACCTGAACATGCTACTGCCATGTTGGAAACATGTCCTCACATTTGGTAAAATGTACAAATTAATACTACAATTGCACTCCTGTGCAAATTTCAATTTTTAAAGTAGAAAGATGGATGTACCCATAGGATAATCTAGAGTTTTCACATAATTTTTGCAGTTCCCCCTCCTATTTTATTAAATATATTCATAAACAGTGCTTGTGCACCTATGCCATTCCTTGTTTTTGGGCATGGTGTGGCGTTTGGGATCCTTGGATATGTAAAATGTTTGTTTCTAGGTAGCATCAGTGACCAAAATTAGGCATCACGAATTTAGGTGAATGAACAAGTGCGTGGGGAAGTAATAAGCATACATTGCTATCATATAAGTACAGGCAGTCTCTCCTTCCCTGTTAGTAATAATTAGGAAGGAGAGTAAAAGCGCGAAGAAGGCAGCAAGTGCTTAGGCATACAAATAAAAGATATTGAGATTCACCTTTCCGGAGTTATCAAGCCCTTCGCTCAGACATCGGATATCATCATGTATCCTATTCTGATACGAAATTGGTTAGGAACTGTTTATCTCAGTACGATAAGGTCGGGTCGATCCATCAAGGGAAGGAAAGAAAAAGTATGCACCTATCCTTGACACTGCAACAGGGCTCCATAATCTCGAGCTTAGCAGCGACATTGGCGACACAGCCCTTGACGATGTTGTTGAGATACACCATCGGTGTCTTGCCGATGAGCTGAGATTAGATAATAAATCCTCAAACAGGTGGTGAGTACAGTAGAGTGCATTCGTTGCTCAGCTCTTCAGAGCTGACGTATTGTTCAAACGTTGTTCTGTCGATTTTATTATTACTGGCATCAGCAGCAGGATCAAAAATCACCTCTTTTCGTTCTATAAACCCTGTGCTGTCCATATCATATAGCTTGAAGGAAACTGGCAAGCAATGTAAACTTTCATAAAGCAGAAATATGGCATCAAAATGGCCAAAATGAAACAGTAGGACAATAACTTACAATCAATTTTCTCTTCCATTGGAATGCTAGGGTGAAATACATTTAGAGCTCGAACGAAGTCACCGAAGTCAATGACCCCCCTTTTCTTGACATCGAAAAGGTCAAATATCTGCAAGGTTCTTTTAATGTAAATTCAAGTAGTCCATAGGTGAAAGCATGCTGACGTTAATATAAACAAGTATCAGTAGCATATTAAAATGCAGATCAATGGCAGGGCAAAGAATACCCGATTAGCAAAAAGGTTGCCCTTCTTGCTTTTAAACAATGCAAGCTGGAATTCTTCCTGCATATTAGAAATTCAAAAGTGATTTAATATTGTTGGCAAAATTCGATTATTGACAACATCTACTTTCAACGAATCAATCCCAAAAGACATCAAGATGACCAGTGATCCAGTTTTTCTCCAAAAGAATAATGAAAGAATTATTCTTATTCTGTAAAACAAGATAAAATAAACCTCGAATTTTACTTGCATGATTTATTTTATGGCACAGTCAGAACAAACCAGTTGAATTAAATAGTGACAGATATTTGAATGCATTAGGTCCTGTAAAATATGATCTGCTGTACTGTCCAAAAGGACAATCTTGTATGATGAGGATGAGGCAAACTGTACAAGGTTGTATGATGGTCAAACATGACAGCTAATGCCTTTTTGAAACACATCATGGAGACTAAATCAGGAACGAAACAAATTCCCTTCTTCAGCGGAAAAATCCTAACTGTATCACAGACATGCCAGCCTGGCTTACATAAGTTACGAGGCAGGCACTATAACCAAGAAAGATAGCTTGCATAAAACAGGGTGTTAGAAAATGACTATAATGATGAGCCGCCAAATTTAGGCTAAAGATAGTAGTATAAGCAGAGTGTGAACGTTTCTAGTTTATTTGCAACACTGTAAAAACAACTAAAATGTGCTAAGAAGGAGCTACATGAGCGCAATTATTCAGGTTTTTTTAATACGGCAGGCATGGCAGGATGTTAAGAGTGAAAGATGGGCGACGGGCATTGACCTTGTTGATGAGGCCATCATCGATGACAGAACCACTGATGCTCTTGAACAACTCAAATAGTGCTTCGACTTCACTGATGCAGACTGCAAGAAAAGAAAAGAAGATAAACACATGTGTTTGTGTTGGGAAGAGGCAATGAGGTGGTAGGGCTTGATCATTCCCTTGAGTGTGATAGGTAAACATGCAATGCAATGCAATGGACTATATCATACTTATGAGATTAAGGTTCCAGAATAAGTTGCAAGTTCCGACTTATATCGAAAAGAAAGAAAGAAAGTTGCGAGCATGACATGCTATGATGATAAGGAGGGATTATGTTACTTACAGGCGGTCTGGGAGGCGAGCTGGATGGGGTCCTCGTAGCCTGGGTACTGCCGCTTGGGCGTGGAGTGGAAGCACCCCATGGGGATGGGGATCACCAATCGAATTCGAATCCCCCCGATACAGCTAGAAATCAGATGCTAATGCTCAAATCCAATCCAATATCCAAGCCCGCCATTGATTCGCAGGGTCAAAATTAATCGGAGGAAGCAAAAGGGGAAAGAGGAGGAGAGCTGAGGCTAACCCTAGCTTGTGGCCGCCGGAGAGAGGGAGGCAAAGGAAGGCCGCGACCCGCGGGGAGGATGGGGTCGATCCCGGCCGTCAGCGGCGTCTCCATCCCCCGCCGTGCCGCCACGCCGGCGAGGGGATTCAGGGCTCAGGAGGCGGCGTGCTGCGGCTAGCGCATGCGGGGGCGGGAGGGAGGGGCGCCGGGGGGGAGAGAGGGAGAGGGTGTTGAAGGGCAGGTAGTGCGGCGGCGGGGATGAAGAAGAGCAACTGCTTCGTGAGTGGGGAGGCGTGAGTGGAGTGGGAGGTACGATGCGTGGGGTGGGACGATGGGAGGTTTTAGTTTCGCTTTCGGTGGACGATTCGTCCGTGAGCGGACTAAACTAGTAGTAGAGATTAGCAGGGGATACGATGACGAGGTGATCCAGTCCAGTCCAGTTGTCCAACGACCCAACCGCGATCTAGTCAATAGTCAATACCCATCCCCGCCGGTGCCGGATCGATCGGATCGCATCGGCGATGGAGAACAGGGCGTACGCTCGGGTGGGGCTCCTCGGCAACCCCAGCGACGTGTACGGCGGCGGGGTGGTCTCCTTCACCGTCGCCGACTTCTGGGCCACCGTCCGCCTGAGTCCATCCGCCGAGCTGGTCATCCAGCCGCACCCGCACCACGACCTGCTGGCCTTCCCATCGCTCCCAGGCCTCGTAAGCAAAATGCAAGCTCCATGGATTCGATTCGATCCTATCTATTTCTAGTTTCGTATTCCTTATTCCTCAGTTTTGTGAACATCTATCTGTCCATGTGTGTGTGTGTATGTATACATTGATTGATTGATTGATTTAGGTGGAGCGTTTGCAAAACGGAGGATACTACGGAGGCGTTCGGCTGCTGATGGCCATCTGCAAAGTGTTCTACGAGCACTGCGAGCGGAACAGCATCACCCTCCCCAAGGGCCAGAATTTCACCCTGTCGTACCACACCGATATCCCTCGACAGGAAGGATCTCTCTACCTCCAGCATCTTCTTCCATCCAATTCCTACTCCTACATGCAGGCTGGCTAGCTAGCACTGCTATGCCTATGTTTGACTGCCACTAATTATAGATCTTGGCATGCGCTGCAGGCTGGCCTCTCTGGTTCAAGCGCCATTGTCTGCGCCGCTCTTAGCTGCCTCCTTGATTTCTACAACGTCAGGCATCTAATCAAAGTTCAAATCAGGCCTAATCTCATTCTCGACGCTGAGAAAGAGCTCGGAATTGTTGCCGGGCTCCAGGACCGGGTCGCGCAGGTTTATGGGGGGCTAGTTTATATGGTACGCCAGTGCGCAATACAACGAGTACTTACTATTAAATCGGCCATGGCAGCCATGGTCCTGCATTCCTCCACTGCCCAGTGTTGGATAGCCCACTC
The DNA here is from genome assembly GCA_036346405.1 of Phyllostachys edulis. Lineage (NCBI taxonomy): Eukaryota > Viridiplantae > Streptophyta > Magnoliopsida > Poales > Poaceae > Phyllostachys > Phyllostachys edulis. Next base: position 57,127,502 of record CM070567.1, on the reverse strand, counting down.
TTTGATCAATCTTTCAACATTTATATTACTGCTCATCAGGATTTTAGCAAGGAGCATATGGATAAGTTGGGTCATGGCATATACACACCTTTAGATGTCAATCTGCTCCCTCCTCTCTACCTCATCTATGCAGACAACCCAAGCGACTCTGGCAAGGTTGGTCCCGTCCGGTCCTCTCTGAGTTACTTCAAACTACACTACACACAGAGTTTTGCTTGAGAATCTTGCCATTTCACAAATAAGCTAGTAGGATGATTCAGTGTCCAGACTAATATCCACCTACCGTACCCTGTTTAACTAGTGTAGGTACACAGCACTGTGAGGCAAAGATGGCTTGATGGTGACGAGTTTATAATATCATCCATGAAACAAGTCGCACAGCTAGCGCTTGATGGCCACAAGGAGTTGCTGCAGAAGAACTACACCGAACTTGCGAGGCTTATGAACAGGAACTTTGATCTGCGGAGGTAAGATCCATCGCTGCGCCCCTTGAACACACACACTGTCCACATTATGGAAATTCAGTTAGCAACAATCTTGCCTGCCCAGAGCGAATACACACACACACACACATATAGGACACCTGTTTCGTACTTCTGGGAGTACATACTCCCACTTCCAATATACCACTTAAACGAATATATTATACTTTTTTATCACTTTCAGTATACATAAACACCAATTATAAGATACTACAATGTGACTTGATTGAAAAATTTTATTGGAGCCTTTTATTTTTTTCTATATACTCTTTTTCATATATAAAAGAAGTATATACACAAATTTTGCAATAAAAAGTGGATCTTTAATCAATTTTTTCATGAAACTCACTTTGGGGTATCTTATAATCATTATTGGAGTCTGTTCAAATTGATAACGAGGTATCATCATACGATTTAAGTGGTATATGAGAAGTGAGAGTAAGTACCTTAGTACCGTACCATTTTCCTATATATATATATATATATGAGATTTAATATTACACTTACTTAGTGAAGCATGCAGATTGGGTACGTAGATTGATATGTTAGCCATAGTATTAATAACTGGCCGGCTAGTTGTGCGTGATTGTAGGCAAATGTTTGGAGATGATGTGCTTGGGTGGGTGAACATAAAGATGGTTGAGGTGGCGAGGAGCGTTGGCGCTGCATCAAAGTTCACAGGCAGCGGGGGCGCGGTGGTTGCGCTGTGCCTGGATGGGGATGCGCAGGTGGAGCTTCTCAAGACGGCGTGCCGAGAGGCTGGCTTTCTTGTTCAGAAGATCAAAGTAGCCCCATCAGTGCTGACGGAAGAGGAGGTGAGGAGCTTGTCAAGTCAGTAAGCAACCGCTCTTGTGTTGGCAACGCAAGCATGCAGGCAATTTGCTCGCTCCTTAGTTGTCAGTCATTTACAGGTGTTTTGGCCCGCCGTTTATATGTATTCTGATGTTATTTGATACTAGCTAGCTGGTATACTTTATGCGTGATGGTGTAAGCAACGTGGATGTTAGTTATTCAGTTGACGGGATGCATATGAAACCAATATCAATGCCCAAGGAGATGAGGCGATTGCTTCTGTTCTCAACAAATAAAACAGGTAAAATAGCCCTTGGGGGTATTGGCTTCTTGATACTCCAAATTAATGCTGATGTTGTTTGCATTTTTGTCTGCTGCTTGAATTGCTTGTTTGAGCATCTGATGATGGAGACTGTAGGAGAAACAACAACACCACAGTGACAGAGGCCTCCGGATTAGAGCAGAGCAGAAACAAGGATATGTGATGGAATGTATGCAGACACGCTGCCTGTCACTGCCCTACAGCAGCAGCTAGATCCCGCAACTCCAACTGTGTGTCTTCCTTCTTTCTCTCCGACTGAGCTGCCACCACCGATCGGACGCTAGCCTAGTCCACTCACTCCTCGGCCCATATCCCATCAGAAGAGCACCACATCCATCTACGTCTCCAACTGCCGTCACCCACATCCCTGACGAGCCCCGCCCCACTCCACCTCCTTGAGCTCCGCTTCCACCAGATAGCCGCAACCTCTGCAAATCAGGATCGCAAGGTTGCTGGCAGCCTATTCCCAACAACCCTTTCCTCTCGGGTGCTCCTCTCCCCGATGTCCCATCCCTTGCGCGCTCCTCCTCGAGACCAGCTATGCTCCGACTGTGGCTGACCGCGACCTTCGCGAGGTGCGACGACATCCCGTGCTCGTTGAAAGAATAGACATTGGGCCCGACCATATCCTCGCCCTGCGAGATCCTGGCACCAACGATGAGGCATCGGGCCACCACCACCTCCTCCTCATCTTGTTGAAATAAGTGTTTCATTTTGTTGCAGCGTGTACTCATAAAAATGTTGCAGTAAGCGTTTTTGTTTGTAGTTGATTTGTTGCATCAAAGATTTTTTTTTTTTGTTGCAATTCGAATGGGATTGAAGCTGTGTTGGTTTTTGGAGGCCTAGCCTGCATCTCTCATCAAACCAAACAAGCCCTTATTTTGTGCTGGCTACTCTGGGAACGCAGGAACCCGAAAAGTGCAGAAACATTAAAAGCCTAGCTATGAATTAATTATTGGAGCATTTAAATCCGTAGGGGTTGTAGAGCGCGGGAATTGTTCGAGTGTTTTTGGATGCTTGGCAGGAAAAAGCTAGCGAAGGAAATCGGAGAGCAAAATTTCCATTCCTGTATGGAGAGGATCGAGTAACCAGAGACATTGCCTTTACATCAGGTAAATCCGTATCCGCTTTTCTTCTCGATCGGTCGATTGACTGTACACGCAGGAATGGATACAAATACAATCGATCGTTCGAGAAGAAAAGAAAAGAAATAGAAAGATGACGATGGATCTGTACTCGCTACCTTCGTTTTTGCTTCTAAATAAGCTAGAAAGTCAGATGCAGCTGCAGATCCCTGAATTTGGATCCCGCCGCCTAGCAGCAGCAGGCCCAGCCGGCCCAGTGCTACTACTAGTCAGGGTAAACAGCCCGGCGATCATGGCGTTCACGTCCCCCGGTGTCAGCCTCACCGCCGCGCCGCGCCGTCGGTAGAACAACCTGTACGTCGGCATCACCGCCGCCGTCGCCGCCGCCCTCAGAGCCTCGCCCATCTCCTCGTCCGCCGCCACCCACTTGTCCTGCCTGGCCACCGCCTCCTCCACGCCGCGACACGCCGTCATCGCGCTCACCACCGTGCTGCCCCACGCCGCGCGCACGTACGCGTCCACGTACCCGCGCACCCTCGCCCTCTCCTCCTCCGCCCACTCCTCCCCGAGGATCCTCTCCATCTTGCTGCTGCCGCGCACCTTCTTCGCCACGTAGTGCGTGTTGTTAGCCAAGAAGAGGTAGCTCAGCGCCGCCTCTCGGTAGCTCCCGGCCTTGGCGTCCACCGTCCGCAGCAGAACGAACACCAGCCACCCAATCGGGTTCGACGACAGGCTCAACGACGACGAAAAATCCGGCGAGGCGCTGCCGGAGACAACCGAAGAGGCGTCCGTGAACTCTGCTGCGCCTTGTTGTTGTTGGTATATATGAGCAAGGGCGTCCTCGTAGTCGGCGAGGAAGACGAGGTAGTTCATCACGTAGCGCGTCAGGGGGTGCACTCCGCCGCCGGGCGCCGTCGCCGTCGCCTTGGACGGCTCCTTCTGGATGGCCGCCTCGAAGCGGGCCACCATATTTCGTGCCGCCTCGCCTACTTTTGTGAGAGCAGCGCAGGCGCGCGTCGCGACCTCAGATTTGTCCCCAAACGCGGACACGATCGCCGGCAGTATCGTCCCGGTGAGAGCGTCGTGAACGTCAAGCACGCGGAACAGGCGCTCCGGGGCGCGGCGTGCTCGTGACACGGCGGCCTCAGCGACAGAGAGGAGGCTCGTTGCGTGGTCGTTGGCGATGGCCGCGAACACCGCGTCACCGACGGCCGTGTCGCCGGGGAAGACACTGTCGCAGAGCTCTCTCTCCGCAGAGAAGACGGACTCGAACGCGACGGTTGCGGCTTCGAGCCATGACTGTATCTTGGTGTCCACTTGGCCCCAGGTAAGCTTATGGAACTGGGCGTGCTTCGGGGAAGGCGAGAAGCCGAGCAAGCGCTGCAGCGTGCCGGCCAGCGCCGAACGGCGGCGTGCCTTGAAGGTGGAGACGCACTCCTTGCCATAGCCGGCGGCCATCATGGCCTCGGCGACCGCGCGGATGCTGTTGCTGATAGTTTGCCGGTCGTGCTGCAGGCTGATGCTGCCTTGGTCATCGTCGTCGTAATCATCGCGGAGGGATGACACTGAGAGGAGGAGCTGGAGCTCGAGCTGAAGCCTCCGCATGGCGGTATCGAGAAGCGCCTGCGCCTGGACGAGGCCGTGGCCGGCTCTGTCGACGTTGGTGGCGTGGGACGCGAGGCAGAGCATGGCGCGGTGGAGGTCAGCGGCGGCGCGCAGGAAGGCCTTTGCCTCGTCATCTGGGCAGTCGAGGAAGAGCGAGCACCCGCTGGAGTCATGCGGATGCCACCTGTCGACGAGCGTGGCGGCGGCGGCGACGCTCTCGTCGACGAGCGTGCGGCGATGGCGTGGGCGGGGCGGTGGGGAGGGCAAGGGGCTGCGGGAGGCGGCGCGAGGCATCCCGAACGATGGGCGAAGGTCTGGGAATGGATGCTTGTGTTTGACTCTTCCGGCCGCGCGTTGAGCAAGGTGATGTTTGTTTGTGCTCTGACGAAGATGGAGTTGCTTGGGGTTAATTTACAGAGTGCTAGCTTTGCGTCTGCGTCCGCGTCTCTCTCTCCTTCCTTGTTAGGTTAGCTATTAGTCAGCATCTGCGTCGATCTCTCTTTCCTTTCCTTGCTGCCTACTACTAGAGTACTAGTACAAGTCAGCGTTTGCAGATGTATGAGCCATGCAGCATCCATCTGAACGAACGAACCACTTGACCCGGTCCTCAAAACTCCTCTACTCTCTGTGTGGACACAGCTAGTCAAACCACTCCAGAAGCTAGCAAGCTACCTAGTCAACAAGTGCGTGTGAAGTAACTAGCCGCTAGCGTTTACAGACATACACACGTACTGATACTAGGTTGCTTAAACGCGTACCGCAGAGCTACGCATCCAAGATTTTTACACGTACTGACACCTCCTTCCTGTTATAGTCAACATCCACGTCTGTCTCAGATCTGGGATCCTGGAATTATCTGATACCTGAAATGAGCGATAGGAAAGAAAAGAATACTATCACATACCTGTATAATAAGAACAAATCAAATTGGAAGTTTGGAACATCCATGGCTTGCAAATTTTCACAATAATGCAAAATAAAAAGAAGAAAACCATGATCCAGGCTATTCATGTATACCACCAGCACATACTGCCTGTCTGGTCCCTTATATACATGTCTACAAATCCTGTTTGTCCATCAAATTTATATTTGGTGTACAACATAGATAGAAGTAAATAACCAAGCATCTCATTTTTAACACTCGTGCATAGATAGGGGAAAAAAGTTCTGTGTTGTTCTTCCAAAACAACAAAGTTTACTTTCTCTTATCACAGTGATCGTGTTATCATGTAGGAGGTGATGTCAAGTCACTGGAATGAACATGGCTTGCTTATGTTTTTTTAATTTATATATGAAGATGCCAAATTAAACACATCATCTGTGAATTAAACACTGCAGGCATCAGAAAAATCAGTGCAGGCTAAGGAATGGGCCAATCCCCACATAGAAACTGCTAATTGAGCAATGATCTTACTTGTTCCTGAAACTGTAGTTCAAGAAATTTGTAGAAGCATAAAGTTCATTTGAAATGTTAAAAATGCATCATATCTGTATGCATTGATAGCCAATTCTTGGCATATACGGATACCATGTGATATAGTATCTTATTGTTGTGAATTTTTGGCATCTTTATCCATTTTTCACTAACAATGAAATATTTCTTCTTGAAGAAATGGATTCCTTTTGTTAAAGAAAAATGGGTCATCGCGAAGACAAACACGGAGCCTTATGCGCAAATGGTCTCAACAAAATCGGTAGAGGTTTATCAAGCATCAAGGGATGCTATTGTACCTCATGTTGTGAAAGCACATGAGTTTGCTGATCCTTATTTCCAGGTACATTAGGACGTGCTAGTTCAAGAATTCACAGTACCGCATGCCCTTTACATCTAGGTCACATTTTTTTGTTGCAGTGAAGCCCTGTGAAGTCATTGATCTATGTTGTTTGATTATATGTTTTCAGGAAGCCAAGAAGTTATCAAAACCTTATATTGATCAAGTTTCTACGGCCAGTAAACCACATGTCGAGAAAATTAGAACTACCCTGAAGCCTTACACTAAAAGAGCAGGTCATGCATATGGAAAATTTCTTGAGACAGCTGCTTCATAAACGAGACTGAAAAAAGTTCTGTGTTGTTCTTCCAAAACAACAAAGTGAACGAGACTGTAAAATCACCAATTTAGTTGGAACTTGGAACACCAATGAATAGCGAACAAGATTGGCAGTCTGATTTTCATTCTTACAGTCTTACTACATTCTCTTCTGCCAGCTGTAAAATCACCAATTTAGTTGCAACTTGGAACTGAAGTACCTGGCAATTGACACTGTACTTTGGAGCGGCAGGAGATGGGGGCGGGCGGCCGGCGATGGGAACGAGATGGGGAGCGGCAGGAGAGGAGAAAAGGAGCAGTCGCCGCCGGCGGAGAGGAGAAAGGAGGCACCTGTGGTCGGCGATGGGTAGGAGATGGCGGCCGGCGGCCGGCGATGGGAGCGGCAAGAGAGGAGAAAGCATGCGCCAGGAAAGACAAATGGAGATGGGAACAGGCGATGGGAGATGGGGGCGCACCGCACGGGATTGCTCAATAAAAAAATTTGCGTTGGATTTCGAGTCCAAGCTGGTATCCAGATTAGATACTAATCTATCCTCTCTCTTCATTAACTATAGTGCCACATCACTATTTTGCCTATATGGCAGGCATAAGGTTGCTCCCAGTGCTCCACACTGGCTAGAATTCCCGAACTGAAAACGAGCATTAGAAGTGCCACGCAAATATCTGAAAATCCACTGAACTGCTTTCCAATGCTCTTTTTCAGGATTAGCCATGTATCTACTAACAGCACTCAGTGCATGAGCTAAATCAGGACGAGAACAAACCATGACATATATAAGAGAACCAACTGCACTGGAATATGGAACTCTAGACATGTACTCAATATCATAATCTGACTCGGGACATAAGGCTGAAGATAATCTGAAATGCGAAGCTAATGGAGTACTCACTAGTTTTGCATCATGCATATTAAGGCGACGAAGGACCTTCTCAATATAACCTTTTTGACTAAGGTATAACTTGCCAGATTGCCTCTCTCTGATAATCTCTATGCTAAGAATTTTCTTTGCTGCACCTAGGTCTTTCATTTCAAATTCATTACTCAATTGTGCTTTCAGTTTTGCTATTTCTGACTTATCTTTTGCAGCAATCAACATATCATCAACATAGAGAAGCAAATAAATAGCTGAACCATCAAAAGTCTTTAAATAAACACAGCTATCATAATCAGACCGCTTAAAATTATGAGAGAGCATAAATGAGTCAAATCTCTTGTACCATTGCCTAGGAGATTGCTTCAAACCATAAAGATATTTCTTTAATCTACAAACAAGTTGTTCTTTTTCAGGAGATTGCTTCTCATCTGCAGTCTATATGATAGGTTGTTTATCAAAACCTTCCAATGCATCATCCAAATCCATCTGTGCCAACACAGCCCTCATCTTAACTTGCCACAGCGAAAATCTTGTGTCTCGATCTAGGAGTGGAAGATCATACTTCAAAGTCGCCATGAGGAATAAAATCTGAAAATTGCTAGTACTGATCTATATAAACCTAGCAAAATTCACGACTCTTTGGTACACCTTCTGTGTACGTGAATCAAAAGATCTTCCAAACTCCTGGTACAAATCTCGGGTGAACGTAGCAAAGATCACCGGAATTGAGCATGAATCAACAGGATGTCCATGTGTTCAATGACGAAGCTTGTTGAGATTTAATATAAAAATAAATCCTTGGAACCTGTGCAGTGGAGTGCTTTCGGTTTGGTCTTGCTCTGCTGTCCTCTGTTCGCACGTCTCGGTGGTTGGCGATCGCACGGACCGCACGGACTGAAGGCGATGCTGGCGGTTGACGTGCCGATGCGGCTGCAGCGGATGATGGTCGGGCGAACTCGATGAATCGACGAAGGACGACAGCTGCAAGCTAAACCGAGCTTGATACCATCTCCATGGACTTCTCTCACAAGCTGCCCTTCCGCCTCAAGCTCCCAATGGTCAAGCTTGCGCTACAGGTACATCAATTTCCATCCATCCATCCTCAAAATACATTACATGGAACTAAGATACAATGTGCTCCTGTCCAATCTTATCGTTGCAGAGGGGCCTACATTTTGAGATTGCCTACTCCCCCCTCATCAATGATGTCAATTCAAGGAAACGAATCTTAGCCGAAGCCAAGGTTACTCACTCACCTGAGCTCTACTCTTACCTTATTATTCCTTCATATTCAACTCAATTAACCAAAACTAGCTATGCTTACTGTGATTCTCCTACAATCTAATCTACTCTTGCGACTTTGCGCTTGTCTGTAATAATTAATTTCACTCTACCACTTGCTGTTAATTTGATCTAACAAATTCTTCTTACCTGGACTGTACTATTTGTTTCAACACCACTAGTTGGCGTGCAGAGAGCTTGTGCCTAGAATTTCAGATCTCAATGCGTGCACTACACATGTCTTTTGCTAATACCGTCCTTTTTCTTCTCTTCTTAGCTCTTGGCGGACTGGACTAAAGGAAAGAATATCATCATTTCAAGTGCTGCTCACACTGCTAATGAAATTAGAGGGCCCTATGATGTCATAAACTTATGTGCTTATTTGCTTGGCCTTTCTACACAGCGAGCCAAAGCTGCCATATCCCTAAACTGCAGGTAAGCTTTACATCTATTATCTGGGGAGTGGGGAGGTTCAAACATCTTATTGCAGGAATCAGCATAGCTCGTGGCGTGCATAATTTACTGATGTGGGCTAGTTTCTACTACAACTTTGAATAGACATTTTGGTTTAACATCCTTTATTTTGACGTGTTTTGAGTTAATCTACAGTTCTCTCCCTCTCTCTCTCTAATCCTATTCTTTCTGCATATTTTCTTTCTAGTGTTCTCAGCAATTCTTTTGTGCTCTTGTATCACGGGGTTTTGGGGAAAAAACCACTTCTTTTAGTTTCTCTAGTTTCAGCTCTGTGATTGCAACTTGCAACCAGCTGTTCTATCATTTTACTTTGCACAACTTCTTTTTTTAGAAAGGTAGGCATTTTCACCCTGAATCATGATGCAATGTTATGCTCTCTGTTCGTTGTCAGGTCACTGATTTTCAAGGCTCTGAGGAAGAAACATTTCTACAAAGAAACAATTAGAATCGATACTGTTACCAAATGAACAATTGAATTCAACGAAACTCAGTCTTGGTGACTGGATTGGTTGGGATCCTATATTTGTGAAGGGAATCTGCAATCTTTGGAGACAAACCTAGAACCTTCTGCCAACAAAGATGACTACCTGGTTCACCCATAAATAGTATCATGAAAGTGTGACATGAAAAACCTCATAATGCTGATGTGTCTCTCTTTGCTGAGCAGCCAGAGCAGTCTACAGATGAAAAAGAAATCTCCCCCCCCGGCGGACAGTACAAGTTAACAGAGGTGAAGTTCTAATGAATTGTGGGCTGTCTACCATGCCAACATCTTTCGGTCATCATAATGTTGCTAGAGATACCATTTTGGATAAGCCTGGAAACAACGAAGTTGCTATGGCTCATTATGTGCAGGATGGTGCTGCCTCTTCTCTTGACCTGAAAAGCATTGACGAGCAAGTTGATTTTGTTCAGGATGCAATGGAAATAGATGCTACAGAATCATGCAAATTGAACCTCACTGCAGGTGTTAGTGGTCACAGTACACATTTATCTTCTGATGTTAAGTTAGCATGCTCTGCACCTCCCCAGAGTATGGAGCTTTCTGACACTAGTCTTGAGGACAAGGGTCCTGACCAGCCTAGTGACATCCTAGACTATGCTAAGGCTTATACAAAACATGACACTGTCTGCAACTTTGGTGAGAGGGAAGATCAGGCACCACTGGATCATGAAATTCCTTCTTGTTCTGATGATCTAAGGTGGAGATATCCACAATTAGATCAGGTAAGATATGAAGTAGCTAGTCATAATTAAATTGTTTGAACTTGCAACATGTCTACATTTACTGATTACTACTTTCTCCACTCTCTTGAGCTCGCTATGGTGAATTCTGCTTTTTCGTGACAGTCACACGGACTATTTCTTTTCTGACAGTTCTTTTCGTGCTTGCACTAAATATCAAGTTATCAATGAGATGATACAATAGGTTTTGCCGCAAAACTTCTGTATCATCTTCTTTTTGTACGAGAAGGGCATTTGAAGGGATTTCTTCTGTTCCTTTATGTGTTTGAACTTTGAATTAAGGTCAAGATGAAGCAATTTTTTTGAAAAAGGGTCCCCTCCCCCTCCCAACCAATATTGAACGCTGGTTTTAGTACGAAGATAATGAAAAAAATTTGATGTTTTATACCTATTTCCAAACAAGCATAAACCTAAAGTTTTGTTGATGTTGCAGAACAGCGAAGAAAAAAAATCAAGATCAAGGTCGCACCATCCAGCTTATCTTGCTTTCTTGGGCTTTCTTAAGTCTGTGCCGCTCAAGAAGAAAATATTCAAAGTAAGAGGCCCGATCAAATCTTTCTGTCATAAGACCTGTCACTTGACTTCTTGTACTAACTTATTGATATAGATATTGTTGCTAGATAGAACTATATTACAGGATGCTCTACACTTACGATGGTCTATAGTCGCCAAAGTAACTTTTTAGTTTTACGGACTGGGGACATCAAGTCCTCCTGTACCATGTACAAATACTTCTTCCAAGTATGATTAGCAGTTCTCTAAAAAAAGTATGGTTAGCGAGATTTGCATCTCTCGGACTTACGAATAGCAAGTATCGATATCATCGGATTAGTAGTTACGTTTCTACCCTCGCGGTAATGCATACATACGTTACAGAGGCGGTGCCGTCTCGAACTACTTCGCGTGTCGAGAACTCCCTGCCTACCTACCGGACGAAGGAATCGTAGCTTAAGCTGGGCCAAGGAAAAGGCCAGCTACAATCAGGCCAGCGAGATTCCTTATTGTGGGCTCATCCGACCCTGGTGCATTTACTGTGGAATATATCTACAAACAACTGGTAAAATTCCGCTAGTTTCAAAAACACCAACAACATCTTACCATACAAGCACATATAATATACACTTTTTTTTATCCTTACAGCAAGAAACCTTAGAAGTTAGAACGGAGACATTTCATGTGGTCGCGTCGACGAGCTGGACCTGCCTATGCAACTGTTACTTTGAACTTTTTTTTCCTTAAAATTGTTCGGCACTTCGAAACGTAGTTTAAGAGTATATCATCAGACATGATTCATTTTTTCCCATTTGATAATCTCTTACACGAAGATACTTCAAAGAAAAACTTGCAAGCAAAGCAAGTATTGCATTGTATTCGTGAAAACTACGAGGCCGACCTCCCGCAGGCCCACGTTGGCTAGTCCGGCCCAACCTCAATGGGCTTACTGTTATTACAAGATAATTTCTTCATCAAAACCCACTTTGTAAACGAGTATCAGATTGGGCTGCCGCCCTCTTGCCGGTCGGCCGCTGCAGCACTTTCATGCAACTGGAGAGAAAGAACTACTCTGAACTTAGTTGCTCTCAAAAAGGAGAAGAAAAAAAAAGAACTGCTGAACCAGCTACTTGAAAGTTGAAGTTCGAGAGCGCACTGATACGGAATAAACAGATAATACGTACGTTGAAATGAACAAGGACAACCAAATTAACGGAGTGATCACCCAAAAGCTGCACAAAACCTTGGAGGAAAATTTGATACACAAACGGCAACAGCAGCAACTCTTGTCACAAGTTATAACAGCATTTCCCTACACAGCAGTAACCATAAGCATCCGGTACAAGCACAAATCGGACAACGTTTGCAGACACCAAAGCAGAACCGAAACAGAGGTAAACCGTAAACAGAGCATTACGTGGTAACACACAAACCATGGTAACGATGCTTATTTACTAGATATAACAACGCATCACAGTTTCACAAGGCGGACGTGTATACCTGACCTCCCAAAAGCTAGTTCCACGGTGCGACGAAGTGGTTCAGTACGGCGTTGGCCATGGCAGCGCCGACCCGTGCTGCTCCGCCACTGGCGACAGCATGACTAGGAAAACTCCCAGAACAAAGAGGAGGAAGCCGAGGAATGCGCTCACGGTGTCGGCGCTGGGGTTTCCGACGTTGGAGACGACGAGGAGCGTACCGATGAGGAGCAGAGATCGGCCGGAGTTGAGGAGGGAGCGGTCCAGGTGGTCGAGAACAGCAGGCCCGGGAAGCACGGGCTCGTCGTGAGGAGCCAGGCAAGGCATCGCCGGCTCGCCCATTTGCTCCGTGTCACAACGTGCTTCCGGAGGCCAAGCTAGGCGTGAGAGGAGCAGGGGTGAACCGAGAGTTCAGAATTTAGGAGAAACGATTGAGGGTGTGTGCAAGTGCCGAGTGCCGAGTGCAACGCTATATATATGTCCAACATGAGCGTAGGAGGTGAACTTCCGCGCAACTTACGAATTGTGCACACGGATAGTGATACGGTGTTTACATCATCTCGACGACAGGCAGCAAAATTCTCTTCCAACCCGTTCGTCCCACGGAAGAAAGAAGGAAAAAGGAAAATTACGCAACGCAACGGATGACTAGGATAATCCGTGGGACACCCGCGAAAATAAAGGCCGAGAGCCCCAGACGCCGAGTCATCCAAAGTCAAAAGCCAACACAAAAGCCTTAGATCTTTTTTGTAATTTAAGGCGAAACCAAACGAAACATTTCAAAACTTAGTTTAAGGTCTCGTTTGGAACACAAAAATTTTTCCTAATTCCTGTGAGAATTAAATTGTTTCACCTGAAATTCTTGCAAAATTTCCATGAAATTTCGGCATTCCAAACATGCCCTAAGAGTATATCAACAGGTGTTATCAGCTGGATGAACAACTATCTGAAGTAGCACTGAAGCATACTGTAGATAATGTAGCAGATCACTGTACAAAAAACATTGTAGATAAAATATTGTAGCCGACCTGTTTATATTGCACCGTAGTGATCGATTTTATCCGTCCGCGTTCTATCTAACAGCTTAGAGCCTTAATGCAGACAGCACTGTGCGCCTCTACCGCAACGGAAGAGGATCCCAATCTGCTTACCCTCATCCCGCTGCATTAAGGCAGGGAGAGTTTTAGATGGGCCAACCGTCAAAACAAGATAACTTCTCCATCAAAGCCCACTTGGTAAACGAGTTTCAGATTGGACTGTAGCCCGCTTGCCCCATGGCCGCTGCAGCATCTGCATGCAACTTACTGGAGAGCAAGAACTGTAGATCTACTCTAGCTACTTGAAATTCGAGAGCACTGATACACAGTGGCGAATCCAGGATAGAAAATGAGGGTGAGCTCAACCGCTCAAAGCCTCGAATGACTAAACTAATTTGTAACAAAGATAGTCTTGTATTCTTTTACAATCAAATTTATAGTTTCATACATGAATAAAAGCAAAACAAAAAAAAGATAAATACAATGAAAATACCTCACTTATGGTAAGTGCATCCCTCAAAACATGTAACAAAACAAAAGAACTTCTATAAAGCCCAACTGAAAAGGTGAAAATTAAATAGAGAATAGAGAAAATCAAGCAAAGAAACAACAATGTAACAAAACAAAAGAACTGCAATCAGGGATCGTTGAAGGAAAGCGGTGAAAATCGTAGGAGGCAGACCGCAAGGGCAAGGCTGGAGGAGAGGCGACACGCACGAGGTTGCCGGCAAAAGAGGAAGAGGAACGAGCGGAACAAAGAAAAGCTGAAGAGGAAGAGGTCTTGTTGGCGGCAAGTGGAGAAAGCGCGATCACGACACGCATCCCGAGGCAAGGACACCAGCGCCAGAGACAAGCGAACACATCAAACCGTCCGAAACCAAAACAAGACCAAGCATCTAACGGCGCGTGCGTCAAGCAGGTGTTGGAACCCCACGCCAGGGAATCGAACGCGTGAGGCGACGTGGCGCACGATCTCACGGCGAGGAAGGCATGCGTCGACGTGGCTAGCCCCTCCGGCGCCCCTCCCGGCCTCCTTTAATACCTTTAGGATACTAGGTTGGTTAAACGCGTACAGCAGAGCTACGTATCCATTCCCGTCCAAGTTTATAGCTAGCCAAGTCTCAAAGTGTGAACCATTTTACGTATTTTTGGCCGAAATGGCGCTATTCTGGGATGTTTTAGCCGAAATGGCTCTCGTCACGCTGTATTTGCAGAATTGGCGTTTCGACCGCACGGCCACTGCTCTCGTTTGATATTCTAAAATTTTTATCCCATCTGTTGTCAAAAGCACTGGATAGCAAATAACAGGATAACATCAGACCAAGTACACAAATTCAACTCACAGATGATCCTAAATCCTAATCGTTGGGGATAAAAAAGTTTAAAGGCGCAATTACACAGTGGATGACAACATTAATTGTTAGGACACTGCACACATCTTTCAGAAAAAAAAAGTAATAATAATCAGGGCTCCGAAAAAGCGATCACGAGGAAGATTAGAGGTGCAGTGTTAGGCTGCTTCCAGTGCTCCACTTTGGTTGGTATTTTAAGCTTGTCATGTAGGCAAAATGATGATAAGGCATCATAGTTAATGAAGAGAGAGGGTACTCTAGTATCTAATCTGGATACCAGCTCGGCCTTGAAATCCAACACATAAAATTTATTATGATCGATCCCGTGCGGTGCCACAATGCTTTAGTACATGTCACAAATAGGTCACAATGCTCAAATACTAGTAAAGATCATGCATGTAATTAAATGAAACAGCCTAAGATACTACACCATAAGAAACCATACATTGGGAAGATAGTATTCTAACGCTCCTCATGCACTAAGATACTGTCCATTGGGAGCAGCCTTACACAGCTACAGGACAGATGGATACTAACAATCCAGTTCTAAACAGGTTGCCTCTAAATTAAATTAATACACACGAGCTAATAAACTATCATTAATTAGTTAATTAAGCTCTCTCGTGTGGAATTAATCGAACAGAGTGCCGACGTTGCATTTGACTCCTCTGCACGGCAGTCCGAGCAGTGGCCATTTCCGCTAAAACATTCGGGAACCGTGCCATTTCGGAAGAAAAAAAAATCCCATTTTACTCGCTCACGGACACAACTAGGCTAGCTGTTTCACTCCTCTATTTGCCTCTGGTACGGTACGGAGAGTAGAGAGAGAGAGAACCAAACCATTTTCTCGCCTCAACTCACCTCCACCCATGTTTACAACTAAATAATGCAGTGCAGTTTACCAGCCTACTCGAAAAAAACAGTAAGTTTAAAGACCTACTCATTCGTTACTCATGCATGAAATCGAACTACACATCGTTCCAATCCATGCGATGCAGATGTCTACATTTACTGATTACTACTTTCTCCTATATATTCAGAACTCTCTTGAGCTCGCTATGGTGAATTCTGCTTTTTCGTGACAGTCACACGGACTATTTCTTTTCTGACAGTTCTTTTCGTGCTTGCACTAAATATCAAGTTATCAATGAGATGATACAATAGGTTTTGCCGCAAAACTTCTGTATCATCTTCTTTTTGTACGAGAAGGGCATTTGAAGGGATATCTTCTGTTCCTTTATGTGTTTGAACTTTGAATTAAGGTCAAGATGAAGCAATTTTTTGAAAAAGGGACCCCTCCCCCTCCCAACCAATATTGAACACTGGTTTTAGTACGAAGATAATGAAATTTTTTTGATGTTTTATACCTATTTCCAAACAAGCCTAAACCTAAAGTTTTGTTGATGTTCGAGAACAGCGAAGAAAAAAAATCAAGATCAAGGTCGCACCATCCAGCTTATCTTGCTTTCTTGGGCTTTCTTAAGTCTGTGCCGCTCAAGAAGAAAATATTCAAAGTAAGAGGCCCGATCAAATCTTTCTGTCATAAGACCTGTCACTTGACTTCTTGTACTAACTTATTGATATAGATATTGTTGCTAGATAGAACTATATTACAGGATGCTCTACACTTACGATGGTCTATAGCCGCCAAACTGCCAAAGTAACTTTTTAGCGTATGCATAAGTAAAAGAAAACCCAGTGGAGAACCACACACTTTGCTCTAACCTAGATAAAGGTTCAACATTATGCCTCAATTAGAGCAGGTTCTTGCTCTCTCACTTAAATCACCATCAGTGGCCAATACGCTTGTTAGATGTGTATTATTTCCGATGTATTTTTCCTGTTATATAAGGGGTTATCTGTATATATGTCATACCTGTACTTGTATATATATTAGTCCATTAGCCTCATGATTAATACAAGCGATATTCATAACATGGTATCAGAGCAAACCTAGGGTTTGTTTTTATCGAGCCGCCGTTGGTTTTTCCTCCCCGCCGCCGCCTGGCTTTGCCGCTTTGCTTGCCGTTTGGATTCGTCGCGCCTTGTGTTGGCGTCGCCTCCACCACCGCCACCTCATCCTCCGCATGGTGCCATCTTGATTCGCCGGCATCTTTTGCCCCCAATCCGAAATTGATCGGGGTCGCCTTGATTTCCGCCCCTGGTTCGGAGTCGATTGGTGTTGTCGTCCTCGGCGTCGCCCGACGTCGCTCGTCTTCCATGGGTCTTCTCGCTTTGGCGGTCTTGCCTCGTCTTCATCGGTGTCGCCCGGCGTCGCCTCGTCTTCTGACGGTCTTCCTCGCCCAGTGTCGTCTCATGTAACATCCCAAAATTTGGCTTTTTAGGTTCCTGAAAAATTTCACCAATTTTATTTGAATTAATAAAGCTTAATTGGAATTTTCAGAGATCAAAAATAATTTAATATGAATAATCTCAACATCAACTATTATCAAAATTATTTTATTTGGGTTCTATGTGCTTGTATATATTTTATAGATTTTTATAGAATTTTTCCGAGTGCATTTACTATTTTTATATTTGTCATTTGAGTTTTCAGTATTTTCTAAAAAGAAAAACTAATTAAAAATCCCGTTTGGTCCTTGGGCCCAAATTCCTTTCTTCGGCCCAGTTTCCATTTCTCCTCGGCCTGCCATCCCCGTGCCGCTACTCCCTTCTTTTCTCCGCGTGCGCATTACCTCGACCGAAGCCCGAGTCAGCGCCGACATTTCCTTTGTTTTCTTTCCGCACGAGTCAGCCTTGGGCCGCACTTTCCTTTTCCTTGCGCACTAGTTCCCTCTTTCCTTTTCTTTGTTTCTCTGCCGCATGGGCCCGCCGTTGCTAGCTAGTCATCGTCCTCCTCAAGGACTCTTCAGTCCGTGTCCTTCAACCGAACGCAGCGCCGCCGGCCTTCGTTCAAACTCTTCTCCTCCGTGCTATCTAAGGCCGCCTCCTCGCGTCAAAAGCTTCGCCCGGCCTTCCTCCACCAAAACCCTAAAGCCTTCTCCCCGGTCTCGTCCCCGTTGCGTCGCAATCGACGAAGAACCAAGGACGGCCGAAGCTACTTCAACGTCCAAGTTCGTCGTCCACAAGGCTTCTCCGGCCGTGATTCCGCCGCCCTCGGGATCGCATCAACGTGGGCTACGCGGGGCTCTCTCCATATTTTCCCGAAGATCGCACCTTCGCTGTTTTCGTCATCGCACCAAAATCCGGCCACCAGCCACCTTGCCGATCTATTCCTCCAGTGAGCCCTTAGCCCTTCTTTGCGCGTCTTAATGCGTTCCATGTCCTCCTCAGTCAATCCTTTCCCTTCTCCTTTTGTCTCGGCCACCGAGACGTCGTCACCTCGGTTCTTCCTCGTCGCCGACGTCCCAAGCAATTTCTGTTGGATTGATCTCTCTCTCAATTAGCCCAACGGCTAATCGGGGCCTTGATCCGCGCCCTGATCGGGGGTGCCCAGCCCATCTATTAGCTGGTGGGCCCCGTCGTCACAAGCAATATATAAAGGGTGGGGGCGGCGGCTCTAGACACGAGGTTCGCTGAGCCATAAACCCCATCGACACAAACCCTAGACCGATCTAGAGGGCCTTGCATCGGCGACGGAAGCTTCACCGAGCCGCCGCCGCCGCCTCCATTGCCAGAGAGACGTCGCCGCCAGAGAGCCGCTCCTTCTTCCCGGACCGTCATTGCCGCGTCGCGAATCTCACCAACGAACCAATATATGGCGGGTCTTCATCCAACGCGACGGTGGGTACTCTCTCTCTCTCTCTCCTTCCTCTCAAATCTAGAACCCCAGGCGAGAAAAGAAAGAAGAACTCAACAATGGTATCGAGGCGGGCAAAGGGATCGGGTCTTACTTTTGCGCCGCCCGCATGCCGCCGCCGTCAAGCAAATCTCGGCAACCGCCGCTTTACTCATTGCTGCGTCGCCGTCGTCGTCTTGGCGGGCATTGGCCGCCATGCGCGCCGCCGTCTGTATGACCCTTCAGCGTCTTGAGTAACCCGCCATGGCCATTCTTGTATGAACTCATGTAGCCATCGCCGTCGCGCCGGTTTCACGCGAGTCATTGACCGCCAATTTGCGCTTGTGCCGAGAACCGCAGACGGAGCCACATGCTGCCACCCTTCTCTCCGTCGTAGCTTTTCTCGGGAGGAGGAGCCGATTAATGGGCTAGGGTTAGGGTTTTTGGGTGTTATCCCCGCCAAGCCTTTCTTTCGTCCCGTCTGATCGGACGGCTGTCGTTTGTTTGGCCGAGTGGGCAGCCGTGGTCATGGCATGCAAAAGATGGGCCAAATGCCCATTTTGCACAGTAATTTCCAGAAAAATGAAAGTTAATTTTTTTTCCAGAAGCTTTTATGAGTGAATTTGAATGCAATTTGCAACAATGCTTTAGAAATTTGTCGTCGCGTTTTGGGCATAGCGTGGGCGAGCCCTAAGCCTCGGCGACAGACCTCATTACGCTCAGTCCAGTGGCCTAATTGATGAATAGAATTTGATTCAAATCTCTGTAATTTTTGCACCAACGTGTTAATTTTTCGGAGATAAAATGTATGCGATATAATGTACGCATAATGAATTATTTTTGAATAATTACGCTTTCATTGCAAAAGTTAATGTTTGATTACTCTTTCAATTAAATTGAACCAACGGAGAATTTAATTTTTGAGAATTGTTGTGAATTATGATATTGTTATTTTCGACCAGCGTTGATAATAACAATATTATAATTCTAATTGATGTTTTTATGCATTATTTCTATTTACGCTAGCGGTGATGTAGATTTAATGTATAGATAAAATTGATTTAATTGTATGTCGCATTTTTGACCAACGTTGGAAATAAGGCATATAATTTTCTGTTACGTTCTCACTTTATTTGAACTAAATTTTGGTGGATACAACTTGATGGGTTGTATCGAGAGATCCCACTCTCAAAGGAGATAATTATGGAGAGTGGAAGAAAAAGATAGACTTAGCGTTTATCTTGGTGAGAGTGGACGGGTCCTCACTACAAAGACGTCCCAATCGAGCCTATGGCATTTGGTGAGGATCAAAATGAGTATGATCTTGCTTGGCGAGAAAAGACGGAGGATCAAGCTCCTTACAGATGTCTTATGACCTTGAGCATAAGAAATGGACCACGACCAACAAGAAATGTATGGTCGTGATAAAGAACACGATTGAGCTGCAATTGTGGGCTCAATCGCAGAATGTGACACCGTCAGAATACCTTGAGAAAATAAAGAGTCGGTTCTTGGCTCTTCAAAGACATATGCTACACACTAATTAAGCGACTTGTGAAAAAGGTACTCTGGTGGTGGCGGTGGCATAAGAGAGCACATACTAAGGATGAGCAATTTGGCATCAAGCTTAAACCAATGGATTTGGCTCTCAAGGATGAGTTCCTTATTCATTTGATTTTTGCTTCCTTCTTAGGAAAAAGTTTGACACATTTGTTGTCAACTATAACATCTTGACAGAAATGGGACTTAGAAAAGTGCATAGCTATGTGTGTGCAAGAGGAGGAAAGAATTAAATCCTCACATGGTGGTTCAATCAACTATGTAAAGGACAACAAGAAAAAGAAATTCAACAGTAACTCCTTCTCAAAGAACAAGGGAAAAGCCACTGTCCATCAGCCTCAACAGAATAAGTTTGCAGTAGACAAAGATCAGTGTCTTCACTGCAAGAAGACGGGACACTACAAGAAGAACTGTCCCGATTACTTAAAGATGATAATGGCAAAGAAATGTGAGAACATTATTACCTTTATAAATGAATCCTGTATGTACAATATTCAAATCTACTTGGTGGATTGACTCAGAACAACTGTTCATGTTGCTAATTCTTCTGAGGATTCCGTTCGACTAGGAATATGCAAAGAAAAGAAAGATGCGTTAAAGTCGCAAATGGAGTCCAAGTGAAGTTGAAGCCGTTGGCGATCTTTCATTAGAGCTAGTGATGGCTTCACTCTTATACTTAGAGATGTTCTTTATGTTCCTCTTCTGAGAGAATTTGATTAGTGTTTCATGTTTGGACAATAATGGTTATGATTGTCATTTTGGAAACGGCAAGTGTGAAATAATGTTTAATAAAGAATGTGTTGGTCTTGCCATCTTACAAAATGAGCTTTATTTGTTATCATTACGTGATGATGTGAATGTCGTGTGCGATAATGAGAACGTCGCGTGCGAGAAAGTGAATGAATCCTCGTCTACAAATGTAAACAGAAAACGAAAGAGAACTCTAGATGCGTCGTCGAAATTATGGCACTGTCGTTTAGGTCATATTTCGAGGGGGAGAATAGAAAGACTAGTTAAGAATGACATTCTTCCTCCATTAGAGTTCTTAAACTTAGAACAATGCAGAGAATGCATTAAAGGAAAATATGTAAAGAAAATTAAGAAAGACGCCAAAAGAAGCACAGGAGTTCTACAAATTATTCACACGACATTTGTGGTCCTTTTCTGTGAAAAGTGTGGATGGTTATGACTCGTTCATAACATTCACGGATGATTACTCCGTTATGGATATATTTATCCAATCAAAGAAAGAAATGAAGCCTTGGATAAATTCAAGATATTTAAGGTCAAGTTGAAAACCAACACGATTTAAAGATTAAGATAGTCCGATCGATGCGTGGGGAGTACTACTATCGACATACCCCATATGGACAAGTTCTGGACCTTTTGCAAGGTTTTTACAGAAAATGGCATAGTAGCCCATATTCTACACCGGCGAACCTCAAAGAAAATGGAGTAGGCGGAAGGCGCAACCGTACTCGATGGATATGGTGCGAAGCATGATGAGCTATTCTACACCGCCATTGAGTTTATGGATGGAGGCGTTGAAAACCGCCATTCATATTCTCAACAGAGTGCCTAGTAAGTCGGTGCCCAAAACACCGTGCGAGTTGTGGACGGAAGAGTTCCTCATTAAACCACTTACGTGTGTGGGGAGTCTCGCTGAGGCTAAAGTATTTAACCCAAACCTTGGGAAGCTTGATCCCAAAAGCGATAAGTTGCCATTTCATTGGCTACCCCGAAAAGTCAAAAGGTTTTCGTTTCTCTTGTCGAGATGGATATACAAAGTTTGTAGAAACGAGACACGCTGTCTTCTTAGAGGATGAAATGATGAGAGAAAGTATGGTAGCTCGTAAGATTGATCTTGAAGAAAGCGGGTGTATCGCCCACCCGATGATTCAAGAGCCATTCTTCACACTACTCTTTGTCGTTACTTCGACGGTGCAAGACAACGTAGTGCCAAGACTGTTATTGTTCCTCCTGTGGCAACAATGAATGATAATGAGGAACCCGTTCTTGAGGATCCTATAGAACCTATTGCCACGAGATGAAGGGGAGCAACAAAGAAACCTCAAATGAAGATGTACCAAATGAGGAGGCCCCGAGGAGGTCTCAAAGAGTAAGAAGATCGACTATTTCGATGATTACCGATTATCATCTGAGGAATTTCAAATGGAGGATGATCCCACCTCATTTGAAGAAGCCATGAAAGCGAAAATTCCTCAAAATGGCTTGAGGCCATGGAAGAGAAATGAGGTCCATGAAGACTAATAAAGTCAGGACTTGGAAATTATTCCTAAAGGAGCCAAAACAAGAGGGTCAGTAAATGGGTCTACAAGACAAAGCTTGACTCCCAAGGAATGTAGAAAGATACAAAGCGACTTGTGGCAAAAGGATTTACGCAAAGAGAAGGGATTGATTACAATGAGACCTTTTCTCCAGTCTCATGTAAAGATTCCTTCAGAATCATAATGGCATTAGTAGCACATTATGATTTAGAGTTACATCAGATGGATGTAAAGACGGCATTTCTTAATGGGGATTTGGAGGAAAATGTTTACATGGCACAACCGAAAGGTTTTGTCATGGAAGGAAATGAAAGAATGGGATGCCGCCTAAAGAAATCGATTTATGGGTTAAAGCAAGCTTCAAGATAGTGGTACTTGAAGTTTGACAGTACAATAAGAAAATTTGGGTTTAAAGAGAATGTAGAGGACAACTGTGTTTATGCAAAGTTTAAAGATAGGAAGTTTATCTTCCTAATCACGTATGTGGATGATATCCTCTTGGCTAGTAGTGATGTCGATCACTCTTGGAGACAAAGAAGTTTTGTCCTCAAACTTTGATATGAAAGATCTTGGTGAAGCTTCGTTCGTTCTAGGGATCGAAATTCACCGGGATAGAAACAAAGGGATATTGGGACTGGTCACAAAAGGCATACATAGAGAAAGTCTTAAAGAAATTTGGTAGCATTAAATGTAGTCCTTCACCGCACCTATAGTCAAGGGCGGCAGATATGGGGATTTTCAATGCCCGGGAACCAAGACGAGCTCGATCAAATGAAATCGGTTCCATATGCTTCAGCTGTCGGAAGCTTGCAGTATGCTCAAGTGTGTACGCGCCCTGACTTAGCGTTTGTTACCGGGTTACTTGGCAGATTCCAGAGCAATCCTGGAATAGAACATTGGAAATTGATAAAGAAAGTCTTGCGTTATTTGCAAGGAACAAAAGGCCTCATGATGACATCTGAAGATCGATTCACTCCATATAGTGGGGTATCTGATTCGATTATGCGGGAGATGATAGAAAGTCAACATCCGGATATGTGTTCACTCTCGCTGAAGGGGCTATATCGTGGAAAAGCTCAAAGCAAACCGTCACTACATCGTCCACAATGTATGCCGAGTTTGTAGCATGTTATGAGGCTACAGGCGGTGAACGGCTAAATAAGTTCATACGGTTTAAAAGTGGTTGGCGACATCAATAGACCACTTAAGTTGTATCGCGATAATGAACCCGATAACGTATGCCCACAACAATAAGTCAAGTGGTGCTGCCAAACACATTGACATAAAGTACTATGTTGTGAAAGATAAAGTTCGGGATCAAATTATAAGTCTTGAGCATATAAGTACCGCAAAGATGTTAGCGGATCCGCTTACTAAAGGCTTACCACCCAGCGTGTTCAGAGAACATGTAGCGGCATGGGTTTAAGGGAAAGCCTATGATTCCTGAACTAAAAGATGGCCCAAAAGGATTAAAGTAACTAATTCAGAATAGAGATGTGCATTGTAACTGTTAAATCTATCGGCAATTGACCGTGACGATGAGACGTGTTCTATGCACTAATCTGTGATGGAATGAGTAAAGTCAAAAGTAATTAAAGTTAAAGCATAGTGGAGATCAAGGGGGAGAATGTTGGATTGATCTCTCTCCCAATTAGCCCAACGGCTAATCGGGGCCTTGATCCGCATACGATCGGGGTGCCCAATTTCATCTATTGGTGGTGGGCCCCGTCATGACTAGCAATATATAAAGGGGTGGGGGCCGGCGGCTCTAGACACGAGGTTCACCTGAGCCGCAAAACCCCACTGACACAAACCCTAGACCGATCTAGAGGGACGCGCAGTCAGCGACGGGAAGCTTCACCGGAGCCGCGCCGCCACCACCTCCGCTGCCAGAGAGACGTCGCCGCCAGGGAGACGCCGCTCCTTCTTCCCCGACCGTCGCTGCCCGTGCGCAGATCTCACCAACGAACCAGCGATGGCCGGGTCTTCATCCAACGCGACGGACGGTTGGTACTCTCTCTCTCTCTCTCTCCCTTCCCTCTCAAATCTAGAACCCCAGGCGAGAGAAAAGAAAGAAGAACTCAACAATTTCCAGCCATCCAGAGCCTCCCTTGTGATCCTTGTGCTGTCGCCATCATAGTGCTTCCCTCTAATCTCCACGGGCGCCACGGTTTCATCCTCGCATCATCACCCGTGAGCACCCCGTCGCCCAAGTCACTACCACCGACGATCTACTGCCGCCCTGACCGAACCACCACCACCCGAAGCTTTGCCTTACTTAGGGAAATTCGTTTTGTCACTTCACCGCCGCTCGCTCGCCGCCGGTTGCCCTCGCCATTGCCATCATTGCCGCCGGTCATCTCTGTCCTTTGCTATCTGTGCTTCTCTCTCTCAGCATCCACCTCATCGCCTAGTCAGCAGGCACCTAAGTCTCTGTGCTTGTGTGTTATCCTTATGGCATCCTAGTCATGTCCCTGTCAGCAATCCATGTGGTGGATCCACCTTGAACCCGAACCCATAAACCCGTGCATATGTCATCCACATACATCAAACCTTTGATTAGTGGGTCCAATTGTTATTCCCTCGTTCAATTCTCTTTCTCTCTCCAACACCTTGGCCTACATGTCATCCACTGCCCTTATCTCTCTCTCACTTACAAGTGGACTTCACTTGTAAGTCTCTAATTCTTTTTATTTATTTTAATCCGAAGGAATATTATCTGGATATTCTTTTCTCTCTTAATTTCATCATTTTATGCGAATCTTCCAAAGCCCACATCTTTTGCATTCGAACTCCGATTGAGCCCATTTAAATTTCTAAATTCATCTAAATTCATTATCTATCTTCCAGTACCATTCAATTTAAATTTAGAGTTTATTTGATTTATCGTTTTGAATTTTGTTTGTTTTGTGCTTTCTTTCTCGTTAGACGTTGAAGTCCCAGAATCGTCTGAAGGAGCTGAAGGTCAAGGAAGTAGAAGATTGAAGATAAAATAAGAACATCATTGCTGTAGCAAGGTAAGTTGTACCTTTGATCATATTGAACCCAGTTTTCTAAAATTATGTTGATTCAATTATTGCATTTACTATAAGTATTTATTTAAATATTTTGGGATTACCTATTGACTCAATTGATTATATCCACCTTGTCTATTGTTATGTCATGATCTTTTGTCACCCTAGATTGGTTCATTATTTAGTTGGTATTATTATAGCACCAACATGGGTCGGTTAGACACGATTAGTCTGTTTAGCCATGCTACGAGTCATCATCTCATGTGAGTTGTAAATATAAACCTGACTAAGTGATTATGGAACTTTGTGATAAAACTGTGTGTACTGTATGCTATTATCTGTTGATGGCATATGTTGCACTTAACCAACCGAGTGGTAAAAGATTTAGACTGAGGCAAGTGGTGGACGCTAAGTGATATGGTAGAGCTGTGTGAATGGGAATAATAATCTGTGTGATATAGTTAGAAATTGGAAGTTTTGCTTTGGTCAATTAAGGACTTAACTTTGTGCTCCATTGAACTGGGCCTTTCATACAACGACATGTATGATGAGACAGGCCTAACTTAGTAAGTTATGGATTCTTGACATTGATTACTCAGGTAGTAGGTTAGGTTGTGTGCAAGGGTGGAGGTGAGGGGGTTTATATGCAGCTACCACCGGGGTATTCTGTTCCTGTGGGTATGGTTTGTCGCCTTCGCCGATATGCCTAGTTTGATCGTTTCTCTTCTGTTGTCACTGCAGCTAGTTTCTCTACCAGTGCTCATAATCCTGCTCTTTTTATTCACACTTCGCCTCGTGGTCATACGCTTTTCCTTTTATATCACTACTACAGAAAAGGCTTTCACAGACGGTTCAAAAACGTCATCACAGACGGTTTCGTGAGCCGTCTGAGTTTATGGGTCAGTGATGACATGAGGTCATCACGAGCGGTTTTGAACCATCTGTGATGTATACTTTCCTGAGCGGTTTGTGGTTCAAACCGTCTGCGATAAGCATATATCACAGACGATTTTGACCACAAACCGTGCGTGATAAGCACATATCACTGAGCGGTTTGACCACAAACCATCGTGATAAGTACATATCACGAGACGGTTTGTGGTTTGGACCACTGTGATGACTTTTCTCTATAAAGGCCCAGCGGTGGTGCTTGTACCATTAAATCGGCATCATATATTATATATATATATATATTGTTAAGTAGTCTCTCGGCCACTTTGGGGATCGTCCATGACATGAAAGGATGAGGCGGTAGCCACGAGCAACCTCATTGAGCCCATGCAAGTTCAAAAGAATATGGATGCAAAGAGGCGTTGGCTTTACATCCAATTACATACTCAAGAATTGGACATCACTATGTTGATGCCACTTCCCACGGAGTAGTTAAGTTGATCTTGCGTACTCATAGCGAAGTGGCATCATATATTAATGTCCAACCATTCTTGAGCATGTAATCGTCTTTAAACCCAACAATGAACACCAAGCAACCATTCTCATATTTCAAAATGTCATTCTCAACTTTTGCTTGGTGGCCTTGGACTACTTAATAATATATATATATAATATATATATATATATATATATATATATATGATGCCTGCTTTTAATGGCACAAGCAACCACCGCTGGAGACTTTATAGAGAAAAGATTATGAATTGAATGGTAGGACGACTGCACGCAAGAGGTAGGAGAACTTGACCGCATGAACAAGGGGACTATTAATATGAACTAATTATCAATTCAATTTCAGCATAAGACTATTGACACCATTACATCACGAGCAAGGGGACTATTAATATGAACTAATTATCAATTCAATTTCAGCATAAGACTATTGACATCATTACATCACACAACAAGAGGACTATTAATATGAACTAATTATCAATTCAATTTCAAATAAGACTATTTACACCATTACATCACGAGCAAGGGACTATTAATATGAACTAATTATCAATTCAATTTCACATAAGACTATTGACATCATTACATCACACAAAGAAGAGGACTATTAATATGAACTAATTATCAATTCAATTTTAGCATAAGACTATTAACATCATTGAGCAGTTCATCAGCAAGAGAACAAGACCAAGGGTGTCCAAACCCACCACACAAGTAGTAGCCCTCGGCATCCAACGCAGAGCACTAACTAGCCATTTTCATCACAGAGCAAGGGGGTAGAGACAAGCAAGGGGGGTAGAGACAGAGAGGGACCTTAGTACAGCGCAACCACGGTGGCGACCCACCACCAAACAACCCTCATCCATTTCCTTTACCTTGCATAAATCACACAAATATCGGGACACAACTTAAGGCTCATGCATAAAAATCAAACTCAACAAGACATTAAGCTAACAGATCTAGAGGAGAATAGAGGAGGATGGGAAAGCAAAGCCGGCCAGGCCGGCTAGCGGGCGCAACGGGTCAGGCGTCGGCGACGAGGTCGGCGGTGGCGTCGAGGGGAGGAGAACGGAGTTAGGGCGCGCGCAAACCCTAGCGGAGGCTGAGGAGTGACGAGTTTGGGCGTCATCAGTGGTTGTATTAACTGGTGATGTGGCTGAAGACACTCTTATCGTCACGAGTGTCTTTTGCGGTGTCACCAGATGCTACAACCGTCGGCAACACGGAAGAATAAGCGGCGTCGGCGGCGACGGGGAGGGAACGGAGACGAGAGTAAGGCATTGGGGAGTGATTTAGTTAGGCGCAAACCCTAGCGGCAAGTCGGGCTAGCTCCTACTTATAAAGAGACTTATCGAGACGGTTCTATTATGGAACCGTCGGTGATAATTATCACTGACAGTTGCATAATGGAACCTGCGTGAAATGGTTTTTCTCAAGTATATATATACAATTACATGACATGAAGAAATTACATGTTTATATTAAAAAGCGAAACCTATAATTAAACAAGGTTTTTCTAGTGGCGAAGGTAGGTTGCTATCTCCATCTGCAATACTTCATAAGCGGCGGTGTCGGCATCGGACGATTCTCGATCATCGTGAACGAAGCTCAAATCGTCCACCGCTGACGCCTTCGTTCGAAAGTGTCTCCGAAGACCCTCGGTCGTTGAACCAAGAAGAATTGAGCCCATAGGCTCTCTTCCTTGCTTGAGGGTCTCGGCTTGGTCGACTCGATGCCTGCCGCCTCGATTACACAGTCCAAGTGACGGCAAGCCTCCTGGAGACGTGCAACGTCGTTTTGGAGGACTACGTCGATGACGCGGTAAACTCGCCGAAAGTGGGAGATCACCCGGAAGACACGGCGGAGGAGGATGTCAAGACGGCGGAAGGTGGCCGTCACCTGCTCCGGCAAATTCTGCGCGGGCAGAGGAGTGAAGACACTGTTGATCAAACAGTGTTCTTCCGCAGCACGGTTCAACTTACACCGAGAGAGGTGCTCGTACAGTGCGCCAGAAGGCCATCGCTGCGGCGACAAGGAAGAGGCGACCATTTCTGTTTTTTATAAGTATGTGGGGATGATCATCTTGGATGGCGGATGATCCTTTTATAAAACAAGGAATAAATTCGGGCGTGAGACGAAGAGACGATCGAGGCCGGCGGATGGCGGCAAACGAGCGCGCGGCGATGAAGAAACTCACGCTGAGCGATATTATCCTGAGCGGTTATTGTTAAGAACCGCTCGTGATACTAATAATATCACGAGCGGTTCTTGTTCGTAACCGCTGCGTACTACTTCACGATGGTTGTGTTTAAAACCGTCGGTGATCTTGATTAATATCACAGCGGTTCTTGTTGAACCGCTCGTGATACTTCACGACGGTTTTCAACGTGAACCGCTCGTGATATTGCCTCTTCACGAGCGGGTTTTTAGCGCAGACCCGATGCTACGAGCGGTCTCTAAACCAAAACCGTCGTGATTGAATGTAATACCGACGGTTTTGGTCAACCGTCTGTGATGAGACGTCCAGTATTAGCCTTTTTGTAGTAGTGTATGTTGATGATATAATTATTACTAGAGATGATTCTCAATACATCACTTTTGTTCCTTCGTATATTTATAATGTTTTTGTAATGTGGAATGATGTTAACAATACTTATATTTATTTTCTTAATACAATGCAATCTACTTTTTGAACATTGATCATGTTGAGTTGTGTTATATATTCTGCAATATGACATGCTTAATTAGCAAATAAAATTTTTTTGTAGCAATTATAATTTCTATGTACGTAGCACATAAATAAATCGTATTTTTTCTGTATACTAATTTGTGTTGTAATATATCAATTATATGTTGCTAACAGGTGTTAGCTATGTTTCGAAAACATGTTTTGTAACAAATAAAAAAATATGTTGCAACTTCGCAACGCCTTTTCTTTTGTATAACAACACCTAATTTGTGTTGCGGTAGACCTACCTTATAGCAACACGACCAACAATATCACTTATCACATGTGTTGCTATCCATCCTAACAACACATATTTGTAGATATAGCAGCATATACGCGTGTTGCTATAGCAACACGATCAACAACATCACTTATCTCTGCCTATTGTGTTTTTCTTGGTGATTCTCTCATTGCTTGGAAGACGAAAAAGTAGACAACGGTTTTCCGTTCGAGTGCTGAGGTTGAGTTGTGAGCTATGACTTTTTTTTACTACGGAGGTTATTTGGCTACGGTAGTTACTTGCGGATTTTGGTGTTTCTGTTTTTGCACTGACTTCTCTTTTGTCTGACAGTACAGGTGCTATTAGCATTGCTAAAGATCCGGTTAAGCATGAGCTTACAAACCATATTGGTGTTGATGCTTCTTACATGCGGATATAGGTGTAGGACCAGGTTGTTGCTCTTCAGTATGTGCCTTAAGAGTTTCAGTTGACAGATTTCTTTACAAAGGTATAGACCAGAGCTCAGTACAGCTTCTATCTCTCCAAACTTCATGTTATTGATCCACCATATGTTTAAGGGAGATGGGTGTTAGATGTGTATTATTTCCTGTTATATAAAGAGTTATCTGCATATATGTCATACCTATACTTGTGTATATATTGGCCATTGGCCTCATGATTAATACAAGCCATATTCGTAACAACGCTAATTTGGAGAACCTTAGGCATTGTTTGCTTCCTGTAGTAGCTTCACGTTATTTCCATTAGTCTTGCTAACCTCTTATCTAGGAATACCTGAAGCAGTAAAAATAGTGTTGGCAGCCTCTAAAAAAGATATGCGGCTATGGACTTTTACTTTTTAGTTGTTGCCTTGGAATCAGATGAACCAATGGCACTAAAAGAAAGATGAATCATCGCGTACTCATATGTTTAATGTGCAGATGTGCTATAAGGATATATCACGTTTTTATCACATATGGACATAATATAGTGTCCATATTGCTACCTGCAAAATTACAGCTTTGATTACACGAACATTCTAAAAATCTGAAAAATGTGCTCCCCTGTCGCTCGAAGTATGACGAATCAAATGCATTTTGGAAATAGGATAACTCAGATGTGTGTGTATATCATATTTTCTCTCCTTCCTGCTTTGTATTTTATCGATGTAGTTTTCTGGACAACATTAGACTTACTAGCATTTTTCTTCTTTTTTTTTTTAAAAAAAAAAAACTGTATTGGATGGCAAGAGAATCACGACTTTAGTGTAGTGATTCTAATTGATTTGACGTGGAAAAGATTCTAGAGACCATGACAGCAATAAAAGGCCTCACCCCCACGAATGCACCACCCATAGAAAGAGAAGTCTTATCAGGCTTCATCGATCAACGTGGTCGCATTTTTTGCCGAAGCGTATGACATTTCAAATGACTCACTGGCTGTTCCTAACTTCACATTACATATGAATATCGATGTACCTTAAGTAGTGTCCTATAGGAGGAGTAAGTTTAGACAGATCTGCGATGTCCTGGCAATAATGCCAATTCTTGGTATAAGTACATTACTGTCTAGCCTGTTGCTCGTTTCTATAATTTCCTTATACACATCAACCAAACAATTATTGCATCCCCACTCACGCCATAGTGCTGCGACTATATTTATAGTTGACCTACTAGGAAAAAAAAGCAAAATCTATGAGAACTGTGTGTTATCCTAATAGTCCCACTTGTAGTTTTCGTTATCTTATATGAACAATTCATTGACATGTTCGTTGACGAACAGGCACTGCCTCAGCGAAGGAAGGAATTCTCTTAATTTTTCTCTCAATTTCCTAAAGTGTGAATGGTTCGACTGATCCGGTTGTGATGTTACTCTTGTTGAAATTTCCGCAGGTTGCATCGAAAAGGAAATCATGCATAAAACTGTCGGAGTATACATACAATTCAAGTATTTAATTTGCTGCGTGTCAAAGGCAAATGGATCTATCTGTATGCTAGCCTGGTGCTGTTTGACTTTATCTTGTCGGTTGGCTGAGGCCACTTGAAGGTTGGCGACCCCGTGTTGTCAGGCTATGACAATGTGATACGCAATTCGATCTTAAGTGGGCTACTGTAGGGATTCATCAGAAACTGTGCCATGATAGGAGGAGGGAGCCCTGTGATTGGTTTGGGGCACTTCCAGTGATTGCACCAACCAATTGCCAACTGAAAACAGCGTCCTGGGTCTATAGCAACAAAACTTGTGTCCAATAGATGCTCGAAACAACACAGATTCCCGTGGGTCTCCGATCTATCTATCTATCTATCTTATAGGCTGCTGCTGCAATATATGTTCAAAGGGGATATCATTCTTCCCCACCGAAATATTTATTGGGAGACGTCACTTTTTGAAGCTAATCATACGAGTGCATGCGGTGGACTTTGGAGGGCCGAAGTCTCGTCAAGGCCCGTCTTTCATACCTGGATTTAATCCTGACCATCATTTCAGTGAGCTTCCTGCGCATCTTTGTGTTTTTTTTTGTTTTTTGTTTTCTCCTTCCGATTTTGGATATAAATGAATTACTAAGAAATGAATGATTAGGAATGCTGGAACCTTAGAATCCGGACATTAATTTAGGGTTCATGGAGCAAAGTGGTAGGGCCTGTGTCAATTGTTGCTCTGTAGTCGATTGCAAGTTGAGCATATATAGTGCCTGTAGAGGTGCTGAAAAAAAGGCATGTCTCCTCTCCTCCTGGTGTAGAGGGCAGCATGCGTATGTATGGTTTTAAGGAGGATATCGATCAGTGGAAAAGCAGGAGATGGCCCCAACCCAACTTGCTATGCGGTTGTGATTGCCAGCTTAGCTTTTATTTTTCTGCTTGCGCGCGCTGTATTCACAATGGGTTGAGATTGGTGCCTCCTGCATGCATTGAGCTACCTTATGCATAACATGAAGAAATCCTGCCTGTAGAGACTAGACCAAAAGCTGCTGCTCTTGTGTTTATGCGCAACAGCTTCTTTTTGTTCTAGTTGTGGCCGTGGTGGTGGATGTCACTCGTTTCTGATGTTTGTACCCATTATTGCTCTGACGCACGCACGCAGCGTTTGGCGGTGGATCTGCATGTTCCAGGGCAGCAGCTGTAATGTAATGTCATGCGGGTACCTGGTTAAAAACACAATTATATTTGTTATACAATTCTAATATCCGTTATAACCTGGCCCTATCAAAATGAGCGGCGTAGATCATTTTCTTTTTGTACCGACAGAACTTCTAGGAATTTATTTTCCTTTTTTATATTTTTTTTGCGGGATTTTCTTGCCCTCAAAGCAAAGCGAAGGAGGTGCACATTTATAGATTATAGATAGATATAAAGCATATACAAATGATAAAAACAGATAAACCAGACGTAATTTGCAGCACCATGCATGTATGGAGTAGTAGGAGTAGCAGGCAGTATTCAGAATTTCGGCCGAAAATCGGAAATTTCGGTTTTACTGGTGGGAGCTGATAGGAATACAAACCGGTCCCAAAAAATCGGTTTGGTTTTGTCCCCCAAAAAAATCGAATTTGTTTAGATTTTGCTCGAATTTGTTTTTTTTAAAAAATATATTAAAATCCAAAAAATTCAAATTTTGGCCGAAACTTTCGGCTTTCCGGTACCGAAAACCCTGGTAGCAGGCTGATGTGAGATGAGATTTGAGGCAAGAGTTGACTTCCTTGAGGCCTTTGCAATAGCTAGCGATTCTCGTAGTCTTGCTTGTTCAAGTGCGTCTATATATGCATGTCCGCAAAACACCACTCCAGTGGATCGATCGATCGAGGCGCCCTCACACTCACACTCACATCCATTCATATATACATCTAGCTAGCTAATACGTCACAGTATCACAGAGAGAGAGAGAGAGAGGGAGAGGGAGATGTATCGCTGGAGCGGCTCCTCTTCTTCCTGTTACGGCAGCAATGGCAAGACCGACTGTCCCTTCCTCCCCTCTCAACCGGCGGATCATGCCTTCCTCCTGCCGTCGTCGCCCAGCTGCTACGGTCTCCTCCAGCAGCAGCCCCTAGGTCCCAGCTGCCCGCAGGCCCAGCAGGTGGTTCCGGCGTCGCCATTGATCCGCCGTGTGGTGAGCACCGGAGACCTCGTGGCTCCGACGGGGAGTAGGTACAGCGCGGAGGAGCGGCGGGAGCGCATCGACAAATACCGCAGCAAGCGCAACCAACGCAACTTCCAAAAGAAGATCACCGTACGTCTCTCCCTCCCTCCCTCCCTCCCTCCCTCCTGTCGTAGTCGATGATCTCTTGCTCGCTCTACTCAATACTCATAGGTGCATGCATGCATGCATATTTGTTACTCATAGCATAGGTGCATGCATGGATCGATCTCAGTTTACTTCATTTTCTTGTGTTAATTCATGGCTCCTAGTACGCCTGCCGGAAGACGCTTGCGGACAGCCGGCCGAGGGTGAAGGGCCGCTTCGCGCGCAACGCCGGCGACGCGGCTGATGCAGAGGAGGCAGATCTTCTTCAGCCGGAGCAACTCACAGAAACAGGGGCGCCCCTGCAGACTGATGACGATGGCGCTCAACACCCGGGCAAGGCGACGGTGATGAACCCAACGACATTCCCAGCTGGAGGCAGCAGCGGGACCACGACGGCCGTGCCGGATTGGTGGCCGGCAATGCAGGAGGCGCTGGCCAGGGAGGAGGAGGAGGACCACCTCTGCGACGCCGACGACGAGGACCTCCTCGCCGCCTACCTCGGCGTCTCCTCCATCAACCTCTGCTCCTACTCTCCCCGCGGCCACTGAATCAGTTCAAATCAAATCAAATTAGCCGCCTCGCCCATGCATCTCCAACCTCCAGTACTTAGCAATGATATCATCAGATTCGTATTTAGTTACTTAGCAATGGGTTGCAGATCGATGCGCTTGTTTTGCTACTCAGTGACCACTGCTAGCTGTCTTGTTATCAGAGAATGATTCATCATGCTTTCGACAGTGCTACTGACGTGCCAATTCCTACTCCACCTTACCTAACTGAAGGGAATTATGGAAGAATCCCTCCAGTCGAGTCGAGGTTTCCGTTCTAATAGCTAGTATATATGAGACACTATTGGCAGTCATATACAATATATACAATGAACGGAATATAATTTGGAGCACCATGCATCTACTAACTGATATGGAGAAAATGGTAAGTAGAAATTTCGTGAGAAATTCACACAAGAACCAGCTCGATCGAGCTCCTCGCCAACCTACGTTTCATCAATATTTTAGCTAATTTTCACTGCGGGCCTTGAGGTTCCCATTTGAAAGCCTTTTTGTTCGGATTTTTCCTCATCTGGTCCACTTCTCTTAACCGACCGACGGTCCTGTCTTGTTTTTCTTTCACTATGTTGTGTGATGGGAAGAGGAGGAGGAGGAGGAGGGGATAATTGGGTTCCGAGGAATCAAACCCCGAAACGATCCTTCCTTTCTAAGGTTCCATCTGGAATACATGCAGGAATTTTTTCCCAAATTACTGCTCATCTATTTAAATAAAAAAACTTAGTTTAATTAGTATCCACCCAAGGCCAATACTCTGTAGGTACTAGACTAATAACCACCGGGATCTACTCCTAGCTACATACATGCTTAGTGGGAATTAACGTGAAAACAATAATAAATACCGATGACGTACGAACTCTAACGAATGCATGCATAAATTTTATGGGAACCGGTTCATTTCCTTTCGGAATCTGAAATATATATATATATAGTTCCATCGTTCCAAACTGCCCTAATGGATTATTGGATTTTAGAGGAGAAGAAGAACAAAGGGCCATCGACCAGCGCTCATGGGCCAAAAATGAGGCCCGTATTGTGATGATAGTGGGCTGGCATGTCCCCATAATTAGCTGGGATCGATATAACATTTATCATGTATGCTCCTCTTCTTCTTCAACCGCAGCTCAATTAGCTGGGCGCGATGAACTCGCCCGGTAATACTGCAGGCGCGGGTGTAGTGGTTCGTGATAGATCATCGGGGAGCTTTTGTGGGTGCGTTTGCAAAACCTTACCCTGCAATTGTGCCCCCTCTCGTTATTGAAGCGCTTGCATGCATGTATTGGGATACGGGTAGACTACGCTAGCACAATATAAAATTTTCTACCGCTTAAACCAAGAAACCATACGAGTAAAAGATCATAGATCGCTACCACCAGACGCGTAGTGCAGAGGAAGAAGAATAGGAGTAGCCCGGTCCAACGTCGCACGTGTCGATGTAGTGGAAGTAGTCGATTGTCCAATGCCCTTAGCCGTCCATCGTCTCCCTCAGCAGCCACTCCCGTCCCTCAAGTATATCGCTCATCGTCCTCGATCAACGCAGCGGCAACCACAACAACGTCTCTACAGCATCCACACGTCTAACGATGAAATGCCGTACGCCAGTGTGCTAGGACCAGCGAGTACGGCAGTACTTTCGAGGGTGGCGGCTAGAGTTTTGGTGGATGATGCGACAGCATCTGAAAAACACCACGCCTCTCCTTATAAAAAGCCCTCTTAGTGGAGCCCTACGCTAAAGACCCATTAAGATGCGAAGCCAATATGAACGGATCCTATCCGAACTCTGGTTCCAGCTGTGAGGATGTGTGAACCCTGATTGAGGCTCTTTACATCACCAGCATTGAGGGAATTTCATCCAAATATCCGGTCCTTCAGTTCCAACTTAAGCCCTGTCTTAGAATCAGGATTTTTTTTCCTCGATTTCCTTGGGAATTTGTGCGTTTCAAACAGGCACATGTCAAATCCGAGACAGAGAAGCCAACAGCCCATAGTCGACCAAAAGAAGGCCTAAATGTCTAAGTCAAGCACGCAACTAAAATACTGTACAAAAGAACCCTAGAACAGTGACCAATTTTGTACTGTTTCTGCTAATGGTACTATTGAGTTCATTGAATATTACTCCATCCTTCTGGCTTTCAAATTTTGCTTCGAATACATTTACACAAATTCCTATTTCCAATGTCTTTCGTAAATGTGGACAAGTGACGAAGCTTTTTGCTGTTGGAGCGCAGTCGTCGTTTATTCACGCGAAACATGGCACTTGATTCATGTAAAGCTTAAATGCTTATGAGGTTTTAAAGAGACAGCTCAAGAGACAATGTATTGGAGTAATTGTCTCTAAAATTATTTCAAGATGATATGAAAGATGTTAGAGACAAGCTAAAAGACAAACTATTCAACATGCTCTAAAGGAGAAGAAACAGTAAAAGACAGCGTTTGTGTGTGAAACTGTGGATCGAGAAAAGAGAGGGGAAAATCGTGTGAAGAAAGAGAGAGAAAGCGCGTTAACTCATGACGTTGGAGTGAACTGTTGAAGCACAGTGTTAAGGGCAGAATGGGGGAGAATATAAAGGATGGAGAGCGAGGTGGCTAGCAGATGGCCATAATGGCAATTTGAGGATCCATTTATATATGCAGCTAGCATGCGTGTCGGTCCCCCTGTTGGACGTTAAAATTTTCTTTTGCAAACTGCCTTTACAAGCTACTCTACATGGAAAATAACGGCTTTGCTATTTACAAGTATAATTGCGTAATTTTTTCCCCTTAAGTCTAAGTTATTTTTTGACCATTTAATTTGTACAAAGAGATTGATATGCTATATATTTAGATGTTGATCCAATAGATAAAACAAATGTGACTTATTTTTAGATAATGGAAGAGAAAAAAATCTCTCTTGACCTCTGCATCAAGGATGCATCCTTTCTATTAAAGAGACAAGAGTATCAAAATAATCAATACTGTTAAAAGTTGCTAGAAGCCTTACAACCACTAGACGAATGAAAATTAAACTCAATCATTGCAAATTCTATGATTAAGCCACCACCTACGAGAATTGAGGATTTGCTTCGCCACAAACTTTAACCTTAGGCTTTCATCCAACATGTATTTCTTCTGGGCTGATTTCTGTAAATTTGCCCAAGCACTCAGCCAGAACCCATACAATAAGATAACCTGCAAGGGATTAGTGACCATCTTTTTGTTAAAAATAACATCATTCTAGCATAACAAAATAGACCAACATAAGGCACTAGCTCCCACCAGGAGTTGTAACTTTAGATTTGTTGGAATACCGGCTAACCAATTCCCAAACATGTGTGCTATACTCACAGGGGGAGATAAATAAAACACACATTGAACAATCCACCATGCAAGACGTGCAAAGGGGCAGTCAATAAAAAGATATTGAATTGTTTCCTCTTTAATACAGAAACAACACTGTTTACTTCCTCTCTAATTTCTTTTAAGCAGATTATCTTTAGTTAAAACTACCCCTCTTTTGAGATACCAAAAGAAAATTTTCACTTTTAAGGGAATTTTAATTAGCCAAAAGAAATTCCTAATGGGGACTTGAAAATTGCTAATTAACGCCCTATATAAAGATTTTACCGTAAACAGTCTAGATTTATTTAAATTCCACCTGAAGACATCCTTTTGAGAACTTAAATGTAAATTAGAAATTCTCGAAATTAACTCATTCCAAGCATGTAACTTAGGCCCAATAATAGGTCTACGAAACGAAATAGTTAGAGGATTCGATCTCAGAATATTTGCCACTGTATCATCATTTCTCCTTACCACATTATAAAGAAGTGGATATTGTCTTTTTAGTGGAGAATCTCCTAACCAAATATCTTTCCAAAACCTAGTTTGCATTCCATTTTGAACCTGGAATGACCCAAAGCGAAGAAATTGATCTTTAATTTTTATAAGACCCGACCAAAAATGGGAGTTCCCAGGCTTATTAACCACCTACGAAAGACTCTTGTCACCCAAATATTTTCTTGTTAGCAACGATTGCCAAACACCTTCTTCATTAAGCAACTTAAATAACAACTTCCCGTGCAAGACTATCAAGTCTGCAGAGAAGGGTACTCCCAAGATTTCCAAGAAAATATTTGGGCACAAGGAGCTAGTCCTCATTTCAGAGCCCGGAGAGTGGATTAGCATAGGGTTTACTAAAGGAGATATAGATAACCCATTACTACCCACAAATTTAGAAGAGAAAAATGAATGAGAAGCCCCGGAATAAAAAAGAATGGTTGCCGGTACTGAATTGACAAGAAACGTACCAAGAACCACATCCGATGTGGTTTGAGCTTCTTCGGCCGTGATATGATTTACACATCCTTTAATATTTTGCACTGAAGGCTTCGAATTGGTGTTGCTGCCAGGAGCTGAGGGCCCTTGTCCAGATCGGTTGGGAGTTGGGGCTGCTGCTTGAAGCTTCTTCGGGCATTTGCTAGCATAGTGCCCAACTTCATGGCAATAAAAACATGTGACTCCAGCTGTTGAGAATATGGATGGCTTCTTCTGGGCATGGCTTCTTGGGGAAGTCCCACGGAAACTAGCAGTGTAGGGACGTCTTGCTTGCATGGGAGACTTTGAAGGGGAGGAGGTCACAGGTCTCTTTTGCTGAAACTGAGAGGTCTTGGGCCTGGAAAAACCCTCTGATCTAAACTGCTGAGCTGCCTTCCTCTTCTTATGGTTCTCCATCTCAATATGCTTGCCCTCTTGACGAATTGTCTTGTTCACAAGCTACTGAAAATCTGGGTAGTCATGAGCATGGAGCTGAACCAAAAGATCATCATTGAGCCCTTCCAAGAAGCGTTCTTGCTTGGACTCATCAGTGGCCACATCTTTAGGTGCATATCTTGCTAATTGATTGAACTTGTGGAGATATTCACTCACTGCGTGGTTCCCTTGGCGCAAGGATCTGAACTCCTTCTTCTTTGGCAACATCATACCATGTGGAATGTGTGCACGGCGAAAAGCTTGCACAAACTCCTCCCAAGTTATAGTCTAAGCATCATCATGGGACTAAGTGAAGTTGTCCCACCACTCAGAGGCTGGTCCATGGAGTTGGTGAGAGGCAAACAAAACCCTCTCACGGTCAGTACACTGGATCATGTCCAGCTTTCTTCCCACTGCCCTGAGCCAGTCATCAGCTTTCATAGGCTCAGTAGTACTGGAGAATGTGGGTGGCCTCATTCTTATGAACTCAGAAATATTTGCCCTTGGAGTAGGTGGAACATATACAGGAGTTTGGGCTGCCGCTACTGCTTGAAGGTTCTGAATGTTGGTGATGGACTGAGCTAACAAGTTGATCAATTGTGCTTGATTTGCCATCATTTGGTTCCAATCTGGACCTTGAGCTGGAGGAGGAGGTGGTTACGGCACTGGGGTCTTTGGATCACCCCCAGAGGCTCGGCCTTGACCACTAGTGCTACCACTGCCTCTAGTTGTCACCATCTGCCAGAGGTCCAAGGGGTAGGAAAGAGATGAGAGAGCTAAGGGGGAAGAGGTTAAAACAACCAAACCAGCAAAAATCAGCAACTCACAAGCTCAAACACGTTCTACTCGAGGCTCACTGCCCTTAGGGCTGCAAGCAAGGAGGTCGTGGCCATAAGAGGAGGTCTTTGCAAAGAGACCCAAAGGGAGGGCTTTGCAAAAACTACCACCATTGACCACGAGCTGGGAGGTCCTAACAGGGAGAAGGCTTGGGACACAAAGGTTATCTACCACTGCACCTCCTAAGGATATGACAAGGGGAAGGGGATCCAAATACTTTATAAAACAATGAAGAAAGCAAAAGGTAAGAGAAAGTGAGGTAAGAAAAGATACAGAGAAGAGGTAAGGATAGAAAGATGACTCAGGTAAGGAGAGAACAAATTATTTCTCTTATTTTGCAAAACATATTTTGAACTTTCTTCTAATGACCGTTCGACTAGGCTATGACCTATAGTCAAGATGTTCTGATACCACTTGTGACGACCCGGCTAGGGGCTTCACCCGAGAGGTCCTCCAAGACCTTCCTAGGAGTCCACCAGGACCTCCCAAGAGGTCCCAAGGATCTCTCGGGCAGTCCTCCCAAGCCTCCCAGGAGGTCCAGCCGGACCTCCTAGAGGTCCAGGGAACTGACCCGAGGAGGTCTTGAGGCTCAGGACCTCCCCAAGAACCACGACCAGACCTGAGGGAGGTCAAGAGACCAACCCGAGGAGGTCATGAGGGTGGGAGAAGTCCTAAACTTCCTGTGATCCGAACCAGTCCCAAGGATCAATATATGGCTAGTTCTCACAGCAATTACAAGTGATAACATACATCCACAAGAGACTTTATTAACAGCCAAAGAGTTGATTACAAAGTTTGTTTACAAACCGACAAGAGCCAAATACACAGCAGAAACAAAAGACAAGTCCATCCAATACACCACAGGCAATTGGCTGGAGATCGGCCTAGTCATCTTGAGCTTCATCATCCTCAAAGTCCTCTCCTGCTCAATGGTTAATCAAGCAAGAGTGAGCACAACAACCGTGCTCACAAGTTACACCCGTCAATTAACAGAATGACATGCATAAATGGATATCTCAAAGAAAGACATAATATGGTTGATTTGCATAAAGCCAAGTTTGTTTCAAATACAAGTACTAAGTTCCAAAGCATATAACAGTAATTAAAATTCATTTGCAAAGTATCATTT
Source organism: Phyllostachys edulis (assembly GCA_036346405.1). Taxonomy (NCBI): domain Eukaryota; kingdom Viridiplantae; phylum Streptophyta; class Magnoliopsida; order Poales; family Poaceae; genus Phyllostachys; species Phyllostachys edulis. The sequence goes on along the minus strand of CM070567.1, from coordinate 57,086,476 downwards.
TACAGTTGGATAACATTCATCAATATGATGGTGAAGGATACCCTCTTGTCACAAGGCTCTCTGCCCAACCAATTTGGATAGAAATCCAAAAAATCATTTTTAACCAACCATTTTGAAAAAAAACCAAAGGTTTAACTTTGAGCAGCTTTGCTAGCATGTCCATAATCACAGACACGGCTATTCGAATAGTTTTACACTCTACAGAGGTGTGCAGCTTTACCCACAAGAGGTAATCCACTTATGCTGTCTACTTACACACTCCCGAAGGTGTGCGATGAAGGGATTACCACAAAGCCTTTACAATGCATCATTCCACCGCAATCCACCCTACTCTAAGGTTTCACCCCACCCTACGGATAGAAACCCGTAGAGATCAAGGGCCCCCTCTTGAGCCAGTGGGAATTACATAGTCATCAAAGACAGGCCATGAAAGATCACCCACACCTCAGCTAGATCAACCGCGATGGAACTTTGCAAATTATTCAGCCAGGTCCCGCCCACACAGGACATGTGGTTGCACGATAAGGCATAGCAAAATACACTCGCAGACCGGTCCTTAACTGACCTGGGCGGCTAACCACAACCCCCGGGCATCAATCAACCATAACAGGCACGATCCCGTGCATGGACATGCACCAACCAGACAACCAACTCCGCCCAAGTCTAAACCATTTTCCATTATATCTTGTTTTGCGAGAACATTTGTAAAACCTCCATGGCACACCAATGCCATGGTCATGCGCAAAATCTCCATGACACACCAATGCTATGGTTATTTGCCAACCACCATGACACACCAATGCCACGGTTCAAAACATTTGGATAAGTGGTAACTTTTGGCTAAAACTTCCCAAATCAAGATTCTTTAGCTAAGCATGGCTAAGCTTTACTTTTGAAAAGGTCCTGGCCCATACTATTGCACTAGCCAGGTTTTTGCCTAGAGTGACAATCATGTTCGATTCAAGATCAACAGTGGCCATACCAAGGAAATTAGGCATAACTATGAATTTAAAGACTGGAATTGAAATAACTTAGTAAAGTAAGCATGCATTAACATTTGAAATGGAATATATATAGGTTGAAATAATGGGTGCAATATGATCAAGAGTGTAGCTTGCCTTGCTCAAAGGCTTGGGTGTCTTCTTCTTCTTCGGAGAGCTCTTGCTCCTCAGTGTCTTCATAATCTATACAAGGAAACCAAAGCAACTCAATACAAAGCTCAAATAATATCCAAAGAAACTTCAATGAAACACCAAAATAAAACCAGTAGAGAGGCTAGGTCAGTTTGGAGGAGGTCCAAGAGCTTGTTGGAGGAGGTCCAGAGAGCTTTGGAGGAAGTCCAAGAGCTTGCTGGAGGAGCCAGAGAGTGGAAATGAGAAAAAGGTAAAGAGGAAGGGCTGCCCAAGCTTATATAGCCAGAGCCATTGAGATCTCCAAGGGAATACGTGGTCAAGAGTTGGTGAAGAAATGATAGGAGCAGGTAATAGATGAGACAAAAAGGTAGCCTGGTGCTGCCAAAAGGTAGTAGCATTTAATGTGACATAACAAGCATTAAATGCTTTGAGGACTTTCAAGTGTAAAGGACATGGTCAAAGGATAAAGAAAGAGGTCGTGACTAACAAATGGGGCCAGTCAAAGCTTAAGGGGGAGGTCCTGTGGACAGGAGGTCCTGCGGACAGGAGGTCCAACAGACACTACAAGGGGGAGGTCCTGACGGTCGGATCAAATCAAGGGGGAGGTCCTGATGGTCAGATCTCTCAAGGGGAGGTCCTGACGGTCGGATCTGCAAGGGGAGGTCTGAACAGTTAAGATCTCAAAAGGGGAGGTCCTAACGGTCAGATCTAACAAGGGGGAGGTCTCGGCGGTTAAGATCTCCAAAGGGGAGGTCCTAACGATCAGATCTAACAAGGGGGGAGGTTTGGACGATTAAGATCATCAAATGGGAGATCCTAACGGCCAGATCTAACAAAGGGAAGATCTGGACGGTTAAGATCTCCAAAGGGGAGGTCTTAACGGTTAAGGTCTAAACAAGGGGAGGTCTGGACGGTTAAGATCTCCAAAGGGGAGGTCCTAACGGTTAGATCTAACAAAGGGGAGGTCTGGACGGTTAAGATCTCTAAAGGGGAGGTCTGATCTAAACAAGGGGGGGGGGGTCTGGACGGTTAAGATCTCCAAAATGGAGGTCTTAACGGTCAAGATCTAAATAAGGGAGGTGAGCGATAACGAGATAAGAAGCGGGAGAAACGGGAGCCATTGGATTTCAATCGAACGGACCAAAGTGATTGGGCCGTTTGGACCATCCAAAGCTAACGCTAGATCTCAGCCATTGAACTGGATCGGACGGTCCAAAATGGTTGGGACATTCGGACCGACCGAACGCATCTGCATATCGGATCGTCCAACAAAGATCTGAGGGCTCAGAGAGGGTGGGACGTTCGGACCATCCGAACGTCTCAATAATATCAAACCGTCCAACGCAAATCGAACGGTATACAAGCGATAAGGGTCTGGATCAACCGGAAGGCTGAACGGACGCGAGGGAGGTCCAGGTGAACCTAGGGGTGGTCCAAATGAACGAAGAGGAGGTCCTAAAGGACCCGGGGAGGTCCTGAAGGACCCGGGGAGGTCCAAATAGACAAAGAGGAGGTCTTGGAGGACATGGGGAGGTCTTGAAGGACACGGGGAGGTCCAAATAGACAAGGAGGAGGTCCTAGAGGACACGGAGAGGTCCAAATAGATAAGGAGAAGGTCCTAGAGGACATGGGGAGGTCTTGAAGGATACGGGGAGGTCTAAATAGATAAGGAGGAGGTGCTAGAGGACATGAGGAGGTCCTGAAGGACACGGGGAGGTCCTGAAGGACACGGGGAGGTCCAAATAGACAAGGAGGAGGTCCTACAGAACAGAGAGTGTATTCAAATGAGCATGAGTGAGGTTTAGACCTGGGAAGGGAGGTCTGGACCAGAGAAAATCCAAGCACTTAGGAGGTCTAGACTTAAGGAGGTCTGGACCAGAGAAGAACAAAGCCGGCGCAGAAAAGAGGAGATCACTAAAACTCCACAAACCCAATTAACCAAATACGAGTTTTAGTTGAAGTTTGATTTAATCAATTAAAATCCATTATGAAATTCTCAAGTTAAGCTTTGAATTCTCATCAAAACAAAATGGTTCTTTTTATTTTGAAAATTCAAAAAGGCTCCAAAAATCAGGGTGTTACAACTATTCCTTAACTTTTTAAAGTGAAATGGGATACTTAAGTACCTGAAAGGAAAATCACCCACTTTACAACCAAATAATTATGTAAACTGTGGTTCAACAGCTTTGGCAGAACCAAAACAAAAAATATCACTCTTATGAAAATTAATCTTTAAACCCGATAATTGTTCAAAGACACAAAGAATAAGTTTGAGATTTTTTACTTGTTCCAAATCATTATTCAAAGAGGCGGTCGTGTCGTCAGCATACTGTAATATTAACAACTCATCATCAATCAAGTGAGGAACTGCTCCTGATAACAAATGTGACTTATATGCTTAACAAAATTCAAGTCACCTTACATACAAATAGAGAACCCTGGAAAATAATTTTACCGATCGGACCCCGGTTCTATATATGCATGTTAGGCATGAATGGCAGCACCAACCTGCCATTGTGTTTTTACATAATTTTACGTATCGTCAGATTTCTATAATATGTGTAACTTTTTCCTTCTGTAGATTAGTAAGCAGTAACCCCTAGTAAGTATACTGTATACATACTTCCTGGAAGCAAGCTTGTAGTAAAAGTTTAAGAACACAACGTACTTGGCGTGCAAACGTATCAAAATGAAGCCTACATCTTGTCAGGAATTAAGTAAGCATTTGATTTCATTACAATTTTATTCACTCTAGTTCGTTTCTCCTGGTACCAGAGTCATATGTACGTGTTGAAATTTTGTATACGGTGACAGAATTTTAATTTAAGAACTAGTTTTTGTAATCATTTTGAGTATTGGTAGCTTGAAATACTACGTTCATAAATTAAACTGGGCAACAATCATAGGAACAGACTATATCAGTTGATGTGACGCGTCAGTCATCAAATATTTTTTAAGACTTCAATTATCATATTTCAAATCATCTCATCCTCCATCTTATATGATTATATCCCAAGTTCCCAACCACCGAGGTACGTATATCTATCTACATTCTACATGCATGTGCCTACATATATACATAGCGCGTCTGTGAACACATATCTGACATATAGTATATTGCTAATGCTAGGCCTCTCTACATCTCTCTCTGACTGGGGCAACAGTTTGTCTCCCTAGGAAGACTTTAGCATCGCTCAATTCCAAGTGAATTCTATCGAGAACCCAAAAGAAAACGTACTGTCGGTCAGGTTGCAAACATGCACAATTAATGCACCTGCAGGAAAACCCTTGCTGCCTTACGTACATCCATGCCAGTGTATAACTCGTCTGCAAAATTTGGAGATGTGTGGAAGCATCACGCATGCAGCAAGCTTGACTGGCCAATTTAAAGTAGCTACTATATTAGATAGATTGCCACACATAATGCACGTACGTTACTATGTGTATGAGAGAGAGAGAGACACGCAGGCACTAAGAACTTGATATATATACATGGAAGAATACGCAGATAGATCAACTAAACATAACTGAATGAATTGATCGGAGACAGCTGGTTGGAACTTGAAGGAAGTTACTTTGCGTTGAAATTAATTAATGGACCAGGTATGATTAGTACTCGCTCTGTTGATTTCTATAAGGTGCCTACACATTTCGAGATTCAAAGTTTGTTAATTTTGATCATCAATTAGTTCAACAATATATAGATTATGTCACACAAAACTTATACCCCATTGGATTCGTATTTGGAAGCATTTTCTTATGATTATAATTTTTTAGCTATATATGAATAAAGTATTGTAAAGGAAAACTAACGATCAAAGTTCAATCTTGAAGACGGCAACAAAACACGTCTTATAAAAATCAACAGAGAGAGTAAGAGTATCTACAATAGTTTGTTTCTTAGCTTGTTACTAAGAGGAGAGAGAGTACTCAATCTAATAAAAAGAAACAAGTCTTCCAATGGATTGTTTCTTGAACTTGTGTCTGAGACTTTAATTGCTACAAGTGTGCATGATTCTTGATGATCAATAATGAAGTACAACTTTGGTGCCTATATGTTTTAGCTCATTTATCATATCAATAATGAAGTCAGGCTGCACAAATAATCTGGTGGATATTTTGCTTTAAGACAGTGGGACCCACAAAACGTATTTTTAGGCAACAAGTAAGTCTCCAATAGAGTATTTGATTGTTTCTTATATCTTAGTATTAACAATTTGCTAGTTTCTTCATCTAGAAACAACCTCACATTCTCTCCTCATCTTTTCTCTTCCACATCACCTAAATGCTGATGTGGCAACCCCTTAGTAGCAGCTGACGTGGACTGTAGATGCTCTAACAATGTAATAGTATAACCTTGAGGCTAGGGCTAGGGTTAGGATGGATCTAATGCCCCGTAAAACTTTGACTGGAAGCTCCACACATGCACAAACCCCAACAAAAGAAAGAGGGCGGAGGGTTTTTTAACCGATCGAGTTGACTAAATCCTAGACCTAGTATTACTACATTTTAGTAGTGCTAACAATAGTATTGTCTCTAAAATAATCTACATCACCGAGAGATGTGTCTAAAGTACCTCACATCACCATGATATAACTATTTCATTTGTACACCAGAATCTATTACTTTCCCGAGTGCCCAAAACACTCGGGAAAGTCTCAAAAACACTCGGGAAAGTATTTCCCGAAGATCGGCCGTCGGGAAAAACCACTCGGGAACGTTTAGTCGGGGAAAAACTAGTTTCTCGAGTGTTCCCGAGAGTTACACTCGGGAAAAATAACTTTCCTGAGTGTTTGGATTTACACTCGGGAAAAATCCGACACTCGGGAGAATAGTTAGCACAACGGGTTCAACACCGTAACGGAATACTTTCTCGAGTGTATATCAATTACACTCGGGAAATCTAGCCACGTGGCGATCCAAAAGCATGCAGATCAGCAATTTTCCCGAGTGTATTCAACTAAGGACACTCGGGAAATACCCGAACAACATATGCACTAATTTTGATCTGTTACTCTTAGCATCGAAGCTCACGAAAACTCAGTTTTAGTTTAAACAATCACAGAACATCACTTTTGTTTCCCCCAAATTTGGGATCAATAACCAGTATACATGTTGTTCGATCTTCAAAGACATGTTGTAAGAAGAATATGTATACATGCAAACATCCATTCTTGATCTAGGTTGGCCACAGTGTTTACTCTCTGCTCCCCAACACTTGATACGATACACGTGAACGAGAAATGGACCGATTTACCACATTGTCTAACTCGAGGAAGGGCTGGAAGGCAGATGCTATGACATTGCTCTATTTCTATCTAGCCTAACCTGACCATCTTTGCTTGTGTTTCGCTAGGTCCGGCTATTTCGATCTCAATGAACATGGTAGCGATGAGATGATCTCCCATATGCACGAGAAGTGCTAGTAGTTTCTTCCTTTTCCAACATAGGCCCTCCTTGTGAAGTTGTTGTAGTCATTTGCTTCAATCTCGCCGAGGATCTGCCGGACAACAAAGAGAGAGGCCCAAACACCAAGAACTTAACAGGAAAGCCTCATTCTTGTGCTAAAGAAGCAAGAAGGATGGATGTCAGACTTGGCTTGGGTTCGCCAGGAGTCATTGTGCTTACACTCATTAGCCCCACAGTTCCTGAACATAGTAGCAGTACATGTAGAGCCCATCGAAGTTCTTATATCTCGTCTTTCTGAGGTCCGTCCGCATCCCTTCGATCATGTCCTTGAAAGGCTGGCATATGTGCAGTGCGTAAGAGTTGGTTATCCTTCCTAGCACATAAAGAACAAGCTACAAACTTGTCAATGGGATGTGAACAGAAAATTTTAAATAAAAAAAGGATCGGCAAATAAAAGAAGGGAACGGAATAATAGAAATTTACATTAAAAAAATGTTTGATTCTTAGTGGTTCTGTCATGTTAGTGTATGTCAACTACACTCGGGAAATCCTCACATACCCTGTCACTGGATCACCACTCTTATCATTTGACATCTCTTGTAGTTACTAAGCCTGATGTACTCACAAGGTATCAGTGTATCACACGAAAACTTAAAACACATTGTCCATAGGTTGCTTGCTGTAATTGTGCATGACAGGTGTAAAAGATATCAAGATCCAGAAGGTACATAGATGCAAGCAAAACTCCAATCCCCACAAAACTTAAAACACATTGTTCATTCCTATTAACAGAATTGTCTTACCATGTACTTAGCATCAACAAAAGGATCATTGATAGCCACAATTTCAATATCAATTGACAGCCCATGTACTTAGCATCAGCAGGAGCTTTATCATGAATCAATGGGTCTCTAATGCACAAAATAGCAAAGCTATAATGTTAGAAAACATGGTCATGGACTCATCATTGCTAAATTTACAAACTAACCATGATGTTAAATTCTAGCATACTGTAGATGTCATTCTGATAGTGTGGAGAAAAAAAAAATAGGTTTCCTCTCCATTAACCTGCATAATCAAATAGACTATTGTATAAATGAAAGCTACTTTTTTTAAAAACGGGTTAATAAATGCTACATTCAAGTTAGTAGAGAATGTCTTTCAAAACACGAAGGGTTAAATAAAAGGATGGTGTAGTCCATACCAAGATGATTTCCCCATCAGATGAGCATGTTATGGAACTAGAGGAATTCAAGTTTCTTAAATATATAAAACCTCGTAAAGAGGCATCCTTCAACAAGGATAAATTTGGGAGGGATCTGCAGTTTCACAAGATACACTAGTGTTCATTGACTTCATTTGAATAGCCGCCCACACAAGTTGATTGTTTTCTTTTTGTTGATTGTTTTCTACTTTTCTTCATTCCCTGCATGACAGAGAGCTTCATAATTTAATATACATGACATTAGTCATTGTATACCATTTAATTTTTCTACTTTCAGTGAGTCAGCATAGCAAACACATACTGGTATTTGGTAGTTTTGATTGTTCAACTTGATTGGTGTAGACAAAGTGAAAAATTTATTGTTGATATATACTTTCAGTTGGTTCATGTTGTATATGCATCAAGCAAATCACCCCATCACCATTCCTCATGAATAATCAAGCATCAACCTACTATATATCATACTGCACATTGACTGGTATAAACACAAAGAAGTTCATGATATGAAGGGAAAACAATGATATTCTCATATTAAGAATATACCGCTCAATGTAATGTATCAAAACAGTTCCTTTGTTTCAAAGGATGTATATCAACACCACCAAAGAAATCTTTGCAGAATGTATCAATACACATTTCAGGCTAAAGTTGTAGCAGATAATCTTATGACAAGCACAACAATTACACTATGATTTGCAAGAAGTATTTTTTTTTACATTAACACTAATTCGAAACCAGAACACCTTTGCACATATAATTGATCAAATTGATGTGGTCAGCATAGGAAGCCGAGATAATTTTATATAAAAATATACGGACTGGTTAGTTGAAAAAAATAAACAAACAATGGAAGATGATGGGCTGATGACAGTGTTCTGAAGCAACATTTTAAAGCATTGATGTAAAGGAAATAGCAGTTACTAATGACACAGTTGATTGACATGTCTTAAAGGTGAGCAACAAAATGCAATCAAGAAAGAAAAGGAATTGGAGCAACATAAGTATACCATAAGCCTAGTCAAGTGGCCAATAAGTCCGCCAAGTGCACAAATAGCTACATCTTGATTCACTGAATAATCCAATCCAGATAACCAAGAGTCTGTTGATGGTGTGGATACATGAACCAACTTTCTTTCAATAACCTTGCCAAAGTAAAAGGAAAATGTTATAAGGAATCGATCTCTTGTAACTTAGAAGAAAAAGTTGCACAGGGTATATAGCTACTAAATTACATCTAGAATGGTGACTTAAGCCCCCCAAAAAAGATTTTTGACTGTCAGCAAGAATAGAAGGATGACGATCCACCATGTACATGCATATTCAAACAAAGAAATGTGGTTCATAACTCATAACCATGTATGTAAAAGATTAAGAAATGATGCATACCATAGTTGCACCAGTGGCCTTGGCAACATGACGCAAATCCTCCTTACGCACATGCCTTACTGCAATTGCTCTAGCCTCAACAAAATACTAAAATGAAGTTTCATCACACACACAAAAAGAAAAAAGCAGATTTAGTGACAATCAACAGGAAGAGACATCTATTAATCTATATATAAAGATTAACATGCAAACATCACAAAAATCAATCTGCTCTTTTTGAATTCATCAAATCAATTCAATCATGAAGCAGAAGCTTTCTTCTGAGGACTAAAAAGTCACATGAAGCACTGTGGAATGGACATGCAAGATGACAGTGAAGGATCAAATAATTTCTACCATGGATAGTTTAAAAAATTATAAAATATACTACCCTACGTATCTCTAGATTGGTCATCTAATAACCTTGTGATCCAAAAGAAAAGTTGTACATGGATAATAGACAACCTTGTCACATATTCATCATTCACCCATAGATCATCTCACAAGAGCATCTATACATATATCTCTCGCTTCATCACATATGCATCACAAAGCGAGGAAATGTAGAGAATAGAGCAGGTTCACCTCGGTGCAAACATCAAGAACCATGGCGGTGGTAGCCCAAGATCCAACACAAAGATTCACCATGCATATCTCGCTAGCAACCCATATCCATCCCTCTTCATGCATAAACAACCGTAGGCCACATCAAGAAGGGAAATCAAGATACCAATGAAAGCAAAACAAAAATGAAAGGGGTGCTTCTCGTGGAGCAATGAGCGAGGCCGAGCCTGCTGGGCGAGGCGGCCGAGGAGAGCCGAGCCAGAGGCGGTGTCGGCCTACCACCACGCCGGCGAGGGAGGACGCCGTGGGAGTCATGAGGAGCCGGCGGCGGCTTGACCGAGCCGAGCAATGACGGCCGAAAACGGCATCGGCGCACACAGGAAGCAAGCAAGGCGGCGGCGTAAGGGAGCCGAGAGACCGACAATGGCGATTATGCGCCGAGAGGTGGCGGCGGTTGGCCGGGCCGCATAGGCCGAGGCGGCACTGGCCCCAGGCCACGCCGAGGGGGTAGAGCCAGGAGGTGGCGGTGGCGCCATAGGGAGGTGGCGCCAGGGGAGTAGGCAGTGGCGGCGCCGCGCCGGGAGAGGGAGGCCGGCGGTGCCAGAGGAGGGAGGAGGCGAGCGGTGCTCGGGAGGAGGGGGAAGGGGGAGGAGGCGGGCGGCGGCAATGAGGAGGAGAGGGAAGGGGGAGGAGGTAGGCGGTGGCAATGAAGAGCGACTGTGGGATTAGGGTTAGAGGAAAAGAGGTGCGGCCGAAAATGAGGCACGGATGGAAAAAAAGAGGCGCGACGGAAAGAAAAAGGGCGCGGATGGAAAAAAAAGGTGCGACGGAGAAAAAAAAGGTCCCGAGTGTTTGCGATCCGATGCACTCGGGATTATATATTATTTCTCGAGTGTTATGGGAAACACTCGGGAAAGTTCCTTTTACCGAGTGTTTACTTCTTGTCCCGAGTGTCCTATGAAACACTCGGGATCTGCCCGAGTGTTTTCGTTCAGACACTCGGGAAATACGTGTTTTCTGGTAGTGTAGTTGGTCCACCTATCAGTTTTTTTTATAATAAATCTCACCCTCACCAATCTGTCTCTTTCCCTCTCACTAACTCTAACCTCACCGCCCCTCCTCCACGTCGTTGCCGTGGGCCTCCCCCTTCACCTTCTCACCAACATGGCTAGTCTCCACCCCCTCCTCTCAACGGCCAGCCAGATTCAGCAGATCTGACTAGGTGGCATCAAATCTAGCTCTTCGTTGTCACCTCATCCTGGTCTGCATCACGGGCCTCGTCATCGCGTAGCACCTTGTCAACCAGTCGAATTGTGCAGATCTGACCAGTTAGAATCGATACTACAGAAAAGGTCTCGACAGACAGTTCAAAAACGTCATCATAGACGGTTTCATGAGCCGTCTGAGTTTATGGGTCAGTAATGATATGAGATAATCACAGATAGTTTTCGAACCGTCTATGATATAGACTATCACAGATGGTAATAATCATCTGTGATAGTTGACTAGCATATAAGGTTTGTAGATAAAACCATCTGTGATAGTTGACTAGCACAGACGGTTTGTAGATGAAACCGTCTCTGATAGCTTATGTATCACAGACAATTTGTAGATAAAACTGTCTGTGACAGCTGATGTATCAGTTTGTAGATGAAACCATCTGTGATAGCTAACATATCCATCTGGTGTCGGGTCCTCGACGCCTCACTCATGCGATGCTGGACACTGTAAGTGTGTACAATCATGGTCAACGTTCGTATAATACCGATAAATGTTATATATAATTCCTTGGTTTTGTGTGTGTGTGTGTCTCTCTCGACACCGAATGGATATGCCTGGCCCCAAGCAGCGTCCAGGGCAATAGAGGCACATTTTACTTGGAGCTTGCACTTCGTAGCCACCTACATAACGATATAAAATTAGGTACTCCAATAGACCTATCAATGAATCGAGCATTCCAGACATAATAATTATTACTAGGATATCATCAACAGGAAATCTGTCATCGCTTTCTAAGGTAGGGTTGGACGCACAGCTACTCCGACGGTTAGGTAGCTAGCACAGTAGCGGCGATGCTTGCAACTGATTTCCCCTAAACCTTTCATCAATGCTCTCCATCTACCGTCGCATCTCATCTCTGACGATAGTAGTGATATCATCTCTAACAGCATCAGTGATCTCCTCTCGGAGGGATTCACGAATCTCCTCACGTAGCCGTGCATCGCGCTCGGCTTTGGCTCCCTTCCTACTCTGGTACGCTTCGAAGTCCTCTAAGAATCCTTGTTTTCATGGAACATAAAGACAAAAGCCTCTCGTGCGACCTAGGTGCTCCTTATTTTCCAGGGCTGTGGAGAGTATATCTCTCTCCCTAACTGCCTAGAATGAGCCTTGGAAAGATTGTGCACTCAGCATTTCCTGCAATAGCATGACATGTTATTTCACTTTCTATGAAGTTATGAAGTAATTACAAACTAAGTAGTTTGATATCTTACCAGACACTGGGACACTTCCTCGTCTGCGGGGTTTGGAAAGGAGATGGCCCCCGAAGACACGGTAGATGACCTTGCTCTTATCTAGTTTCGGGCGAGCTTATCAGGGATCCCGGCAAATGGCGGGGAGGCCTCCCAACAGATTGCCTGCTCGTCCTGCGCCCTCCATTGCAGGATTTTACCTGCATACACAGCGGTACCGAGTCTGTGGGGGTGCGTCTTTTTTGCCTGGAGAGCCTTGTGCACTTCACTTTCACTCCTAAAATCTTCTGTCATCTTTTTCGCCACAAAGTCTTGCCAGTACTCTTCCATGAATGCATACTTCTAGAAAGGCGTTAGATCCTTCTCCACGTAATGTTTGATAAGCAAGCTCTTGAAGTTCTTCCATGCTTTGCACGCCGCTAGCAACGCGTGTCATCGCACGGAGGCCTGGTGTTATTCCGGGATCTCTAACGATCGAAAAATATCCGTCCTGAGCTCATCTTTCTGAGTTTCGGTCAACTCCTTCCACAAATCGTAGGTGATCTTGAACCATTCCCGTGCAATTATTCTGACCATTCTATGGAATGCGGACACTACTCGGTGAGGATTGAGAGGGGTCCCAGACGCATCGACATCTGTGATAGTAAATCGGCCCTCGGGCCTTTTCGATATTCCTCTTGTTCTATCGCGCTTGAATTTTCCAAAGGACGGTGCATCAAACGCATGAGGTGACGATGACGAAGAATGAGCAGATGACATCTTCATAAGAAATAGAAGTTCTGACACGCATGAACATGTTATCATAAGATTATCTATGTTTATGGGTATACACACCAATTAATAAATAATTGGGATATGTATGGAAGAAATTAGGATACTTTCTTATTAAGTATATAGCTATCACACAAAAAAAAATCCATACATGCTACATATAAGAAGAGGATATATTTGCAAAGTTATATAATTATTTATTATACTTGATTGCCATCTGCTTCGTGAGTATCACAACATTTCAATTTAATTACCCCTCCTCCCCATCTGAATAGTAGTAAAGAAGGCAGTTTTAGCATAAATCCAGACTTAACTCTAGCATAATTAATTGTAAATAAAGCATAATTCCAGCACCAATATAATGACATAATTGAAATATAAACATGTAAATCCTCCAAGTCATTTAAAAGGAATAATAAGCTCAATCTATCATACCATAATCTGGATTATGGGAGTATGTAATATAAATGCATTAGAGAAATTACTTTGATCATTTGCATATGAAATATGCCATGTCGAATTTGGTTTTTTTAATTAAAAGCAAAACTTGAACTACAAACAAATAGGTGCTAAGAAGGAAATAGTTGAAATAAAGAAAAAATAGTTAATAAGAGAATTATTTTGGGAACATTATCCCAGGAACAATTCACCAAAATTTTTATAAGAAATCTTGTTAAGAAAAATAATTACAATTACTTAAGAACATAACCTTGTTCGAATTTTAGAGAAATTCACAGAAGGTTTTAACCTCTAAAAATTTTAAATAAGAAAATAAATTAGTTCAAAAGCCTACAAAAAAAATTTCATTAAATTCTGAAGTCATTTGCATAGTAAATAAAATTGGGATTTAAATCAGTCGAAAAACCATAATTCCTAACCCTATTCTATCTCTCACCCTCGCTAACCAGTGGGCCCCGCGTGCAGGGGTTGTCTTCCACCTTGCCCTCACCGCGCTAGAGCACACCTACGAGAGCTCCACCATGTGCCCACCATTTTTTACCACCTCGCCCCCGGTTTCCACCGTCCAGACGAACTTAGTCGCATCACCGTCACGCCGCGCCCATTCCCCTGCCCGGCCACGCCTAATCCTGCACGTACAACGCCGAGAGCTTCGCCAGTTTCCCGCATGTGCCCGAGATCCTTCCTCGTTGATCTCCACCTCTCCGTCTATAAATATCCATCCCCGAGCCGTGTCTCTTCTTTTCCGATCCAATGCGCACCTCCCCGCCTTTTCTTCCCACTCAATAGAGCTCTAGAGCTCGAAGAGCGCAAGCCCTAAAACAGCCATGCACCACCACCTTCGTCCCCGATGCCATGAAGGGTTTGTTGTCAATCCTATCACGTCATATCACGTTCTAGAGATCAAATGCTATCCCCTCACTCCATTTCATCTTTGATCCACAAGAGCTCTCGAATTTGGGCTTCTTCCTCGTCTTCGGCCAGAACTGCTGCCTCAAGCACTGCCGGAGCCTCACTGCACCCCGAGCCGATTCCTTTCGCTAGGAGCATTGCAGGACCATCACCAAGATGCCCCGACCACTGGACGACCTTCTTCTTCACTCGAACCTCTTCTCCACATGATGCTCGCCTCGCCACCTCAAATCACCGTCGACAGCTCATCTCTGGACCTCCTCCTTGTTCTGGTATGACCCTAGTAGCATGTAGATACTCATGCACACGTTTCTTAGTTGAGGGTGTAGCTCATTTGAGCTTTGGATCTTTGACATATCCGCTCCTCCGCTCAACGCAGGTGCGCCGCCATGTCAGGCCATCTCCGGCCTCACCGTCGGTTTGGCAGGTGCGTAATAGCACGGAGGTTCCATTTTGGGAACTCTCCAGCACTACCAAGCTCCACATCGCCAGCGAGACGCGTGGGCGTGAGCGCCACCGCGTGGCTTTTGCCGGACGAGCACTATAGCTCGTCATCAACGTGTTAACCGTGGTCATTAAGGCTAAAATAATCATTAGCTGTTGGATTAGTATTTGATAAGTCGCTGACATGTGGGACCGAGTTAAAACTTAAAGAAAAACTTAAATCAAAACATTTTATTAAGTGAGTCTATGACATGCAGGCCCTACGGCTTAAGTGCACAGTGAACCCACCCCAGGAGCCCATGCACTGTGCGCGTAGACCCTCCCACTTGTTAGCTTCTTAACGAAATCAAATGAAAATAGAAAATATGTTTTCAGTTATAAGGAGAATACACTTTCTCTTACTAGAAAGCGTAAACCTCACTAGTTCACGCGCGGGATTACGTTTTCTCTGTTGGAAAGCGTATTTCTCAATTTTCTTTGAATTTCTAAGCTGAACAGAAATGAAACCTTAATAACTTTTGCTACAAAACTCCAAATTGAATGAAATTTATCTCTAAATTCATATAAAATCATAAAATACCATAATATGTAAAAATATTTAATTTTTGTCACTGTTGGATTTACCGGTGTTATTTAATTTGTTTCTAGCTCATTTGATTTAGACGTCGATTGGTCGAGTTATTATTGCGACGACCAACAAATCATATTTCTAGAACAGCAAGAGAAAGGCAAGCACCTCCTTTGAACATGTTGATCCCAGTATTTTAATTATTGTACTTTGTTTTGTAATTCTATTATGCATGCATGTATGTTTCATATAAAAATGCTATTGTCAGGAAAATTGGTAGTTGCAATCCTAATTGCTGCATATATCTCCTTGTAATGTTGATTGCTTACTGTTGTAGCCTTTATAATATGGGTTACACAATATGTAATGTCATTTGGGGACTTGTTAGTGCGGTTATCGCACAAATGCAACTAGAACGATAGATTTTTCCAAAAAACTGATAAAAGGATAATATGGTAATTTGTGAATTTGAGATATTTTGAAAAATGTCCAGACAAGGTATCTCTGTTATTTTGTATGAAAATGAAATGAAAACTTTATTTTGAAATTCATATAGAAATAAATAGGGTAAATTTCAGAGCTAACATCATCATGATAGATACCCCTGGGTTAGATATAATCCTTGGTATGGATTGGATATCCAAACATCGAGGTGTTATCGATTACGCAAGACGAGCAGTTTCTCTAATCAACCCTGACGGAGAGCGCATCGTATTTACCTCCACATATGCCACTCCATCGTAGCAGCCCAAACTCAACTCCATCTCAATCCCAAAGCTTAGTCAAGTTCCCGTGGTATGCAATTATCTCGACATGTTTCCAGACGAACTCCCTGGAATGCCGCCGGATCGGGACATGGAGTTTGTCATCGATTTGATACCCGAGACAACACCTATGTCCAAGCGACCTTATCGAATGGCATCTGGCGAGTTGGCCAAATTGAAGAAACAACTCAAGGAGCAGCTGGACAAGGGATTCATTTTCCCCAGCTCATCCCCATGGGGAAGCCTTGCGCTATTTGTAACAAAGAAGGATGACAGTTTACGGATGTGCGTCGATTATCGTTCTCTGAACGAAGTCACCATCAGGAACAAATATCCTCTTCCGAGGATCGATGACTTGTTCAATCAAATGAATGGCGTCTGTATCTTCTCCAAGATTAACTTGAGAACTAGATATTTTCAACTCAAGGCCAAACCAGAAGATATTCCAAAGATTGCTTTCACCACCCGTTATGGTCTGTACGAGTACACCGTAATATCATTCAGGCTTACCAACACTGCTGTGAATTTCATGAATCTTATGAATAAGATTTTCATGGAATACTTGGATCAGTTTGTGGTGGTCTTTATTAACGATATCTTTATCTACTCCAAGACCCCAGAAGAGCATGAGTAGCATTTGCGATTAGTGCTCGATAAACCGCGGGAACATCAGCTGTATGCCAAATTTAGCAAATGTGAATTTTGGCTAAAGAAAGTTGGCTTCTTAAGCCATGTTCTATCCGAAGGAGGTGTGGCAGTGAACCCAAGAAAGATACAAGATATATTAGCTTGGAAACAACCTCGCACTGTTCCTGAAGTCCGAAGTTTCCTCGATCTGGCGGGATATTACTACCAGTTCATCGAGAACTTCTCCAAGATTGCGACACCGATGACTCAACTTCTGAAGAAGGAGAAGAAGTTTGAATGGTCAGTCTCGTGCGATGAGAGTTTCCACAAGTTAAGGAAAAGGCTCACCACAGCCCCAGTGCTTACTTTGCCTGACATACATAAGGATTTCACGGTGTATTGTGATGCATACCGCCACGGCCTCGGTTGTGTGCTGATGCAGGAAGGAAAAGTGGTGGCATATGCCTCGCATAAATTATGGCCACATGAAGCTAACTATCCAAATCATGACTTAGAATTAGCAGCTGTGGTACATGCTCTCAAGATCTGGAGACATTAGCTTATCGGCAATCGGTGTAAGATATACTCAAATCATAAAAGCTTGAAGTACTTCTTCACATAGCCATATCTCAATTTGAGGCAGCGAAGATGGCTTGAATTAATCAAAGACTATGACTTAGGCATTCATTACCATCCTGGTAAAGCCAACGTTGTAGCTGATGCCCTCAACCAGAAACTTCACTACATGATTGCATCGATCGAAGAAAATCAACCGATGCTACATGAAGAGTTCCGAAAGCTCAACCTAGAAGTGGTTGAGGAAGGTTATGTTTCTGCCTTAGCACTACAACCTACTCTCAAATCACAGATCCAAGCCGCTCAGCTCAAGGATCCGATGATAGCCTAAATCAAGCTCATTATATAAGATGGTGGAAAATCAGAATTTTCTGAGAATGTTAATGGTTTGGTTATGCGTGGACAGCAGATATGTGTTTCAAAGGACCGTGATATCTAGGAGCCAATCCTTAGAGAAGCTCATGATTCTCCTCTCTCCATTCATCCCAAAAGCACCAAGATGTACTAAGATCACCAGAAGCAATTCTGGTAGCCCGGTATGAAGAAAGAAGTCACCGCACATGTTTGCAGGTGTGGCATATATCAACGTGTCAAAGCAGAACATCAACGTCTCGCAGGATTACTTCGACCCCAGAATATTCCCGAGTGGAAATGGAATGAAATCGGCATGGATTTCATAACAGGGTTAGCAAAGACCCGAAGTGGGCACGACTCCATCTGGGTTATCGTGGATCGCCTAACTAAGGTGGCTCGCTTTATTCCAGTTAGCACCACCTACAATGGAGTCAAGCTTGCAGAACTTTACATGAATAATATCATCCGCCTGCATGGCGTGCCGAAGATCATAACCTCTGATCAAGGACCTCAGTTCACTTCCTGATTCTGGGATACTGTACATGAACTGTTGGGAACCGAGCTATTCTTTAGCATGACATTCCACCCCCAAATAGGAGGTCAAACAGAGAGGACCAATCAAATTCTAGAAGATATGTTGCGAACATGTGTGCTGTCTTATAGCACGAATTGGGAGAAATGCTTGGTATTCGCTGAGTTTTCTTACAACAACAGCTTCCAGTCTAGTCTACAAATGTCCCCATTCGAAGCACTCTATGGTAGAAAGTGCAAAACCCCCTTGTTCTAGTCTTAAGTCGGAGAACGATAATTCTTTGGACCAGCCATCATCCAAGAAGCACAAGAGCAAATCAACGCGATAAAGAGGCACCTGAAAGAAGCGTAGTCACGATAGAAGAGTTATGCCGACCGCCGTCGCTGTGAGCTGAGTTTTGAAGTAAATGATTTTGTTTATCTCAAGATCTCACCACTGCGAGGTATTCGTCATTTCTAAGTCCATGGAAAACTGGCACCTCGGTATATCGGTCCATATCATGTTCTCGCAAACAAAGGAGAAGTAGCCTATCAGCTAAAGCTACCACCTCAACTTTTAGACGTGCATGACGTCTTCCATATATCGTAGCTCAAAAAGTGTCTCAGAACTCTTACCGAGCTCACTCTGTTGGAGAACCTTGATCTTCAACCGAATATATCATATCGGGAGCACCCAATCCAAATTCTGGATGAAGCCATGTGCCAAACGCATAGTCGTGCCATCAAGATGTTGTGAATCTAGTGGAGCAAGCATACCGAAGACGAAGCTACATGGGAACGAGAAGATCGTCTTAGAGCCGAATTCCCCAACTTCATCATCAATTCCTCTGAATCTCGAGGACAAGATTCTTTGTAAGGGGGTAGGTCTGTAACATCCCATAATCTGGATTCTGGGAGTATGTAATATAAATGCATTAGAGAAAATACTTTGATCATTTGCATACGAAATATACCATGTTGAATTTGGTTTTTTAATTAAAAGCAAAACTTGAACTACAAACAAATTGGTGCTAAAAATAAAATAGATGAAACAAAGTAAAAAAAATAGTTAATAAGAGAATTATTTTAGGCATATTATCCGAGGAACAATTCACCAAAGTTTTTATATGAAATCTTGTTAAGAAAAATAATTACAATTACTTAAGAACAGAACATTGTTCGAATTTTAGAGAAATTCACAAAAAGTTTTAACCTCTGAAAATTTTACAGGAGAAACGACATTAGTTCAGAAGCCTACAAAAACATTTCATTAAATTCCAAAGTCATTTTCTTAGTAAATAAAATCGAGATTTAAATCAGCTAAAAAACTCTAATTCCTATCCCTATTCTCTCTCTCACCCTCGCTGACTGGTGGGCCCCGGTTGTCTTCCACCTCGCCCTCACCACACCAGCGCATACTCGTGAGAACTCCACCATGCGCCCGCCATTTTTGACCACCTCGCCCCTAGTTTCCACCGGCAACACCTACCTAGTCACATCACCATCAAGTCGCGCCCATTCCCCTGTCCGGCCATGTCCAATCCTACCCGTACAACACCGAGAGCTTCGTTGGTTGCCTGCACGTACCCGAGCTCCTTCCTCGTTGATCTCCGCCTCTCTGTCTATAAATAGCCATCCCTGAGCTGCGTTTCTTCTTTTCCCATGCAGTGCGCATATCCCCGTCTTTTCTTCCCCACTCAATTGAGCTCTAGAGCTCAAAGAGCACAAGCCCTAGAACGGCCGTGCGCCGCCACCTTCGTCCCCGACACCGTGAAGGGTTTGGTGTCAATCCTATCATGTCATATCACGTTCCAGAGATCACTAATGCTATCCCCTCACTCCATTTCATCTTTGATCCACAGGAGCTCTCGAATTTGGGCTTCTTCCTCGTCTCTGGCCAGAACTGCCGCCTCAAGCACCACTAGAGCCCCACTGCACCCCAAGCCGATTCCTTTCGCCAGGAGCATCGCAAGACCATCACCAAGATGCTTCGACCACTGGACGATCTTCTTCTTCACCCGAGCCTCTTCTCCACGTGAAGCTCGCCTCGCCGCCTCGGCTCACCGTCGACAGCTCTTCTCCGACCATCTCCGGACCTCCTCCTTGTTCTAGTATGACCCCAGTAGCATGTAGATACTCATGCGCAAGTCACTTAGTTGAGGGCGTAGCTCATTTGAGCTTTGGCTCTTTGCTGTACCCGCTCCTCCACTCAACGTTGGCGCACCGCTGCGTCAGGCCATCTCCGGCCTCGTCGTCGGTGTCGGCAGGTGCGCAATAGCACAGAGGTTCCATTTTGGGAACTCTCTAGCACCACCAAGCTCCACATCGCTAGCGAGACGCGCGGGCGTGAGCGCCACCGCGTGGCTTTTGCCGGACGAACACCTTGGCTCGTCATCGACACGTTAACCATGGTCATTAAGGCTAAAACAATCATAAGCTATTGGATTTGTATTAGATAAGCCACTGGCATGTGGGACCGAGTTAAAACTGAAAGAAAAACTTAAATCAAAACATTTTCTTAAGTGATTCTATGACATGCGGGGCCCACGGATTAAGTGCACAGTGAACCCACCCCATGAGCCTATGCACTGTGCTCGTAGAGCCTCGGTCTATGCACTATGCGCATAGATCGAGTCGCTAACAATGGACCCTACTTGTTAGTTTCTTAACGAAATCAAATGAAAATAGAAAATACGTTTTCAGTTATGACGAGAATAGGTTTTGTCTTACTGGAAAGCATAAACCTAACTATTTCATGTGCGGGATTACGCTTTCTCTGTTGGAAAGCATATTTCTCAATTTTCGTTGAATTTCTAAACCGAACAGAAATGAAACATTAATAACTTTTGCTACAAAACTCCAAATTGAATGAAATTTGTCTCTAAATTCATCTAAAATCATAAAATACCAGAATATATAAAAAAATATTTAATTTTGGCTACTGTTGGATTTATTGGTGTTATTTAATTCGTTTTCGGCTCTTTTGATTCAGATGTCGATTGCTCGAGTTATTATTGCGACGACCAACAAATCATATTTCCAGAACAGCAAGAGCAAGGCAATCACCTCCTTTGAAAATGTTGATCCCAGTATTTTAATTATTTTACTTTGTTTTGTAATTCTATTATGCATGCGTTTATGTTTCGTATAAAAATGCTATTGTCAGGAAAATTGGTAGTTGTAATCCTAATTGCTGCATATACTCCTTGTAAAGTTGATTCCTTACTGTTATAGCCTTTAGAATATGGGTTAGGAAATATGTAATGTTATTTTAGGATTTTTGAGTGCGGTTATCGCACAAATGCAACTAGAATGATAGATTTTTCCAAAAAACTGATAAAAGGGCAATATGATAATTTGTGAATTTGGGATATTTTGAAAAAATATCTAGCGAAGGTATCTCTGTTATTTTGTATGAAAATAAAATGAAAACTTTAGTATTTAGACGTGAGCGAGTAATATTGTATTATGAAAAAGAAAGGATTGTGACTCACTAGTAGCTAGGGTGGAGTTCTCGCCTGTAGTCGATTAAGGACTGAAGCCAGCAACTCCAGGACTAGGACCTCATCGTACAACTGTATGTAGTAGAATGGGGGTAGCCGTAGCCAACTAAGTTATCGAATCATAGCCTTGCATGATTAGTAGGCAAGAGTAGTGCGCGCATGACTGGTTAGGTATGCCTACACAACTGCGGGTGCCTCACTTCGACGGGTTTCTATCCGGGCGAAGTGAGGTTCTCACTCAACAGGTTTATATCCGGGTGAGTGAGGCTCCTCATGCGATGGGTTTCTATCTGGGTAAATGCGGATAATTATTCACAAGGCTAGTGCAAGGTTAGGACTAGATGATGTAAAAGCTGCGTTGCGAACTCTAGACTGCTTACCTTCGGTAGTGTGCCATGATATAGAGATATTCCAGGCAATTGGAATACCGCGTACTACGGGTAAAGTTGTACACCTATGCAAAGTGAAAAATCTATTTAAATAGCTGCGCTCGTGGTCTTGAGCATGCTTAGTGCGGCTAGTATGGCTGTAGTGTTGATTTTCTCAAAAACTGTTTAGTCGGGAAATGGGTAATGACATGGGTTTTTATTTGTTTAGTTAACTGCCATATCTATGGCTGGATTGTTATGTCTATAGCAGGGCTGCCATTTCTATGGCTGAACATGAACTTGTCAGTTCCATGTCTATGGCTGAATATGATTATATTTTTGCTTGCAACCGAGTAGGGTTGTAGGTGTTGTTATTATTTTGTTCAGTTCTTACTTATTGTCCTATACTTATTTAAACTGCTCTTCCAAATACCGTTGCAAATTACTACTTGTGAATATTGCAAATAAAAGTGGCTTTCAACAAAATAACTTGTAGTGTAGAGCCATCTCTTTTGATAGCCTTGTATTTTATATAATTTTTGCGATACACTACAAGTCTTGCTAAGTACACAAGTACTCAATCGTGCTAATGTTGTTATTCAGAGATTGAAGATGAGCCGACGTCAGATGACGTGTTCTTTGCTCCTGGCACCGGAGGGTTCGGTGACGGGTCTTCCTAGGCCTTGTTCCTTATCGGTTGCCTGCGGGATCGGATGGGCATGCTGCTAGATTTTCGCTACTACTATATGTCTTCCACTGCTGTCTGTTTACTTTGATGACTGCTTTTATTTGGTTGGTCGGCCGTGATTGTAATAACTTGTAATAGCTTAAGTAGATTACCCCTTTACTTTACTTTTGTATGTGTTTGTATGGATGTGGATGCCAAATGTTGTGAATGTGTGTGCTAACCACTAATCCCGGGACTAGCACATTATACACATAGGGTCTTCGGGTATCTCACGCCCGGGGGTCCGACACTCAACACAAACATCATGTGAGCAAATTAAATCAGCATGAAGCTAATATTTAATATTTTGATATTGCTCTCAGATGTAGAGTTGGACAAGATTTAATCTTGGCCTTCCCGCTACTTGAGTCTATACTCTTGATTAATTGAATTTGACAATATTAATTCAAACTTTGAGCTCTAAAATAGTGCTTTACTTATGTACCGACATGATCTTTAAACAAAAGACAACAGATAATACTTTCGACCTGGAGGTTCAACCAATTAACAAACCGAAAGTAACAGACTAAATGCAAAAGATCAATTAACAGTAGTAAGCATTCCAATTAGAGCTCATGTTCAAACCCGATTATCAAAACAATTTCAGTACAAGATTATTATCATCGCACAGGATTCATCTCAAGCCCATCACACCACATTTTTAAAGGTGATTTTAGATCTGGGTTGATACAATCAACCTGAGCAGCTGGGCGGTGTCGAAGGGGAAGGGGAAGGGGCATGACAAATTATTGATGGCAAGAGTGAGGGGTAGGGGCGTCGGGGTCGACAACTCGACATCGGTTACCTTTAGGCATTGAGGAGAAGGACGAGCAGGGAGCATCGGAGAAGCAGGGCGGCGTTGAAGGGGAGGTGTGCTGGGCTCAGGGGCGGAGGAGGCGACACGTGCTCGGGGAGGGGAGGAGGCGGCGGGCTCGAGGAGGAGGTGGCGTCGAGGACGGCGATGACAGGCTCAAGGAGGAGGAAGAGTTAGAGAAACTTAATCGTTTGAGTGGAAGCAGGCAAACCATAGAGTCCGAATATAAATAGGGTTGTACATCATAGAAAGTTCTAAAGTAAAACCGTCTGTGATAAATACACATATCAGATGGTTCCAACAAATAACCGTCTGTGATAGCTAATGTATCATAGACGATTTGTCCTAAGGAACCGTCTGTGATAGCTGATGTATCACAGACTGTTGTATTTTATAACCGTCTGTGATACATATCACATATAGTTTTTTCCACTAAACCGCATGTGATAGTTTCTTCTATAGCTATAAAATATTCTATTGTTCAGCAAAAATATTCTATTTTTCGGTTAGCCTCAGGAGTTAATATGTATGATTTGTTTTTCACATAGAAGACAGTAAGGTAAACACGTTATTCAGTAAAAATATTTAACATAGACAGTAACTTGAACTCCAAGCTAGATTTTTTTTCATTTTTTGTAATTACGTATGACCAAACAGCGTGGCCAGCCGCTTCTTACAAAAGACTTTCTTTAAAAAGTAGAAATAAAAAAGATCAACTTATTCTAGCGGTCCAGCTAGACTGCTATCTCCGTCTTTAATTCTTCGTAGGCGACGTTGTCGGCATCGGAGGGTTCGGGGTCAACGTAGGTTCCCCGAAATACATCCACCCATTGACGTGCTCATTGGAGAGTAGCCCAAAGATGCTCTTACTCAAGGACCAAGTCGAAGTGCGCCCAGAGGCTTTCTTCCCTCGCTCAAGGTGTCTCGGCATGGTCGACCTGATCGGCCGTGTCTCTATGTTGCATTCCAAGCAATAGTAATCCTCCTAGAGATGTGCAACGTCTTCCTCGAGGACTACGTCGATGGTGAGGTTAGCTCACCGAAAGAGGGAGACCACCCGAAAGACGTGACAGAGGAGGATGTCAAGATGGCAAAAGGTGGCTATCACATGCTCCAGCATAACCTCCACCGGAGGAGGGAGGACACTGTTAGCACAATGTCCTCCACAGCATCCACCAGCGTACGGTCAGCGAGGTACTCGTACAAAATGGCTAAGTAGGCCGTCAACGCCGGCGTCATGAACTAAAATTAACTATTCATGAACAAATACACACATGTACCATTAAGTTCAATCTTTTCCCAATCAAGTTCAATCTACATTGTAGAACTCCCCATATGACACATTCTCATATACATAAATGCAAATTCACATATGACACATTCTCTTATACATAAATGCAAATTCAGAACATATGACACATAAACATTTTATTCATCATTCCACTTGCTTATTTTCTTTAAAAATTAGCCCTTCATGATGATCGACACGTATGTAGCTTGTTTCATCATGTTGTTCTTCCTCGACCCTTATGCCTTTTCTGAAAGGAGGCAACTCGTCAAATTGATTATATTCTTCCTCGTCCACTACATTCTCAACTCTGACAATCCACCTTTTTCCATGAAGAACTACGTGGCGCTTCTTATTTGCCTGGTCAGTTATATAGAAGACTTGAACAACTTGGTTAGCGAGTACGAATGGTTCGTCTTTGTATCTGACATGTTCGAGGTCCACGTTAGCGACACCATACTTGTCGACCTTCACTTGTGGGAGATGGACCCAACGGCACCGAAATAGAAGGATGGCCGGAACTAGCTTGGAGGTGGCGGGTGCGGTGACCGCACGGGCCGAGCTTCAGGGAGGCAAGCAACAGGGAGAGGAGACGCGAGGCCGAGCCCGGCGGCAGCAATGGCGGCGCCAGGGGAGAGAGAGAGGCTAGAGGGGAGAGAGAGGCGCCAGGGATGTGTGTGGAGCTAGCGCTAGGGATTTTGATGGGAGGAAGCAACTTTGATCGGGCGGTGTGCGACAAAAGTCGCGGTACTTTTTTTCCGTGGTAGCGTTGAAAATTTTTTCATGTGATGTAAGTTTTCCACGCAAAAAAAATGCGGGAAAACCCAAACAATTAACCTGACGGGCGTAACGGTTTATAAACAGAACCGTCCGTGATTTCAGGTGTAACAGTTTATAAACAAAACCGTCTGTGATACATCTGTAATCACAGATGGTCGGTAAACAGAACCGTCTGTGATTGGAGATATATCACAGACGGTTCTTTGTTCTTTAGTTAAACCTTTTCGGTCAAAGTATTTAATTAAGTATTTTAAGAATGAGAACAGTGGTTTTCAAATTTTATCTGGGACATATATCATCCCAGTAGCTTCTCTGAAAAATTTCGTATTTTTATAAATTTATTTGATATTTTCAACCTTCCGGTCAAACTTTTAAAGTTTGATTCAACCAAACCCTAGCAAACTTGCTCGACCCAACCTTGTGCCAATCGGATCGACCCAGACACGTTCCTTAGACTCAACCAACCCTAGCGCATGTGAACCATTCGATTTGAAACGAACGGACGAGATGCGTTGAGACGTCCGAACCATCCGAACCATCCACGCAATCTCCACCGTTGATTTCCAAACGAACCATCCAGATCAAGAGTGACGTTCGAATCAACTCAAGGGAGGTCCTGATGGTCGGATCAACTCAAGGGGAGGTCTTGACGGTCCGATCAACACAAGGGGAGGTCCCGACGGTCCGATCAACACAAGGGGAGGTCCCGACGGTCCGATCAACACAAGGGGAGGTCCTGACGGTCAGATCAACACAAGGGGAGGTCCTGATGGTCGGATCAACTCAAGGGGAGGTCTTGATGGTCATATCTAACAAGGGGATGTCCTGGCGGTCAGATCAACTCAAGGGAGGTCTTGACGGTCGGATCAACTCAAGGGGAGGTCTTGATGGTCCTATCAACACAAGGGGAGGTCCTAACGGTCAGATGAACTCAAGGAGAGGTCCTGATGGTCAGATCAACTCAAGGGGAGGTCCTGACTGTCAGATCAACACAAGGGGAGGTCCTGACGATCGGATCAACTCAAGGGGAGGTCATGACGGTCATATCTAACAAGGGAAGGTCCTGATGGTCGGATCAACTCAAGGGGAGGTCCTGACGATCGGATCAACTCAAGGGGAGGTCCTGACGGTCCGATCAACACAAGGGGAGGTCCTGACGGTCCGATCAACACAAGGGGAGGTCCGGACGGTCAGATGAACTCAAGGAGAGGTCCTGACGGTCAGATCTAACAAAAGGAGGTCCTGACGGTGAGATCAACTCAAGGGGAGGTCCTGACGGTCATATCTGATGATATTTGGCGATGATTGACAACATTTGACGATATTTGATGATATTTAACGATAATTGACAACATTTGACGACAATTGACGACATTTGACGACATTTCACGATATTTAATGATATTTGACGATAATTGACGACATTTGACGATAATTGACAACATTTGACGATAATTGACAACATTTGACGACTATACATGTTGAGACATCCAGAGTTACTTCATAGTCATTGTAAATTACTTCTGAGCAAGTTTCACTGATCCTCTAGATATCAAGTACACCATACCAACCTCAATTAGGTTGTAAAACTGATCAAGCACCTAATTGAATCTATGCATGACTTTTTGGAAAATTTTGCATATTTTATTGCACTTGGAAAATCCAAAATAAAGTTTAAACCTACAGCTCAATTACAAGTTCCAAAAGAAAACAAGAACAAAAACTCTTGTTCATCTTCTGGAAATAATTTATTGAAATACTATAATAATTATCATGTATTAATATAATTTTTTCCAAATTTTTGGAACTTAATTTGACCCTCAGAAAATTCAAACTCAAATGAAAGACTTATTCTAAGTTTGAATTTAAATTATTTAAATTAAATCTTGAACAGTGAAGTTTAAGATTTTAATTGAGTCCTAGGATGTCCCAGGAACCCCTCTGATTTATTTCAGAATTTTAGGAATTTTATTCCTATTTTTAAAGCCTTAGTCAAACCCTCTTGTTTCTTGGTCAACTGTTTTGAAAACTTGGGCTACCACTGTTGGCGACGCGAGCCCTACAATCAAAAATGAATGGACCAGATGTGTTGGGACGTTCGGACCGTCCGAACGTCCCAACGCATGTGAGCCGTTCGATCCGCATCGGACGTCCCAAAAGAAATGGTGTGATGAGGCGGGGCGAACCAGACTCGGGTGCGACGCGAGCCCTACGATAAAAAATGAACGGCCCAGATGCGTTGGGACGTTCGGACCGTCCGAACGTCCCAACGCATGTGAGCCGTTCGATCCGCATCGGACGTCCCAAAAGAAACGGCGTGATGAGGTGGTGCGAACCAGACTCGGGTGTGACGCGAACCCTACGATCAAAAATGAACGGCCCAGATGTGTTGGGACGTTCGGACCGTCCGAACGACCCAACGCATGTGAGCCGATCGATCCGCATCGGACGTCCCAAAAGAAACAGCGCGATGAGGTGGTGCGAACCAGACTCGGGTGCGACGCGAGCCCTACGATAAAAAATGAACGGCCCAGATGCGTTGGGACGCTCGGACCGTCCGAACGTCCCAACGTATGTGAGCCGTTCGATCCGCAATGAACGTCCCAAAAGAAACGGCGTGATGAGGCGGTGCGAACCAAACTCGGGTGCGACGCGAGCCCTACGATAAAAAATGAACGGCCCAAATGCGTTGGGACGTTCGGACCATCCAAACGTCCCAACGCATGTGAGCCGTTCGATCCGCATCGAATGTCCCAAAAGAAATGGCACGATGAGGCGGTGCGATGGGGTTGGGTTGGACCAAGTCAGAACGAGTCCGGTCGGTTTGAGTATGGGTTAGGGTTTAAAAGGGTTTTGACCGAAAAGGCAAAGAGTTTGACCAGCTGATTTAAAATAGAAGAAAATTTTGAAAAATTCTTAAAATTTTTGAAGAGGTTCTGAGAATCAACTAGGTCTTAGGAAAAATATATTTAAGAACTTTTTAAACTAAAATTTGTCAGAAATAAATTATTTTCAAAACTGAATTAGTGAAATGGTTTGAAATTTGGTGAGATCAAAATAATTTCTAAAAGAATTGTTAATAATAATAATAATTCAAGATAAATAATCTAGTATTTGATTAAATTATTTCTAACAACTTTTACTCACACAAATATTCTAGATTCAAATAAAAGATGGAAAACAAGTGAAAATTTGAAATTTAGGGCAAACTTTATTACAATCAAACAAAGGTTTTACAATAACACATAATTTACACACATAATTCATGATTCCATGACAGTTAGATGGGACCCAGAAATAATAAGTTATTGAAATAGCTCTTCCTGTCATACACATGATTCCATAACCATATAACATGAATGTATCATCTTCGCAAACCTACAAGGGAGATTCGGATTTCGAATCTAGCTACTCCCTCTCTGTTCTCTTCTCTACCTAAGTACCGATGAACACCAAATGAGTTTGAGGCCTAAGAGGCAGCTTGTCAATCATCTGCAATTCTTTTGATCTTCACAGTCTCCAACTACAAAAAGGAAATATGTACTTCAGTTTTGAGAATATGAGCATTCCTTTTCTAAATTAAAATACATGACAAATAATTGGTACTGAAAAAATACAACATTTTGTTAAGATTATAAAAAATAACTTACTACAAGCTGCACCATACCATGTTGTGCAATTGCTATACAATGTTGTCAGCAAATGAAATAGTTATATGAAATGCATATAAATGAATAATGTTGCGCATCATCCAAACAGATTTCTAGAATGGACAAAACTTGTCATATCTATTTCGACATATAAAAAGTTCAGCTTTCATAAACAGTCCCTAGTCAATAGATTCATGTTCACTAGCACAAGCATACCAATTCATAAACTTCACCTCCAGATTGGTTCAACCATCCAAAAGACATCTAAAGTCAAGTACCGCATACAAAAGTCACAAAAGTCCCCATTTCCATTACATTTAAGTTCAGCTAGTCAAAAGAACTACAAGAGATCACTAAAAGTCACAGAATGGCAGCATGGTTGTTGTTGCAAGAAACAATTCAAGCACAACAACAGAAAAATTTAGAAATCATTTGGATCATAAGTTGGAGGTTGAAGCTCCTCATCTTCATCATATTCATCTTCATCTTCATCTTCAACAATTCCTTTTTGAGGATCAACATTCTGGTGTTGCAAAATTTCCAAATCTTTTGGATTTTTTATTTCGTCTGAGATCAATGGAAGTGTAATTTCGAAGTCATTCCCTAAGTCAATGACAAAGGTGCCTTGCAAACCATCCTCCTGATATAACTCCATTTGTTCTATTGGTCCTTCAGGATGGTTGAAACCACCATCGGTGCTATTTGGAGGAATATATCCATGTGGGGCTACATGATATGCAACCCACCATTCTAATAGATCTAGTCTAGTCTTACAAGGGTATGACATGTAATAGACTTGTGTAACTTGATTTGCCATAACAAATGGATCAAAATTTGAAAGCCTAGATGTGTGATTGACCTCTATCAATCCCAAATTTTTAGTTCGCCTAACTCCATTTGGTGTTGGATCAAACCAATAGCAATCAAATAAAACTAGCTCAAGATGCATGCTGCTTTCCCAAGTAATTTTTATGATGTCTTCAATGACATCATAATACTCCAACACATTGTTGTTCTCGTCAACACTACACACACAAACACCACTGTTAGTTGTAGTCAGTCCAGATTTCCCGCTCTCATACTTTGATGAGCGAAATCTGTATCCATTCACATCATGGCATCCATAAGTGGCAACTCTTGTGCAAAAACCGTAAGACATTTGGCGTAAGGTATTAGGAATGGTAGATAACTTCATGCACTGCAAATAGACAATTAATTGTATTAGCTTTAGGTGATTTCAGATTGCTACAAAGATGTTTCTCAAGTGTTATAAGTTGAAGCGTTGACGATAATTACTTGAGTTTTGAATCAATCAAAAAAAATTGGGCCTAGGATGCATAGGGCGGCTCGATTTCCAACCATTTAACATTAAATCCCGAAGTTTCTTTTCAGTTGGTTTCATTCTTCTCTTCCAATGTTCTTTACAAAATTTACTACATAAAAAGAGTTAGTTATAATTATGTCAATATAATTAAAGAAATGTGAGTTGGGTTGCATAATTTCAGCACATACACGAAGTAATCATCCATCTCTGGCACATTTGTCAATATGTACAAGAAAGAAACCTTGTACTCTTCTGTAATCACGATAGCCACGAGGGCTAATGCATTGACTCGGGTATTGAAATATGACAAGGTCACATGAACTTTGAAATGTGGAGGCACCATCATCGTACCGAGCTGTCTTGTTTCTAATTGATCGAACTTTAGGGCTAAAATATAGTGATAGAAAATTTGTAGCCTCCTCAACTAGGTAAGCCTCAACAATAGAACCCTCAACTCGAGCCTTATTCCGCACTTTCTTCCTAATTTTTTGTATGTACCTACATGGAGTAGACCAATTAATTACATATATTATTAGGATAGAAAAATAAAATAGCGGTATTACTTATTTCACCTCTCATATGGGTACATCCAGCGGGCTAGGACGGGGCCTCCTAATCGAGCCTCATAAGGAAGATGTATGATTAGATGTTGCATATGATTAAAGAACCCAGGAGGAAATATTTTCTCTAGTTTGCATAGAAGCACTGCAACATTCTGTTCTAGTGAGGTTATGTCATCCTTGCTAATCTCTTTAGCACACAACTTCCTATAGAAAAAACTGAGCTCAGCCAAACATAGCCATATATTTTCAAGAAGGAAGCCATGGAATGCAACTGGTAGCAAACGTTCCATGAATATATGGAAGTCATGACTTTTGAGGCCAAATATCTTCCTTTGTAGAAGGTTAACACCTCGCCTAATATTGGATGCATACCCATTGGGAAACTTCAATGTTTGAAACCACTTAAGGATGATTGTCTTGTCATTATTATTGATGCAAAAAGGTGCCCTAGGCTTGTGCCACTTCCCATTGTTCTTCAGCTCCAAGTGCAGTGAAGGACGATGACAACTCTCAGCTAAATCTTGTCTGGCCTTCACATTATCCTTGGTCTTATTAGGTATGTCAAAGCATGTGTTCCATATAGCTTCAGCTACATTTTTCTCATTGTGCATCACATCAATGTTGTGTCGAAGCATTAATTTATTGAAGTATGGAAGTTGCCAAAAACAGCTTTTGTGGGTCCAATGGTGAAGTTTACCAAAGTTTTTTTGTATCACCTACAAACTTGTCTATTTGGGCTTCGACTTCCTCTCCCCTTAAATGCCTAGGTGCCTCCTCAAGCACTACTGTGTTCTTTCGAAATGCATTACTTTGGGTTCTGAATTCATGATCTCTAGGTAGGAAGCGTCTATGACAACCAAACCAGCAAGCCTTGCAACCATTACGGAGTTGAAATGCTTTACCGTCACACAAGCATTCTGGACATGCAAACGAACCATGCGCTCCAACCAGCAAACATACCATATGCAGGGAAATCATGAACTAACCATAGATATGCTCCTCGCATTGTAAAGTTTTGCTTAAGTGAAGCATCCCATGTTTGTACCCCCCTCCCACAACTTGATAAGTTCGTCAACTAAAGGTTGCATTAGAATATTTAATTTTTTCCCGGGATGTTCAGGGCCGGGGATAACAAGGCCAAGGAATATGTACTCTGGCTTCAAGAGCATGCCCGACGAAATATTTAATGGAGCCACAAACACTGGCCAACATGAGTAAGGAGCAGCACCCAAACTAAATGGTGTGAAACCATCAGTTGCTATAGCAAGACGCACATTTCTAGGATCACTTGCAAAGTTTGGGAAGTCCTCGTCAAATTGTTGCCAAGCTTCCCCATCACATGGGTGCACCATCTTACCAGATGTTGACTGACTATGTGACCGCATTAGCTTTGCTATCTCCTCGTGTGCATACAACCTTTGCAGTCTATCTACAATGGGGAGGTACCGTAATACTTTACGTGGGACTTTATTATGGCCTACCTCATAGCGAGAGGTATCACATAAGTCACACTTGTCTTTATGCTCATTATCTTTCCAGTAAAGCATGCAGTTATTATAGCACACATCAATTTTCACATATGGCATTCCGAGACCCTCTAACAACTTTTTTGAATGGTAAAAGTCCTCGGACAACTTAGACTCTGGGGGAAAAAGTTCATGAATTATCTGTAATACATCGTCATAGTGCGCAATTGACATATTGTACTGTGGCTTCATAGCTAGCAAACAAGCGACAGCAGACAGACTTGAGTGTGTTGTGTTCTCATGGACTAGTCCGTCGGCGCTAGCGACCATTCTATAGAAAGCTCGGGCGAGGCCGCTGGCTCCTCATCAATTCGGTGGATGGTCACCGCCAGGTCAATCAACAAAGTTGTCCATCCGATTACATTCATGGATTTCCTCGTGATCTATTGAAGGGTCGTGTTCATCATGTGTTGTCCATGTTTGATAGTTCGACCTAAACCCATATTTACTCAAATGCAACTCTACAATATGCCTGTTGTGCCTAAAATACTTCCTGCACATTGCACATGGACACTTAATGGTGTCACCTTCAACTACCCTAGGATTTGAGAATGCATGATCTAAGAACTGTGTAGTTTGTTCAATCCATTCATTTGAGGGAGCTTTACCAAGCTGCCAACCACTATACATCCATTCATGGTCTGCCATAAAATAGTTCTGTGTGTGCACAACATGAATATATTAGGTGTAAAATTATATTTATTAAAACTAGGTATGTTGCATCCAGATCAGAGGAATATCATATAGTGTTGGGCCCAATTTAAGATTAAACCACCATGGCATATTGCAATTTATTAGACAAGATTCTATACCAATAACAGTTGACTAAGCAATATCAACATATGACCCAGCTGACTAAGCAATATCAATATTATTCTCGTAATTACCAAGATTGGAACATTTGCACATAATTAATAATTTAGCAATCAATGTAAGAGTAGACGGAGCTTACCAATAACAGTTGTTAGCAAAATAAGGTAGCCTCGGTATGAAGACCTTGAGACTTCCGTCTTTAGTTCCCAAATATGCTATGGAACGAGGCTTTCTACATTTGATCAAGCTGTTGGTCGTCTGTTTGCTAATAGTCTGCAGTGAACCAAGACTTAACATTACTCTTCGAAGATGGCGTGCAGGTGGCGGGCGTGGCCGGACATGGCGTGGAGATGGCGGGCGTGGCCGGAGATGGCGTGGGGGCAGTAGATTGAGGGAGCTAGGGATTTGGCGTGGAGGTGGCGGGCGTGGCCGGAGGTGGCGTGGAGGTGGCGGGCGCGGCCAGAGGTGGCGAGCGCGGCTAGAGATGGTGGAGGCGGCAGATTGGGGAGAGGTGTGGCTGGAGATGGTGGAGGCGATGGATTAGGGAGAGCTAGCTAGGGATTTCAGCAATTGACTGGGGACTGAGGAAGTAGTAGTGCCGCACGCGACATCAATTTTCTTTATTTCGCGCAGACAACCAACCACTTAACCTGACGATTCTAACCATCAAAAATATATATTGTATTGACAGTTTTTATATAACCGTCAGGAAATTTAGAATTTTGCTGAGGGAGTTACTATTCCCGTGACCAAAATAGTATAACTTGACGGTCGTTGAGGGTCCGTCAGCATAATTCGAGTAAACTTGACGGTCGTTGCGGGCCCGTCAGCAAAATTCATGGCCGTTAGATTTGTTCGGTTTTCTAGTAGTGCCACTTGCCAGCCCAATTTTCTTTTATTTTTCTTTTCAGCTGAAAATCTCCCACTAACGTCAGTTGACGTCATAATTATCTTTTCCTTCAGAAAAATAATTCCAGTAAATTCATAATTCCTAATTTTCAGTATTTTATGTGATTTCAATCTTCCAGAAGCCATATCTTCTCTATCCGAACTTCGTTTGAGCCCATTCAAATTTATAAATTCATATAAATTTGAGCTCTATTTATCTAAGACTTTTATATAATTTTTGGAGCTTGTTTCCTCTCTGTTATTTATTTATTTGCTTTGTTTGCGATTAGACGTTGATACTTCGGGGAATTTTGAGCAAGGAGTGCATCAAGATCAAGAGCAATTTCAAGATTTATTCCAAGGCAAGTCGTAGTCCTTTGATCATATTGAACCTATGATTTTAAAAGTATATTATTTTATACAATTGCATGCTATCTTTATATAAATTGTTTTGCGATTTGCTATCACATGTTGTCATTATGCCTCCATTTAATATTTATATGCCATGAATCCTTTGTCACCCTAGCATGGACAATTTTAGTTGGATATATTTGTGTCACCAACATGGGTAGCGTACAGATGCTTAGTCAAGCTTAGTTCCGATGGGTTCATTATCACATGTGTCATAATGATTAATCTTGACTTAATGATATATGGAATCGTGGTGGTTAGCCACTGTTCTTAAATTTTGTGTACCATAACAGGGTATGTCAATTGTCTTGGTTAAACAAAATGGTTTTCGGCCGGGCGAGTGGATGGTGGATTGAGGGTGTGGATTTAACACGTTGTGGGTTGTGGTAAGATCGGCTGAGTAATTTCTCAAGGACTTAATCTTGTGTGCCATTGAACTGGACCTTAACCGTACAACCACATGTCTTGTATGGGCAAGACCTGGCTCATTAATTAGCGATGTTTTGATCTGGTTCTGTTTGGGTTGTGTTTGGCGCAAGAGGGGGCCTTGTCTGGTCCGAAAGACATTAAGTGTTGAAACCTTAGCGAGCAGAACTGGGTCAAAATAGAACTTTGTAAAGGCCTTAACGTGTGCTCTAGACTGCTTACCTAAGATAGTGAGCAGTGGTATCGGCGGATGCCAAACAAACTAGAGAAGTCGTGTTATGTGGGTAAAGCTGTACAACCTCTACAGAGTGTAAAACTATTCGAATAGCCATGTCCACGGTTATGGACGTGTCCGGGGATTTCACACGAGAGGTAGAGTTTATTATGAAATGTGTCAGAGTGTGAATGGGTAGTTCACTTGATGAATATATTGTTTGTTTGGTGAATGGGTAATTCACTTGGTGGTTTGTCTTGCGGAGTGAATGGGTAGTTCACTAGTTGTTTCAAAACAATGGTTTAATTATTTATTATTATTTTTAACTATGCATTTCAATCTATGTATTGTACTTATTGTCAATACTGCTTTCTGCAAAAGAACCATACAGCTAACCTTTGTCAAGCTTTGCGTGAATATTATCTGCATACTGTTTCCCTACGGCTTGCTGAGTGCTTTATGTATCCACGGCTTTACACCTTTGTTGATCAGTTGAAGAATATCAAGCTGCTCAAGAGTTCTTTCAGAAGGAGGACTATGAAGGTTTTGAGAATTAGGATGCATTCTCGACTTGATTACCTGTGGGCATGTTGTTTGGCCATTTCAAGAGTTTCATTCCACTGCAAGAGTTTATTTGTTTCTTTAGCCCTATGTGGCAAGTTAAGTAAACATTGACCATAAGGTCCAGTTATTATTATTATTTGTTACTTTGAGATCATTTTAGTTAAATCGAATAAATGGATGGTATTTCATCACTGTTTCGTGTGTGAGCTAGCTACTGATCTGGAACTAGTTCAGAATACACAGAGGATTTCTGAATCGTATTTTTGGGTCCCGACAGAGGTGGTATCAGATCCATATCGACTGTAGAATGCAACCATAGTTAGCATGCTCGTTTTAGCCAATGGCTTCAAAATTTATTTTCTAAATCAAATCAACTTAATCTGACTTGGGCAGTTGTTCTTTTCTCATCTACTCTATTATGTCCTCATCTCAGTCTATTCTATACTTATCCTACTCTATTCTTTTCTCTCCTTGTTCTAGAGATCTTGTTCCTTATCTTTGCTGAATTTTGTTTTATGATCTTAAATTGACTTTCTCGTGTTGTTAAATTTTTCTAGTCTGGAAGAAAGAAGTCGAATCACCAGCAATCATCAAGAGTATCTTCATCGCTTCATTCCAGTTGCTTCTAAAGAGTTTTCGTTCTCTAGGCCAGAGTGGGAGCCGTCCTATTAGAGTTTAGTAGCGTTTTTAGATCGTTGTTGCAATAGGTCTTCATTTGGGTTGTGTGTAAGTGGGAGCTGTAGTTTTGCTGTCAAGCATTATGTTGCAGTCACACTAAGGCTTTAAGTTGAAGAGTTTATTTATCTTTCATAGCGTTCCAGCTATGTCTTCTTTGTCTTTGTCCTTGGGTATAATCTAATTTCCCCTAATTAAGTTGTTTCTATCATCTGTATCCTCTTCTATCTCATCTATTTTGCTATTTCCTCTCATCTATATTGCTTTTCTATCTTACCTATTAAACATGTGAAGAATCATCGTGTATTGGATGAATCTCATAAAATAAACACGATATAGCATGGAGTTCATCAGAATAATCTACAGAGAGTCGGAACCAATGCTCAGCCGCCTGTTCATTACAATAATTCATCTGCCGGATTCAGAACCCCTGCACCAGTATCTCATTCAGTGAACTCAGGTATTCACAAGGTCAACAACAGCAATAATCATGCCGCGGGAGTTACTTGTTTCAACTGCCATGAGACAGGTTATTATGCCAACAAGTGTCCGTGGAAGTAAGGGTCGATACCAATTTCTTTCAATTTGGGAGCTACATCAGCCAGAACTTTGTTACCAAGAGCAGGAAGAGGAATGCCTTAGACTCCAAATCAAGCTACCAAGACTCCATCAACTGCAGCAAGAGGAAGACTGAACCACGTCACTATAAAAGAAGTTCAACCAGTTCAGAACGTCATTTCTAGTAAGTCTTTAAGTTAGACCTGCGTCAGTTGCAGCTTTGTTTCACTCGTAAGAGAAATCCAATTAGAAGAGTGAGCAAGGTTTGAACCTATTCTTTAGTCAACCTGAATCTCAGGGACGAGATTCCTTTAAGGGGGGCAGGTTTGTAACATCCCAAAATTTAGTCTGTTTTTGAAGTTTTAAAAATAAAAATAACCATTTGAATTTTCCTTTAAAGTTAAAGCTTAATTTGAATTTTCAGAAATCAAAAGGATTTAATGTGAATAATCTAAACTTAAATTAAATTAAATGTGGTTTTATTTGAGTTCCTGGTGTTCCAGAGTTTTTTCTGGAATTTTCTAGGAATTTTTGGGATTTATTTGCTATTTATTTGAGCTCAGTTTTATTTAATCTCTTTTCCTAAAATCAGTTTTAATTTCGGGAAATCCTTTGGGCTCAACTCATTCCTTTGGCCTAATTCAATTTCCTTTCGGCCCATTCTTTTCCATTTTTTTCCGCCAGCCGGTTTCTCCTTCCCCGGCATTTCTTTTCCTTGGCCCACATTTCTTTCTTTCCACTCGAGCCGGCCGCTCGTTTTTCATTTCGATCGCAACTTCTTTTTCTTTCCCACATGGTGCCAGCCCATTTTTCTTCCTTGGCCCATTCCTTTTGTGCGCATGTAGCCTAGTCGCAGCCTTGGCTGCTCAAGTTTTCTTCGGCGCCAAGCCCAGCCCGAGTCGCTGCTTCTATTTTCTTGCGCGTGGCCCAACCGAGCGCTAAGCGGCAGCCCTTTTCCTTTTCTTGGCATTTCATTGACAGGTGGTCCTGCCTCTAGTGCCTTGTCACCTGCGTCTTCAACCTGGAGTCCCCTTTCCCATCTCGTGCCCTAAGCCACACGCGAGCAGTGCCAGCCTCCTCTTGGATTCCTCCTCTCTAGCCCTATATAAAGCCTCCCCACCGCGTCAATTTGTTTGCCCTTGCCTCCTCTCTTGAAACCCTAAGCCACCAGTCCCGGTCTCGCAATCCTTCCGTCGAGTTTTGTCAAGGACCCGCCGCCATTGAAGCTTCTTCGCCATCGGATTTCGTCGTCAATAGTGCATCTCTGGCCGTGCTTCAACTGCCGTTGGGATAGCATCACCGTGGGCTGTGCCGTGCTCTCATCATCTCCTCCCAAAGACCACCGAGCTGTTGTTTTCATTTTCCCCCTCAACCTCCAGCCGCCCCGCTATTCCAATCTACGTCCTCGGTGAGTGTCTAGCTTATTCGAGTGCGTCATCCTGTGCTCATGGTTGATCTCATCCAATCTCCACCTCTCCCTTTGCTTCCCCATCACCAAGATATCACCGCTGTGATCCTTCTTTAACTTTGGCCAAGTCCTTGTCGCCACCGCCAGCCAGCCACTGCTGTCATTACCGAGTCACCAGTGCCTGCCACTTCGCCGAACATCCCTCGCCATCAATCGCCCTCGACGTCGATGTCCATTGCGCCAGCCATCTCTCTGTTCTCTGCCACTCCCTTGTTTCTCTCTCTTGTGCCACCTCATGTCCACATAAGCATCCACCTCATCTTTTGTGCTTGTGTGTCATCCATGTGGCATTCATGTCAGTACACAGGTGTCAGTGTATGTGTGCACCCGAGACCAAGAGCTCGTGAACCTAGTCCTTCATGGACCAAGTGACTTGCAAGTGGGACCCACTTGTTAGCCCAATTTTCTTTTATTTTTCTCAAGCTGACGTCAGCTGATGTCATAATTATCTTTTCCTTCTTAAAAATAATTCCAGTAAATTCATAAATCCTGATTTTTAGTATTTTATGTGATTTCAATCTTCCAGATGCCATATCTTCTCCATCCGAACTCCGTTTGAGTCCATTCAAATTTCTAAATTCTTATAAATTCAAGCTATATTTATTTCAGATTTGTATTTAATTTTTTGAGTTTTTTCCTCCTTGTTATTAATTTATTTGGTTTATTTGCTTTGTTTGCGAGTAGACGTTGATATTTTAGGGAATTTTGAGCAAGGAGGAGTGTATCAAGATCAAGATCAATTCTAGGATTTATTTCAAGGCAAACCATAGTCCTTTGATCATATTGAACCTATGATTTTAAAAGTATATTATTTTATACAATTGCATGCTATCTTTATACAAATTATTTTGGGATTAGCTATCACCTGTTGTCATTATGCCTCCATTGAATATTTGAATGTCATGAATCCTTTGTCACCCTAGCATGGATAATTTTAGTTGGACATATTTGTGTCACCAACATGGGTAGCGTACAGATGCTTAGTCAAGGTTAGTTCCGTCGGGTTTATTATCACATGTGTCATAATGATTAATCTTGACTTAATGATATATGAATTTGTGGTGGTTAGCCATTGTTGTTAAAATTTGTGTACCATGACAGGGTATGTCATTGGTCTTGGTTAAACAAAATGGCTTTCGCTCGGGCAAGTGTATGGTGGATTGAGGGTGTGGATTTAACATGTTGTGGGTTGTGGTAAGATCATCTAAGTAATTTGTTAAGAACTTAATCTTGTATGCCATTGAACTGGACCTTAACCGTACAACCGCATGTCTTGTATGGGCGGGATCTAGCTAATTAATTAGCGATGTTTTGATTTGGTTCTGTTTGGGTTGTTTTTGGCGCAAGAGGGGGCCCTGTCTAGTCGGAAAGCATTCAGTGTTGAAACCTTAGAGAGAAAAATTGGGTCAAAACAGACCTTTGTAAAGGCCTTGACGCATGCTCTCGACTGCTTACCTAAGATAGTGAGCATTGGTGTTGACGGATGCCAAACAAACTAGCGAAGGGTAAAGTCGTACAACCTCTGCAGAGTGTAAAACTATTAGAATAGCCGTGTCCTCGGTTATAGACGTGTCCAAGGATTTCACACGAGAGGTAGAGTTTCTTATAAAATGTGTTGTAGTGTGAATAGGAAGTTTACTTGATGAATATAGTGTTTGTTTAGTGAATGGGTAATTCACTTGGTGGTTTGTCTTGGGGAGTGAATGGGTAGTTCACTAGTTGTTTCAAAACAATGGTTTCATTATTTATTATTGTTTTTAACTACGCATTTCAATCTATGTAATGTATTTATTGTCAATACTGTTTTTTGCAAAAGAACCATACAGCTAACCTTTATCAAGCCTTGCATGAATATTATCTGCATATTGTTTCCCTACAGCTTGTTGAGTGCTTTATGCACTCACGGCTTTACGCCTTTGTTGATTAATTGAAAAATATCAAGCTGCTGAAGAGTTCTTTTAGAAGGAGGACTATGAAGATTTTGCGGATTAGGATGCGTTTTCCACTCGATTGCCTATGGACATGTTGATTGGTCATTTCAAGAGTTTCGTTCCACTACAAGAGTTTATTTGTTTCTTTAGCCCTGCGTGGCAAGTTAAGTAAATGTTGACCATAAGGTCCAGTTATTATTATTATTTGTTGCTTTGGGATCTTTTTAGTTAAATCGAATAAATGGATGGTATTTTATCACTGTTTTCTATGTGAGCTAGCTACTAATCTGGGACTAGTTTAGAATACACAGAGGGTTCCTGAATCGTATTTTTGCGTCCCAACAACGGGTCCTCGATTTACATCCCTTTTTTAGCACAACATCTAAAACCTTAACCATATCATAGACCACTTTTCTGCTTAAATGCCTTAGAGCTGAACTGTCCTCCTCTCCATCAAATTGTTTCTTCATCCTGCGGTATGGGTGAGCCCTCCGAAGGAACCTACGGTAACGCATGTACACAGTTTTGTACGAATGCTTCAGCCACACACTCTCGGTATCATCTAAGCAGTGAGTACAGGCTTTGGCCCCCTTTGTACTCTAGCCCGACAGTTAGCAAGGGCAAGATAATCATTTATTGTGCAGAACAACAAGAAGCGTAAAGTAAAGTTCTCTCATTTGTACACATCTCATACCTGTACCCCTTCGATCCACAGTATTTTTAGATCTTCTATCAATGGTGCTAGGTACATATTAATATCATTCTCAGGTTGCTTCGGCCCTTGGATAAGTATCGACAGCAAAATATACTTCCGCTTCATACAGAATCAAGGAGGAAAGTTGTAGATATAGAGGGTCACGGGCCAAATGGTATGTCAGTTGTTCATGTTACCGAAAGGATTCATTCCATTTGTACTCAATCCAAACCTTATATTCCTCAGTTTCGCACCGAAGTCTGCAAACCTCCTATCGATGTTTCTCCATTGGGCGGAATCAACAAGGTGTCTTTAGCTTTCTATCCTTCTTATGCTCCTCCGAGTGCCAATACAACAGTTTTGCCTCATTTGGGTTCACAAAAAAACCACTTCAAATGGGGAATTATAGGAAGATACCATGCAACCTTAGCAGGAGATCCTTTATTCACCTTGATTCCCTCGCCGTCATCTGATTGATTCGTACGCTTGTATCGGGATGCGTTGCACACCAGACATACATGCATGTTTGCATACTCTTTACGGTAGATGATACAGTCATTCGAATATGCATGTATTCTTTCTACTTCCATTCCCAATGGACAAAGAACTTTCTTAGCTTTGTATGTGGTTTTGGGCAACTCATTTCCCTCCGGAAGTATGTCCGCTAAGAGACCTAACAACGCTGTGAAACTTTTATCGAACCAACCGTTGCTTGCCTTCAATTTCAGCAATTCAAGCACGAATGACAACCTTGTGTTCTTTGACTTGCAGCACGTGAACAAAGGTTTCTCTGAGTCCTCCATCAAGTCTCGAAATTTAACATACTCTCTCTCATCACAGTTCCCTTCTATATCACGAAGCATCTGATCTAGATTGTCATCATGCAGCCTATCCGAATCGGAACCACAATCGACATCATTCGACGACATATCATTGACTTCGTCGGCGATGTCATTATTACTACATTCCTATATAATCTGCTCTTCACCGTGACTGGTCCAACGTGTATGCCCCTTTTTGAAATCCCTTCAAATCAAGTGTACTTCGATCTGCGCTCGATTTTTAAACGTCTTTAGATTCTCGTAGTCAATGCAAGGACAGTACATATATTCTACCCCCTTATTCAACATATCCTCCTCGGCAACTTTTGTAAAAGCAGATACGTCATTAATGTACTCTTCACTCACACAGTTCTCTGCGTACATCTAGCTTCGGTCCAACTACGCAATGCATATAACAATTTGGTGTTAAATATTGAATTAATTAATTAGTATACTATATATATTTATATATATATATGATCAAAAGTAGCTATATGTAGCAAGAATTAATTAAATAGAATTAAGTAGAAATAGACTATGAAGATGAGAGTGGGACAAGAGATGGATGGAGGAAGAGAGTGGGAGCAGTGGCTAGTGGAGTAGTGAGGAAGTGATGGTGGTTTCTTGCACCGTTGCAGGACAAGCCACTACTCAGTTCCCTGCATTTAAGAATGGGTTTCACTTCTCTACTTCCACTGCTCTCTTCTCCTAGGCGAATATAATACAATTAGGAACAAATTACAAACCATAGATAGTCAAGAACAAATGGATCTACAATCACTCTTCCCAGCTGATCCGCGGTCTCCTTTCACCAAATCGCATCAAAGCCCCACCTACTCAAAGCAGCAGCTGCAGCCCCAAATGAGAACAAATCTGTGAGGATCGGGTATGCAATAAGTGAGATTATCACAGACGGTTTTTTTAATACAAATCGTCTGTGATGAGGGCAATAAGTCACAGACGGTTCATGTTGAAAACCGTCTGTGAAGTATCACAGATGGTTTTCAACATGAACCGCCTGTGATATTACCTCTTCACATACGTTTTTTAGCGTAGCCAGTAACACAGACAGTCACTAAACCAAACCAACTATGATTGTATTTAATACTAACGGTTTTGGTCAACCATCTGTGATGAGGCGTCCAATATTAGCCTTTTTGTAGTAGTATATCAGATCTAGCTCACCGGTGTCACCTCGTCCTGGCCTATATCACGGGGCTCGTCGTCATGTAGCTGCTTGTCAACTACCTCTAGCACCATGCTCGTCGACTGCCTCCTCGCCAACATCGCCACCGTGAGGC
The DNA here is from genome assembly GCA_036346405.1 of Phyllostachys edulis. Lineage (NCBI taxonomy): Eukaryota > Viridiplantae > Streptophyta > Magnoliopsida > Poales > Poaceae > Phyllostachys > Phyllostachys edulis. The sequence continues at coordinate 57,043,017 of CM070567.1, read as the reverse complement.
AGCATGGTCTGCACAGTGTTGCCGATCAATGCTAGGTCCACAAAACTTGTGTACAAACAACAACCTCCCTCGAACAACAGCAAGTGCCGTCGCTTCAGTCTTACTTCGTGTGCTTGTGTTCGTTGAGTCCGGAAGCCATGACTTCACTTGTTCTCTTTCTCCATTCTCTCTTCTACGTGTCATCAGAAATCCTAGGTGACAATGCTTACAGACAAATAATGTCGCACAATTAGAGACGCCCTCAACAAGATGTAATTGTTCTTTTTCAAAATCCTATAGCGTCAAATAAAAATGAGCATTTGTCCACTCCCAAAACATCAAATGAGGAAATTAACAAGATTGAAGGTGACGTTACCAGATGAAAAAAAATTGTTGAAAAGAATAAGTTCACTTTCCCATTCATCCTCAGTGTTGTGATCCCTCATTGAGATTAATCCCACACTGGTTGCGATGCATATTAATTTACCTGTGGATTGACATTCTAGCAAGCATGCATGCTTTGCTTTAGATGTTAGAAATTAATCTAGACTTGCCAAGTAATAGGGAGTTAGGATTCTGATGCAATCAACATCAAATCAAAATTAGTTTGTTTCCTTTATTAGGCTTTCCATGTTTAGTTTTTGACTTGGTTAGCAAGTTGATTAGGTAGTCTTTAAAATGACATGTAATCAGATGTGCTTGATTGAAGCAATAGAGGAAGAAGAGAAAAAAAAATCAGAAAACGTTGCAGTAGTCCGTGCAGCAATCTTTAAAAGGACATGTAATCAGATGTGAAATGACACTGCAGCAGTTCATGCAGCACCAAAAAAATTGTTCTGCTCTTTCTTCCTTGCGCACGTGGTCAACCATTGATTCAATCAAGCACATCTGATTACATGTCCTTTTAAAGACTACCTAATCAACTTACTAACCAAGCCAAAAACTAAACATGGAAAGCCGAACAAAGGAAACAAACTAATTTTGATCTAACGTTGATTATATCAGGATCCTATCGCCCTATTACTGGAATAGTCCCACATCGGTTGTGGAAAATAAAAAAGCGCAACTTATAAGTGTGAGGGAGTCCTCACCCATTGGACTAGTCTTTTGGAGGGAGAAGGCCCAATACCACTTATATGGTTGTTGCTATAGGGCTTGCATGCGGTAGCCCGTGGGTAGGGATGAAAATGGATCGGATAGTTTTCGACCAATTCGGACGGAAACGGATTCGGATTGTCTCGGATCGGAATTTTCTCGGATAATTTTCGGATCGAAAACGAATTCGGATTTTTTTTTTGTCGGAAACGAATACGTTAGGCATGCTATCCGACGGATACGGATTATCCGGATAAGACAAGGTCTGGATATCCGGATTTCAGCCCAAAAGAGAAAAAAGAGATTTTAATTAATTTCTAAATTTCAGAAAGTGCAACAAATCAAATAGCCTTTTAGAAAATAGCAAATAGAGTTAAAAAATTCTAGAAAAATCACAAAAATTCCTTGAATTATTTTGAACTTAATAAAATTAATTTCAAGTTAACGTTGGTTTTATTTTTGCACATAAACTATTTTTAATTTCGAAAAATAGGAAAAACCTTTTAAAATTCAAAAAATCAAGAAATTAATTATTTTTTCTTTTTCATTTTAAATCCAATAAAATCCTAGAAATCTCAATAAATTTTATTTTTGACATTAAAAACAAGGAAATTAAATAATTGACCCTATTTTTTTCTTTTTAACCAAGAAAACTCTTTTAAATCTAAAAAATAATAATTTTATTAATTTTATTTTTGGTAACATACTTTGGGATGTTACAGTTATTTGCGTATAGATTAACCATTCAACCTTATCGATGTTAGTGTGAACTAAGTTTTATGTATGTGATGAACTAAGTGTGAATGTGTGATGACTTGTGACTTTGTGAGTTATGACTTATGAGCTAAATATGGTAAACTAAGTATTATGTTTGTGATGAACTAGTTAATGCAGCTTGCTAGTGCCAATGTTATGTGTGATTGCTGAAAATATGAACAATTCATGAATGTTTGCATCAAATAAACTAGTTATATGTTTTCGTTAATTTTTGGCATACAATTTAAGGGGTTTTCATGCTCCGAAAATATCCGCAACCGTATTCGTTTCAATTTGTATTCACTCCGTATTCGTATTCGATATTATTCGTATTCGTATCCGGATCCGAAAAAAAATATGAAAACAAATATGGCAAAGTCATTATTCGTCCGTATCCGATCCATTTTCACCCCTACCCGTGGGCTTATTTGTGTTCAGTCCGTTTTGACCTGTGGCCCGGGGAGTAAACCCGGTTGGACCTAGGCATGCGGCCAGAGTCCGATCTAACAATTGGTATCAGAGCCTAGGCGTCTAACATCTCCTTGGACTCTATGGTTGCGGAAGTACGCAGCCGATGTGTGAGGGGGGAGAATGTTGGGAATAGTCCCACATCGGTTGTGGGAAAGAAAAAAGCACAAGTTATATGTGTGAGGGAGTCCACACCCATTGGACTAGTCTTTTAGGGGGAGAAGGCTTAATACAACTTATAAGGCTGTTGCTATAGGGCTTGCATACGGCAGCTGGTAGGCTTAGTTGTGTTCAGCCTGTTTGGACCTGTGGCCCGAGGGGTAAACCCGGTTGGACCTAGGCATGCGGCCAAGGTCCGATCTAACAATAGATACTCCAAATTAATTAAAGAAGAGATGGAATCAGAATTGCATTGAAGTGGTGCAATAGATATTGTCAGCAGGAAAAGCAAGGCCAGTGGTAGTTAATAGCACAAACAGATCCATAAATTAGGTTTTGAATGGGGAGAAGGAAGGAAGGAAGGAAGAGATGGATGCATGGGAGCAGTAGTGGGAAAACTAAAGGCCTGTGCCGGAATTTTATTGCTGGAGCAGCTAGATGTAAAGCTAGCTCATGCATGACTGCAGCGCAGCTAGCCTAGCTTGAATGGATCGTCGACGCCGTGCGTCTCGGTATCCACGCTCGATCGATCACTGCAAGCGCATGGATCGTATCTTATTAATGCATGGGTCGAAAGGATATATGGGAGTGGGAATGCATATGGATGTGTTCATTGTGCATGACTAGCTGGTAAGATTTAATTTTACAAGTCTACTTGCATGGATCAATCAAGCTGCCATGGCTGGCATGCAACTTGGCAACAAAAGAGGTTACTACAGGAGATTGCCTAGGAATTGAAGGAAAATATATATGGACAAGGGAAACCTTCCGCAAGCATGCACGCATGGCTATAGCTGTGTCTGTGTGCGCGCATGTGTTGCTGGATCGAGTTCGAGTATACATATCACTAGTCCTTACAAGTTAGATCTCAGATAGCAATTAAGTTATATAAATCGACCAGCCATGTAGCTGCTGCGTATTGATCAAGGTTTTTCTTTGTGGCGCGGAGTAGACATGCCGGTATTCAAGAAACCTTAGAATCTAGCTACAGGTAAGTAGGTAGGAAAAGAACAAAAAAGACAAGAGAAGATGTCTCTCTCATCATCACCTTATGATGCAGTACCCAACCGGCAGTCTAGCTAGGCAGAAGGGTTGTGTTACAGGGGTATGCACACTCCTACATGTCATTCCCCATTAATCTCTCTTCTCTCTCTCAGTACTGGTACTAGTACTAGCAGGCAGGCAGAGCAGGCAGACAAACATTTAAAAGCAGTACACATCCTCTTGTGTCCATAGTAAAAGGGGAAGATAAAAGAGATTGAAGAGATCGAGAATTGAAGGGCATGCATTCATGTTTCCCTTGAATGCCAATAAGGACAACAGTGTGCAATTACGTATCCTCCCATCTTGTCCCTCCATCTTCTCTTCCATTCTGATATATCTCTGCCCACTCATTTAACGTAGGCAGTATCAATTCAACATAGACGAGAAAAAGCTACTTCTCTTCAAGCTGGAATGGAACCTGTAATCGCATTATATCAGACGCTGGTGAGATCCAGTTGGCTAGCTAGAGCTAGCTGCGGCAGAGCTAGAATCAGATCGAGTGGGGTCTACGTTTACACGCATAAAAAAAACTGAGGGCTTCATTCTTCGATCTCCGTACTCGACCCTCCGTTTCGCCATATATATATGGCTTTTTTTTAGTTGTCGTTTTACAGTATTGTAAGTCCATTGATAAAATCAAAATGTAGTAAACGCAATGTTTTCACTCTCTATATCTGCTTTATTGCATGCTAAAAAAAGGTTAAGGTCCGCTCTAATGCATGCTAAAAAAAAGGTTAAGGTGCAACCAAGGGCGGATCAGACCTTGGCCTGATCGGGCTATATAGCCCGAGGCCTAAAAATATTATCAGTGTTAAAGTCCATGAATATTTCTTGAAAAATCATCAAATATTCGAGTTCGGCCCAAGAACTGCTGACCCAATCCGAGGCTTGGACCGTGCTCGCTCCGCCTGGTGCAACTGTCTGGGGGCACTAGTCGCTATTATAAACCGAGGAAGTAGTTTTTTTCCCGGTTGTACTACTACTATACCTCCTCATCTGGATTTTACTTACTACCTCCGATTTCAAATATAAGTCGTTTTAGAATATGTGTAATGTAGAATTATTTTTATTTCAAACAACATATTTTCAAAGAAATTGATGTTCAAAGTACCACATTGGACACCGTACCAATATCCAACACGATTTACATTTAGAATCACAGGGAGTACCCCACGAACGGCTTTTAACTTGCCTCTAACAACTGCTAATAATTTTGCCATGGACAACCTAGCTAGCCAGCAAACCCTAAATCTGTTGGTCACATCATGCAGAGAAGATCCAGTAATTAACTCATCTTGCCGTTCACTGCATGCACCAATCTCTCTCTCTCTCTCACTTGCTCACTGCTTCAGTTCCATCACTACACCATTCAGATGCCCTAGATGGCCATGCTCCCCAGCTACATACATAGCTCTATATAAGAGATCGGCCTTAGGTTGCTTGGAACATAGCGAGACAGACAGCAAGTGAGAGATAGCTAATATCCATATACATCGATCTCACACAGTCACACGGTAGCTAGTAGCTCAAGACTGGTCAGTATATACATTACTACATAACATATATAGCTAGCTAGCTTGCTAGTAATAGTTTTGCGCTAACTAATCAAGTACGTAGCTAGCTAGCTGCTAGCTAGATTATTAATTGTAGGCATCGATCGATCGAGAGCAGTAGTATGCCGCAGACCCCGTCGACCCGGTGGTGCCCGACGCCGGAGCAGCTGATGATCCTGGAGGAGATGTACCGGAGCGGCGTGCGGACTCCAAACGCGGCGGAGATCCAGCAGATCACGGCGCACCTCGCCTACTACGGCCGCATCGAGGGCAAGAACGTCTTCTACTGGTTCCAGAACCACAAGGCCCGCGAGCGCCAGCGCCTCCGCCGCCGCCTCTGCGCTCGCCACCAGCAGCAGTACGCGCAGCAGCAAGCCCCCTCGCCGGCCTCCGCCCTTGCAGCTGCTCCTCCTCCTAACGCTGCCAATAATTCTGCTGCCGCCGGTGGCAGTAGTACTGGGAGCGGCGGCGGCGCTGCTGCAGGTGGTATGCATCCCGCTGTGATGCAGCTGCACCATCACCACCCATACGCTACCAGCTTCATGCCGCAGGTGCATGTTCTACTTAATTTCTGGAGCATGTTTAATCTTTCCAGCATAATATATATATGCCTTTTTGAGATGCAGGAGCATGTTAATATCGATCTAGTGTAGGATGACTACATAGTACACACTACATATATAAGCCTATAACAAAATGTGCGTCATCTATGCTTGCATTATCACTACATATATGAAAAGAAGCTACTTTGGGCCTTTACATAAATTTTTATACTAATTAATTGTTCAAATGAATTCATGAGATGATATTATTGATCATGCATGAATTGTAGCTATAATAATAGTTAGGGTAGTCTTTCCATTGTACATAGATGATGCTTCATTATTCTTTTATCTCTCTAGAGTCCCGTGTGCATTTTTTTTGTTCCCTAACGGTAGAACGCACAGGGGATCTAGACAGATCGATGGTGTGACATGCATCTTAATACGTACCATGCATGCATTATGCATATATGTTCAGGGCGGCTACTTCCAGCAGGATGCAACAGCAGCAGCTCTTCCGGTAGTTTCAGCTGGTATGGAGTTTGCAGCTTGCAAGGCCGGCGATCCCAACGGCGGCACAGGAGGAGGCGCCTATGGTGGAGGTGGATACAACAACAACAATAATAATAATAATCAGCAGCAGCAGCAGGATTGGACGGCGCAGATGATGATGATGGACTGCAGTGCGGGGGGCAGCTCTGAAGATATGATCCCGCCATGCTGCCGGCCGCTCAGAACCTTGGAGCTCTTCCCTACAAAGAGCACCGGCCTCAGGGACGAGTGCAGCAGCTCCAAGTCCTCGTCTTGCTCCACATCCACAAACTGAAATACTCCTATAGGCATGAATGATTCGTTAGTCCATGCAAGGCTCTTTAGGGAGGCATTAATTCATTCTAGTTACATGCAATTAAGTCTCTCTGATTACTACTAGCTAGTTGTGCTTTGGTTTGCTTGTACCAGCTAATCTCAAGTGTGTCACCGTTGCTGCTGCTGCTGCTGCTTCTCTTGTTAGTTAATTCTAGGTTTTAGTATGTCGACCAGGCTCTAGGTCTGTTAGTAATTCTCTTGTTAGTTAATGCTGCTTATCGTATTTGTGACTATGCATGATCCAATGATCACATGTTGCTTGCTTGAAAGCTCGTTTAATCGTTCCTTTTCCAACTGCCTTATTGAACATGTCAATATAAGTAGTGTTTTACGTATGGTCAAGACTACTGTTAGTTCGGAACCAACTTTTAATGGGGTGGTGTAGTTGTGAGTGTACGACTCTATTCATCATGGTTGAAATCTTGGTATCCACATTTATGCACACGTGAGTGCGTCTCGGTAGGAATTTTGTGAGATCACCAAAAACAAAAACTCATGCGTGTAAATGTTTCTTTTTTGACATGAGAAACACGTATGTGAATTTAGCTAGGTATAATTCTCAACTATGGTCAGCACAAGATAATAGGATATAGTTAAATTATGGACTGTCACAACACGTTCGTTCTTAAGGGATAAAAATTACCACATTAATTGGTGAAAAAAAAAATCTAAACCAACAATCATGGTGGGTCTATATTATAACGGTGAACATTAATCCAATGTATATGGGAGCTATTAAAGCTGTATACGGAATACAATTGCATTTTTTCAGCCATATATAAGTATTGGAGTTGGATAACAAATGGAACCATACTTTTACATGTATTATAATATCTAGCTGCCCAATTGCGCGGGAAATTCGGCTAGCTATCTTATTAAAATAAAGAAAAAAAGAAGCAGTCACATTCGCTCTCAAGGGCTAGAATTTGCCACGTTAATCAGTAGGGGGGAAAAAAGAAAGATCCACACCATCGATTTTTTGTGTGTCCAGATTATAACAATGCAGATTAAATAGGTATATATATATAAGTGTTGTTACAATTTCTCATCATAAGCATTACAATTATTTAACAAGTACAACTCAATGTTTAGATATAAACATATGCATTGTAATATCACATAGGAAGTTGGCATGTGGCCAGATGGCTAGCATGTGGGTGTGCAGCTAGCTGACTAGGGTTCAAGTCTTAGACTTGACGCTAAGCTCTAGGTCTTGGGTGGTGCCTTGTGCTCTGAAAAAAAAGGAAAGAAACCGTGCGCAGTTTTGTGATTCAATTCCTCTGTTAACTACTAGTTACTACTCTGTTTCTGACGACCGTGTAGCCTTTGGAGATCGACATGCCTCACCTAGCTTCAGCGAGCGAGCTAGCCATCTTCAAATCTTGGTGGCTTTGGAAGCTTGGCTTTCTTGTGTATGCGCGAGTATCCCTGAATGAATGAATGATCACCTGTTAATTTCCTCCAAATTCCAATTCGATAGCTTGGTTTTCTTCACTACTACAAAAGGGAATATCCTGAACACCTCATCACAGACGATTCCTCGGAACCGTCTTTATTAAATACAATCACAGACGGTTTTGGTTTAGCGCATATCTGTGCCACTGGCTGCGGCAAAAACCGTCTGTGAAGAGGTGATGTCACAGACGGTTCATCTTTAAAACCATCTGTGAAATTATCACAGACGGTTCGGATTAAAAACTGTATGTGATAGTTATTAATATCACAGATGGTGCATATTTAAAACCGTATGTGAAATATTACAGACGGGTATTAAAAAGAATCGTCTGTGATAGTTATTAATATCACAGACGGTGCATGTTTAAAACCGTCTGCGAACTATCACAGATGGCTTTTCATACGAACCGTAGATGTTTACTACATCCCAAGACTTTGCAACAATATCATCAGCCTTGGTCAATTAACTGAAGATGGTTGTGATATAGCATTACGAGACTCTTTGTTGCTTCTACATGACCGAGATGGAAAGCTACTAATGAAAGTTCCTCGTACACCAAACAGGCTATATAAGATTCAACTGGATACATGCAAGTCGATACGTTTGAATGTGAGTCTTGAAAACTCTGCGTGGTTATGGCATGCAAGATTGGGGCATGTGAACTTTCGATCATTGAAACAGATATCAGACAAGAAGATAGTCCTTGGTCTGCCACATATTGATCATCCTACTTAAGTCTGTGAAGGTTATATCATTGCCAAGCAGACGAGGTTACCTTTCTCAGCACATGCGAGTCACAGAGCCTCACGACCATTGGAGCTGGTGTAGATTGATATCTGTGGACCAATTACACCTGCTACTGATGCTGGAAACATGTATTTCCTCCTTCTAGTGGATGATTTTTCAAGAGTTATGTGGGTTTATATGCTTAAGAAGAAGAGTGAAGCTAAATAACTTTTCTAGAAGTTTGTCAATCTTGCTGAAACTGAGACCGAACACAAGCTAAAGGCTTTGAGATCAGACCGAGGAGGAGAATTCTTGTCCAATGAATTTGAGTAAATTTAGGAGACAAGGGGCATCACCCGATTCTTCACTGCTACTTACAGCCCCCAGCAGAACGGAGTGGTGGAACGGAGAAACAGGACGGTGATGGACATGGCACGAAGCCTGTTGAAAAGCAATTCCATGGTGTGCAAATTTTGGGCTGAGGCGGTAAGACACGTGGTGTATATTCTCAATCGAGTTCCGACAAAAGCATTGGATGGAGTCACACCGTATGAAGCATGGAGTGGAAGAAAACTAAACCTGGAGCACTTAAAGAGTGTTTGGTTGCTTAACATATGCTAAGGTAACCACATAATTGAAGAAACTTGATGACAGAAGCCAAAAGCTAATTTACTTAGGCGTCGAGCCAGGTAGCAAAGCTCACAGATTGCTTAACCCTATTGATAGTAAGATCATTGCCTCTAGAGGTGTTGTTTTTCAAAAAGATCAACAACGACAGTGGGAAGATAAGCAAAAAGCAAATCAAGAAATGTGAAACTGGGTTTCTTTCACTGTCGATGGAGAGGACAATGATGAACTCGCTTCACCTATTGCCTGTACAACACCAATTGTGTCGCAATCACAAATTCTGGAGGCAACTGTTGCAGACACCGACAATGATGTTGGGGCAACAGAAAGCTTGGCTGAGTCTACTCCATAAACTATAGCACCTAAATACAGAAACTTGAGGGAAATATATGACCACACTGAGCCAATGGATCATATGGGAGATCTGTATATGATGAAAGTGGAAGAACATGCTAACTTCTAGGAGGCATCGAAGGGGGGCACTGGAAAAGTGCAATGAAGATTGAGTTGGAAGCAATAGAGAAAAATAACACCTGGAAGTTGACTTCTCTCCCACATGGTCATAAACCCATAAGATTGAAGTGGGTATATAAACTGAAAAGAGACATCGAAGGTAATATTGTGCGCTATAAGGCGAGATTGGTTGCTAAGGGGTATGTTCAAAAACAAGGAGTTGATTATGAAGAGGTTTTTGCACCTGTGACAAGAATTGAAACGGTGAGAATAATTCTTGCACTTGCTGCACATTTCGGTTGGGAAGTCCATCACATGGATGTCAAGTCAGCATTCTTAAATGGTGACCTCACCGAGGAAGTTTATGTCAATCAACCTGAAGGTTATACTATAAAGGGCCAAGAAGACAAGGTTTACAAGTTGTCAAAAGCATTATACAGGCTCAAACAAGTGCCTAGGGCCTGGAACCGCAAACTAGATGATAGTTTGAAGAAACTTGGTTTTGAGAGATGCAATCAAGAGCAAGCCCTTTATAAGAAACAGGAAGGCACAGACATAACCATAATTGGTGTCTACGTGGATGACTTGATTGTCACAGGCACTAATGTTGCAAAAGTTCAATCGTTCAAGCACTAGATGATGAGAGAGTTTGAAATGAGTCATTTGGGACTTCTCAGTTTCTATCTAGGTCTTGAGGTAGAACAAAGAAGTCACAGCATTTCGATCAAACAATCAGCTTATGCAAGGAAGATCCTTGATAAAGCTGGGATGGCAGATTGCAATTCATGCAAATGTCCAATGGAACCAAAAATTAGATTGGAGAAGGACGATAATGCAGATCCAGTCGATGCTTCCAATTATAGAAGCTTGATTGGTTGTTTGCGCTATCTGCTACACACCCAACCAAATTTATTTTATGCAATCGGAGTTGCAAGTAGATTTATGGAAAGGCCAACCAAAACACATGAGCAGGCATTGAAGCATATTCTGAGGTATGTGGCTGGCTCTATTGACCACGGGTTAATTTATTCCAGGAAGGAACAGGTACCGTTGCTAGTTGGATATAGCGACAGTGACTTGGCTGGAGATTTCGTTGCCAGAAAAAGCACCACAGGAACTATCTTCTTTCTGTATGGGAACATAGTAACGTTTATGTTCTCAGAAACAAAAAAGTGTAGTGTTATCCCGTTGCGAAGCTGAATTCATGGCAGCAACCTCGGCAGCTTGTCAAGGAATCTGGCTAAAGAGATTGTTGTAAGAACTACAAGGGGAAGATACTGGACCGTTTGAGTTGCATGTCGATAACAAGGTAGCACTGGCGTTAATGAAGAACCCAGTATTTCATGGAAGGAGCAAACATATTGATACACGTTTTCACTTTATAAGAGAATGTGTTGAGGAAGGACTGGTCGATGTACATCATGTACCGTCAGAACAACAGAAGGCTGATATCCTGACAAAAGCTTTGCCGCAAGTGCAATTTCAAAAGATGTGTGATTTAATTGGTATCCATGTTCTCACTGATGATAGTCAAGATTAGGGGGAGTGTTGGAATTAATCCTTCCTGTAATAGTTTTGTTCAATCTGAGTCAGACTTTGTTTAGAGTAGTCAGTGTAACCGAGTTGTAGTCATACTCGTGGAAATCAACTCGAAGATGAGTTGTATTGTCCAAGTCCAGTGTTGAGTCCTCGTACTCAGCCTATATAAGTCACCATTGAGTCTTGTATCGATGCGAAGTCGTGAGTTGAGAAAAGCAGTAAAAAAACCAAAAAAGGAGCAATTGCTCCCAAAACCAATCGCGTGTTTTTCGTCTCGAGCACTGTTCATCCGAGTACTATTCATTATGAGTACTGTTCATTACGAGTACCTGGTCAAAGGTTACGAGTGCTTGTGGTTGTAGCGGGAGGAGGATCGACTACATCATGGTCGAGACCTTGGACTGGTCGGAGAGTTCCGACCACCTGGTCGTAGGTGGTACGACCACAACCGCAACTAGGGATGGCAATCAGGCGCGGCGGATACGGGTAGTGCTCACCCATACCCATACCCGCGACCCCCATTTCCCCCCACGGGCATGCCCGCGAAGGACAACGGGCGAAGAACCTCACCCATACCCGTCACCCGGGGGCATGCCCGTTTACCCGCGAACAATGCACTACTGCCCGTGGGTACCCATCGCCCACGGGCATACTCATCACACTGTAGAACATATGAAAAATTTTCAATTACAACAATTCAACATCAAGAACCGGATCTACCGGGAGCTACAGCATTATAGCATTACAAAGATTATACCACGATGATGAATCGGATCTACAAAGATAAATCACAACATCAAGAACTTTTCTATCAGCACCAAATACAGATAAATCACAAGTTCACAACATCAAGAATCTGGATCTACCAGCTATTATTAGCATGTAGTATAAGTACTAGATCTACATATCCAAATACAGCATAAATCACAACATCAAGAACTGGATCAAGAACTGACGGCCAGGGACGGGAGGCGCGGCGGACCGGGAGGCCGGGAGGAGGAGGCGCGGTGGACCGGGAGGAGGAGGCATGGTGGACTGAGGACGGCGGTGGACCAGGAGGAGGGCGGCGGCCGGGAGGAGGACGGCGGTGGCCCTCGTCTCGCGCGGTAAACCGGGATGAGGGCGGCGGCCGGGAAGAGGACGACGGCCGGGAGGCGCGGTGGACCGGGAGGCGCGGAGGAGATCTGAGGAGGGGAGAGCAGTCTGGCGGCGCGGAGGACATCTGAGGAGGGGAGAGCGATGAGATCTGGCGCAGAGAAGAAATGAGGAGGGGAGAGCGGTCTGGTGGCGGCTGGGGGCCTGGGGCTGTGAATTTGTGAAACCTAGCGAGGGTTACTTAGGGTTTTAGTTTTTTATTCAAGAGGGTCCCACCTGTCAGTGTAGATGGTGGGTAATCGGGCGAAGCGGGTACGGGTGGTGCTTACCCATATCTGCGTCCGTTTACCTGATGGGTAAGAAATTGTGCCCGTTTTTATACCCGTGGGCAAAGAAAGACGCCCATACCCACCTCCATTAGGGTATTCGCCCACGGGTACGCGGGTAAACGGGCACAATTACCATCCCTAACCACAACCACATCTATTATTATTATTATTATTATTATTATTATTATTATTGCTGCTGGCAGTAGCAGCAGCAATCAGAAAGCAGCGCTACTAGTTCTAGTTAACTAGAGACCGGCGCGCGCGTTGGCGCGCGTGTAAGAAGCGTGATAATTACATCAGTAAGTATTGTAGATTTACACTCATATTGTTAATTATTGTAGACCTATAAGCTACGTATCGGGTTACACTTAGTTAATCTTAGGCAGCAAGTCGTGAAAGAGATGATTGGTACAGTGCGTGAATAGATGGGATTGCTAAGTTGGTCACACACATATAGCACGGTATATGCTAGGTGGAGTAAACAAAGAGAGGACTAAACTGCTTTCATATGATCATATTAAGGCAAGTTTATATTCAACAAAAAACTAAGAGAATATCTGGGCAGTCTCTACTCACTTTATTGTCGAAAGTGAAAGGTCAGATCACCATACGGAAACTGAGTACAGTCTTTATGAAAGGAGCAGAGAGAATCCAGATAGTGTAAGAATACGCAAGGTGTCTATAATATTACATGATGAATACATAACGCATTGTATGTTTTTAGGACTCGATTACATGAAAGAAAACATATGTTGATGTAGTAGAGAGTACAAAAATACAGATTTGTAGGGTAGAACAAAAATGCAAGGTCTGCTGTGGTGGCAGATAGAGCATCAGTATTTATCCTTGAGAAGGTTCTCCTTTGATAGATTGAATATTCAGAATATTATAATAAGAATGTTCACGAGAAATTATAATGATGATGGCTTTTGGTGGTATCATCATATAAACAATGAAATAAAATTATGGAATACGACCTACTTATTTCTCAATATGAAAACTCTGAGCAAGTGCAATGCTGGAAAGAGATTAGTACCATTCCATCTACTGCATTATATTGTCTCCTTCTGAAGGTACTCTCCAACAGCCACTATGAAATATTGACAAATTTAAGAATATAGGTAAGCTAAGCAAAGCAAATGATATAAAAATAAAGATGTCATTCAAAGTACCTCAAAGACAAAAAGCATGAACCCATTGCCTCTTTGTAGTCTTTCTAAAAGCACTAGATTGGCCATGGCACAAACTGCATCAAGCACCAAATGTGATTTTGCACCATTGCAACTCGATTGACTATCGAGATAACACCTCTGTTGGCATCTCTTGGCAAAGTTCGCACTTCCAGTGCTGCGGGATTCGTCGACTCGTAGTAATCTATGTGACAGAGTCGCTAAACAAGTAGGGCTAATAGTTTCTTGAAGTGCAACATGGGAAAAATAGTGAAATAAAAAAAACAATGAAATACAAAGCACCTTGCAGCTGGAGCAGACAAAAATTTGTTCCAATACAGTCTCACATCTCATGCATACATCACACGGGAGAGCATTTTGCTTGGAAAATTTTGCCAGATAAAAAACACCAAAATTAGCATCTGCTGAGACTTTACCCATTAGAAAATGATGAATCCTTTATTTGTGGCAACGAGTCAAGCTGCAAACTCTTGAAGACCCAGTATTGACTTTGGGAATACTCTGCAAGCAAAGACAATAAAAATGAACATGCATAACACACAATCAATTGAACAAGCACAAGCACAGTATGAACCTCTTGTTTGGCAGATATTACATCATTTTCGTCACTTTCCTCATCACAGCATTCTCGTGAGGTGGATGCAACAGAAGGTGCAACTGCAGCTAGGATAGCCTGACCTTCCCTGTGTCTCTTCTCTGTGTTCCCACATTTCTTGGCTAATTACCTTATATGACGAAGGTATTGATTCACAAGTATATGGTCCTATTTTCTTTTGTTGAAATAATCCAATTCATGAGAAAGACTCTTGACAATCGTCGGTATCAAATCTTCTGCAAGATATAAGGACTGGAGCATCGATTTAGAAAGCATAAGAAATAATTCAACTACGGAGTTCATTTTGCACTCTCTAGACCAATTGGTAAGACAATGATGCATCAGCAGGAGCATTATAATGAAATAGGATAGCAACCAACAAGGTTTGGATTCATCTGCCTAATTTTAGAGTTGGTTCATCAAAGCACAAGGATAAGATACATAATGATGCATGGGAATCAAGTTGTCAGCAAGGACTATAAATCCTCTTGCCTCTTGCGGTTCTCTGACACAGGCAAACATAGGAAAATCTTAAGGGAAAAAAAGCTATCCATTTCTGTGACAGTATGTTCCTATCATATTCAGATGACATCAACAGGTAATTAAATGGATTTAAACATCAATGCAAAACGCTTGCCTTTTGATTTCGTCGCGCAAAAATACTATCGGCAGACTACTATATTTTGGTTGAGATGTAACATCTAATAAATAATGGCAAAAAATATATTTAAATATCTTGAGGTAGGCTTGGCCAAACTTTTACTCACTCTATCGGCCGACATGCATTGCAGTGAAAGAACATAATTGGTCTCAGAACAAATCATAGGCCCAGTGCACGCACTAGATACAGTTATCTTGCTGCATCATATCAAATATAAATTGTACCTGTAATTTGCAGTGTTTGTAGAGTGCAAATTCGAACCAATGAACATTGTACCATGGAGTTTTAAGCTAAGCAAGTATTAACTGTGATTGTTACAAGATTATAGCTTTTTCATAAGTGGTGTGCTAAACTACTGGACACAACAATGAATTGAGAAAATAGATGTGGAAAACACATCACCTTTGAAGTAAATCTTATATTAGACATGGCTCAAAACATTTGTACTTCTATCATCAGGAAAAGGCTAATAAAGAACTACTGGATTTGATTTGAAACCAACGACATATATAAAAAAGCATACCTGAATAATGTCAACTAACTTCTCCCTATGAGACTCGCTTGAAGGTGGTGCCGCAAATATCTGTGAAGAAGGCCACCCATTCTCCCTAAAGTACCTATTAAATCCCAACCAATTTAGAACCAATATTCAAACACAGATCAAGTACTTAAATAGCATGTGCACGAAAGAATGCACTGCATGAGCTGACATGCAACATGAACCTATTCTACCGTATATCAATTTGTCCACATTAACATTTTCACACCAATCTAATGAACATTGAGCAACGACATTCTATTCCCGCATATCCGTTGCTGGAACGTCCATATGTACCAGTGCAATGCAGTCAAGCAAGAATCAAGTTTGCGAAAGCGGCACATGTACTTTGACATCCCAGCAACACATGGTGGGCGGCTATGCGCAAACTCAATTCCAGTGCATTTGCTTAGGCAAAACATTAAACAAGCACAGGTGCTCTGACTCCAGTATGACGTCGTCGCAGTCGAAGATCAGGGCATCGAGCGAAGACGCCGACGGTGGCGGGGAAACAAAATCTCAACCTCCCCCCAAATCCAATCCCAAATCGTACCCCCCACCAAAGACAACAGAGATTTGGGGCGGTGGCCGAGGAGTAGCCTCGGTAAGCCTTGCGCGGTTTGGGTGCGGATGTGAGAGGAGGGGCAAGCAGCGAGGGCGTCGAGGCGGGGAGAGCAAGAGGAAGCGAGGGCGCAGCTTGGGGAAGAGGAAGGAGGCGGGGTGGGCGGCAGGCGAAGAAGGATGGGGCCTCGGCCATGGGCGTCGCAGTAGGTGCAAGCCACACGAGGGCGAAGCCGAGGCGCCATAAGCCAATAGGTGGCGCGGGTCAAGGAGCCGGACCAGTGCCGAGGAACAGGCGCAAAGGAGGCGGGCGAGAGGCAAGGAGGAGGGCGGCAAAGACAGAGGTAGGCGTGGGAAGCCGGTGGAGGAAGCACTATGGCTCAAGAGCTTCATTCGGCCAGGGAGCAAAGCTCCACGAAAAATGAAGGCACGAAGAAGAACGAGGAAGATTGAGGAAGAAGGAGCCGGGGCACGCAAAACTAAAAAAATCCAACGGTGGCGAGGCAGAGGCGCGCGGGATCGGACGGGGAGAGAAAAGCGGGCGACGTGGCCAGGACCTCCGGCGCCCCTCTCGGCCTCCTTTAATCTCTTTGAGATTGTAGTGAGAGGAACTCTCTGGGTTTCCGGTGTCGAATCTAAGTGCTTCGTCCCATTTCCCTTCGTGAGTTTCGACGGCGTTCTACTGCTGTCCCAGAAAGACTTTGACAAGGTCTTCCAGTGGAGTTACCAAGCCCTCAATTGATTCGCTGCTCGGGATGTTAATCTGGCGCCTTCATCTTGTTGTTGAACAAGCTGGCTCGTCCACCTGGGTTATGTGCATGATAAATCAGAGAGCTCATTAACAAAATATGTGTCGTCAGATAAACTAACTGGCAAGAAAGGATTCACCCAAACCGAATTGCTCACTTTGTAATCATCCCCAAGCGATGTGTTGGCATCCCTGATTTTAACATCCCAAAAGTGCCCGAATATAAAAATACGGGATTTTTAAAACTTTTTGTGTGTTAGTTGTTACTGATTTGTTTGCCTGCATTTTTTAGAATTGTTTGAATGATATTTTCTCTTTTACCAGCCTAGGTGGTAATTACGAAAACCCTAGAAATAAAAACCCTGGGAACATAAACCCTAAAGACATGAACCCTAGAAACGAAAACTCTAATATCAGAAATTATAAAAGCAGATTACATGAAATATAAACCCTAAAGTCGAAGACCTAATCGAAACCTAATTCCCTAAATGTTCAAAAGCCCAAATTATAATTCTCTAACAAATATCAGATTTTATTCAACATCGCATGAGAAATCCAGAAAACAAATATCGGAATTTTAGCTTATTTCCTTTTTCCAAATTCCCATAATCTATTCCTTTTCCTAGTCACTGTTCCTCTGGCCGAGAGCCACTCGAACCAGTTCGGTGCAACCGCACCCATCCTTCTCGGTCAAGCTCAGGCTCAGCAGCTTCTTCCTCTCGGCCCACCTGTCAGCCATGGCTCGCATGCACGCCCACGCAGGCCACTGCTCTCCCTCCCGGCGAGGCGACACATCACTTATGTAGAGGTGGGAGTCGGGCGGGCGGGCCAAGACGCAACGACGGCACGATGGGCAGCATGGACACGGTGGGCCACGGTGGCAAGACGGCGAGCTTCTCGGGCGTGTCATGCCGGCAAGGCGAGCCATCGTGAGGCTCCAAAGACGGCCGCGCCGCCCGCCCGTCTTTGGCGTCGGGCCGTGCCGGCCGGCACGCGACACGGCACAGTAGCTTCGGCGCGAAGAGACGACGTGACGCGGAGGAGGCAAAGGCGCAGTCGGGTGTCTCGGGGTGTCGGCCTTGATGCGCTCCACCGGCCGGGTCGTCGGAGACACCACACGACCACATGGAGAAGCCATCGGCGGTACTGTCGTGGCGCGCCGAGCACCGATCACCGGTAGGCCCCAGAGCGCGGGTGATGGCGAAGATCGAAGGTGAAGACGAGGAGCGCGATGAGCGCCGCCATGGAGAAGAGGTAGAAGGCGAGGAGGCGACGGCGGTTCTAGTATGCGCCGGCGAAGCCGGCGAGGGCGGCCGGGAGGAGGAGGCGAGGAGCTCGCCTAGGATGGCCACGGGCCACCGTGCCAGGCGCGCGCACTCTTCCCCCTGCGCGGAGGCGAACTAGGCGCGCGCCGTGATGTTGTTGCTCACCGGTCACCGCCATCTGCCATGGCTCGAGCTTCGTTTAGGTGTATCTCAGATGTGTGTCACTCGTGGCTCGCTGGTCTGCGCCAGGCGTCTTGGCGTGGCAGCGTCTTTGTGCTGTCGGCTGCGGTAATCTGCAGCACTGCGAGCATTCTTCTTCTCTTTTGTGCCTACTAGCTAACTCCAATTCCAATGTATGGCAATGGTAGTATGGCTGTATGGGTTAATGTGTGTTGTCTTGTTGATTGTGATTGATGGGAAGTGGAGCTCAGGAGCTGTGACCTGTGGAGGGAGGCCTCCTTTTCACATTGCTTTGATGGATTGAGCTTTTGCAAGGAAAGAGACTACAAAAAAAAAGAGAGAAGGATCTCGGTTTTTGTATGCATGGTATGGTTAATTATTTCGTTATGCGAAATCATAATTATATAAAATTGTGAATATTTAAAAATTAGAAGGAAAAGTAAAATTTCATTAATATTTTACACACATTGTTACTGCCTCGTTAAAAAAGAGTGTTGATGGGATGGGAAGTGGACTGGAGGCTACCTTACCAAATTGCTTGTGATGGCCTAATGGGTGGTCTTGACTTTTGCAAGGAGAGAGACCATAAAAAAGAGAGAGAATGAGGTCTTACATTATTGTAATGAGAGGCGATTTAGTACGGTGTATGTGAGAATTGTGTATTTGTGTTAGTATGGTAGGAAGGATCTCGGTTCTCTTGTGCATGACATGGTTAATTATTTTTGTCTGTAAAACTATAATTATGTAAAATTATGGACACTTAAAAATTAGAGGGAAAAATAAAATTTCATTAATATTTTACACACATATTGTTACTGCCTCGTTAAAAACCTTACACCCCAGTGTGGGGTTTTCCCGGTAAGGAAAAGAGTACAGTAACTACATTTATGTATACATGTCGGCTATTCGACATTGAGATCGGCTAACGCATCTACGATCTCAGCATCCTCTAGTTGATGCTGTTGTCTCTCTTTTGCCAATTCCCAGTCCTTGAGGCAGGTAAATGCCTCCACCATCTTAGGCGTGAGAGATGACCGCCTTTCTTCAATTATTCTTCCCATCTTTGAACGCCGCTCAAGAGAGGCGGAGGACACCGGAACCAGTAGAACATCTCGTGCGAAATGGCACAGCACAGGGAATATTCATTTGTTGTTCTTCCACCAATCAAGCAAATCTAACTTGCCTTCGCTAGAAAGATCAGGATCCATGTTTGCAAAATCATGCTCCAAGTAGTGGTTCAGTTCGGAGGTAGAATTCCACTTGGGGGCTGCCTGAGACTGAGAGGGTGAAGAACTAGACTTTCCTTGACTTCTTCCACAAGTCTTATTTATCAAGCTCGTCTTGCTTTGATGCGTTTGCTGTGAGGCCTCCGATCTTGTGCTACCGCCAAGCTTGTCATGATACAAGCGGAAAACACGAACAAACTCCTTTTGACGTGTTCAAAGCTTGGAGAAATCAAGGCCGAGGCACTCACCTATTCCTCCATGGCCATCTGCAAACCCGCTAACTTTTTGTAGGATCCAAAATGATAGCAAAACAATATAGGTGTGAAATAGATCAAAAATATTTAACAAATTTTTCCTCCATTCTTTGCAACAACATGACCTAAAAGGGGATGTTCTCTAGATTTAGCAAACTTATCTGCAATTAGCCAAATAAAATCTATAACTAAGTAAGAGGTAGGGTAGTAAATACCGGATAGAGTCTTAGTTGCTTTGTAAAAAGGTCTCGAAAACTCTCGAAAATAACTAACAATTTCCCAATCTGAGTTAGCGACTACCAATTTATTTGCGTTAGCATTGACAAAGACAGATATAAGATGTTTATAGCCTTGCACCTTCTTCAGCATGATGTATGTCGAGTTCCACCTCACTTTCATGTCAAGACCGAATTTTCTTGGGGCCTTGTTGTTGGCTACGCAATACTCCGCGAACTGGGCTGCCATCACCGTTGAATGTGAGAGGAAACGAAGGACATCGCGGATATTGTTCAAATAAACGCCAATCACCTCCATACCGTCTTGCACAACGAGGTTGAGGATGTGACATACGCATCTCTGGTGGAGAACATATCCACCAATATATGTCTGTAACCTTGGGGTGAGGATGTTCATAGCCGTTGTATTCGACGATGCGTTGTCAAGAGTTATAGAAGCAATCTTATTTCCTATTTGAAAATCATCAATTACCCCTAGTATGAGCTCAGCAATGGCATCTCCCGTGTGTGATTCAGTAATTAACTTAAACCCTATGACTCTCTTGTTTAGCTTATACTCGTCATCTAAATAATGGGCTACAACACTAATGTAGGCAGTTCTGTGGTGCGATGATGTCCAAATATCCGAAGTTAAAGCAAAAGAGTACTGAACTTTTTTAAAAAAATCTTTTAGTGCTGCTAACTCTCTACTATACATCCCTAAAATATCAGACGATGTCGTTCTCCTACTAATATGTTGGTATTGTGGACAAATGCCGCGTTGGATCCTTCTTTCGAACGAACGACTTTCACCCATCCTAATCGGTTGATCCTCAGAAACAATGAATCTAGCAATTTCCTCACGGGCATAATGAGGATTGTATGTCCAAGTACTTACAGAGCCATCAGCCTCGAAGTTGAGCTACGTCTGGACTCCTCCACCTCGCGTGTGCGCCCCCATCTTTTTCAAGCATGCTTTGTAGTGCCGGTTCAAGTGCCCCGTCCCTCCACCTGTACGAGAAGTTAATTGAGCTTTGCAATAATTATAAGTTGCAATCTCTACCGTTTGGCCGTCTCGAATTTCCTCGCCCCAGATCATGTGCTTCCAGCACTCCGCCCTTCGCCCGGCGCTGCTGCTGCTGCTGGGAGTGGACCCTTCAATATTGCTATCCGTGGACGAGGTACCGAAGTCTGGCATCTCCATCGGGTCCGAACCGCGTTGGTACTCCTCGTATCCCTCTGTACCGTCCATATGATGATCATCCATGCCGTAGTCCCCCATGCCTAGGCAGAGCTGACGGGCATCGATGGGAGAGACGGGGGAGGAGGACTAGGGGAGCGGCGGGAGATTGAGCAGCGTGAGATCGCGTCTCCTCTCTCCCGCCGCTTTTGTGCTCGACTCGCTCGCTAACCTTCTGCTATCGAGCTCCATCGCTCCCTCCATCGGCTTCATGCTTCACTCCTTGGCGAGATGTTTTTATTTAATATAGCACTAGAGCAAAAAGAGAATCAGTAGAGCAAAAGAGGAGCTGCGTTTTGTGTGGAGAAGAAATGAGCAAGAGAGAGTCAGTAGAATAAAAGAGGAACTAAACTTCGTATGGAGAAGAAATGAGTAAGAGAGTTTCTGTGGTGAACAAATGAGCTATGGACTTGTGTTTTTATAGGCATAGTCACTTGGAGCATCAAAGAGAAAGAATCCTGTTGTTGTGTTTGCCCGTTGCCTCTCCCCCTTATCGTGTCTTGTTATATCAAGTAACGTCCTATCATGTCTAGCGAAGAGCCGTTGGCTCGTTTCCGTTGCCTTTCAGTAAGCCTAGCAGGTTTTTTGCGTGTTGCAATAATGTTGCTGCTACAACAACTGGCTCTTGTCGTGTCAAATCAGCTGATGTATTTGAAAGACGCGCATGAGCGTGACAACCTCACGGCCTCAAGACTATTGCGTATAACTCGAGTCTGCTAGGCCTAGGCCTAGTCATGTATCAGGGAAAATGACATATTTGCCCACCCCATTTCCTTCTTATCCCGTGACATACAAGCAATTAGCTCAATCAGGATGGCAGATCACCAATTGCACACCAATAGAATACATCGATTGTTTTCCTATATTGTGTCTAGGTTTGCTCTGTTTGAGTGGTGAGTGTGGTGCCACTTTCCTTCCTCCTCACCTCGATCCTCCGGACCTCCCCAATCTCCTGCTCTCGAGCCTCCACCCTCATCGCTGATTCGTCCGAGCGGCGACCAAGGTGTCATTGGCGGCCGTGAAGCGGCGCGGCTGCACACAGGGCGTGGCAAGCAGCGGCCATACTTGGCGAAGCGAAGTCGGCGCGACAGCAGCGTGAGGCGGCAAGCGGCCACCGGCTCGGCTCGGCGAAGCGGCAGCGTCTTGTGAGCGGCAAGCCGCGGCCGACTCTCTGCCTCAAGCGTCTCAAGCACCTTTCGTTTATTTCATTGCTTGTGTTGTGTGCATTTGGTTGTCTTGTGCAATGTACAAACCGCTAACTGGTTTGGTTTAGGAAGATTTGTTGAATGCAATTTTGATCATCTCGTGCTTGTAGTTTTTCGTTTCCACCATCTCCCTTCTCCGGTGGCGGCCATGATGGCGCGTCGGTCTTGCGTCTTGATCTTGCGAAGTCTGCGTGGGCGGGCGCCGTCTTGCATGATCGTCTTGGCGCCGGCAAAGACGACCCATCGGTAGGCCGTCTTGCCGCCCATCGTCGCCGTCCCGTAGACCCGATCCGCCCGCTGTTCGTGCCGCCGTCTGACCCCCTGTTAAATGCTGCGTGCTTGGATCGGGTCATGCCGATCGGGCCTTGGGCCAGCCCGAAAAAGCACGGTCCAAGTCCCAGTTCTACACTTATGCCGGGTCGCCGTGTCACCACGCCCAGTCGTCCTCGCAGCAATGCGCTCGGCATGCACGCGGCCATCACGCCTTCGCCAGCCATGCCCGAGCCTTGCCCTGTTTTAAGCCGTGCTCTGGCATCCCTCCCTGCCTCTTGTTTCCACTCCATCCTCTCCCTCCCCATGGCCAACCGAGCCCTCGTCGCCACTCCGGTGGATCCCCGGCCACACCTGTGTGCTCCCAAGCACCGAGCCACCCTCGCCCTCCATCGCCACTTCCCCATTCTCCAATCGAGTGCACGAGCCCAAAGCACACGCGCCACCCCCGGTCGTCAGCGCCGCCGTTCCGGCCACTGCAGCGAACTCTGTCGCCAGCCGACTGCGTCACCCGACGTTCCACACCACCACCAGCAAAAGCCCTCAAGCGATTTAGGATTTCCTCCGCCGAAGCTGTGTCGCCGCCTCCTTCCTCCATTCCGGCCGCCGCCGCCTACGTCATCATGCATGCACTCGGTGAGCCACCTCTCAATTCCTCCCTCTCGGAGCATCCCTCCACTGCCCTCTACCTTCCCCCACCACCCGCTTTGGCTCCCCCTTCCCGCAGTGCCACCACCACGGCAAGTCGCCCGCGCCGCTCATGGCTTGTGCCGCCAGCCCTCCTCGGCTCCTCCCCGCCGCCACTGTCGGCTCCAGAGAGTTCCCCGCACCCCACTGGTGCTCACGCGCGCGCCGTGACCCTGGTTTAGCCGCCGGTTCCCCGCCGTCGCTATCGGCCACATGCTGCCACCGCCGCGCATGCTCGCCCTGGCGCTCGTCCGGCCATGATGCCACCGCCCATGAGCTCGCCTCGGCCGCCCTGTTCCGTTTTGACCGACCCCGGCCGCCACCAGTGTCCCCCTTGCCGCCGTTGAGTGGCGCCTGAGCCATCCCCCTAGCTCCTATGTCTCCCTTCCTGAGCTCCCCTCCGCCTGCTATCTCTCTGTGAATCTACTCTCTGTAAATGAGTGGTGGCCCCCACAGTGACTAGTTAGTAGTAATCAGTGAGTGGCTTAGGGAGGTTAATTTTAGTAATTAGAATACTACTATCATTTAAGTTAAGAAGCGAATTCAATTATGGGTTAGATGGTCAACTGAAGACAAGTTGGGGGATTAGTTGACTGTCGTGTAGCTCAGCTGGTAGTAGCTCCCCCTTTCACTCTCTTCCTCAGTCTATGGTTAATCAGAGACAGTTAGGTTTGTGATTAGTGCGTAAGTAGCGCAATTGATAAATACATGGTTGATCTAAGGTGAGTAATGTGGATGTTTAGATGTCAAGTAATTGTCCTTACCAGTACACTCAAAAGACGCATCTCGACAATATGCAGCCCTTTGGCATTTGATCAACAAAGTCAAACTAATTAGAAGTTGCTACTAGAATGTGACTGTCTCACTAAGCAGTGAACCATAGGCCTAGGGTGTACTAATAATAGTGGCAAATTGTGAATTACGCCAAAGAATGGTTAATTAAGTCAATCAGGCACGTAGAGGTCTAGCTAGCAGTTAATTAACGATTATGTTTGTTAGTAGATGCATCCTCAGTTTCTATCAATTACAGGAATAAATCAGGATTAGTAGAAATGATTAGTTTCTAACTAACCAAGTAAGTGCATATTAAACAAATGACTGTATGAACATATTAAAACCAATATGTTGTAAATAAACATAGGATCACTTTAGTTCGTTGGTAGTATGTCCAGTACAGATTTGATTAGAGGTGAGTTTACATGAAATGGTAAACTCTGTCCTAGGAACATGGTAACCATGATTGACCTCCACTTAACAGCTCCATAGTATGGCATAAGATCATATGCCTTTAGGAATTGACCCTGGAGAATTGGTGTGACACCAAGTGATAATCCTAAGACAGAGCGACCCCTGGCAAGGGTTAACTATGTGAGAATGCTTGAGTAACTAGTAGTTAAGATAACCAAAATTAATTACCATTAGGAGGAAATTAGCAGTTAAAGTTTAAAGAGCAAGTTTAAATAAGGAGTCATATTAAAAAGAAATATAATTACCTTAAATAACATGATGGTCCCTAGACTGTTGTTATGCTAATAACCAAAAATGATGAAAAATGTACATAAGGTGATATTCCATGTCCTAGTGATATGGTAAGAATGGTTGACCTCAAACCATAACCCTACAGTGTGACATATAGGATCACATACGTTTAAGATTTGAAGCAAGCAAGGATATAGGAGCGATCAGAGCTGATCGTCAGTTCTTAAGCTTAGATGTATCAAACCTGGTCGGGATGCCAATGACAGCGGCCCTCATTATGTTTCTGCTAAGTCATTGCATTAGTTAAGATCGATTATCATGTAATAGTTATAAAAGCTAAAGAACAACCAGTGTGCTAGGTTTACATTAGTATATGCTAAACCATAAGGTTGAACCTGGATAAGAGATGATCATATAAAAGGTGTTCAAGCGACCAATTAACCCAGGCCATTAGCTATTGTCTAGTAAAGGTTAGTTTACTCAACAAAGATCAATATTAACCAGGACAATAATATGACAATTGCACTTCACCTATAATTAGGTCTTAATGGCAAGTAAAAAGCCAACGATACAACTAGTTAACTCACAAGGCTAATATCTAGCCAATGCTTGGAAGTTCCAGCTCATAGAAGTTTCTCGATAAATATAAAGTAATAAAAGAAACCAGTAAATGAGCCAGGTCCCATGGGTCGGTGAGGCTTATGTCTACCCAGAGAAAACCCCGCACTTATGCATAAATCTCACCTGACCATTATGGAACTTCCTCGGTAAATAGGAAGTAATAACTAAAATAATCATTAGAGTAGCTAGGCGCCGTGTGAGCAGTGGTGGTATGCTCTCATATAGATGGTAGAAGTATAATTCGTGATCTGAAGGTGGATAAGAGGATCCTACCAAACTAGGTGATCTTTCCTATCTAGGTAACCATTGTGGAATATTCAAATGAATATTCTCTCCGTCCCATTGGGATCCTAACCTCTTACACCAGCGGATTTTTCGAGAGCCCGATCCCTCTCACCCTTGCTCCAGATCAATCGGTTGCCTAACCCTAAATCTGACTATCACCCAAAATCCTACCACTAGACCAAACGAATAGAGTTTGAATTTATCTACTTTCGTCTGTAATATGTCTTTCATCAACTCCTTTGGATATACTTCATCTGAAGTATTTCCTTCATCAACTTCCTTTGATTATATTTCGTCTGTAGTATTTCTTTCATCAATTTCTTTGGTTATACTTCGTCTGAAGTATTTCCTTCATCCACTCCATTTGGTATGATTAGTTTCGCCTGGAGTACTTCATCCTTTCAAATTGTCGTTAGATATGTTTACTTTCATTCGAAGTATTTCCTTTTGTCTGTATGTATTTGGACTTATTGGATTTCATTTGGTTGCTTTCAGACGCTCTTGAATTTAATCATATTATGCGTAGTTAGAATATGAAGATATAATAGAACAGCAACCCCAACAAGGACGAGGTCAAGATCAAGATTATCAGGACATTGAACATGATGATTATCAACATATTGAGCATAATGACTATCAAAACATTGAGCAAGAACAGGACCGAGGTTATCAGAATATTGATCAAGGAGAGTCAACACTTTGATCATATTGCACCTAGTTTTTGTAAATTATATTGCTTTAAATTATCAAATTGTATTGCTATGATTTATACAACTATATTGGTCTAGCTCATAGTTAACGCCTTAATAATAATTATGTATAAACTTCCAATCCTTAAACTTGGACACTATCATTTATCACCCTAGAATTAATAGTTTACATACTAGTTAATAAGTATGTATCTAAGTGGCATGCTTAGCCTTGCTTAGATACCTTGTCATGCGGGTATTAAATTGCCCAATAACAATCATTTAAAACATGAAAACTAGATTTAGGCAGTCGAGGCTGGAGCCTGGCTGGTATGTTGGACTAAAGGTTATTTTAAAAACAAAGAAAAACCTGAAAAACAGATTTCGACTCAGGTGGCTAGAAAGAATGGCTGGTGCCGGGTGCACGAGAGAGAGTTGGTATGTGGATGTACTGCCCGAGTCAATTAAGAACCGAATCTTGTGCTGACCACTCATGTAAAAATAGTGAAACCACAAGTCTATAATGGGTACGATCTAGCTAACTAATTTGTTCGCCTCATTGCAACCTCACAATTGGTGGATGCGGTGGGGGAGAAGCCACGAGAACTGCATATCGCAAATGGGAGACCTACCCGTGGGCGAGGGGAGGCCCTAAGGAGGTGATACCTAGTGGTGTGGAGTTGCATTGAGGTGGGACATTGTAAAGACCTTGTGATAATCATCTTAGTCGCACACCTATGGAAGTGTGTCAAACGGATATTATAAGTTGATTATCTCTTGTGGGTAAAGTGTACGAACTCTACAGAGTAAGAAAACTATCTGGATAGCCATACTCACGGTCAAGAGCAGTGTTGAGAACTTACCTGAGTTAGTTTTTATTTTTATAAAACCATTTGTGGGTGGAATGAAAAGGGTGGGTTGGGAACCCAGAGATTTGAGATGGCCTGGTCATGGACTAGTAATAAGTACAGGATGTAACCCGAGAAAAATGGGATGGTATAGGAGACGGAATATCCACTAGTACTTTACAACAAAAACTTAGTTTATAAAACATGTGTTAGTTAAAACTGCTAAGTCTCAGGAATTGCTACTACATAATATAGTTCAAACTTGGCTTTGTGCAACTAAAAGAACCATGAACCTCCCTTGATTAGCCTTGCATATATAATAGTTGCATTGTGTGCTGGCTCACAAGTACGGTTGTGTACTCATGCTCGCTATTTATATTCTTTTAGTCGATAAGCATAAGAGAAGACTGCAGAGACAATTATGTTATGAGCATTGGACAAGACTGAAGATCAAGAAGGCCAAGAACTATGTCATGAGCCCCCAGTCGATGGCCGGTGGGTATATCGTGAGGGTTCCATGTGTTATACTTTGATTCTTCTTCCGTTGCTGATCTCTGAAAGTATTTGGCCCCTTCGGTCATTCTGCAAGTCAAAAGCCATAAGGTATATTTACACTTTGTTTAATATTATACAATAGCCTTGCAGTTTCGTAATATGTGTTTGAATCAACAATTTAACTATGTATGCTATCTACTGATCCAGGAAATAACACAAATTAACACAGTATGTCCTAAGTTACAAATTTGGGGTCCGACACTGATATTTACACCATCTTCTCATGGTGCTTACTTTGCATGTCGCGGACCTCTACTTTTGATGCAATGACGATAGGTTTCACGTTCTCACAAACGCCATGGTCCAATTTTAGTGAATTTGGCACAAAAAGAAAGCATTTGTAGGGAATGTTCACACCATCGAAAAGGCATACTTTCAAGCACAAAATGAAGCAACACTGCAAATAAATAGTGGTGTTGACGGCAGATGAAAATCATTATCTTCGAGTGCAGTGGGCCAGATGAAAATCTAGTTTGAAGTTGGTTATTCCCCTATTTCCATCACTTCATTCCAAAGGGGCATATTTAGCATAGAAGCAAGTTTTCTCCTCTTCAAACATATATCGAATATAATTGTTTGATAATTGCAATTATTAAGGGTATTTGTAGTATTTCCTATTGTTCTAGGGCTTAGTCTTGTGTCCCCTTGTACTCTATATATTGCCCATTGGGCTATTGCAATTCATACACAATATTCATGATATGGTAGTAGAGCAAGGTTAGGGTTAGGGTTTCTTACCGTCACTGCCCTCGGGACGATCAATCTCTGCTCCCGGGGGCAGTCAACCTCTTAGCCATGGTTTTTCCTCGTAGAAGTAGCAGCATCTTCGTCCACAGGAGGCCCTCGGCATCCTGGCGGGCAACGGCATGCTCCTCGTCGGATCTTGCGAGATTGAGCTCTTCCTCGCCGGATCCTGTTGCCGCTGCTCCTTCCCCGCCTGGATCCACTCCTTCAGCCGACGCCGATGCTGCCCTTGAGCCAGTGTCGCCTGGATCTGCGTCAGACTGCCTCGGATCCACACCGCCCAAGCCTCCCGAGCTTCCGACTGCCCCATCGTCGGATCCGGGTCTCTCCATCGTCACCACCCTTGATCCCGGCCAAACCTGTCGTGGACTGGTCATCTCCTGCTCAGATCTAGCATCTGCAGGACGTTTCCCAGCCAGATCTGGCAATGAAGGCCGGTCGTGTGCTCTACTTCAAGCTCAGGGCAGCGCGGACGTCACTCCCCCAAGCTCTGTGCGCATCCTCTCCGTCCGGATGGGGCGAGTGCCTTTGCTCCCGAAGTAGAGGGTGCTCTCCCGCTGGGCCTCCTGAGCCGTCGCCAGCTCTTCCTCGCCCGGATCTAGCCGCCATCATCCCTCAACACCTTCGTTGTGCCCCTAGGGCTCTCTTTGGCCGTTGCGCCACCGCCCCATGGGCCGCCGTGCCACCAGCCACCGGAGGAGCACGAGGAGCCTAGACTCGGGGGTAGGGATTCGGCCGCCCGAGGCCTCTCTCCCTCTTAGAAATTGATCCTCCAAAAACAACAGGGAGGAGACGCTAATGGCGATGAGATACGAGGGAGAAGAGAGGAGGTGTCTGGTTGTCTGCTGCCAGTGTCGGGGGAGAGCTAGAAGAAAGAGAACAGGGTGAGATCTAGTTTTATAATAAGATTTGGCTGGAGCTGCTCCGGCTTCACTGGCTCTGGTTTCGGTTTCCACTCCTGCTTCTTGCATCTTCTCCCGCGGTTAAAGAGTGTTGTTGCTAGTATCTATTGCTAATTAGTCTTTTATTTCTTAGTGTTGTTTCATCTATTGCGTCCATCCAAGTCTGTACCACTCTATCTTTGAGTTCGTTTAAGTCACGTGAGTCCACAAATTCATTGTCTGTTAGCTGATTGCTTTGCTAGCCACAGTTTTTCCTCTTGTATCGAGAGTGGTGCTATTCTTTCCCTTTTGCATGGCAGCAGCTGCTGCTCTTCTCTCCGAGCCGCTGCAGATCGTAGAATTCGTTATGATGCTGCCGCTTCTCTCTGAGCTGCCACCCCGAGGTTCTAAGGCCGTCGCGCTTCTTTCGCACTGCGCCTCCGTTGCGCTTCTTGTGCATTGCGCCGCTGCCATCTTGGGCTTCGATCTATGCCGCCATGCTTCTATCTATTCCTCTTCGGCTTGATTTGACAGCTCTCTCTATTCCTGTCGGTTTTATCATCTTCTTCATTGTGTTGCCGCGGTCGACTTTGCTGCCGCTTGCCTCTACTTTCTCAGCCCTCGCACCTTGTGCTTTATGGGCTGTCGCACCCTGGATAGGCGATCTTTTGATATTCGTCATATTTGCCAAGAGCTGCACGCTACGACGACATTATCAAGATTCGGACTTCGGATCTTCCCTATTGTAGTGTCAACCCTTTCCAAATGCAATGCTATTGTATACGATTTGCATTTGAGGGGGTGTTAAGGGTATTTGTGGTATTTTCTATTGTTCTAAGGTTTAGTCTTGTGTCCCCTAGTACTCTATATATTACCCATTGGGTTATTGCAATACATACACAATATTCATTGTTAGAATAGGACTCTATTTGTATTTCCTTATCTGTATATGGCAACCCCCTTTATACATCCCTATATATATTGCCCATTGGGCCCTCTTGAATATACACACAATATTCATAACATGGTATTAGAGCTAGGATCTAATCCACCGCCTCGATCGCCTCCTCGTCAGCCTCGACGTCGAGTGGCGCCCCTCCTTCTCTCATGGTCGTCGCGCCCCGTCGTTAATGAGGACGCCGCCGCCGCCACGCCGCCATCGCCGCCATCGCCGCCACCTTGTCGCCAACCGCCGCCAGCGTGCCGTCGTCGTCGCTGCCCGTTGCCATCGGGATCGGGAAGCCGTAAGCGCTTCGCCTTCGTTGACGTCGGATCCGCAACAAGCTCGGGAAGCTGGCGCTGCGGAGCGCCGCTTCGTTGACCGCCGCCGCGTGCCATCGTTATCGTCTTGCGCGTCGCCGCTTAAGCCGTTGCTTGCCGCCGCCCGCCGCCGCCGCCGTTACCACAGGCGAGGAACCCTAGTTCCCGCCTCCTTGTTTAGTTCTTTGCACGGCCGAGTCTGCAGGAGGCTTTGCTTTTAGCCGGCCCGAAGAAAGAAAACAATCACAAAAATAAAAAAAAACTAGTACGTCGATCTAACCGCCGCACCGTCCAATGCCGCCTGTTAGACTTCGTTGCCTTGGTCGCCGTGCCGTCCAGCACCGCCTATCGATGGCTTCTGTTCCATCAGCTACGATCCCATTCTCGGGAACTAAACTTCATGGGACGAACTACAGGTTGTGGTCTCCACTCATGGAGATCACGCTCGATGGTCTTCGCCTCTGGGGACATGTCACTGGTGCCCGACCTTGTCCGCCATCGCCATCCGACCTTCTCCTGACGACACCTGTACAGACCCTCAGAGAAGATGAGGCCACCAAGAAGGAGGTAGAGGCTGATATTGTTGCTGCTGATGCTACTGATGAGACCTTTCAGCATGCTATAGACACTTTTGAGCGCTGGTGTGCTGATGAGGCCCGTGTTCAAGCCATCCTAGTGGTCAGCGTCGACGACTCTATCCAGCCAGACATTGTTGGTCTGTGTGCCACTCGTCAGATCTGAGACTACTTGCGCGAGCGATGCCAGCAAAGCAGTGATGCCCAGTTCTTTTCGCTTCAGCATGAGTTGGAGACGCTTCGCCAGGAGGACTCCTCCATCAACGACTTCTTTCGAGCCCTGGCCAGTCTCTGGCGCCAGCTAGATGAGTTGGCTTCTCTGCTCTACCAGGAGTGTCATAAAGTGCAGAAGGCGGATCGTGATCGCCTTCGCCTTTATGACTTCGTCTCATCTTCGCCCGAGTTTGAGCTCGTCGAGCTCAAGCTGCTGAGCCGCCACTACGACCGAGCGATCATCGAGGCTCTTTTGGCGCTTCGTCTTTGAGGAGCTACCCTTCTTCTTCGACTACACCGACGGTTTTCGCCCGACTCTGATCCTCCCGGGTGTCTGTTTACGCTCTGTTTTTGCACCAACCGGGGTTTAATGCAATTATTGCAAGAACTTGAGCACGACTACGGCGTTGTGTGGTGCGAAAAAAGCAAAATAAGGCGCGTGGAGTTGGGCGATCAAGGGAGGCGAGAGGCCCTTCCTCGGCAGAGGATGCAGAAAAGACGCCGAGATCTTCTCAAAGAAGGTGACCTGTTCGGCGATTTCGCCAGCTCTTGTTCAACTCTCTCTTGGCTCTGCGAGTTACGCTAGTCTAGCTCAGACGTCTCCTCCGGTACTTCTTGGGTTACAATTACGTGCCTCTTTCCACATGACACGGACTCCACATCTCTCACTTGATAGGACCTCTGGTTTTCCTATCTCTGTTCGAGACACCGACGGTACTCCTCTGTCAGCATCGTGATCGAGCACTCTTTTGTCAACTAACTTTTTATTCCAAATTGTTTCTCATGTTCCTCGGCTTACCATGCGACTCCTTTGTAGGGTTGGTTTTGACTCTCACACCTGCTTTGTTCAGACCCAGCAGACGGGGGCGGTGCTTGGGACTAGCCGGCGACGTAAGGATCATCAGGGTCTCTACATTCTTGATCGCCTCCACCTTAGTCCCACTTCAGCTTGCTCCTATCACCTCTACATCCATCGCCACCGCCGCCACCACCTCCGGAGTTTTTGCGTGATGGCATCATCGCTAGATCACTTGTGTGGGTCTCGTCTTTCTTCATTAGTTTGTCAGGGTGTTCTTGGACGTGTTCCTGTTGACACGTCCATGTTTTGTCAGGGTTGTAAGCTGGGCAAGCAGCTCTAACTTCCTTATCATTCTAGTGAGTCCTTGTCTTCTCATCCTTTTGATTTAGTTCATTCAGATGTATGGGGGTCTACGCCTATTATCTCTAAAGGCGCGCATAAATCTTATGTGATCTTTATTGATGATTATTCCCATTTTACATGGATTTTCCCTATATCTAATTGTGGTCAGTTTCTTGCGATCTATCGTAGCTTTGCAACGATGGTTCGTACTCAGTTTGATTCTCCCATCCGTACTTTTCACTGTGATTCTGTTTGGCGAAATACTGCTACGGCGCTTTTAGATAATTTCTTTACGAAGCGAGGCACTCTTTACGATCTTCTTGCCCTAGTGCCCATGCTTAGAATGGGGTTCTTGGCGCAAACATCGCTATCGATTGAGATCGCCCGCGCTCTTCTCCTTGCTCTCACGTTCCACCACGCTACGGGTGAGGCTATTTCTCTGTTGCATATCTCATCAATATGCAGCCTTTCACTGCTCTTAAGGGTGTTAGTCCTATAGAGCGTCTCTAGTCTCGAGCCCTCCAGTACACTCACCTTCATGTTTTCTTTCAGACTTGTTTTGTTCTCTCATACCTCATGAACGCACTAAACTATCAGCCCAGTCAGTTGAGTGCGTGTTTCTTGGTTACAGTTCTGAGCATAAGGGTTATCGTTGCTAGGATCCTTCTGCTCGATAGATCAGGATTTCATAAGACATTGTCTTTGACGAATCTCGACCTTTCTTCTATCGAGATTCTGCCCCTCCTGTTTCCACCGTTGAGTCGATTTCATAGTTGTCTCTTTCTGACTCTTCACCAATTTCTCCACTATCACAATCTTCCCTCGTCCATCTCCGTGGTTCCTTCTATACCTCCGCGGTCTTTGCCTCCCTGCAAAGACCGCCTCTTGTTCCCTTGACCACCGTCTTGTTTCTCTGGTATTCACTTCTCTAGGCATCCTTGTCCTCCACCAGTCTCCTCTCCTGGTGTTTTGCCGCCACTCACATCTGATCCTTCTGATGATGCTCCTCATTACGTCCTTCGTGACCGGGCATCCCTTCGACCTCCTAATCGTCTTGGATTTGCTCCGATAGCTCATGCTCTCTCTCTGTCACTGAGCCTAGTTCTTATCGTGAGGTTGCTCCTCGTTCTGAGTGGCAGCTCGCTATAGCAGAGGAGCTTGATGCTCTTCGACGTACAAAGACTTGGGATATTGTACCGACACCTGTGCATGCTCGTCCGATCACGTGCAAGTGGGTGTACAAGATTAAGACCCGGTCTGATGGTACTATCAAGCGCTACAAGGCTCGTCTTGTGGCTCGTGGCTTTCAGCAAAAGTACGGTCATGACTACGATGAGACTTTTGCCCCTATTGCCCATATGATCATTGTTCGCACTCTTGTTGCGATTGCTTCTGTTCGTCGGTGGTCAATCTCTCAGCTGGATGTTAATAATGCCTTTCTTAATGGTGTTTTGCATGAGGTCTACATGCAGCCACCACCTGGGTATTCTGTTCCTGATGGGCACGTCTGTCGTCTTCGTCGTGCTCTTTATGGCCTCAAACAGGCTCCTCGTGCCTGGTTTGCGCGTTTTACCTCAGTGATTACTGCTGTCGGTTTCACTGTTAGTTCCCATGATCCTGCTCTTTTTGTCTATATCTCATCTCGGGGTAGGACACTGCTTCTTCTGTATGTTGATGATATGCTCATCACTGGTGATGATTCCTCATTCATCACATATGTGAAGAAGCATCTCAGTGAGCAGTTTTTGATGACTGATCTTGGTTCTCTTACGTACTTCCTTGGAATTGAGGTCTCTTCCATGCCTGAGGGCTACTACATCTCCCAGCAGAAGTATGTCCAAGATCTTCTTGATCGATGCAGTCTCGACCGACACTCGCGCTTGCCGAGACTCCTATGGAGCTGTCCCTACAGCTTCGTGCCACTAATGGTGATCTTCTTGAGGATCCTACTCGATATCGCCATCTTGTTGGGAGTTTGGTGTATCTTGTGAGCACCCGTCCTGATATTGCTTATGCTGTTCATATCTTTTGAGTCAGTTCATGGCTCGTCCTACCCATCTTCACTACAGTCACCTTCTTCGTGTTCTTCGCTACTTGCGTGGGACAATCTCTCGTTGTTTGTTCTTCCCTAGCTCTACCTCACTACAGCTTCAGGCATACTCCGATGCGACCTGGGCTAGTGATCCTTCTGATCGTTGTTCTCTTTCTGCTTACTGTGTTTTTCTTAGCTCCTCCCTGATTGCCTGGAAGACTAAGAAGCAGACTGCAGTTTCCCGTTTGAGCGCAGAGGCTGAGTTGAGAGCTATGGCAGTAGTGACAGCAGAGATTACTTGGTTGAGGTGGCTACTTGCAGATTTTAAAGTGCCTGTGATCGGACCTACGACTCTTTTGTCTGACAGTATAGGTGCTATCAGTATTGCTCGGGACCCAGTGAAGCATGAGCTCACCAAGCACATTGGTGTGGATGCTTCATGCACTCGCTCACAGGTGCAGGAGGGAGTACTTGCTTTACAGTTTGTGCTATCAGAGTTACAGGTTGTTGACTTCTTCACGAAGCCACAGACTAGAGCACAACATTTGTATTTTCTCTCCAAACTCAGTGTGTGTGATCCACCATGAGTTTTGAGGGGGGTGTTAGAATAGGACTTTATTTGTATTTCCTTATCTGTATATAGCAACCCCCTTTATACATCCCTATATATATTGCCCATTGGACCCTCTTGAATATACACACAATATTCATAACATTCATAACAGCAATCACATTATGACTGAACCTATGGTTTCCACATTGCTTCTTCCGAGTGCCAATACTGAATTTTGAGCAGTACTCCATTGTTCTGATCATAATTTTGTTCTTGTCTTGCTGCAAATTAAGGAATATGTGTTAGTTGATGTGTTAAAGAAACTCAAAACTCAACTACTTACTGGCAAAACAGATGCACTTACCATTGCTGAAGATTCTCCACCAAGCAACATCTCTTTTGTTCAATAGACGATGTGTTCTGCTGGAATGCATCTTTAGTTCTCTCCATGTGGGCTTCCCATTGCTCTTTCATAGAAGATGTAAAATCATGAAGCTTGGTGATTTCAGTTTGTAAATTATTGGAACCCTCAGAAGCAGTCTTATTGAGGTTGCTTATATCATCTCGGACCTAGTGAAGTGACCACATATAACACTGATCAATAGTTGGTTTTCAACCTGAGGGTCACAAGTACTCCCTCCGGTTTTGAAAGCTTGACGTTCAGACAGCATTACATAGCACAAGTATAGTTCAATTACTTTGTCTGAACGTCAAGTATAGAAGACCGGAGGGAGTAGTAATATGCACATGCAGATGCATTGGCTTACAACCATAAGTTGCACCATAGTAGCCTACAGACCATTTGGCCGTCATCCAGATATTCATTGAAATAGTATGGTGGTACTGACAAAGTGGAATGTGCATACCATATTTTTGTTTCTAGCATTTGATTCTGCTAATAATCTTGCTACCTTCTCCATCAGGTACTTCTCTTCATCAGCAGCACATACCTGAATTCATATTTTTCATGTCAACAGCCATTGAATTGTACCTAGTAAACTTTCAAAGAGATTTCTAAACCAATGGAGACTTTACATAATCTGCAACAGAAGATTACCTCAAACTTCGTTTGGAGCTGCAAGAGTTGCTTTTGATGTGCCATCTGTGATCCCTCCAAAATCTTTTTAAGCTCCAATGCATGAGCATCTATTGTTCTGAAGAAATTCATTGTAGTTGTTGAGAGACTTTGTTCTCCCCACATTTCTAGAGAGTCCCTGTTTGAGAGTAACAATTTTCCTTAACCTAGCGTCATCAATAATGTGATAATGATCATTTGGAGAGAAAAAAACAGTAAGCATTGTCATCAACCTCATTCTGCTGCTCAACAAATGTAGTAAAACTCTCTTCTTGCTGAGAAAGCCCATTTTGTAGCTCAGTGAACGATTGGTCAGCATCAACTAAGAGGTCCTTCAAACACTGCAGCAACCAAATAATAAAAAATTTACCAATAAATTAGCAAGGGAATATTATATCAATATAACTTGTGAATTAACCATAGTCTAGGAGAGGCTAATGAAGTATACTTACATCCTCCAGAGCAGAAGTGTGTGACTGTGCAGTGAAAAAAAATATGGCGAAATTTCGCCGGTTACTGGTGAGGGCCGGTAGAACTACAAACTGGCCCCAAAATTTTTGGTTTGGATTAATTTTTTCCAAAAAAATCGAATTTTCTTGAATTTTGTTCGAATTTGATTTTTTTTAAAAAAATTAAAATCCAAAATTGGCCGAAATTTTTTTCCGAAAAAACCGGTAACCGGGCCTATCGCTAGCCTCCGATTTTTTTTTTGCAACCGGTAGGGAAAACCCTGTGACTGTGTGTGCTAACTTGTGAATTAAGCTTCTCAAAGCTTAATTGAGATCTAAGGTTGAGTTCATTTGCAAAGCGAAGCAATTCTGCTATCCTAGAATTGAAGCTCTCTTCCTGTTTTCTTACATGCTCTTGAAGTCCTCCAGCAACCTAAGTGAGTCTGCGATGGTTAAACTTGTGCAGATAGGGAATACACTGATAGAAACATGTTTTCTTGTTAGCACACCTTGCCCTTTGAGGAGACAAAAGATTGCATCTCTTCTTCAAGTGCTTTTTATTGTCTCGCTTGTTCAGAGACCGAAGTTGAGATGTTTCTATGCAAGATATTCATGTTTTGCATTAGCTGAGAATGGAAATGAACTATATTTTTGTTTGTATCTTCAATCCTGTCCTTACTTTCTGAAAACCAACAAAATGCACATATGTATATCATAATATTTAAAGTGACAAGAAGGACAAGGGGGAGAAAGGGAGACAAATCTAATTTTAAAAAGGAAAACGTCCATTTTACAACTGTTCCGAAAGTCTGAAAATCAACCCTGAACTTGAAAATCGAACACCCTAAACTATCAAAACCTTTTACTTTACCCCCTTAACCTAAACTGGGGTGGTTTTGTTTGACGTGGTGCTGACGTGGCACCGGAATTGCTGCTGATGTGGAAATTTTTTTTATTTCCTTTTCTTCTCCTCTTTCTTTTCCTTCTCCTTGTTTCTTTTATTCTTCCTCCCCGAGCACCTCCTTCCTCCTCCCGAGCACCGGCAGTGAGCTCTCCGCTCCCACCCCGGCCTTCGCCGGCCGCCTCCTACGCAACCCTCACCGCCATCCACGGCCGAGGCCAGACCCCTCCTTGTCGTCACCTCCGAAGTAGTGCTCACCCTGCCCGTCCACCTTGCACCACTCCTGATCACCGTGTCCGCTCTCCTCCACCTCATCACCACCTTCACTTCTGCCCACTTCCTCTCCTTCTGCCACAACCTGCTCTCCCTCCCAC
The DNA here is from genome assembly GCA_036346405.1 of Phyllostachys edulis. Taxonomy (NCBI): domain Eukaryota; kingdom Viridiplantae; phylum Streptophyta; class Magnoliopsida; order Poales; family Poaceae; genus Phyllostachys; species Phyllostachys edulis. The sequence continues at coordinate 57,004,819 of CM070567.1, read as the reverse complement.
CTCTCCCAACGGCCATGGCCACCTCCCATCCAGTGTGCAACCGAGGGAGGCAGTGGCGATGCTGTGGCCGAGGGAGGCGGGTGGCGCGGCTCACGAACGGAGGAGGTGGGGTGGCTGTAGCTGAGGGAGGCAGCCATGGTCGTTGGGAGAGAGAAAAGAGGGGAAAAGATAAAGCTCGGGAGGAGGAGGAAGGAGGTGCTCAGGGGAGGAGGAGAAAGGAGGTTCTTGGGGGAGCGGACGGCGGTGACAAAAGAGGCGAGGGAGGAGGGCATGGGGAGGACGCAGAGGAGCTGCATGGAGCGCAGGTTGGAGACAACAATGCTGCTCCCAGCGCCATGCGGCCTAAGGTTGATGCTGTTGCATGCTGTTGTTTCTGGGGCCGGGAGCATCATCATCAGGGCTTGCCTCCTGCTAAGCGGAGACAGAGGAGAAGGTGGCAAGGAGTGGCGGCAGTGACTGTTTTGGGCGAGCTATGGGTGGCGACAACGCTCATGGCCACCAGCCATGGAGGAGGTGGGAAGGAGTGGTGGAGGAGGGCTAGAGGTGGTGGAGAGGCGGTCACGGCGGCAGTTGAGAGGGAGAGAAGAAGGGGAAGAAGAGGAATGGGAGAGTAGGAGGGGGGCTGATGGGTGGGCCATCATCTTTTTTATATTTGCTAATCGGATTGCCATGCCAGTCGAAAACCAGTGACGTGGCCGACAGCGGCAAAAACCACTGACAAAATCAGCTTAGGGATGAAAAGTTAATGGTTTTGATAGTGGTGGGTGTCGGGTGTCCAGTTTTCAAGTTCCGAGTTGATTTTCATACTTTTGGAGGAGTTTAGGGGGTGTAAAATGGACTTTATTTCCTTTTGAAAATAGCCCAGATAGGTCATCTGCTGTATTTTCCAGCTCAGATCGAAGTGTGTGTACTACATCAAAAAGAACTTTTTTTTCTGAAAGGATTAAAAAAGAAAAGAGAAAAAAATAAATGGGTAAACACAACCACCTTGAACCAACAATGAGTACATGTTCTGAAAATACAAAAACTAAAGCAAATATCCCAAGGCAAAATGTAATGAAGCAAAGAGCTGAAAACATGGACAATGTAACGTGTAAAGTGCTGCAGCTGTATTCCCAATTCCCAGTGTTGGCCTTTGTGTATGTATAGTATAGGTATTTTCCCTATCTAAAATTCTTCCCATGGAGACATGCAGACCAACAAATAAGAGAGTCATCTCTAAAAGAGAACAGTACCTTAATACATGATAAATTGATAATATGTTATTATATATACGAATTAACTCTTAAGCATATTCGATAGCAAGCTAGAATCTGCCATGCTTGATAAAAACATGCAGTATCCCAATTCCCATGAGAACACACATAGAAACATATCAGTCTTCATTAAGAGAAGCTTCAACTTCGAAGGCACAAACTTTTTTCTAACCTGATTTAAGAAGATTTTCTATCACATATTCCCCCTCCCTTATTGTATTGTTTGCCTGCATATATCTCTCTTCAAGGTCCGCTAGGGCGCACTCGGTTTCCTGCATCTTTTTCTGCAAAGAAAGAATGGGAAAACATAAATACAAGCATGATCATTCAATCATTTGCCAAGACAACACATATACCTGTAATCTCTGAAGCTTATCACTTAAATCTGCGCTTAACACTTTCTGAGATTCGCACAGTCCTTGGAGCTCATCAATTTGCTGTTACAATTATAAATTCAGAATTATATCGTTTTCCAGTAAGTTGCAAGTCCTCCACCAGGACTAGGGTATACCTTATCTTTTCATTCCAAACCAAGCTCTAAACGGTCCAACTTCTTTGACATAGCCTGAAATTATTCTCCATCATACTCAAGCAGAATATGTACAGCCTAGTGTATGCGTAAGTAACACAAAGCTTTTCAGCTTCATCAGCTAAGTAGTGTTCCGTTGGAATATTTATATAAATACCATTCTTCTCCCTGGCAGCATATAGTTCTCCCAAGGGGCGGAGCTTCATGCAGGGTAACTTGGGCCACGCACCCCGCCGCGCTTGCTTTGGCATCTCTATATGCATCAACTTGTAAGTTCAAAGCTTAGTTTTCTAATGTTGATGTTCTATCTTTACAGGTGGCCCCCTTTTGATCTTTGGTCAGGCTCCGCCACTAGTTCTGTGCAAAGAAAAACAGATATAATAAGTATAGCGACTTAAATTATATTGCAGAAAATTGTGTATTTCCAATAAAAATCCAAAATCAAGCGACATCTCATCACTAGGCCTAGCATTTACAGATGTGCTTCCATGATTTCTGCGTTTACCAAAGGGCTGGAACCATATGATAAATTATTCGGTAACATGGATGTTCAAGTATCTGGCTGTGTAGCCTTCCTTTTGGTGGTCTTGATTGCGTTGCTGGAATCCCCAGTCTGTAATCCCGTTAGCTACTAGTTGAACTCTTGTTGCTTTTATTGGCTTTCTTAAAAACGGAAAGTGGCGTTTCTTGATCAAGGAAGAGGATAGGGGGGAAATGGACAAGGTGACCAACCGGCTAGAAGAATGGATGAGGAGTTTCAGTGATCTATAAGAAGGCTGACCTTTTGCTATTTTGTTGCTATTGCCTGGAGCTTTCTATGGAGAATACTCTTTCGGATGTAATAGTTAGCGGCTGTGTAGCTTTTAAGTGTCGGTTATCTATCAGCGGTTTCTTGTCTTTAGTTTCTGATATGCTAGTTTGTTTGGCTGTTGATCTAGGTTGTTGCTGATATCTTTTGAGGTCTCTCTTTAGCTAGATTTTTGATGTAAGCTGGTATCCCCAGCAAAGTTGATCAGAAATGATATGTTGGAACTCCTATTTAGCTTTCTATAAAAGCTAGGCTTAGCCTTTTTCAAAAAAAAAAAAATGGATGTTCAAGTATAATTAAACTGGCTGGATGTTATCTCGTTAAAGATGTTTAGGTATGTGGTGTCAAATATCATGATGTTAAAGTAGTTGACTAAGACATAAGAAAGATCTACATAGTCACGTCATTTTATTCTTGAGGCTACTACATCAAGTTTAGGTGATGTGGAGGAGAGAATGTGAGATTTTTTGTAGATGAAGAAACTAGCAAATTGTTAATACCAAGACACAAGAAACAACTAAATACTCTATTGGAGACTTACTTGTTACCTAAAAACGCGTTTTGTGGGTCTCACTGTCTTAAAGCAAAATATATATTAGATCATTTGTGCAGCCCGAATTCATTATTGATATGGTAAATGAGCTAAAACATGTAGACCACAAAGTTGTACTTCATTATTGATCATCAAGAATCATGCACACTTGTAGCAATTAAAGTCTTAAACACAAGCTAAAGAAACAATCCACTGGAAGACTTGTTTTTTTTTATTAGATTGAGTACTCTCTCTCCTCTTAGTAACAAGCTAAAAAATAAACTATTGTAGGTGCTCTAAGAAACCTATAGGTAACCACATTTGAAATTCCGTAGTAAGAAAAGTTTCATCCAGCATAATTCTGTTCCAGAGAATCGGGTATTCTTCACCTGGTGCTTTGTTTCAAGAGAACAAGTTTAGCTTCAACACGCGCTTTAAATAAGAAATGGATGCATTGTATTTTGATGAAGTTGTAAACACCAAATATTCAAGCATACTTGTAAGGAAAAGGCAGACCATGCTTGAGGTGGTCCATTTCAAAGTACAAATCTTTGATTAGTGCAGATTTCATTTGTTAGATATGTATTTAGCCTAGGGTGTTCTTTGCATATTGACAACCCTGTTCATGATATATATTGGTCATTTGGCCCATTGGAATAGACAAAAAAACCTCATTTCAACATGGTATCAGAGCAAGGCTAGGGTTAAGGTTAGGTTTTTGCCAGCCGCCGCCGCCACCCTCCCCATCTTCTTCCTCTGTTCCCTCTGCTCCGGATCATCCGCGCTGAAGTTTTCTTGCACCAGCTTCCTCTACGCTAAACCTCTGTTGCCGGTCCTTCCCTGTCGCCGGATCCGAGCTCTCCACCGTCAGCCACCGGGACGCCCGTCACGTCTTCTCCACGTGGAAGCTGCGCCGCCCAAGTGCCTCAACTCCGACCTAGCCCCCTTCTGCATTGCCACCACTCCCGGGCCAGCGCCTCCCGACGTCGCCAACTGCGCCTGTGAAGCAGAAGAACATAGCAGTCTACTCTATTTTTATCTTGAGCCGCTAGCTTCTCCCGACTCCACCAATTCCTACGGCTCCAGCTCTGGCTTCACTCCGGCTTCAGCAATCTGCGTGGAGCCGAAGGCTTTGGCTTCTCTTCGGCTCCCCTATCTTCAACTTCGGCTTCTTTGGTAAAAAAAAATATGGTCAAGGCATCATTGATGGCTTCTACCAGAGGCTCCTTAGCCATTCTGCTCCCTCCAGTTCGGTTCGATGGGACGAATTTCTAGGAGTGGGCCGTTCACTTCAGGATCCACCTCAATAGCCAATGTCTCTAGGGTCATCTTGCCAGCGAGCACCCCTGTTCGCCTCACCCTACACTGCCAGTTCTGCATGCTCTTCCTGCTGGTGCGGATGCAGTGGCTCAGGAGGCTACCAAGGTTGCACTGTAGGAAGCCCAGGAGATCTACCAGTCTGAGCTGCACGCCTACGATCGATGGCAGGATGCTGAGGCTCGTGCTACCACCATCCTGGTGGTTAGCATGCCTGTGGCTATCTCTATGAATGTGGCGGAGCTACCGACGACACAGCCTATGTGGGAGTTCCTCCGAGCTCACTACCAGCCGACGAGTGATGCTCTGTATCTTTCAGTCGTGCACCAGGCACATTCTCTTCAGCAGCTCGATACCACCGTGGATGACTTCTACCAGCAGCTGTCTGAGGTGTGGCGTCAGTTGAACTCTCTAGGACCGGATGTCTGCCGGACCTATTCCTGCTGTGTGTGGCTTCACGCTCACCAGGAGACTCACCGTCTCTATGACTTCCTGACGCATCTCCAGCCTGAGTTTGAGACTGTGCATGCTCAACCTCTGACTCGCCACCTGTGCCCAAGCTTGGTGGAGGCTTTCACAGGTGTGGGGTCTAAGGAGGCTCGTCACCGTGGCGTGGCTCAGATGCAGGCTATCTTGTCAGCTTCAACACCCTGCTTCCTCGCATGTTTCTTCATCACTGACCATAATGCCTCCTCCAGCTCAAAGACACCACCGTTCTTGCCTCTACTCGGGTCTCCATCGCACCTCTCGCCAACAGGCGGCCATAGGTATCAGGACTACTACAAGCAGAGGAGGGACCAGGGACGTCAGGGTGGACGCCCCTCGAAGGGCTCTAGAGTTTCCTCTCACTCAGGAGCTGGCGCCTCTTGCCAGGGCTCCTCCTGTGACGCCACTCAGCAGCTCCTCTCATTGCTCCAGCGCCTTGGTGTTGGCTCACCCTCAGACTTCTCGGGTTCTGTTTATCTGGCTCTTGCTTCTCAATAGTCTTCCTCGCCATTGTCTCCTCCCTCGACAGGTATCTCGTCTTCGTGGATCTTGGACTCTGGTACTTCCTTTCACATGACACCAGATTCTACCCACCTCACTTCCGTTCGTTCCACACTTTATCCTTCCACTGTTCATACTGCAGATGGTACCTCTTTTCCTATTGCAGGCCGAGGCACCCTTTCCACTTCTTCTTTCCATGTTCCTGCAGTCTCTCATGTTCCTCAGCTTACTATGCAGCTTATGTCGGCTGGTCAGATCACTGATCATGACTGTCATGTTGTTCTTGAGTCTGACTCCTGTTGTATCTAGGATCATCGCACGGGGACTCTGCTAGGTACTGGCCCTCGGCGCCGTGATTTGCAATGTCTTTGGGAGCTCGATTGGCCTCATCTTCCTTCTGCTATCTCCACCAGCCAGTCAGCCACTACCACTACCTCTAGTCTTGCCTCGTCCTCCACTACCTCCTTCGCTCAGTGGCACCATCATCTCGGTCATCTCTACAGATCATGTCTATCGTCACTAGTAGGTCATGGTGTTCTTGGGTCTGTTTCTGAGGACACCTCTTTACATTTTATGGGTTGTAAGCTTGGCAAGCAGCTGCAACTCCCATATCCCTCTAGTGATTTTATTTCTACTTGTCCTTTTGATCTTGTTCACTCTGATGTTTGTGGTCCGACTCCTTAAATTTCGAAAGGGGGTCATCGATACTATGTGATCTTTATTGATGATTATTCTTATCATACTTGGATCTACTTCATGTCTTTTCGTAGTCAGCTTCTCTCTATTTATCAGATGTTGGCCACCATGGTTCGCACTCAGTTTGATTCGCCCATTAGTGTGCTTCGTGTCAACTCTGCTGGTGAGTATCTTTCTGCTGCTTTGCGTCGCTTTCTCGCTGAGTAGGGTTCTCTTCCCTAGTACTCTTGTCTTGGTGCTCACGCTCAGAATGGTGTCTCTGAGCGTAAGCATCGTCACTACTTAAGACCACTCACGCTCTCATGCTTGCCTCCTCTACCCCTCCCCCCCCCCTCACTTCTAGGCCGAGACTATTTCCACTGCTGCTTTTCTCATCAACATGCAGCATTTCACTACTCTTCAGGGTTCTGCTCCTGCCGAGTGCCTCTCTAGCCAAGCCCCAAAGTACTATCACCTTCGCAATTTCGGTTGTGTCTGTTTTGTCCTTCTTCCACCTCGTGAGCGCACTAAGCTGACTGCTCAATCAGTTGAGTGTGTTTTCCTTAGCTACAGTCTTGAGTATAAGGGTTATCGTTGCTACGACCTTGTTGCTCGCCGGATGAGGATCTCTCGGGATGTCACCTTTGACGATTCTCGACCTTACTACCCTCATTCCTCCATAATCAGGTCAAATTCTCTTATTGAATCGATCTCCTTTCTAACTTTTCCTGACTCTCCGCCGTCCACTACTATTTCGCTTCCTCCTCCACATTCTCCGCCTCCCTCTCCTCCGACTACACATGTTCCACCCCCGCCAAAGTTTCCACCTTTTCCTCCTCCTTCCCACTCTTTTGTGAGATTCCATCTGTTAGTGTTTTAAAACCGAACTTACGTAAAGATTGTTTGATTCGGGGGGTCTCCAAGACTCAAATCACGCAGAGAGGCGACACGGGGATTTTTATACAGGTTTGAGCCTTCTCCAGGGAGAATAACAACCCTACTCTTGTGTGTATGTTGTTGGAATAATAGTTCGCCCCACCTAAACTTGGGATTCGCCTTGTAGCAGACACACGTACAAGTCCACGAAATGCTGTTATACCCATAAAAGACTGTAATACCCCTCGCTTGTATTTTTAGAGTAGCCAACCTCAAGGGGTACTTTGGTCATTTGTACAGGCTGAGGAGCCTATAAATACCCCATGTATCCCTCTCATGAGGAAGAGGTCTCTTAAGCAATACATACAAGCAAGTCACTAGGTGAGCCTCCTGAGGAACCTCACGGCAGCCACCGACAGAGTAGGTGGCGGTCCTCGACCCCGAACACATATAAACCTCCATGTCACGCCCGCTCTCGTGGACGACGGCCCGTAGCACGGCCGACGTCCTCCCTCTCACTTGTGTTTGGTTTTACACCATCAACATTGGCGCCGACCGTGGGGACGTAGCTGATCAACAGAAGGTTATGGCTCCTACCAAGAAGTACTCCAAGTCCGCGAGGCCTCCTCTCACTTCAGAGCATAGGGAGCCCGCGGACGACCGGTCCATTCCCCGAAGAAGCCCAAGGCATGGGTTATCTTCGGAGATCGAGCTATTCATCCCGGACGCATAACGCCCTGCGCATTCCCGGCTGCCAGCGCCCCCACCTCCATTGCACCACCGATCGCGGTGTCGGCCCAAGGCAAGAGGTCGAAATGTTGTTTGAAGCTCCAGGGCCATCCACCGCCTGGGGCTCGACGCCGCTAATTGCAAAGCAATGGTGGAGGCAACCGCAAGGCGGTGGTCGACTACATGATGGCCACGTGATCGCACTCCCGGCTGCCCTCAAGACGCCTCTCCCGCCTCCTAGCACCGCCTTGAGCCTGGTGGCCACCGACCCGGCCAAGGATTTTTCCTCGGAGGGCCGGGGCATCCTTACAACCTCCCTCCACTCGCCCATGCGGCGGTGATGAGCGGGGCTCCTTGCTGGCCAATGCACCCACCAAACTCTGGATGGGGAGGAGCTCAGCCTTTTCCATTGTAATTCATCCTGTCCGACCTCCGAGGCCCGAGTTCATACCCCTGAACAGGCGCTCATGACCTCCCTCCAAGCTCCTCCGCCTGGGCAAATGCGCCTGCACCCGGAGATGGTGAGTCAACTCCCCCCAGTAAGTGCTGAGCTCCATCCTCAAGGTGCTACATGGCCGGGGGCGACTAGGGAGCCCGTGAGGCCAAAGGTTGCTCCCCCGGTGCCCCCTCCAGCACCTTCAGGAGGAAGGATCATTCCACACGTCATGGCCCAAGTGCACTCGTCAGGCCGTAAGGATTCACATCAAGGAGGTTGTGGCCAGGGCGGTCAGAAGAGCATGTACTCTGCGGGCACTAGGCGTGTCCCCGTGCCACCAATCGGATCCGCTGGGGAGCGCGGTCACCACCGCCACGAAGAAATGGATGCTGAATCACTAATCTCCCGGTCGGATCAAGTTGCAAGTCGGTGCGGGCGCTCCAACTCGCCAACGCGCTCGCACCATCGCCGCCACCGGCAGGCATCTAGCTCTTCTAGCTCGGGAGAGCCTCACACCGCCATGCCGTCAACCGCTTGCGATCACCATCATCACAAGACACGAAGGGACAGGGCGCCCCGAGATCGAATCTCTCACAAGAGACATCTCAGAAACTCCTTTCCGATCAAGTTCCGCCACTTAACCTCGGCCTTACGATGGGGACTCGACCCCATACAATTCTTGGAAGTATACTCCACGGCGATTCTGGCCGGGAGGTGGAGAAGTAGAGATGTGCAACTGTCTCCCATCGTTCCTTCCTGAATCAAGCACGCTCTGGTTCTTCAACCAAAAGAAAGGCTCCATCTATTCTTGGAACCACCGAGGAAGAGTTCAACAAGAATTTCCAAGGAAGCTATAAGCCCTATGCTCCCCAACCACTCTTCACTATCAAGCAACAAAAGGGTGAATCCATAAGAGAATTTCTTAAGCGCTTTTCCAAAGTGAGAAGCCAAGTCGCAGATGCCCTGCACTCAACGGTCATCAACGCCAGCAAGGAGGGCTGCCCCGGAGAATTGAACCGCTGGCTGGGAGAGATCCCGAGGATCGACCCATGAGCTCTTCGAGGTCGTGGAAAAATACGCCTGGAGAGGAAGATGACTGCCAAGAAGGGACTTCGCCAAGAAGATGAAAGCACCTCCCAGGGAGGAGGTCGGGGTTCCTCCGGAAAGGGGGCAAGGACCGAGGAGCAATCCGTGTGCAGACGCGACTCCAAAGTCCTCGTCATGACCGACGCACCTCCGCAGGAGCATGGGGGCAACTCCACTAGAGGACCCAAGAAGGAATCGGGGCCTAAAGCCCACTGGAAGGGGCGCCCTGGCGAAGGCCGCAATGAAAAAAGAGGTGACCCAAATCAAGGAGATGGACGCTGGTGTGCCTACCACAAGATGCGGGCATGATACAAATGAGTGCCGCCAAGATGTCACCGAGATAGCGAAGCTTCTCAACGCTGCCCCGAGCCGCGCCACAGGTCACCACCACGTCCCACGGCTGCAGAGGCGATGCCTCTTCAGGCAATTCCACCGCCCCCAGCACAGGCCCTTGGTGATCTACCCCCCGGGCAGCACCTGCAAGATGCCGAGCAGGAACTCCCTTTCCAAGCACCGCAAAGACAAGTAAACGCTATAATAGGGGCTCGGCCTCCGCATGTGTCAAAGCGCCAACGAAAGGAGTACGCCCGGAGGTCAATGTCGAGGGTGGCTCCTCAAAGCGCCCCTCCCAAGTGGGCAAGCATCCCCTTAGCTTCACAAACCGAGGATGCAAAAGGCTTAAGGTTCCCTCATGATGATGCCCTTTGTTAACCGCCACAATATCCAATCTGCGAGGTTTCCCGCATCCTTGTCGACGGAGGAAGCTCTGCAGATATACTCTACTCACAGACGCCAAGGAACTGGGAGCCACGGGGAGGATATCATCACGATCATCTCGCCGCCATCCGACGGCCTCTCACTAGCTTCATACCAGAAAATCCATTCAACCCCTTGGGAGGATCGAGCTCCTCATGACATTTGGAACACAGAAAATCACCGAACGGAAAGTTGCCAGTTCGATGTCGTTGACATCGAGTCCCCATTTAATGCTATCATGGGAAGGGCAACTCTCAACCGCCTGCGGCGGTCCATCAAAACTACTTGTGCTTAAAGATACCAGGCCCTCGCGGGGTCATCTCCGTGAGGGGCGATCAAGATTTAGCTCGCCGTCTATACCACAGAGCGGCGACTGACTCCGACGACATCAACTTCCTCGAGACTAAGGAGCCACACGAAGGAGCGCGCTCACTCCTCTCATCGGGGAACGCCAAGGACGTATCCCCCCCAGGGAGATGCTGTCTGAAGCCTCGCTCTGAGGGAGACCTTCGCAAAGTACGACTCTTCGGCCAAGACGACCCGCGGTCTCTTAGAGTCGGGTCGATCTCCCAAGAGAAGTGGAGAAAGAGCTCGTGAAATTCTTAAAATCCAGTGCTGACGTGTTCGCTTGGACACCGTCAGACATGGCCGGCATCCCTCGAGAGGTGATCCAGCATCACCTCGCGGTGAGACCTGGATGCCCACCAGTAAAGCAAAAGCTTCGGAAGCTCTCTTCAGAGCGGTGTCAGGCAATTAAAGATGAAATTGACAAGCTCTCAAGGGCCGGCCTCATTCGGGAAGTTTGGCATCCTGAATGGCTAGCTAATCCTATTTTGGTAAAAAAGTCTAGCGGCAAGTGGCGCATGTGCATCGACTTCACCGACCTCAACAAAGCATGTCCGAAGGACCATTACCCACTCCCGCACATCGACCAACTCGTTGACTCCACCGCTGGGTGTGAGTTGATGAGTTTTTTAGATGCATACTCAGGGTATCATCAGTCCACATGGCGAAAGAAGACGAGGAAAAACAAGCTTCATCACCCTCAGAGGCGCTTTACATTTTGCGCATGCCCTTTGGGTTGAAGAATGCCGGAGCCACTTTCCAACGTCTCGTTTGTCTTATCCTCAAGGACCAGCTAGGTCGCAATGTGGAGGTTTATGTCGATGACGCTGTCGTAAAGAGCATTCAAGCTTCGTCGCATATTGAAGATCTCCAAGAGACATTCGCCAATCTTCGCAAGTTCGACGTCAAATTAAACCCCGAAAAATGCACCTTCGGGGTAAAGGGAGGAAAGCTCCTAGGGTTCCCCGGTCTCACAAATGGAGATCGGCCAATCTGAAAAAATTCGTAATCCTTGACATGGAACCACCCGCTCCACTAAAGACGCCCAAATACTCATGGGGCGCATGGCGCCTTCGGACGCTTCTGTCACGTTCGGCGAAAGGGGCCTCCCCTTCTTCAAGATTCTTCGTAGGCTTGAAGGCTTCCTATGGACCGATGAAGCCCAGAAGGCCTTCGAGAACCTAAAAGCCTACCTGGCAGCCCCTCCACTCCTCACAAGTCCAAGACCAGGAGATGTGCTACTCCTATACCTCGCTGCAACCCCTGTCGCAGTGAGCGCCGTCCTAGTCAAGGAGAAAGAAGGAATTCAACACCCAGTATATTATGTCAGTGAAGCCCTGGCAGGCGCAAAGACAAGGTACACAGAAATAGAGAAAATATGCTATGCTCTACTCATGGCCTCAAGGAAGCTTCGTCACTACTTTCTGGGACATTCTATCACTGTTCCAACAAGCTACCCCCTCAATGAGGTGATGGGCAACAAGGAGGCCATAGGAAGGATAGCAAAATGGGCCACGGAGCTAGCACCTTTTTCTCTCAAGCTGGTGGGAAGGACTTCTGTCAAATCTCAAATCCTTGCCGATTTCGTGGCTGAATGGACTGCATCCCCGATCGACCATGAAGCACCAGCAAACACCCTGAACACCCCTAGCAAGCATTGGACGTTATATTTCGATGGGTCCAAGCGTCTGGCAGGAGGGGGTGCAGGTGTCGTCTTAGTAAGCCCGGAAGGGAAGGCACTTGAGTATGCGGCCCACTTATCCTTCAACCCCACCAACAATGTGGCCGAGTATGAAGCATTACTCTTGGGTCTACGCCTTGCTAAGGCCATGGGTGTCCGGCACCTTCTCATCTTAGGGGATTCCCAGTTGGTTGTCAATCAGATGGATAAAACATATCAATGCCTCGATCAAAAAATGGCTAAATATTTGGACAAAGTGAGGAAGATGGAATGCCATTTTGCCGGACTAGAAGCCCGTCGGATCCCCCGTGGAGATAATCACCGAAAGGCATCACTTTGGCTCGTCTGGCCGGTTCGAGAACCCTTCCTCCAGAAGTCTTCTTTGAAGTGTTAAAAACGCCATCAGTGGAAGTAGTGGCTGATCCCGAACTGCCCCCAGAGGTCAACGAGACTTGGTCCTTCCTCCCTCCTGGATGGCTCCCATCATCAAGTGCATACAGGGAGAAGAAGAGCCTGAGGATGCATAATGGCACAGAGGCTACACTCCAAAGCCAAGGCTTACGTGATCATTGAAGGAAAGCTTTACAAGCGCGGAGCATCCGCCCTTCTCAAGTGTGTCACAAGAGAAGAAGGCATTTCTCTTCTCCTTGATGTGCATGAGGGCCTCTGCGGCTCTCACATTGCGCCAAGGGCAACCGCAGCCAAAACCCTCCGTCAAGGCTTCTATTGGCCCACGATGGTGCAAGATACCCTCGACGTCCTCAAGACATGCGAGGGGTGCCAAAGAATGGCAGCCAACCACAACGCCTCTGCTAGCCCTCTTTGCACCATACCGATCACTTGGTTGCTTGAGTCACGGGGAATGGACCTCCTCGGACCATTCCCACCGCAAGGGGCTACAAGCATGTGGTGGTAGCGGTGGATTACTTCACCAAGTGGGTGGAGGCGAACCCTTGGCCTCCATCACATCTCGTTCCGCATGAAGTTCTTTTGGAAGAATGTTGTGTGTCGCCGGGGTTCCCAAGGAACTCACAGTGGACAACGGCACTCAGTTTGATGCCTCCTCCTTCAGAGATTTCTGCGACTCCATTGGGACCACCCTTTGCTTCGCATCGGTGGCTCACCCAAAAACCAACGGGGCCGTGGAAAGAGCTAATGGGCTAATTCTGCAAGGCATACGACGTCGTCTCGAGGCAAGTGCCCTCAAGCGAGGACACTGGGCGAGGAGCTCCTCGGCGTCCTATGGGGATTACGACGACTCCTAGTCGTGCCACGAGGAGAACTCCGCTCTCTGGTGTCTGGGCGTGAGCGGCCCTCCTCTTTGAATCCACCTCCGCTCCCTCCGAGTGGAAATGCTCTCAGGGCCATCACCTGTTAGCTTCACCCAAAATGAGGACAACCATAGGATTGAGGTGGACTTCGTTGAGGAGATCCGCGACCAAGCCCTCCTTAAGCATGCTGCTTACAGGCAGGAGGCTGCCCGGTTCTACAACAGCAGGGTGAAGGAACGTGCTTTTCTTCTTGGCGACCTTGTCCTCAAAAGGGTCACCGATCCGACGTCTCAAGGGAAGCTTCACCCCAAGTGGGAAGGGCCCTACCGCGTCTCCTCAGTCCTGGGATCAGGCGCTTACCGACTTGCTACCCTGGAAGACAATCAGCTGAAGCATGCATGGAACGCGGATAAACTCCGCAAGTTTTACGCTTAAAACCCTCTTGTATGCCCTCCGTGGCACCTATCAAAGTGTAAACACCATCTTGCTCAATGAAATGAAGACATGAGATTCTGGCACAATCCCTCTATGTATGCAAATTATGCTACAAATTCGTGATAGCCCCTTAACACGCTGCTGTTAAGGGACGGGCCACGATTCCGAGGTAGTTCCTTAACACGCTGCTGTTAAGGGACATGTCTGTTTTGTGTGTATGTTCTCAAATACATGCTCGTCGGCGATTGAAAAGTTTGCCTTCTAACACGTGGCTGTTGGAAGGCCATCCTCTGACACAATGTTGTCAGGAGGTTGCATCGCTTCAGGAGATCGTCTAACTAGCACGCTTACAACCAATTGTGAGGACTTGCTCCTAACACGCTGCTGTTAAGGAGCTGTCCTTACCCAGTAATCTCATAAGTCCTGCTGGACCCTTCCCTTACAAAGGGTGTCACCCCCGTGGTGTGTAGGGCGCACGACCCCTGTGGTCTCCCCTAACTAAGTCCTAGGCAGCTTGGGCGTCCGCCGCCTCTGCTTGGCTTGCGTCTCTTGGACCCAGACGCAAGTGACGGCTTGGGCCTAGTGCCCGAGTCTATGGATGTGCTAAGGATTAGTCCCCCTTCAGCCTCCAGGCTACACGCCGAACGACCCCCGGGTCACTTCTCGCCTTGCTCCAACGCAAGCAAAGGCCAGCCGTGCCTAAGACGCTCACATCCCTCGGTAATATATACCTACGAGCGAAACAATAGTACAAGCCAACAACATTTACAAGTCCTGAGAGGTATGCCCTCTCAGTGGGCCCAAGGGCGCTTCCCTTATTACATTTGGCGTACCAAAGGCCTTACAAGCAAGGCACACGCACACCTTTTAGGAAGTGTTTAAAACTCCCAGTTACCTCGCCCAGCTAAGGCTGGAGCGGAAAGGGAGCCTATCTGGGGATCGAAGCGTCTCGCGACGATCATTCCCAAGGCTAAACCGCCCACCCTCTGTGGGCTATCCTCATAAGGCTGGGTTCGACGGTCAAGCGCCGCCCCTTCGCAAGCACCGCTTATATTTGATGCCAATCACCTTCTTAAACATGCCCTGAATGGAGTATAACATCGTCATGTCATTTTCATAATAGAGATAAGTGCAAATGTAACCATGCTCTTGCATGGGAGGCTACATAAGCCCTCAGGTTTAACTCATCTACAAAAAAGAGAGCGCTAAGCGTCCTTGCATGATATCACTACAAAAGTCTATACAAACGAGAACATGTCGGCAGAAGTCATACGCTAGCTGGAGCGTCACGCTCTCCGTCTGCAGGGGCAGGCACATGAGCTCTCGGTGCCAAGGATGAAGCAACGCTCTTCACAAACTCTGCCAAGAGGGTCTCGGTGGCTCGCTCCCTGGGCGCCTTCCTCACCTCTCGAGTAAAGGAGCCAGAGGCCTCGCGACCGCCTCCTTGCCCAGATCATCACAAAGGTGGAGATAGCAAGGGCCTCGCATCCAAACTGGCTGGCGCGAAGGATTGACTCACAGTCCTCTGCGGCCTGGGAGAACAGATGAACTCGCTCCGCAAGGAGGGGAACCCACGCCTCTGGCCTCGTCACCCCTGATGGGATTGGGGCAACCTTTGCTCCCAAGCTCTCCAAGGATCTCTGAGCAGCTAGGGTGATTTCCTGGAGTTCGAAGAAGTAGTTCAGCCGCTGCCAAGACTTAGTCACGTCCTCCTCCAGGCTCACATTCACATGTCGAATGACCTTAGCCTTCTCCTCCGAAACCTTCAACTTCTCCTCAGTAGCCTTTAGCTTGTCTTCAGCAATCCGCAGTTTATCCTCTGCAGCCTTTAGCTTCTCCTCTGCGGACGCCAGCTTTTCATCATCTGACGGTGGGGCACTTCGTCGAGCGTTAGCTACTGCCTCCTGAAACATCTCCTCTATGATTCGGGGGGGCTTCATCCCTAATGATGTTAGAGATGGAAGTGGCCTACAAGGAGCATGCAAAATGCCAAGCGTTAGAAGATGATTGCAAAGCGGGTATTGAGCAGAGGAAGGCAACAACCACAAGGGTACCTGGAAGTAGAGGTTTACGGCAGTACCCAGCCGATCCTTGAGAAGCTGGAAGAACTCTCCAACGTCTCGCGTATCACGAAAGCGAGCCATGTACTTGTTAACACGCCCCTCGGTGAGACGACGGATCTGTGCTGCCGCATCATCGTCATCAATAAGCGGGACAGCGTAGGAGGGCAATACACTAGAGGAGTGGCTCGCGGCCTCATCACGATTCTCGTGCACCTGAATCTCGAGGCTAGGGAGGACCTTCTCTCCTTTTGGGCTCTGAACCTTGGGCATCACATCCCCAGCATCCCCAGTTTGTGCTCCTACCTCTGCAACATCTGGCGAGCAGAAAACAATAGTGGGCAATGAGCAACAAATGAGCAAAAAGGTAAACAAAAATAAAAATGCGTCTGACCTTCATTGGCGCCGAAGAGAGAGTCGAAGGCGTCACGATACTGAATAACGGGTGCCTCCGAACCACCGCGAGGAGTCGAGCCCAACTCTCCCTCCTCCATCCGCTCCTCCACCTTGCGTCCAAGGGACCCGATAGAGCTGGAGCCGGTGGAAGACGGGGAGCTAGAGCTCGAAGAAGAGGATGTGGCCTGAGAAGTCCCACGGCTCTGAGGATGCTCCTCAGCAACCCCGCGCTCAGGCTCAGTGGCATGAACACGAGTCTGATCACCACTAGAGAGCTCTCTTTTCCTCTTCTGCAAAGACGACGTCTGAAGTGCCTTGGGATCCTGAATCCTCTCCCTACATGAAGCATGACCAAAGGCAGGAGGATGTATAGGATGCCCCGAGGGAGGTCGTGCGGTCCCAGGAGCACGAGGATTGCCACCACCTGTCAGAGGAGGCCTTGCGCCCACAGCAGAAGGCTTCGTTGTCAGCTGACCCTTTCGAGAAGGGCCCCTGGCGATGCCCTCGGGATCCGACACCTTGGCCTTCTTCCTCTTCGTCGGATCAGGGACAAGCTTGCCTCGGGGAGGCATCACCAACTTCAAGCTGTTGGCAACGCTGTTCCACCCTCGACCATCAAAGATGCCGACCTCTTCAAGAGCCTCATACTCAGTCACGGTCATCTCCCCGAGAATCCAGTCGGCCTCCTCGGCGCTTCCTTACAAGAGCGTTTGACCGCACGGTTAAACAAGATAATTCAGATTCACAAATCAAGAGTCAAGCCACAAGTAAAGAAGAAAACTAGCCAAACCAGGACCACCTTTTTTCTTGGAGAATGTAGAATAGTCACGCTTCTCAGCAACCAGGGGGCTAGCATCCAAAAGGGTCATCACCTCCATCAAATCCCGAACGCCGCTCCACCGGCGGACATCAGATATGGCACGGATAAGCTCCCAATTGGCGTCCGAGAGAGGAGGAATCTCAGGATAACCATCCTGGGTTATCTTAGGTTGGCCGCCGGTGTAGGGAAAGCCTTCTACCTTCAAATAAAACCACTTCTTCCCGGGGCGACTCCAGTTGTACTTGGTGGCATGGACTGGATACTCACCCTGGTTCTGGGCAATCGAGGTCAGCGTGCCTAGCGCTCCAAACCTCCCGTTCGACCGCTGGAGACAAAAGAAGTGGTCGAAGGCTGAAATGGTAGGCTTCAGACGCTTGCCCTCGACTGCCGTCTCGCACAGCCACATGAACACTCTCACCCTGGCAAGGAGGTTGGGTGAGAGGTGCGAGAGCTCAACCTGGTAATGCCTCACGAGGGTCCGAATGAAGGGGTGGATAGGAAGCCCCAGGCCAACCTCAAACCAAGCCTTGAGTGCAACTGTGTACCCTTTCGGGGGGCAAGGGCGCTCGTCGGGCCCCGACACGGGGCGTCGTCAATGAGGCGGCTCCCAGGGCCACCAAGCGCCTTTCTGCCTTAGTGAGCGAGGATGGCTCGACCCCACGAGCCTCCTCTTGCCGAGATCGTTGTCGAGGATCTCGACGTCCTCGTCAAGATCATCGCATGGCGTATCCATCACGGCTGCCTTAGCCCGATCCTTGTCTCCGTTTCCCCGGCGGAAGAGGCTGTAGTCCTTAGCCGCGACGACGAAGCGAGAGGAACCTGCGATGACAACAATGCAAAAAATCGATAAGTATTTGGCAAAGGAACACCGGTAGACGCATAGATTATATGGGACGTAACATCTTGCTAATAGATTGGACATGAAGGACATCATGAACGTCGTGTACGACCGCGCACCCCACGTGCCTCGCGCACCATCACGTGCCCTCGCACTCTCACCAAGCAAGCCCTGTGCGCCCACGCACTCCACGTGCCCTCGCGCTCAAGGACTTCGCAAGAACTTTCGTTTCGTGTGGCCTACGCCAAACCCTCGCCCCCGAGGCCCTCGCGAAACCCTCGCGCCCGAGGCCCTCGCGAAACCCTCGCGCCCGAGGCCCTCGCGAAACCCTCGCGCCCAAGGCTTTCGCGAACCCTCGCGCCCGAGACCTTCGCGAAACCCCCGCTCCCGAGCCTTGCTGATCACCATAAACAAGCAAACTGCACGTACACATGAGCAAAGCACATCCGCAATCACTGTTCATACACATAAAAAAAGAGAAAAATCTACTGCAACAAAGACGTAGGTATTTCAACAAACAGACGGCGTACAACGCCGAATCTGGAGGGGCGACGGCCTGAGGCCGCTCATGCCAGGCCAACACCCTCCAAGTAGCACTTCACACCGCGCCCGTGCTCTCGCGGTCGATCCAGCCACGGCTTGCTCCATAGCTCGCCATGCTGTTCTCTTCGGGGTCCTCCTACTTGCGAGGCCGGCGACGGCACAGAAGAGGACAGCCCCAGTGGCGGCGGCTCCGGCCTTCGACCCCGGGTGCAACGGCATCCTGCTCACCTACAACTTCGAGGGCCACGCCAAGGTCCAGCCCTACGACACCACCAAGGACGCCGGCAATGCTTCTCAGGATTCCCACGGGCGGACCACCGCACACCTCGCCGTCTCCGCCGGCACAAAATAGAGGAATCGCTGAAAAGGAGGGACAAAAGACCACAAAAAACGGCGCTACAAGGTCCCAAGAAAGACACCTGCGTGGTGGCGCTGCGGCTCCTCAGGTCGGCAGTCGACCGGTTGACGGCCATCCGAGGCTCCAACCTCGCCAATGCCATGGTGACGCTCAAGCCGGGCCACAAGACGGGCGACGCTCAAGCCAAGGCTCACATGCAAGCTTCCGAGGCAGATGGTTGCAAATGGCGGCCGGACGGAGGCCGGAGGAGCGGTCTTGGGGTGCTCCATCGGGGAAGAAGCGTCGCATGCAGCGGCCGGTGGATAGCGGCGGCCGAGGCGAGGCGACGGTTTGTGGGGCGTCACGGGCGAGGCAATGGATCGTGACACCAACGGAGGGGGCGGCCGGATCCGGAGAGGCCAGCGACGGCGGCGGCCAAGCCCGGAACTCCCCTAGGCTGCGGCGGCTTGGAATGGGGAGAGCGGCCACCGTGTGATAAGAGACTGCCCGGCAATGAAGCCGGGCTAAACCACCATGACCGAACCGAGGTCGACGATGAGCGGGCCCCGGCGCGGTGAGCCAAATCGAGCGCGGGAAGGCGGCGTGTCGGAGGAGGAGGAGCCGGACTGGCTGGCGGCGGCGGCGTCTAGGACCTGGCTTGAAGGAGGCGGCGCCTTGGCCAACATCCAGCCCAAGAAGCTCCAGGGAGCATGGACGGAGGAAATGGGGAAAGGCCAAGAAGAAGACGCCTGTGTATGTGTGTGGCTGTTTGCTGGTGAAGGAGAGAGATAAAAAGATGTGAGTGTGTGCAGCGCGGTGTCTGTTTTTTTTTGGTCTCCCGGTCTTCACTGCACAAAGGTAAAGAAAGCATTGGATTCCTGGCCTCCCACTGGCACACCCAACCGAAGGAGCCAGTCTTTGAGCAGTGCCTGTTTCCTTGTCTCCACACCAGTGAGCATCCTTATGGCGGGACCCACGGTGCCTGGTGGTGAGCCGTATGGTTTAGTTTTCAAAGGCACACCAAGATGTTCATGTGAGGAGAAATGAAGCATAGAGATGCCGTTGGAGAAGCAGGGATCAAACTGCGTTTTGCACCATATTGGCCTATCGGAGAGAGCATGGTTTTCTACTCTATCTCAACTTTCTCTGCACTTCCCAGTGCCCGACATAGTCTGTTTACAGAGATCTACCCTTCTGAAGTGCTAACCTTCGCATAAAAGGCGCAATCAAAGACTACCCCTTTTGGCTTCTCTCTCAAAACGCCAAGGGGTAGGGGGCTACTGTTGGAATAATAGTTCGTCCCACCTAAACTTGGGATTCGCCTTGTAGCAGACACACGTACAAGTCCACGAAATGCTGTTATACCCATAAAAGACTGTAATACCCTCGCTTGTATTTTTAGAGTAGCCAACCTCAAGGGTACTTTGGTCATTTGTGCAGCCGAGGAGCCTATAAATACCCATGTATCCTCTCATGAGGAGAGATCTCTTAAGCAATACATACAAGCAAGTCACTAGGTGAGCCTCAGGAGAAACCCTCACTTCATGCAGGCCACCGACAGGAGTAGGGCGGTCCTCTCGGACCCCCGAACCTGTATAAACCTCCGTGTCACGCCCGCTCTAGTGGACGACGGCCAGCGTGCACTACCGACGCGTCCGCCTCTCACTTGTGTTTGGTTTTACACCATCAACATATGTATTGAGTATGCTGGATTACAAGATCAAGAGAAAGACTCGAGTGAGGCGTCTTGTGCTCCTGATTCCTCTCTCCCTCTCCTTCTGATGATTCTGCCTTTTATACAGTACTCGGAGCGTTCTGTTGTTCCTCCAATCCAAAGGGCACCTTAATGCTTCAGATGATGGAGCCGTTACTGGAGATTATTGTGGGAGTAGTAACGTTCCCACGTCGCAAGGCAGTTATCACTATGACAGTGAGTTAAATCGTGCCATTATTCCAAAGAATAACAGCGTAGTTTACTGCCCATATCTTCAGATATGGTGCAGAATATTCCCTAGTCAACTAGGCCCACATGTCTGTAAGCCCCGTCGACTAGGGACTGGTCGTAGAAGAGCTTACAACCAGGTGGTGGTCGTCGAAGAGCTTACGACCACAGACTGATCGTAGGAGAACTTACGATCAGGGCATAGTCGTAGAAAGGATTACGACTATGGGATAGTCGTAGAAGGACTTACGACTATGGGGTGGTCATAGAAGGACTTACGACCTCCAACTTCTCCCTTATGAATATTAAGGGGTATACTCAAGAACCATATGACGGCATTATTATCCATAATATGAATTACAGATAAATAATTAAATGAGAATTATTAGATCCTCGTCATCTAGCCCCCTAGCTTCAAGTGAAAATAACTTACTTGAAAAAAGGAGTTGTAGATGATCTTACGACCAGTAGGTGGTTGTAGAATGGTATCGAAGGAAAAACTCTTCGACCAGTGTTTCATTTGGCCAGAAACTGACTTGGTCAAGAAGGTTGTAGAAAATCTTACGACTTAGTACTGTAGTCGGAAGCAAAACCTTTCCGATTACTATTGCGTTTGACTAGAAAAAGACTTGGTCAAGAAGGTAATTTCGTTTGAGGTGTAAAAACAGACTCGATTTTCTCGAGCAGATAAATTTAAAAATCTCAATCAACTCTCACAAACCTGTCTGTTGGAGCGGTTCCCGAAGCGGTGGCAACCATTGGGTCGTCACATCTTTAACTCAGGCGTGCGGTTATAAATACTTACAGTGGGTGAGACTTAGGTTTTTTACCTTTCCCTAAATCGTTCTCACTATTCATCAAGCTCTCGCGTTCTCTGCCGCTGACCAAATCGAGCGTCCTCCTAAAATCTTTCCAAACCCAAATCTCCGACCCTTGAGAAAGATGGCCAGAGCTGCTTCCCAGTGGGGCGAATCGGAGATGGATGCGATCAAGATTAAGGCTTTGGTCGCCGTTGAGAAGATCCCGAAGAATAAGTTCGTGAAATGGATCGAGGCTAATGGGCAACATTGGCCGTCGGGGGGAGATTGGGCAAATTCCCGTCTTCCAGGTGTTCTGTGAGTGTGGCATTCGATTGCCTGCTCACCCTTTCCTCACTCTCGTACTTGAACACTTCAGGGTGGAGTTGGTGAACCTTGTTCCCAATTCCATCACGATGTTAGACGTGTTCGTTTACTTGTGCGAGACCTACCTGGGGATTCCGACCGACTTGGAGTTATTCCAGTACTTATATGGAATGACCAAGATAGCTGGAGTCACCAGTAGCTCTAGTCTGAAGCTCCACGACGGGAAGTCGAAAGAGTACATTCAGATGTTTACCCGGTCGTCGTGGCCGGGATGGAAGAAAAGGTGGTTCTACTGGGAGACGACCAGTGAAAACAGCCTCTCCTTCGCCGGAAGTCCGGCTGAGAAGGACTCTTCCTGGGATTCGACTCCCAAGGATCTCGATCGGATTTTCCCCTACATTTAAGCCATCAAAGACTTGAAGGAAGAGGGGCTTACCGGATGGCACGTGGTGAAGGATTTCATCACGCGCCACATTAGCCCTCTGGAGAAGAGGTCTCATCCCATGTGGAGGTATTCGAGGGCGCAAGACCCGACCAGAGATTACGAGGAGGGTAAGTAAACTTCCAGTCCTGCCTTCTTTCTGTTAATTTTGAACTTGGCTTATTGAAAGTTTACTTGCACCTGCAGACCTCTCACAACAGGAAATTGACGCTCGGGTCAACCTCATTTGTGAGAAATTCCTGCCACCGAATGTGGTGGCTCCTCAAATCTTGATGGTCCTATCCGCAGAGGACAAGATAGAGCGCCTAAAGGTAATCAAGAATTAATTTCATCTTTAGGATCTTGTAGTCGTAAAAAAACTTACGACTAGATACTGGTTGTAGAAAAGCTTACGACCAGGGGTTGTCGTAGAAAAGCTTACGACAAGGTGATGGTCGTAGGAAAACTTACGACTGCTTTGTAATACCTCTCTTTCTTATTTCTGCAGAAAATGGGCATGGAAAACCATTGGGATGATGAAGAGGTCGTACTGATGGTTGTTGGCGTGGCAGCGGAGCAATTTGATACTCCTCCGGCCAAAAAGCGTCGGCTCATGAAAGTCGCCGACAAGGTTGGCGCAAGTTCGAGCTCTGCTACTTCAATCGTGCCCTTTGCGAAATTTGCTGCGG
The DNA here is from genome assembly GCA_036346405.1 of Phyllostachys edulis. Lineage (NCBI taxonomy): Eukaryota > Viridiplantae > Streptophyta > Magnoliopsida > Poales > Poaceae > Phyllostachys > Phyllostachys edulis. Next base: position 56,981,930 of record CM070567.1, on the reverse strand, counting down.
ACATGGCTACCGCAGAAGAGCCAAGGGCGATCGAAACGAACATCAATACTCTCAAACCCAGAGCCCCCAAGATCAAGGTACCCTTCTATTATGACAATAAGACCTTCGCAGTTCCTACCTCCCGTGGCTTTGTCAAGCGACTAGAAAAGGAGAACTGAAAGAGTTTTATGTCTTTTATGAAGGAAACTGTTGCACCAGCAGTGCTTGTGGTCGATGGCAATACTGCCCTTGAGGTGGTCGAGACAGGTCTCGACCATCCGGAGAGCCAGGAGGCTCAAGGGGCGGTGGTGCTCATTAAAGATCCACAACCAGATGTGGTCGTGGATGTTCCCATTCCTCAACTCAAGTCTCGACCAGATGTGGTTCAGAAGAAGTCGAAGAAATCTTCCTTAGGGAATGTTTCTTTTAAATTCAAGATCAAGTCTGGCACATGAAGATATATAGAAAGATGAAAGTGTAAGAACATCATTTACCTTTTGCTTTTTACCATCTGACGTGTTTTCCTTTTTATGATCTTAGCCCGACCCCTTTAACCATCAAGGACGTTCCTGTCGAGGAACCCACTGCTATTTCTCCAGCAGCCGGAGAAATGACAGTAGCGGTGGTCGAAGGGTCGTCCACTGTCCGAGTGGTGGAAGGTGCCATTTTTGCTGAAGCGGCTATGACCACTGAGGTGGTTGTGGAGATAGAAGCGAAGACGGTAGAGGTAGCGGCGGAAGCATCCGACCATAGGGGTAAAGCATTCGATCACCGCACTGGGAAGAAAATCGTTGTGAATGATCCTCCCAGACCCCAAGGTCAAGCTTCTGATGCCGCTAATACCGAAGAAGAGGAAGGGTCCGATTTCTTCGACCATTCCTTCGGGTTCTTCGTTCCTGCTACCGTCATGAGATCTCGTGCGTTCAGATCTTGTGCTCATGTTCCTCACTGTAACATCCCAGATGTACAAATGGAACCAAATCTAGGTTTGTGTTTCAAATGTAATCAAATCTAGGTGTGTGTTTCAAATGTAAGAAAATGTGTAGAAATTAAAACTTTTCTCACATCTTGAAACTCTTGAACATTTCTTTAATTCTTGTCAAGAGTTGTGGAGTTCAAAAACCTAAACCTCCTGTTGACTAAAGTCAACCCCTTAATCAACTTTGGCAAGAATCTGGTATTCAACCTTTGGAAATATTTTTCCTTGGTTCTAGGGATGATGTGTGACCCCTCTCAAAAATTTCATAATTTTTAGAAATTATTTGATAATTTTTGGAGGTAAGTCAAACCCAAGAACAGCCCTTGATGAATTTCTTGAGAAAAATGCAGTGCATAAAAATCTCTGGAAATTTTATGTAAGGTTAATCCTGGAATGGGGAAGCTCCAGTTAAAATTTTGGAATTTTTGGAGTTAGTTTGCTACCTCTAAAAATTCCTCCAACCTCAGCCTTCAAATTTAAACTCAAATCTGGAGCACTGTTCCTTGGGTCCGAGCCACCTTCAAGTGGGTCGAACCCAACCGCATCCCAGCTCAGCCCAAGCCCTCCCTCGCGCGAGCGTTGTGCGCCATTGGATCAAAATCCACGGCCACGACCTCCCCTCTCCTTTCGTCGCCGTCAGATCCAGATCTAGCGGCCACGACCTCCCCTCTCCTTTCGTCGCCGTCAAATCAAGATCTAGTGGCCACGATCTCCCATCGCGTCACGCGCAACGACCGCGACCTCCCACCTCTGTTCGTCGCCATTGGATCGAAATCCAACATCCACGACCTCCCACCTCTGTTCGTCGCCATTGGATCGAAATCCAACAGCCACGACCTCCCATCTCTTTTCAGTGTTGCACACAATGGCCGCGACCTCCCACCTCTGTTCGTCGCCGTTGGATCGAAATCCAACAGCCACGACCTCCCATCGCGTCGTGCGCAATGGCCACGACCTCCCATTTCTGTTGTGCGCCATTGGATCGAAATCCAATGGCCACGACCTCCCCTCGCTGTTGTGCACCATTGGATCAAAATCCAACGGCCACGACCTCCCATCTCATCGTGCGCAATGGTTACGACCTCCCCTCTCTGTTGTGTGCCATTGGATGTAAATCCAACGGTCACGACCTCCCCTCGCTGTTGTGTGCCCTTGGATGTAAATCCAACGGCCACAACCTCACATCTCTTGTCAGCGTCGCACGCAACGGCCAGGACCTCCCGCCTCTGTTGATCTCCATTGGATGCAAATCCAACGGCCACGACCTCCTATCTCCTTTTAGCATGTGACCTCCCTTTTCGCTTTCACTTACCGTCCGATGTGAATCTAACTGCGACCTCCCTCCTTGTCGGGCGTGCGATGAAGATCTAGTGGTCACGACCTCCGTTCCTTTTGGAACCCCGATTCAGATCCAAGGGTCGCGACCTCCCCTTCCTTTTCGCAGACCACCCCGGTTCAGATCTAAGGGTCACGACCTCCCCCTTTGATTATCCAACAGTCGATATCGACCACTGTTCTTCTCCTTCCTCGGTCTCACAGTCGCGCCTATGGCGAGGGAGAGCGAGTGCCTTGTCACCTCTCAACAGCTCTTTTCTTTCAGCGTTAAATCTTGGTCACCTTCCGCCTCTAAGTCATGCTCGAATCGCCCCCATCCCTCCGCGCGCCCTTGTTGAGCCATGGACCGAGTCAGGCTAAGCTCAAGATGGAGCTTAACCCTAGCTCATTGCCTCGCCTCCCCGGCTATAAAAGGTCCCCTTTATTCCTCCTTGGCTTCCTTTAAACACCTTTCTCCTCTTGCTCTCGGCTTGTTGAGCTCAAACCATCCAAGAGCCCCTCGGTCGCCATTGTTGCACCTTGAAGCTCCTCGGTGGCAACAGGGTCCCAATGGCTTTTCCTCTCCTCTCTTTGCTCCAGTTTGAGCCTCTCATCTCGGTGGACCTTAACCCTCATTCAATTTTGGCTTGTCTCCCCAGGAAGCAGTTGAATTTGGAGTTCCCCCTTTTTCGGCCGAGGTTCACCCCTCTTCGCCTTTAACTCCGGTAAGACCTCCATTTTCCAATTGCTCACTCTTGTACCCTCTGTGAGCTATGGTGGAGCTAACCTTACCCCCCTTTTGGGCTCCTTTTTGCTCAGACCGTCTCCTCCTCGGGTTCTTCTTCGGCGCCGGCAAGGTCCTCCGCCGCCAGAGCTCCTCAGTCCTCCTCGGCGCTTCCCAGCGCTAAGGTAACCTCCCTTGTAGCCACTAGATGCTCGGGCACTCGCTTGAATGGACTATTGCAGAGCTTTCCTTCATGTTTGCTTTTGGTCGTGCGTTACCGCGCCGCTCTCCTTCGGCTCGCCGGCGTTCTGGGCCACCTCCGACGGTGTGAGTGGTACCAGTAGGTGCGTATCTCTGTTGCGGACCTGGTGGTACTCTCGGTTGGCGCCGCCGTGGTCCCAATCGCCGGTGGTGAGCCAATCTCCCCAGCGGTTCTTTTGTCAGACAGGGCCGACAACTGTAGCAGCTTCCTAGGGCCGTCCATTTCCAGATCTGGGGCTCAGATTGCCCAAGTGTTTGTGTGTGTGCTGTGTACGTTGGTTGTGAGCCGTACATCTCGCGATCAACGGTCCACGCTGCCGCCTGCTTCACAAGAAGTTCCAACGCGCGGCGATTCAACTCGACCGCCGATGCAAAGATCGACGCCCACGTTCGTTGGATCCACGCGGGCGCGAGCGCGTTGCCCCGTTCCTCTTGGGCCGTCCGATTCAATCTCAATGGCCCAGGTTCATCCACGTCGTTTTGGTTTTAGAAAATTCACGGGGGATTTATTTGTAAACTGAAAAAGGTAATAAACTTCAAAAATGCATAACTATTTCATTTTAGCTCCTTTTGAGTTGATTCAAATTTTGGTAGTCTAGTTTGAACTAAACTTTAATCTAAAAATGGTTGTAAGTTTAGTTCGGCTCCAGAAAATAGACTGGTAAATTGGTTTCAAAACTAACTTTAAATGTTACTCTAAAAACTGCAATTAACTTGTAAAATGCATAAGTAATCCCCCATAGATCCTTTTTGAGTGAATCTAACTGTGTTGGCTTCCTCTATTAGTGTACTAAATGGTAGAATAGGATTTAGGTATTTCACTATTTTCAAAAGAATTGTGGTGCATTCTATTGGTGCTCTTTTGCATGTCTTTGAAAAATCATAGAAAATGCATACTAGCTTCAAATGAGGTGAACTCAATTGTGTTATTCATCTCATGAGGTGCTTTACTTACCATAAAAATCCCCGGTGCAACACCTCTTTGAAAAATTGTGTTTGAGAATTTAATTCGTATGAACAGTAACCGATTTGAATTTTCCAGCAATTTCCAGGCTAAGCAGATTTATTTTGGCCATAACTTTTGCATTAAGAATCCAAATCAATTGGTTCTTGTTGATAAATTCTTTAAAAATCATGCTCTTGCTGTTGTAAAAATTTCAGAGCATTTGGTGAAAGTTTGCTGTTGAGTCTTTTCGGTTTTCCTCGTTCTTATCGGTTCTTTTTCGCTTTTTCGTTAGGTGCCGACGAGTGCGTTGATCCCGTGAGTGACCCTTTGCAGCATAGTGAGCAGCTCCAGCAAGGCAAGTAGTTTGATCATGTTTAATCCCATTACTTTCAAAGTCTAATATATTGTTTGCAAAGTCTATGTATGCATGCTCTATTTTGTTGTTAAATGATTATCGAGATTAGTTGATCCTATAGATGCATACTCTGTAGGTAAATGTTCATTCTCTACTACTAAGCCTAGGAATATCTTGCTGTGATGTAGAGTTCGTTGGATGAGCTCTCATCACTTAGTAGATCACGTGTTGGTATTGCTTAGAAATGCTTAGATTGCGATAGAATTAGGCGGTCATCGACTTAGTCGATGATCTTGATCACACAAATCTAATTATTATTCCATTATGTCCAGCACTTGTGCTTTGTTAATTTGTAAAATCAAAACAAAACTGAAAATGAAAACTATTTGGACTTAGGCACAATGGATGATGGTGTGATTTGTTGGTATATGGAATGGTGCCTAAGTCAACAAGGACCGAACATCTTGTTACACTAAACCAAGCAATTTTGCGTGCTAACCACACGAGGGGGATATGGGACCTCTCTTGACTAAGTACTTTGGCGTGTGTTAGCTTCGAGTTGCATGGTGGGCTATTGGGTGAGCAGTAGTGGGGTTTATCCACTGCAAGGAGCACCATCCGTATAAGGAGGTGAGCATCTTTGATGACTCCGCATCAATGTATGGGGAGGTTGTATCCCCATATGGGCAACTCGTTGTTGACACACAATATTGGAAATGTCTCGTAGGACTTAGCCGTGCCGGCATACCAAAAGAAGTGTGCTAATAGCTTGGCGAAAAGGCGGTCTGACGTGTTGGTACATTGGTACACCCCTGCAGGGTTCAAACTATTCGAATAGCCTTGTCCTAGGTTATGGACACGCTTGGGGAGGTCTTTCGAGAGTTAGACTATAACCTTTAATTAAAACTTGACATGGGTGGTATGAATGGGTAATTCATGCTACTGTTGTGGTGACTATTGGGTTAGTCACTTCCAGGATTGTTGTTGTCATCTATCTATTGTTATTATGTTATTGTCTCGCTTTTATTTGCAAATTAAGAATGAATTGCAAAACTGCTCTGAATCTATTTAATTATTGCAAATGAAAACTTGTTTTATGCTGAAAACAACATACAGCCTCCACTTAAAGAAGCTTGCATGTAGCATATGTATAGGTCTGTTACACTACACGTCAGTCTTGTGAGTACATTTTTGTACTCATTTGCTTTGCTTAACTAATTTGTTGCAGAGGAGGTGGAGCCCCAAGGGCCCCACTTTTGTGAGATGTGCTATGGATGGGACGACTAGCTTGGCGGCCCGGTCGGTTGCCTTGTGGGCTTTAGGCAAACCGTATGACTTTTGTTTATCGTCATCTTATGGCTTTTGCTTCCGCTGTTATTTACCTTTCTTAGTTATTATTTGGCCGGTCAGCCCCTTTTGTAATAACTCTCTATTATGTATGTCTTTTGTTTAATCTAGTTCGTGCTTTGGTTCTATATCTTGTATGATATTGATGCATAATTTTGTAAAGAGGTGTGTATACTGCATTTCTGGGAAGTATACATATCTCGAAGACACGGGTTATTTTGTTTGTGATGCTAGGGTCAATAGATGACTAAGCATTACAAGCCAAATAAGCTGGGGTCCTCACACTCACCCTAAGGACATTCCCAACAGGAGGGATGTTTTCGACGACGAGCGTCTCGAAAAGGTATGGTGGGATCGACTTCAAGAGATCAACGAACTGAAGAACCCCACGAGGGTATTATCTTCGTTTTCTCGAAGAACAATGAATGTAAGTATCTGCCGTTCGGCACTCACATACATGTCTTTTCTCGCTTCTTACTGTCTTTCTTTATGCAGAAAGTTTTGGAACAAATTGTCACTATTGTTGAGTACAATAGATAACTTGTTCAACTACGACAGGAGAAGGCGGTACTCTACAAGCAGACAGAGAGATGGTAAGTAACTGGTATTCGTAGTCGTTTTATGTTTCGACTGCTTACACAGAACTTATGGAGATTGTTGTAGAAGATCTTACAACTAGGTACTGGTCGTAGGAAAACTTATGACCAGGGTATTGTCATAGAAAAACTTACGACTAGGTACTGATTGTAGGAGGACTTACGACCAGGGTATTGTTGTAGAAAAACTTACGACTAGGTTCCAGTCGTAGAAGAACTTACGACCGCTTGTTTTATGCTGATGTCTACTCTTTTCCTCTGTAGGTTCAAGAGCGACAAAAAGACCTTAGCTGATTCGCTCGACTTTGAGAAAGCCAAGACGAAAAAGCTAAGCGAGAAGAATGAAGACCTCCTGAATAAGCTTTAGGAGGCAAACTCTGCAGTCCAAAGGTTGCAGGGACAAATAAACGGTAAGTACTGAACTTAAAACTACTTACGACCTTCTTTTCTTTTTTTTCTAATTCTTATTCCTTTTCAGAAAAAGAGGTCGAAGTGGGGAAGCTCAAAACCGAGGTCAAAGAAAAGATCTTGGTTCTTCACGAGATTACCCGCATCGCCAAAGAAAAAGATCAAGACGTCCAATGGTGGGAGGAACGCTATATAAAGAGCACCGCCTCTCACCACGATGAAGTCAAGAAGTTAGATTCTCGACTAGCAGGTAAGCAAGTCTTTACCTGTGATCGGTTTTGTTTTCCTTTCGAGGTCATGTTATCTGACTGGTCTTATACTTTTCAGAGCAAGCAGTCAAAATAAAACGACTCCGTGAGGCTTCGACTCATAATCACGAGGAGATGAAGTTCTTGAAGGTCAACCTTCAAGATAACATTTCTCTTATGAACAATGTACCCAGTGGGCTTCATGCTGAGGGGATCACTCCTCGTGAAGACACGATGATTGCTCACTCGAGTACCATTGATGATCAAGTCGGAACTTTATAAGAGTTGGTGACCACTCTGAAGACGAACCAAGCTGATTCGATAAAAGAGGCCGTCAAAGAGAGAATAAGTTTTGTTTTGGAAAAACATAAAGCTCATGACCCCAATCTTAATCTGCAATCCATCAAAGCCGACTTCGACTGCTCTGAAGCAGAAGCGGAGCGGTTGATGAAGGAAATGCAGTCGATCGGTGAGGAAGTCACGGAGGAGATGCAAATAGGATCTCCCTCGTCAGAGTAGTCTATACTTGAATCCTATAAAGACAAGTTTTTTTGTTGATATATATAATCCTTTCTTCTTCTTGAAAATCATCTTGTCGAGTAGTTAGTAACTCATAAGATAATGAATGGAAAAAAAGATTAAGACTAAGAATTGAAGTTATATTAATAACTTTATCCTAGCCCCCCGACTATTTGCTTGGTTTATTTAGATAAACCAAGTAAATACTGTGAAATGGGTTTTCTTAAAAAGAGAGGTTTATCTAACTTGTAGTTTTTCGATCTCGATTGTCTCGCACAGGTCGAAAGTGTAGGAATGAGTCGACACTAGAAAGTTCCTTCTAGTGGGTAGGACCACGTGCAGAAAGGAAAGGTTTCAACTAGGTGATGTTACCTTCTCCGACCAGTTTAATCAAATCAAGAACTGTCAAATTGATTAGACAAACGTCTGGAGTACCTTAAAAATTCGTTCAACTTATTCCAGTGCACTCGGTAGGTTCGCTCTGGTAGTAAGAGTTAGAAATAGGACGATGCTAGGAAGTTCCTTCTAGTGGGCAGGACCACGTGCAGAGAGAAAAGACTTCGACTATGTGTTGTCTCTTCCTTTGGCCAGTTGAAACAAAACGAGTTTACCAAAAGTAGTTGAGCAAATTGGAAAAGTGTACTCTGCTTAGTTTATTTTTCAAAAATGAATGAAGAAATAATCTAAGATACTAAGAGTTGGCTTGAACATATTTCGACCATGTGAGTTGAACCCAAGTCCTTTGTATTGGCAGCGAAAGGGAGGAACGAGTCGACACTAAGAAGTTCATTCTAGTGGGTAGAACCACGTGCAGAAAAGAAAGGCTTCGACTAGGTGATGTTACCGTCCTTTTGACCAGTGTAAAGGAAGACTGAGTGTTGGTCGTAGTAAGACGTATGACCAGGGTGTTCTCGTAGAAAAACTTACGACTAGGCTCTGGTCGTAGGGAGACCTACGACCAGGGAATGGTGGAAAAATTATCAAAGCGCTACTCAAAGTAAGATAATATAGATAGAAAGAACCTTATGCTTTATTGTAGGATTGGTCGGTTACACATAAAATTTGCGTAATTGGTCGATGTTCTAGGAATTAGAGAGAATTCTGCCATCTTCCATTACTATTCATACCGAACCTGGTCGCATAACTTCGACCACTGTGTAAGGACCTTCCCACTTGGGGAAAAACTTGTTCCGATTAGACTGGGATTGAATTTTCCTCAATACCAAGTCACCTACAGCAAGGCTGCGAGGTTGAACCTTACGATCGTAGTATTTGCGCAGGGCTTGCTTGTAGACTGCTGAACGGATTAAGGCTTGATTTCTCTTTCTTCGAGCAGGTTAATGTCATCCACTCGAAGTTGTTCTTGGATTGACTCATTGAAAGTTTCGACTCTTATTGACCTGATATTTAGTTCTAGTGGAAGCATGGCTTTGGCATCGAAAACTAAGGAAAAAGGTGTTTCACCTATAGCCCGACTAGCAGTCGTACGAACTGCCCATAATACTGAGTGTAATTCTTGTACCCAAGCCCCCGAGCGCTTGACAAGCTGGTCGAAGACTCGAGTTTTGATTCTTGGAATTTTGCGCTAAAAAATTTCTTACCATTATCTGTGATTATTCGACATGGGACCCCAAACTGAGTGATCACGCTTTTCATCATGAAACGTTTTGCCGCTTCCGTTGTTATCCTAGTCATAAGTTCGGCTTTGATCCACTTTGTGAACATATCAATAGCCACAAAAAGGAACTCGAAGCCTCCTGGAGCTTTTGGGAACGGTCCTAGGATGTCGAGACCCTATGTCGCAAAAGGCCAAGATAGATGAATTGTTTGCAATGCCTGAGCCAGTTAGTGTATTTGCATGCTATGAAACTGGCATCGTAGATATTTTTTAACCAACTTTTTGGCATCATAGAGAGCTGTTGGCCAGTAAAATCCTTGTCAAAAGGCTTTTTGTTGGACCGAAAAGGCGACTAGAGGGGGGGTGAATAGGAGCACGCTCACCTTTTCACTTTGATAGAATTCAACACCGATCTCACTCCAATAGCTATGAAAGCTATGAAGATCAATAAACAAGTACAGCGGAAGACTTGTATTGAATCCAATCTAGACCCCAAAGCAAAACACCAAAACAGGAAGACTCAAACCCTAAGGGCGGTCAGACCGGCGTGTAATAGGCGATCTGACCGGGGTGAGGTCTGACTGATGGCCAAAGGGCGATCTGACCAGCCTTCGGTCTGATCGGTGGTATGAAGACGGTCTGACCACGCCTGGCATAGAACAGTGAAGAACAGCCTGTGTTCAAAAAATAAATCGATCTAACTTTTGATTCACACGGCCAAACTCCACAAAACTTGAACCACAACTTCTTAAAGATATTAGGAACCTATTCCAATCAAAGATCGCAGAGATTCATGCCAAAGTTCCTATCTTTTTCAGTTTGAATGAAGGGTGCTTCAAAACCGAGTCAAAAACGAAATATGATCTAGAGACTTGCTCATGGGTGATTGATGATCAAGATGATCCTAGATGTGTTCCCACATGTCACAGTAAGCTAGATCAAAAGAAAAAACCAAGCAAAAACTCGCGGATCAAAAAAAGACTCAAAATCATCAAATAGAGAGAAGGAAAGCAAAGAAACACATCTTTGAGCAATCTTTCCTTGGATTGATTTGATATGGTATTGGTTTACAGCCACTTCATCAATGGAGGACAAAGACTCAATACATGAGCACGAAATCAAATCCAACTCTCTAGAACCCTAACCTCCAACTATCTTCTCCCTAAGCACAAAAGCAAAACTAGGGTTTTCAATAATGAAAGGGTTGAAGGGGGTGCAGCCACCTCCCTCCTCTATTTATAGTGGAGGCTTAGACCTTCTAGAAGAGTAAACCCTAATGGGCCTCTGTTAAGCCCACACACAAATGGGTCACACACGCACGCATTTTAAAGCGTCGTCTTCATCTCATCTTGACGTAATCTGCTTCTCCACGCACCGTCTTTCGCTACAGGTTGGCAAAAGGTCACCAAGGCGGTATGGTAAAATTACCAAAATACCCATTCTCGATCTTTTTGCAAAGACTGAGTCCCATCTTCGTGAAGCACTTCCATGCTTCGCCACGTGTAGGTTGATCCAACGGCTCTCGTCATGTCGGCAAGTCTCTCCCATCCGGCTTCCACCGAAACCACCATGGCACTTGACCGACCCAGCCGCTTGATCCAACCCGTCGCCACCGAATCGCCTGCTTCGATCACCTTTGTCCCTCTTGCGCCATGCTTGACTCCATTGACCTCACCCGGCATCCTCAATCGTTCTGGACCTCAACTCTCTAAGCTTAGTCCCGATCATCCTCGCTGTTGACCGCCGTTGGCCTCCAAGCAACCTACACAACAATAGACAAATAAATCGATTCCAGGAACAAGTTCTTCACAACTTGACCCGCGTTAGTCAAAACATGCATCATGCAACACATATGCACTGAAACCCATGAACTTGACCTAACCCAACACTCATCGCCGCTTTTGGCCGATAAACAATAGCAAAATCGATCATACCGCCATTCAATGGCCGGTCTAACCTCTAGCCGGTCTGATCGCCATTTACAAGCCGGTCTGACCGCTGGCCGGTCTGACCACGCGCCCAACATCGGTCTGACTGCTAGTAGGTCTGACCGCACTCGACTTGACAGCATTCCAAACTTCGACGAAAACGCGTGTTTCGACAAACCGTTGACATTGCCAATTGTAACATCATCCTAAGATCATGAGCATATCCCCATAATATCCACACTTTTCCGACCAGCATTCCGTAGGAAGCATGAGTTCCACAGATGCCCCCGTGTATGTCGTGAAGGAGGTTTAGTCCTTCTCTCTGCGATATGCATCGCTTGAGTACCCCTTGAGTGCCTCGTTTATAGAGGACTCCTTCGACCAAAGTATATATTTTGGCCTTTCGGGATAAACGATATGCCTCGAGATCAACGTCGAGTATGGTACCCGCCTAAAGATACTCATAGATGGGATTCATCTAGGTATCCTCGTATTCTAGAGAGGTTATCTCAATAGGAGTTGTCTCTGGTGTTTCAACTAGAGACAACTTCTGGGGCTGTTCCAAGAAGACTCCTTTTGGTACTTGTGATCGGGAAGAAGTTATACGAGCAAGCTGGTCTGTGAGAAAATTATCCTTTCGAGGGATAAATTGTACCTCGAAACCGAAAAAATACTTTTCAAGCTTTCGAACCTCCGATAAGTACCGAGACATGGTCGGATTAGAGTACTGGTACTCTTTTCCAACTTGATTCACTACTAGTTGAGAGTCTCCTCTCACGAGTAGTCGTCGAATCGCGAGCGCTTTCACAGCTCGTATGCCAGCCAGCAAATATTCGTATTCTGCCACGTTATTAGTGGACTGAAAGTTTAATTGAAAGGCATACTTTAAGGTCTCTCCGTTAGGAGATTCCAAGACCACCCCAGCCCCCGAGCCACTTAAAGTAAGTGACCCGTCAAAGTACATTGTCCACTGGTCGTGGGTATCGTACTAGGGATCCTGAACAGGTTCAGGATTTGTCCATTCGGCAACAAAGTCTGCCAGATCTGGGATTTAATGGCCGTTCAGGACACGAAATGGAGGTCGAACTCTCCAAATTCTATTGGCCATTTTGCCATGTGTTTCGCTGTTTCCCTGTTCTAGAGGATCACTCCTAAGGGAAACTCAGATGGCATAATTATCTTGTGCGCCTAAAAATAATGTTGTAGTTTTCTCGAAGATATGAGGAGGGCATAGAGAAGTTTTTGGACCTGAGGTTAGCGCTCCTTAGGCCCGTGCAAAATTTCACTTACGTAGTAATCTGGTCATTGGACGTTTTCACGCTCTACGACCAGTACTGCGCTCACTGCCTGTGGCGTAGCAGCTAGATAAATTAAGAGTGTCTCTTCTAGTTTCAGATAAACCAAAATAGGAGCACTCGTAAGATATCTCTTGACATCCTCAAATGCAGTGTTTGCCTCTTCTGACCACTCGAAACCCTTGTACTTTCTTAGAAGTTTGAAGAAAGGTAATCATTTTTCTCCCAGTCGTGCAATGAAACGACTTAAAGCCGCCATGCATTCTGTGAGTTTCTGGATTTCTTTCTTCGTGGTTGCAGAGCGCATTTGCACAATAGCCTTTATCTTTTCGGGATTTGCTTCGATCCCTCGTACAGAGACCAGGAATCCAAGCAATTTTTCCGAAGAGACTCCAAACACGCACTTCTCATGATTAAGTTTCAGGAGGTGTTTTCTGAGGTTGTTGAATGTCTCTTGCAAGTTTGAAACATGATTAAGCCGCTTGATGCTTTTTACGACTAGATCGTCAACATAGGCTTCCAAATTTCGGCCTAGTTGAGGTGAAAAAGTCGATTGCATCAAGTGTTGAAAAGAAGCGCTAGTATTTTTTAGACCAAATAGCATTTTGACATAACAAAATATTCCAAATGGAGTAATAAATGCGGTCTTTTGTTTATCTTCTAGACACATATTAATCTGACAGTAGCCAGAATATGTGTCGAGAAAACTTAATGTTTCGCAACCAGAATCAACCAACTGATCGATACGAGGTAAAGGGAAATCATCTTTTGGACAAACTTTATTAAGATCAGTGAAGTATACTCACATTCGCCACTTTCCATTAGACTTTCTAACCATTACAGGGTTGGCCAACCACTCTCGGTGGTCGACTTTTCTTATAAAGCCTGCTTTAAGTAGCTTATCCAATTCTGACCTTATAGCATCTCGTCGATCAGGGGCAAATCTCCGTAATTTTTGTTTTATAGGTACTTTGTCAGGCCGAAGAGCTAGTCTATGCTCGATCACTTCTCTGGGACTCCAGGCATGTCGGATGCTTGCCACGCGAAGACATCTGTATTTGCCCGGAGGAAAGCGATGAGGGTGTCTTCCTATTTCAGGTCGAAAGTATCCCTAATGCAAACAGTCTTCGAGGGCTCCTCTGGATCCAAAGGAACCTCCTTGACCTGGTCGTTCGGCTTAAGTGCAGCTTTAGGTTTCGACTGCTTGGTCGAAGGCTGCCTTTTGTTTTCTTCTCGAGCTGGTATCTGGCCAACCATCTCGAGGGACCGACGGTCACACGTGTGCGCCATCTTTTTATCACAATGAATTGTGATCACTCCTTTGGGACCTGAAATCTTAAGACATTGATACCCATAATGAGTAGCGATTAAGAATTTTGCCAAAGTTGGTCGTCTGAGCATGGCGTTATATGCCATATTGAAATTGACAACATCAAAGGAGATATTCTCTGTCCTGAAATTACTTGGAGAACCAAATGTTAAAGGAAGAGAAACTTGGCCAATAGGTTTGGCCAAAAACCCCAGTACAATACTATGAAAAGTGTATCGTACCGGTCTTACCTTGGTCCTGGGTACTTGCATCTCGTCCAGGGTACTCGTAAACAGAATATTTAACGAGTTACCACCATCAATCAACACTCGATTTACTCGACCGTTATTGATGGTGGGCTCGACCACGATCGAAAAGCGACCTGGTCGAGTGGAAAGGATCGGGCAGTCACCCTTCTCGAAGGAGATGGTGACTTCTGACCACTTCAACAATTTATTGACAAGAGGAGGGTCAATGGAGTTTACCTCACGTTTGACAACCTTAAGATGTCGTTTTGGCTCGTATGCCGATGATCCCCCATAGATATACTCAATGGTGTGCTCAAGATCTTGGAATGACATCTCCTCGTTGTCGTCTGACTACGTACGACCACTGTCTTGCCCTACCTTTTCGAGGGTAGGAAGTGGTCCTTTGCCGTTGTAGTAGTCCTCGAGTTTTCGTTGGAAAACTCAGTAGTTGTGAAGGTCATGGCCTTCCTTTTTATGGAAAGTACACCACCTAGGCTTGTCGTTCTTCCACTCGGGTCGCTTACCTTTGCCTCGATCAGAGTATGGCTTGGAGCCTTGAGGATTTTTATCGCTCACGGCCAAGACATTCTTAGAACTGTTGGCTTAAAGCTTTTGGTCTTTTGCCTTGTTCTTGGATTTATTGGCCTTCTTATCCTTCTTCTTACCACTTTCGCCCACCTCTTGAGGGACTTTAACATCTCGATCAAAAGAAACCAGATTTCAAGTCAAAAGTTTGAAATTTAAAAGCAAACTTTAGGAAACCAAGTGCAAACTCAAGAATTTCAACAAAAGTTTTTTGAAAATCTCACACTTTTATACATTTGAAACACAAACCATTATTTAGGATGTTACAGCGTGACAACCCGAGTCTGGTCTGTTCTTTGGGCGCATGCTTCTCGCCATCGACCGGGGAGACGTCCGACCTAGGCACGACGGCGGGGAGGCTGGTCGAGGCTACGGCTTCTTCGCGTGACGCCGATCTCGGTGGACATCTTTGGTGCACGCCAGATCTGGCGGTTGGGAACATTGTGGAGCGTATCTACGCCTGACATCGTGCATCTCGTCGCGCTTCCACGTCGAGCAGCCAAACACTACCGGCCAGACCGAAATAAGGCGCGCCACGCTGATGTGGCTCAGGATCGCCTGGAGGTGCACACGGGAGAGGTGCGTTTCCGTCCACGACGTGTTCAAGCTCTTCACCGCAAGATCGCCGGCGGTCGCCTGCTTTGTGGCTTGGAGGAGCACACCGACCACATGTGGGTGGCATACCTGTTGCTATTCAAGTTCCAGGCACCAGCGGTGGCCGTTGAGTTATAATCTTGAGCTCGCGATTAAATCCGCAGCGCTTGGCTTGCTGCGCTCATGACGCATGGTGTGGCTGTGTACTCGTCGTCATGGAGTCGCTCCGGAGGCCATCGACGCCATCAACACGATGGAGGACTCATGACGTCATGGCGATGGCGGCGTTGAGCTGGACCCTAACGTGTACACAGGGCGACAAACACATGTGACTTGGACAAATCTGGCGACGTGTGCAAAACCGACGCTTCAAACCGGCATGAGGTCTTTAGTGACCGACCTTCGTAAATTTAGGGGTTAAATAACCGGTTTGAAGATCAAAGGGTAAACTAGATTTATCTGATAGTTAAAGAGAGTAAACTGATCTTATTCCTAATGGACCCTCTCTTTCCCTTCTGCGGCAGTTGATTGCTTGTTCTAAGATAGTACGGTGGTATGGGTACTTCTGCTTGGCCTTCCCCTTAATTTGCGGAAATTAAGTAGAAACGATACACAGCAAGGAAGGAATCATGCATGATGCATGCATGTTGGGCAGCAGACAGATATGGAGGCATTTTGTCAACGAGCTAACAAATAATGGAGAGAAAATTGCATCGTAGGTCTTGAATTTATGACGTCATGCTATTTTGTCCTCTGAACTTATATTTTACAATTTCTCAGCTCTTTAAATTTATATTTTATTTTCTCAGCCATCTAAACTTGCGATGTTGTATCATTTACTCCCTGACTTGCGTTGAAGTGAATTTCGTCGGATGCGATATCGGCGACTTCGTCCCTCCGAGTCCCGTGGACTTGTCGCTGCCCCGTTCCGACCGTGTTCATGGTCCCCGTCACCTCACGCCGACAAAAACGGATTCTTCGGATCTAGGAACACACCGTGTTCACGTCTTCACCAGAGCTCGCTTGCAGCTTGTCATTGTCCTCGCCTTTGCTCTCCGTATCGCCGTAGAGAGAGAAGACATTTCAAATGACAGCAGAAGCTATTCACCCTGCACGAAGTCCATTTAGCTGTTTGCTAATAGAAAAAGATGAGCCGGCGAATCATCGTGATAGCGAGAAGTAGACCTAAAGGGCAATTTTCTCTATAATAAATCATGGGAAACAAGGCAATTGTTGAAATATAGAAGATGGAGTCCAACATGTCACGTTGTGTGAGTTATGGATCCACCATCAGCATGGGTGCTGTATATGTGGCTGGGTTGAGATGGGCCTGGGGCGATGGTATCTGTCGGATTTGGCTGCGACTGCGAGTGAGGTAACCAAACCAAGCTTGCAAACCTCCAATCCAAATTGGCCAAGCCATCGAAAGCGATGGATGCAGCCTGCATGTCTATCTATATGGTTGGGTTGCTGTTCTCCCTTAGCTAGGAGGATAAGGAAGTGGGACCCCACAAATTATGTTCACGTGCCCATGGACAAGGACCCCCCAAACAACTGGTTCAACTTGCTTTCAATTGAAGGTATCTTCTCTGTAGCCACACTGACCTATGTTGATTATTTAATAGGAAAAAGTTCATATTACCCCTCTGAATTTTACGTCGAGTCTAAATTACCCTATGAACTCCAAAATCGTCTAATTTGCACCCTCCAACTCCGAAAACCATGTCACCCGACTCCCTCGGGACGAAAGCAGCTGGTTTTGATCCTAGTTGGCATCCACGTTGACCGGTTTCGATGCGTTAGCAGCCACGTTGGCAAGCTGTGGTGCGGCAGGTCGTCGAAGGCCAGCGACATGATCCGCCGGCCGTTCTTGTTCTTGGATCGCTTCGCCGCCAAGAACATGCTTAACACTGGTCCCACTCACCGACAGCTCCTTGGACCGCAGGACGGTGAGGACGACGATCGACAATGAAGAAGCAGCGGTGATCCGAAGATGTCTGGTAGTACCTCGACCTATACCAGCGGGCGTCGCCGCGTCGAACACCCGGCGCGAACACCTCGTATGTGTTCTCCGCACGCCGCTGTCGCGGCCAAATCCTCCACGGCTCTGCCGAGACGTGGACCGCCAGAATGGAAGCTAGCTTGACTGGATCGCGTCAGATGCCATCAGAGCTTCATCGCCGCGAGGCGATGGTCGATCTCCTCGCTTTCTCGCCGCCGCCGCTTCTGGCGATGTCCCCATCGACGACACCCATCTGGCGCCAACTCCTCGCTCGCTCGTCTGCCTCCTCGCCCCGCCACATACGTCAGGTTACGGCCTCAAACATGTGGCCTCGGTTGGGGCGGGGCCATGTCGCCGAAAGCACACAGGCGGTGACGCCGACGAAGCTCTCCAGGACCTTGAACGGAACTAGGGTCCGCGGCGACGCTGGGCCCATCGCCGCGCGCCTCGGCCTCAGGCGGCGACGCTACCGCGGCAGAGGTTGGATGACCACCGCCCGACGCTGCTTAAGACCGCCAAGACGCAGCATTGTGGTGGATGCGCCCGCGTCGTCGGCTATGGAGGCGATCAACCGCATCCTCCGCGTCACCCTACAACTCTGGGCCATGCCGTTTGGGAGAGCGCCAACGCAAGTGGGGCCGGCAGCGGCGAGCAACGCACCGGCTGAAGGAGGCTGGCTGGCTTGAGAGCCATGGCGAGTCGAGGAGGACTTCTTGAGGGCCTCGAGGAGCCTTGATCGCTGGGCCGCCTCTGCGTGGCGGTCGCAGCATGAGAGAGGCGGGAGTGGGGGCGGTCGCCGAGTGGGCGCGGAGTGGCCGCACGCAGTCGGTGGGGAGGAGGGGCCTGAGGTGGGAGGGGAGGTCGCGGTGGGGGAGAGAGGAGACGGCGAGGTCAACCGGAGAGGGAGAAGATGCACGGGCGCGGGTGGGGAGGAGGGGCCTGAGGGTGGGAGGGGAGGTCACGGCGGGGGAGGGAGGAGACAGCGAGGTCGACCGGAGAGGGAGAAGATGTGATGGGAGACGAGAGAGAGAGATCTAGTCCATTCTTATCTGCTGCTGATTCATATGCCAGGTAAGCAAAAACCAGTGACGTGGCTGCCAACATGTCCAAAACCACCAATAAAACCAACATAGGGTATAACTTAATCTAGTATTGGCAGTTCGAGGGTGCAAATTCGATAGTTTTGGAGTTCATAGGGTAATTTGGACTCGACACAAAGTTCAGGGACGTAAAATGAACTTTTCCCTATTTAATAACTAGGTCTGAATGAACTGAACTGAGACACAGGATTATACCTATATAGAATCAGCTAGCTAAGGAATTCCTATCTAAGGTAGATAAACAGTGCGTGGTTGGTCTCTGTCCTGACTCCGGCCTCTCCTTGGTGGACATGAAACTTGTTTTGTTTTGTTTTGTTTTGGGGGACGAGGTGGATATAAAATATTGATAAAAATAACATTATTTGGATCATGGTTAACTCAAATTTTGGCGAGTGATTCTCTCGTTCTCGAATTGTTCGTGTGTGACATTGAATTTCACTCGTGTTACCAAATTTTTATGGATACTACCAAAATTTTGTAACAATCCAAACAACAGCCAATTTCCATTAGCATTACCAATATTTGGTTTGATCTCGCAGACCAAACAACCCCCAACTTAATTCCTCACTCTCCTCCTGTCTCCTCTGTATCCTTACTCCTCCTTAGTAAGTTCCTAGCTAGCTAGTTCTCTCATCTGTAGACTGCTATGCTCCATGCGCTGTACCATGCCATCTATACGGTCCATCTGGACATGTACTATTCCAGTACTAGCTATGCAGTATATATACCCACACCTGTCCGTCCTCATGTGTATTGTATTTTTATACCATCAGGACCTGTACTAATTCAGTAGCGTAGTGTCACTGTTATATTTCCAAATTCCAGAGTGAGTCCCTATATATACATATATATAATTTCCTGGATTTATTTTAACTCAAGATCATCATACGTAGTACTGTATATGGGGAGTCGATAGCAAGCCCTGGCCTGCAAGAGCCAAGAAGAAGAAGAAGAGCACAGCAAGCTAGCTAACGAATTGAAGGCTAGCTAGCTGCAAGAGCCAAGAGGAGGAGGAGGAGGAACCGAAGAAGAAGAATAAGAAAGGCATCGATGGACGGAGTAGTAGCTAGCTAGCTAGCTAGCTAAGCTTGGGTTTCAGAGGAGGAGAGGACGAAAGGCGACTAACTTATTAGCTTGGAAATTGATACCCCTCTCGATCGTCGTATCATCAGTCCAAAATGGCTTCCAAAGGTATGTACTATGTAACCCGGCCGCTTGGCTTGCTTAATCATTTCGTTGGCGAATTCAGCGTGCGTGCTCCACCTAGCTATCAGCTGCCCGTATCATAATCATCATGCTACGCGCGTAAATCAGTTCAGTTGATTGCTCTCCTTGTTAATTTATGAGAGATGCAAGCAAGCTCTAGCTAGCAAGCTTAGCTACAATTTCATTGCAAACATAAGTAGAAGGAAGATGGAGTATATGCTGCATCCTGCATGGTGAATCAGTTAATCGGAGTTTCTGCATGCCCAGTTGCTCCTATATTATATATGGTCAGTGCTCGATCGCTTTAATTGATTCGCTCGCTCCGCTGATTTCTTTATTGGTCAGTTACGTTTCTGACCGAGGTTTGGGATCACGCTAATTTGAGCAGTAACTTAAATAGTTGGTTTCTCGTTAGTTGAGAATAATATATAATATGAGCTAGCTGCCTGGTTGCTGGTCGATTTCCTGCCATCTGCAATTCTTCACATTAATTAATTCTAGCTCGATCGCCTCGAATTGGCAGTGGACTAGTGTACGATCCATCTATATCTATCTATATGGATATGGATACAATATCGGACCTCGAAATGCTAGCTAGCTCCTCGTAAGTAACAATTCAGGCCAGCTGAAGATCAGCTGCAAATCAGAGTTTGTGTTAAACCCCTGCAGTAGTCAACCAACTAATTAGCTTTAAGGACAAACAAACATTGCTGATTGCTCGATCTGCACCCAAATACTACAACATATCTGACTACTGCAGCAGAGATGCAATGTTTAATTAATCTCATGGAAGCTAAGGAAGCATCTGTAGCTTAGCTGCTGTGGCAAGTTAGTAAGTTAAATCATATTTCTGTGACAAATTAGATTCCATTCATGTTAAAGCTAGCTGGCTATGAGATGGTAAATCTGAAGGAGGAATGCAGAAAGCGGTGAGTGTGATGCCAGTCTTCCCTCCCTCAGGGCGAGGGAAAGGGGAGGCAGCTCTCTTATCCGAGCCAGCCTTCAATCCTTCGTTGGTTGGATGTTGATGAGGATCACACACACAACATTTCATTTTCTGTGCCTTTCCCTCTTTTTGGTGGTCTGCCTGCCCTGGTCGATGCTGTGCTTTTCTCTCATCGCTTTCAAGTTTCACCTGACTTTCTACTCCACTTGCGTGCATAGTTGCTTGCACCCGTACTGAGAGCCAGGTGGTAGCTCAGATTAGAGATGCATGATCTCATCCCGTGCGTCTGCCTGCGTTATATACAGCAACAGCAACAGCATGGATGTAGAGATCGATAGATCACAGATGCAACCTTGGGATTGCTACTACTCCAACTTCAACTTGCAGGCAGGCCTGGAATAAGACACATGGCACTTGTAAACATAAAACATCAGTTGAAATTGCAGAGTATCTGAATCCCATGAATGGTCCGGTCTGTGAATAAAGTGATGTACACAGATAGAGAACCAAATTCCATGCCTTTTTTTTCCTACTTCTTTCTTTTCAACTTTTCTTTGGGTTTCTTGAACCGACTTTGTGAGGTATATATCCATATATATCTATCTTTTTGGAATAAGTTCAGTTTACTCTCTCCAACTATTAGAAAAGTCTAGTTTACCCTCCTGAACTTCAAAACCGGTTATTTAACCATCTAAATTTCTCTAAATTTGCGAAATCCGGTCACAAAAGCCCTCATGCCGGTTTGAAGAGACGGTTTTGCACATTTTGCACACGTGGCCGTAGATCCTGGTTCTTGTTTTCTTCTTGGCTTCTTCCTGTTGATTTGCCTGGCTCGGCCGAAGGTTCTTGGTTCCCAGGTTCCTCTTCTTCTCCCTTCTTATTTCCTTCTTCCTCCCTTCTTTACTTTCTTCCTCTGGTGCTTTCTTGCTCCAATCCGAAAACTGCCCATGGTTTCTCCCAGTGCCGCCCCTACTATCTCTGGCTCGGTCCCTGGCGCCGCCTCCGACCCGGTGGTTCCTCACCGCACCTGGCTGCTGGCGCCTCCCCTGACTCACACGCCTCCGGTGGCTCGCCCCGCCCCCTGCGTGCTTGGCCCTGTGTGGCTTGCGCCCGACGCCCTCGACTTGGCTTGGCTTGCTCCCTCGGCCCACCATGGCGACGCTCTCCTTGGGCCTCTAGCAACCGCCGCCTCTCCGGCCAGCGCGTCATCTCATGGTGCCAGCCACAAGACGCCCGCCCTACTCGCTGAGTCCGCCCACCGGAGCGCTGCTCTGGCTGGTCTCGGCCACGACCACCCGCTGCGCTCTGGCCTCGGCCTCATGGCACGCCCCATCATGACCACCGCACCAAGGCCTTCGCCAACAGGTTGTCTCGCCATGGCACTCGCTCCTTGTGGCCACGCCACCGCCCCTCCTCTGCTTCACCTCTTCGCCGACATGCGAACCTCCTCGGCGTGCCCAACCTCCGGGCGCGGCAGAGCAAGCCGAGGAGGAGTGGGCAGCCGAGCAGTGGTGGTGGTGCCATGGGCCGGGCCGATTGGGCATAGGGGAAGGCGACTCCATGCACCGGCCAAGAGAGAGAGAGAGCCATGGGGATTGGGGATAGGAAAGAAGGAAAGAGAAGAGCCAGTGCGGGATTCGGCCGTAGCAAAGAAGATAAGGTGGAGAAATCTAGAGAGAGATGGAGAAGAAGAACGCTCACACTGGTCAAACACATGCTGACTTAGACAAAATCGGTCACATGTGCAAAACTAACCATTCAAACCTGCGTGAGGGATTAAGTAACCGGATTGTGCAAATTTAGAGGGTTAAATAGCCGGTTTTGAAGTTTAGAGAGAAAACTAGACTTCTCTGATAGTTGAAAGTAAACTGGACTTATTACTAACTTTTTTTTTTGCCGTCCTTTTCAGTGAATAAGTAGCTAGCTAGGAAAGCTGCAGAGCAACTACCTCAACTCCTATATTTATTTATTTTGCTAGTTAATTTGAACTCCTTGATTTATTAATCGAGCTTAAACTCAATTGCTTGCTGTTGCAGCATCTAGCCTTATTCTCTGATGCAACTCTAAGCTAGTACGTACATTAATTGACTAATTGTTATTTGTGATTCATTCTGCACTCTGCTCATCCAACTGGTATAGTGTAACATATCACAAGACCATGCTGCAAAATGCTAATGCTGCTGCACATTAATATTTAGACCAAGCTAGTACAGCTGCTTCAGTTCCTCTACATAGATATCCATCCAGACAATTTGAGAATCATTAGCATGCACTGTAGACTTGTATCTCCCCATATATACAGCTTTGCTAGGCATGGGTGGCGGCAGGGGGTGCCTGTGGTGCACAGACACCCCCAAAAATTTGTGTAATTTTTTTTAAACTATATATATGTATGAGTAATTAGTATTTGTATTGGCTAAATTTCAGCAATTCAACCCAAGAAGTTTTGAAAGTATTAGAATTGAGTGATAGAAAATGGACAGGGATTAAATCAAGAAATGGAGTTAGCTAGGCCCAGTAACACTCCTTGGGGTTCTCATTATAGAACTATTTTGCATATTATTGGTATGTATTCAACAATCCGCAAAGTACTCATACAGCTTGAAAAATACCCCTCACATAAGAATGATTGGCCAAAAATACATGTTATGGTGGGAGCCTTTAAGTCATTTGACTTTGTTTTCAATGCACACTTGATGCTTGTCATACTTAGATACACAGATAAGTTGTCTAAATCTTTGCAAAAAAAGAGACCAAAATATTATTAATACTATAGCACTTGTTAATTTGACTAATGATAGAATACAACGAATGAGGTATGATGGGTGAGAAGAATTTCTTAAAAAAAAGGTAACATCATTTTTGCGCTAAATATGGCATTAAAGTTCCTAAGCCGGATGGTAGACATGTGTCTTATGGAAGATCATCACGTTTTTACCCAAAAAAAAACAAATGATGATCATTTTAGAAGAGAAGTGTATCTTGGCATCATTGATAATGTTCTCTAAGAGCTTGACAATCAGTTTGACAAGGCTAATATGGAGTTGTTTGTTTGCATGTCCGTTTTAAATTCTCTGAATTCATTTGCTTCTTATGATAAGGACAAAGTGTTTAGCCTCTCCCCATATACACAGCTTTGCTAGGAGGAATGTTTCCTATCAGAGGTGTACAGTTAATGTACTGTGTTTTAGAGAATACAAGGCAGACCAACACGATCAACACGCACCACTCACATTAATGTACGGTTGCATACATACATGCATGCACTGGAATGCTTTAGGGACCAAAAAAAGATTTGTTACCTACTGGAGTAAGTAACTCTATTTGATTACCGTACCTTGTGATTTTTGCATGCAAGCAAGCTTAGCATTGCTCTCATTTGCTATTTGGTGGTAGGAATGAGCACTCTACAATGAGATTCATTTGCAAACACCGGAATTTCGTAAGATCCCTATAAAAACTGTATTCTTTGTCGCAAAATTTATGTGGAATTGCTGCAAATGGTGCCATACTAGTGCTAATATACAATGTTTCCGGTGAAAAATAGAATTGGTGAAATTCCATGAAAATCAAACTCAGAAGTTTGGGTTTTTTACATCTCTGTAAATTTCAAGATCAAACTCAATTCGGATACGAAAGAGATGAACACCTAGTCAAAACAGTGAAAACACTATTTCAACAAGTATCTGTCTTTTTCTTTATCTCGCAAATGTTATTAAGTTTGGTCTTAAGATTTTACAGAGACATAGAACGTACCCTTGTGGTAATGTTCTGGGAATTTTTAGAAAAGTCTAAATTAGGTGAAAAGCACTAATTTTCACATGGTACATATTTTGGAATTTTTTTATTAATTAACATTTTTTGAATTTTATTTTAAAGTTAACCTCCGGCGCACTTTATTTCTAATTCTGACCCTTTTGGTCACGCCATCATCTGTGGCGTGACAAAATAACACTGTCACGCCAGCCCATTTCTAGTCAAACTCTTGTCACGCCACTGGAAGTGGCGTGACAGTGTTATTTGGAGACTTATCCTGGCGCGTGACAATGCTATTTTGTTACGCCACTACCCGTGACGTGACCAAAGAGGTCAGAATTGAAAACAAAGTGCGTCAGGGGTTAACTTTAAAATAAAATTAAAAAAAAGGTTAATTAATAAAAAGAGTTCCATATTTTGCCACTACTAACCAGTGTCCGTGCAGGGGGAGGCGACCATGAGAGCATGGAGGAGGAGCGGCCGTACCATCACCTGCCGGCGCTGCCGCGTGACTCTCGGGGATCCCTCGAGGTCTTCAATCCCTCATCAGCCGCCGCCTCTGCATTCCGCCCCACCGCCAAGTCCACCTCCCCCTTCATTGCCGCTGCCGCTGCCGCTGCTATTCCCGACAGTGAAAGGGACAATGATAGGAGCATCGACGAGGATGCCGTGGGGAATGTGGATGTGGGGAAGGCGGCTCAGCGGGCGGCGGAGTGGGGCCTCGTGCTCCAGACCGACGAGCACACGGGCCGCCCCCAGGGCGTGGCCGCCCGCACCTCTGGGACCAGCGGCTCGGCCCGCAGCAGCTCCGAGGACAAGGTGACCGGAGGGGTGGCGCTACCCCGGGTGTCGGAGGAGCTCCGGGCGGCGCTGTCGGCGTTCCAGCAGACGTTCGTGGTGTCGGACGCGAGCCGGCCGGACCACCCCATCATGTACGCCAGCGCCGGATTCTTCAACATGACCGGCTATACCTCCAAGGAGATCGTCGGAAGGAACTGGTAATGTTTCTCCTCCTTCCTGGAGGAAGGCTGAACCCTTTCATTTCCTCCTAATGGAATGGAATATCAAAGTGTGTGTGCTGTGCAGCCGCTTCCTCCAAGGCTCCGGCACGGACCCCGCAGAGATCGCAAAGATCAGAGAAGCTCTCGTTGCTGGCTCAAACTACTGCGGCCGTGTCCTCAACTACAAGAAGGACGGCACACCATTCTGGAACCTCTTAACCATTGCCCCCATCAAGGACGAGGATGGCAGGCTCCTCAAGTTCATCGGGTCAGCCCTTCCCATCGATCATCGCATCACATGTTGAACAGATTCTTTATTCTTATTTTCGCGTCATTTTGCAGCAAGAGAATATATGATCACTCAACCATCTTTTATTTCAGCCCACTGTGTATGCGTTAGGGAGACAAGCTCTGTGGTAATTTTGATTTGACTGTTTGTTTTGCTATTCCAGGATGCAAGTTGAAGTGAGTAAATACACCGAAGGGAACAAGGATACGGTTGTTCGTCCAAATGGACTGCCAGAATCACTGATCAAATATGATGGTACTACTTCTGTTTTACCTTGTGCTTCGAAAGAGCTGTAACTAGGAAGTCTTTGAACTTTCAGAAAATTGGTTTCAAACTTTAAAAAAAACAAATATGTTATGTATGCAGCCAGACAGAAGGATCAGGCCCGTAGCTCAGTATCGGAGCTTGTGTTGGCTCTGAAGAATCCACGGCCATTGTCAGAATCAGGAAATAGCACCTTAAAAAGAAGATCGCAGGATTCATTAGGTGTGTTGGTAAGTGAAGATACTGGCAAGAGAAGCTCCGAAAGTGGATCTCGCCGTAACTCTCGCACCGGAACAAGCTCACTGCAGAAGATCAGTGAAGTTCCTGAAGGAGGGAATAAAACTAGAAAATCTGGTCTACGTTCATTTATGGGGTACGCTAGGTTCATACAAGTCAAATGATATAATTGCAGCATCTTATTTCTTAATTTCCATGCACAATTCCTGTTCCTTGATTTTTTTTTTTTTGTGTCTCATTCAATTTGTACGTGCAGTTTTCTTGGTATGGGCCATGGAAATGTAGAGAAGAACATGCTCAGACCAAGAGATGAAGATCCGCTACTTGACAGTGACGATGAAAAACCTGAGAGCTTTGATGATGAGCTAAGGAGGAAAGAAATGAGAAGGGGTATAGACTTGGCTACTACACTTGAACGTATTGAGAAGAATTTTGTCATCACTGACCCAAGATTGCCTGATAATCCCATTGTAAGATTCAACTCAGACCTCTTGTACCTCTGACTCCACTCTTCTTTTTACTGATATAGATATCAACTTTTCATGAATCTGTATTTATTCTTTGGTCAATGTTTCAGATATTTGCGTCCGATAGTTTTCTGCAGTTGACAGAATATAGCCGTGAAGAAATATTAGGAAGAAACTGCAGGTGAAATCTTATCTTGCCCCTTTTATTGCACAATTTCACTGGCAAGGTTTTTTAAGTTTTAGCAAATTTCAGTCGTTTCTAAATTAACTGTTGCACCGGTTAGCAAAATCCTGAAATTGGACCTTTATTGCTCTGCATGTTGTAGACTGGTACAAGTTAGCATTTCGTGCAAAAGACTAACGTATCAGTAGTATCACTTTCCTGATGCTTCCCTGGCTCCTCATCACAGGTTTCTCCAAGGTCCTGAAACTGACCGTGCGACCGTAAGGAAAATAAGAGATGCCATAGATAACCAAACAGAGGTCACTGTTCAGCTGATAAATTATACAAAGAGTGGTATGTTACTACTCTTCACATGCTTGCATGTTCATGTTCATGTAGGTGCGTCACGCAGTTGATGTTCATCCATTTAGAATCCCCCCCCCCAAATGTTTGGAACAGCGATACAGCATCTTAGTACCAATTGCTAACAGAAACATGCCGTACATTTTTAAATATATATTTTCATGGTAATGAATCCAGCTAAAATTACTTATTGGTGTTCTTCACTTGGACAGGTAAAAAGTTCTGGAACCTCTTTCACTTGCAAGCAATGCGTGATCACAAGGTACTATATCATAATGGACATGGGAAATGTTTGCTAAGTTATTCCATATAATCGGTTTGCAATTATTTTGCATGTAATTTGAGATGCATCAAATTTTCCTGTGGATCAGGGTGATGTTCAGTACTTTATTGGGGTTCAGTTGGATGGAACTGAGCGTGTTCGAGATGATGCTGCAAAAGAGGGTGCCATGCTGGTTTGTAATTTTTTACTCAAACTAGCCTATTTGTGCACGCTATCAAAAGTAACAAAAATAGACAGATGGGTCTTAAATTACTACAATGTTATCAGTGCCAAGACTTTTATTAACACCACCTAGCATTACAAGATAATTGGTTGCCCTAGACCCCTGGTAGTCAATACAGCCAGTGCTAGTAGACTTGTGATGCCTATGACATGTTAAAGTCTCCGTGGTTAACATTCTATTCCGTCAATTTAAATTTATTAATTGTGCTAAACATATTCTGGTGACTTCCTTAATGGATTTTTTTTGTTTTGGTCTGGATAAACTAAATTTTTTCGTGGACCTTAAATTTAAAATTTCTGTTGCCTGAAAGCATAGCTTGTTTAAAAACTAATCTGAATTGTTCATGTAACAGGTTAAGACAACTGCAGATAATATTGATGTGGCTGCGAAGGAACTTCCAGATGCTAATTTGGTAAGACTAAAGCATTATTCCTTAAGCTTAACAAATAAGTATGTGCATGCAATTCTGAAAGTAATCCATGGTCACATTCAGAGACCGGAGGATCTATGGACTAATCACTCGAAAGCAGTCCTGCCAAAGCCACATATGAAGGATACTGCATCATGGAGAGCCATCCAAAAAGTATGATATACATATTGTTTACCAAACAGCTATATACATGTCATTTTGAGGTTACTGGATGAAAATGGCACTGTATGTAGAAACTTGAGAGAGTGATTTACCATGCATTCTTCTTGAGAATACAGTAGCCTTTACAGAATATTGATTATATGTATAATGTAACGTATTCGTAAAGACCAGGAGATAGACAAGTTCAGATGACATTTTCTGAAACTTCTCCGTGATATCATGCTACTTCTCTTGTAGGTTCTTGAGGGTGGAGAAAGCATTGATTTAAAACATTTCAGGCCTGTAAAACCTTTAGGATCTGGTGATACTGGAAGGTAAATCCTGTCATACTTTGGTTTACAATGAGAATACCTTAAATTTGCATACTTGCATTGCTAATATATTGGACTCCTTCTGAAGTCTCATTTGCATTAGCAGTTTCAAACAGTAAAATCATATGCGTTATTGTTGGAATTGTAGTGTGCACTTGGTGGAGTTGAGAAATACTGGTGAATACTTTGCCATGAAAGCTATGGATAAAAAAGTCATGCTTAACCGCAATAAGGTTTTATTCTTGTTTCACCTTTAGAAATGATAATAAATTTATCTACACAAAAAAAAACGCCGTTCTGTTCTACCTATGGCTGCTGCTTTCTGTCTCTGACGACATTCTAATGCTTCTAGGTCCATAGAGCTACTGCTGAACGACAAATCCTTGATATGTTGGACCACCCGTTCCTTCCGACATTATATGCATCATTTCAGGTTTGTTATATAAATATATGCCAGTAGATTATTTAGAGATAATGCTGTCCTTGTTCTTATGCAATAAATAAGCTGATGTTTTCATGGTTTTGAGGCTCTGCATAAGCCCTTAAATCCATAATCTGAGTTTCAACTTTTAAATTTAAGCTTATCTGATGACATACTCCGATAACACCCAGGTCTTGAGCTTAAGCCACTTTTAGACTCTGTTTAAACCCTCCTGAAGCAGCCCTTGGTTACAATTCGACAGGCTTTCTACATCATGTTTTTCTTAGGAGGTGTTATTTTCATTTTTGTGATATCATCAAATTCCTTTTTTTTGGAGAGATGACCTTTTGTTTTCCGCTCAAATGTTGCAGACAAAAACACATATATGTCTCATTACTGATTACTGCCCTGGTGGGGAGCTCTTTGTGCTCCTAGATAGGCAACCTCTGAAGGTTCTACGGGAAGATGCAGTCAGGTCATAATTCAAACTGTTTCTTTTTTGCTTAGATCTGGTGGGATGATGTGCATGATTTTCGTTGAAGGAACACAACATGGGCCACTGATGTGCTCAATTGATCACAGCAACAGACTTGTTACTTAAATCTTTTCGAGATGAGATTTGTTCAATCTAGTTGTTGTAGGAGAAGACAAGAAGCATTATTTAATACTATCTCATGATTGGCACAGGTTCTACGCTGCTGAAGTAGTCATTGCACTCGAATACCTGCATTGTCAAGGTATATATACACCATGCTTGTAACTTATTGTGTATATGAAATACTCTCTCATATATGATGTATAATGGTACGCCTGTCAGCATAAATCAATGACCATACTTATAGCCATTCATGTTTTAGCTCAGCCAACGTAAATTATTTATTCACCTTTCAAATGTATGCTTTTAGTAAAGATTTAACCAAGTAGCATGTCTTACGTAAAGTTTTAACCATATAAGAAAGGAATGTGTTTCCTTACCGGATAACAATTGCCTAACACTTTTTGATAATTCATCAGAATTTATTGGAATAAGTTGAGATTTCTACTGCTTGTAATTGTGCCCTGTTGGAGATATTAGATATTAGGAAATGTCCTGAGTTTAGGTAAAAGCCCAAGTCGTATCAGAGTCGATCTGTAATATTCCCGAAATTCTACATGGTATGAGAGCCAACCTCCCAAACCCTAACCCAAGCAAGTAAAACCCATACCTAAAGAGCCGCCGCCATATTAGGAAAGGTCTTGAGTTTAGGTAAGAGTCCAAGTCGTATCAGAGGCGACCGGCCGGGTTGCATGCTGGCCCTCGCTTGACACGGAAGAGCAGAGGTGGGGAGGTGTACCGGCATGAGGTGGAGAGGAGACGAGGGCACGACGGCAGACTGTGCAAGCTTGGCAAGGCCAGTGGGTCTGTGGAGCGGTGGTGGTGGCTCGGCAGGGAGGCCGAGAGCCGAGAGCGCGTCGCGGTGTGGCGGAGGCTTGAGGCTTCTTGCGAAGGAGCTGAGGAGAAGGGGATTCGATCGGCGGTGGAGTAGTAGCAGGGGATCCAGCGGGGGAAGGGGGATCTGGTGCGACGGCGGAGAAAAGGAGGCGGCGGGATCCGGCCAGAGGTGGTGCGGCGGTGGAGAGGAGGAGAAGGAAGGAGCTTCGGTGCGGCGGAGGCGGCTTGAGGAGGGACCGGATCCGGCTCGGGCCAATGAGGAGGATAGGGAGAAGGAGCGCCGCACGGTCACACCAGCCGGGCGTGATGGGCGCGCCTAAGCGCATGGGCGGCGATGGTCGCGACGGAGAAGTCGAGGAGCCTCGCCGTCGCGTGGTCGAGGTGGAAGAGGAGAGAAGGCAGGAGCGGCGGGGCAAGACGGGAAGGATGGGAGCTCGGTGGAGTGGGTGGAATGGTGCGGGGGAGGAGTTTCGGTGACAGGCGCTCGGAGGAGGAGCTAGTGCTTGGGCTCGGGGGAGGAGTTTCGGAGGAGTCGCCGGCCGGAGAGGAGATGACGGGCTCGGGGGAGAAGAGAGGAAGGGGAGGTGAGAGGAAGAAGAGCCTTCGGGATTTATTGTAGCAAAAAAGGAGCCTTGATTTGTTGTGGTCAAGAAGGAGCTGAAGGAGTGATGTGGTACTTGCTTTTGCTATGGATCCAGTGTGGTGTTTGCTTTTGCTGTAGAGATCGGTGTGGAAGAGGTGCGCTTCGAATATCTAGTGTGTCAGATTTGATCTGGTATGGAGGATCTGATCGGTTGTGGGTGCTTCAAGAGTGAAGGATCTAGATCGGTGGAGGATCTGGTGTGGTTGAGGGGAATCGGCTGCGTGTGTTATGTTGGGGAAAGGAGAGAGAGGATTATGTGTTTGCTGAGAGTTCTAGCTGCTGTGTTGCTCGGTGGTGACAGTATTAGAGGTTACGATGGTAAGGTATAGAAGACAGGGGGAGAAAACTGTTCAGGTGGTTGTGCTAATGGTGGAATTGGATGATGGTGATGAGCTCGACGATGATGAAGGCGAAGTAGGAGCTGATAGTAGCTCCAGTGGAGGCTACGTCGGTCGGCGGTGATGGTATTGGTGTCGTACGATGTTGTTGGTATGGGTACTGGATTGAGTGTTGCTGGAGATGTCTAGGAGAGGATTGGGACTGGAGTTAGGTGTAATAGTCTGTGATAAAAATAAAGGTGGTAGATACCGAGACTAGGGGCGTGTGGGTAAAGTGGTGGAGGCCGGGGGTGGCTGGGGGGCAAGGATCGAAAAGCCGTTTCTGGGAGAGATCCCGTTTGTTGGCCGGGAAAATTCCCGGGAGAAACCCGGACAATTTTTGTTTGAATTTGATTAAAAACCAGCCAAAAATCAAAATTTGGAATTTGAACTGGTCAAACCGGAAAAACCGCCGGTTTTACCTTCACTGACCCGACCAAGAACCGATTATCGTAGAGTTTTTCTTCCTGGTCAGGGCATGAGGGTAGAGGAAAATAAGGTTGAGGTTGTTATGAGTAGCGATTGTATTCATCATAAGGCCAATGGGCCAATAAATATACAAGTATAGGTATGGCATATATATAGGTAACCCTTTATATAATGGGGAAAATACACAGCTAGTAATATACATGTAATACCCCCCTTCAAACTTATGGTGGATCAACAATATGAAGTTTGGAGAGATAGAAGCTGTGTTTGGCTCTGGTCTGTACCTTTGTGAAGAAGTCTGCTAACTGAAATTCTGAAGGTACATACTGAAGAGCAACAATCTGGTCCTGCACCTGTGCACGCATGTAGGAAGCATCAACACCAATATGCTTAGTAAGCTCATGCTTCACCAGATTTGTAGCAATGCTAATAGCCCATGTACTATCAGACAAAAAAGGAGCGGGTGCTGAAACTGAAACACCAAAATCCTCAAGTAACCACCGTAGTTAAGTAACCTCCGCTGTCAACAAAGCCATAGCTCGCAACTCAGCCTCAGCACTCGAACGAGAAACTATTGTCTGCTTCTTAGTCTTCCAAGCAATGAAAGAACTACCAAGAAAAATACAATAAGCAGAGAGAGACCGGCGATCAGAGTGATCACTAGTCCAAGTGGCATCAGAATATGCTTGGAGCTGTAAAGAGCTAGAGCGAGGGAAAAACAGACAACGAGTGATGGTTCTACGAAGATATCGTAGAACACGAAGAAAATGATTATAGTGGAGCTGAGTGAGAGCAGAAACAAACTAACTCAGGATATGCACAGAGTATGAAATGTCAGGACGAGTGACACCCAGATAAACAAGACCCCCCAACAAGGTGACGATAGCGAGTAGAGTCAGTAAGAGGCTCATCATTGGTGGGCCGAAGATGAACATTAAGCTCCATAGGAGTCTCAGCAGTGTGTTGATCAGTAAGAGAAGCACGATCAAGAAGATCCTGAATGTACTTTTCTTAGGACAGATAGAAGCTCTCAGGAGTAGAAATAATCTCAACCCCAAGAAAGTAGAAAAGAGGACCCAGATCAGACATGAGAAACTGCTCATTAAGACGCTCCTTCACAAAAGAGATGTATTGAGAATCATCTCCAGTAATGATCATATCATCAACATATAAAGGAGAAGCGTCCGACCACGAGGCGAAGTGTGAACAAAGAGAGTAGGATCATGAGCACTAGCAGAGAAACCAGCTACAGTGACAATAGAAGAGAAACGATCAAACCAGACACGGGGAGCTTGCTTGAGGCTGTAAAGAGTGTTTAGCGGCTCTTGCCGAACCGACTTCTTATCGTGATGCTGCTGTTCATTAAGAGTGGCAGCATGCGATGGCAAAGGAGATTGCTGCCCTTGAGCGTACTGGCACGTGGGATCTTGTCCCTTTTCCCGCATATGTTACTCCTATCACGTGCTAGTGGGTCTACAAGATTAAGACCCGCTCTGATGGTTCTCTTAAGTGCTACAAGGCTCATCTTGTGGCACGTGGTTTTCAGCAGGAGTATGGTCGTGATTATGATGCGACATTTGCTCTTGTGGCTCACATGACCACTGTTCGCACTCTTCTTGCTGTGGCGTCTATTTGGGCATGGTTCATCTCTCAGTTTGATGTCAAGAATGACTTTCTCAATAGTGAGCTGCGTGAAGAGGTTTATATGCAGCCACCACCGGGGTATTCTGTTCCTGAGGGTATGGTTTGTCGGGGTCAGGGTAGCTGGTAGATGGTGGAGATAGATTTGGTGATGTCTCTGGTAGTATTGGTGGTTAGCAACTTTTTGATGGTATTGGTTATAAAGCCGATGGATAGTAGGTTTTACTAAATTCTAGTAATGGTATTGTATTATGTAACAAGATGGCCATTATTATTATCCCATACCTATCTTGAGAGGAAGTGTTGGAGATATTAGATATTAGAAAAGAGTCCAGAGTTTATTTAAGAGTCCAAGTCGTATCAGAGTCGGTCTACAATATTTGGCACTATAAATAAAGATCGTAAAAATATCAAAAGAAATACACGGTATTCACAAAATTCTACACGCCCTGATTCTTTTTTACCTTCAGGTATAATCTACCGAGATTTAAAGCCAGAGAATATCTTACTTCATAGAGACGGGCACATCTCCCTGACAGACTTCGATTTGTCTTGCCCGACATCTTGCAGACCGCAGGTAAAAAATCAATAAATCTCTTCTGACAAAAGTCATCTTAATTCCTGCACCTTTCTTTTTCAAACAATTCATAAAACAGTCCCGGTTTTTTATGCGTTGACGAGCAAAGACAAAAAAAAAAAAGGAAGGTTCTTTGATTGGAATATGCTTGTTCATTTTACTGGTACATTATTTTGAAAAGACATTTCACCATTCTTGTGCGGTACCTGTGCCAGAACAAAATTTGTGGTATTTTGTTGGTAATAGTATTATGCCAATCTTCAAGTAATAGGACGTAGCAGCAACGTATCATTCACAACTCCATGTACATTATGACAAGTAGATTAGTGACTTCGTTATTTTCGTGGTTACATTAAGTAATTATTTTGCCTGTTATTTGGTAGGTCCTTTTTCCTGAAGAAACTGAAAAGAAAGGGAAGAGGAAAAGCAGGAGTTCTCCTATATTTTTCGCTGAACCTATGCGGGCATCCAACTCATTTGTGGGAACAGAGGAGTACATTGCACCTGTATGTACATGCTCCCGCGTTCCTCTTATTCTGCACTGTTTTTCCAACCTTTTCATTTATTCCCAGCATTTTTTCCCCATCTGTGGTATTCAGTTCTTGCATCTTTGTCATGCAGGAGATTATTACTGGAGCTGGCCATACGAGTGCTGCTGATTGGTGGGCTCTAGGTAACTCTTCTTCCACTAACAAAACCGATGCCACTTTGCTTTTGTAGTTTATACAGTCGCTCTGAATAAATTAGGAAGACAAGGGCGGACTAGCTTTACAAACTCGATTCTTGTATGGTCATGCAGTTATGCTGATGAACGTGTTTGTTGATTCAGGAATTCTTCTGTATGAAATGTTGTATGGTTATACACCCTTCAGAGGAAAAACGAGGCAAAGGACCTTTGCTAATATCCTGCATAAGGATGTCAGATTTCCTGCGAGTATATCGGTAATTAAGCAAGCAGCGTTTGTTTAGAATAAGTTAGTTTTTGGTTGCTACGGGAAGAACCATTAATTCTGGTACGTGTGAGCATGCATATATGCAGGTGAGCCTCCCGGCGAGGCGGCTGATGTACAGGTTGCTGCACAGGGATCCTGCAAACAGGCTGGGCTCGTACGAGGGAGCGAATGAGATAAAACAGCACCCTTTCTTCCGCGGCATCAAGTGGCCTCTCCTTCGTTGCATGGTAATTCATTGTTAAGCCTAGCTAGCTTGTTTGTTTTCATCTGATTGATGCATGATCTGAACTGAAGCAGGTTTATTGATGGATATATAATGGAATCCTAGCCAGCTAGCTAATAATGTTTTTGCTTTGCTGGGCATGCAATGCATATATATATGCAGGCTCCTCCAAAGCTGCAGGTTCCACTGTTCTCGGATGACATGGACAAGAGGGGGATATTGAGCGAGCCATTCGACGTTGCTGCTGCTGCTGCTGATAATCACGCCGATATGTTCTGAAGATCCATTCATAAAGATGAATATGGCAGACCATTGATAGATGATTCTGCATGCAATGCAGGAGCTAGCTAGGCTGGTAATGGACATGTCGAGCTCGATCATGGATGGAGCTAGCTAGAATTTCGTCGTCGATGGAGCCATTTATGCGTGTTATTGTTAATGTTGTTTATGTAGTAGACCAGATATGGAATAAAAAAAATGTGGAGTTTTGCTCGATGGCTCCTGTAATTAATCTGTTCTGTGGATCATGGTTAAGATGAAAGTTTGAATGCGTTGAAGAAAACGTGAGTCATGTGGATTAACTGGTACCGATTAAGTTGATTGAAGTAACTGTGCATCATGCATGTGAGTGTGACATGGCAGGATTGGATTGGATAGATGCGGTTTTTGTCGTGATTCGCGCAGAGCAAGATGGAGGAGAGGACAAAGAAAGGCAGGCAGGCAGGCACACGTAGGATGGGCATCCTACGTTGGTGCTGTGCATGCAGCTCTAAAGTGTGCTCACGTGGCCTCCTGACGTGGAGACACGTCAGCAATCATCTTATCCTTGTGCCCTGCAGAAATGTATTAGAGATGGACGATCGTTCTTGTTATTAGTGTGACTATCTATCTATGGATCGATCTTGTTCTTGTCTGAATGTCTGAATTCTGATGGATGCACACAGCCAGCTAGCAGTTCAGTTTGGGACGTACCTGGAAATGGAGGCTTGTATGGATGCAGATCAATCGAGATGCGCATAGTTAGGCCTGGTAATGGTTTTAAGTCCACCCTAACCTATACAAAGAAGAAGCCATGCAACTTCCCAGACCAACCCAATCCACAAATCAAATTCTGAAACAAAACCAATCCAGTCCACATGCACTTTGCCAAAGCCCACAAGGCCACAAGCACTCAGACAACACCATTTTGCCCCTGGATGAATCACGAAAATTTATTTTTAAAACTCACTAAAATATGAAAAATATCAGATATTATTAAAAAAAACACTAAAATCTGGAATAACTCATGAATAATTATTTAAAATATAAAAATATCCAAAGAAAAGAAAATATTTTTTGTAAAAGGAGAAAAATACCCAGAGAATTCTAAAGATATATTTTACAAAAATAAAGCAAATAGTCGCTTTTAGTTTCAGTTAACCATAGCCTAGTCATCAAATACAATTCTTACCGAACAACTATGTAACACTAACATTCATGCTAATGCTTAATTGCTTATAACATAGCTTTACAAATCATTAAATGATTCTACTCTTCTCCAAAAGCATACTTTATCAAGTGACTGAAGCATCTCAATCATCAACTTCAAGTAGGGTGAACTCCTGTCATTTTAGTATAACGAGCATTAGTAAAAACACAAATGACGCAAGGCGCGAGTAAAACACAAACTGAAATATAAGTATACATTATTATCTTCATAAACAAACAATTATATGACTACATGACTATACAAAAAAATTGTTAGGCTTTTATGTATGTGCTATAGTCAGTGGTCACAATTTAAATTGCATTACATGTGAAAAACTTGTTTAAGCAATGTAAAGGAACGTAAATATAAGCTATCCTGGTCCGCTGGTCCTTCAAAATAAGCTAAAATTGACTTTGATATTTAAATTGTTAACTTTTCTTGTTCTTACCCTTTTGTCAATTTATGTAGGTACCAAAATTTCATCATTGCAAGTTGAGTTGACAATTTTGTTCACACAAAAGTGCTCATTGTTTATATATTAGGGTTTAATTTCAATAGGTTAGTCGATATATAGTATAAAATGCTAAAAAAGGATGCATGGGAGTTCATTAAATGGCTTGTACATCAGATCCCTGAACACAAAAGGCTACATATTGTGCAGATCAGATACATGAACACTACTACAAAACAGGCTATACTGGACGCCTCATCACAGACGGTTCCTTTAGAACCGTCTGTGTTTGCCTCATCATAAACGGTTGGTAATAATAACCGTCTGTGATATGTAGCGACGGCTAAAACCGTTTGTGATACGTAATTATCACGGACGGTTCTTGACAAGAACCATATGTGATAATTGCAGATGCCACAACGGTTTTTAAGAAGAACTGCTCAGGATAATTGAATATCACGCAGCTTCTTAAAAAGAATCAGATGTGATATGTGCGCTTAAATACCCTATGCCGATAGATCTGCTCAGTGTGATATGCTTTGAAGGAGGCAGCCCTCCCCATTTGAGTCGCCACCCCATTGTGCCACCTCAAAGGATTGGTACAGCCAGAGGAGGAAGGGAAGGAAGGAGGCAGGGAGGGGAAGGAAAGGAGGGCGAAAGGAGAAGGGAAGGAGGAAGATTTAAAGGGAGGAGGATCTCGCAGGGTATTTGGGATCTTCGTCGTGAGCTCTAAGGGTAACGATCTGTAATCCTTTATATTTACCCTAGGTTAATCGTTATTCAATTTATAGTACGATTGGTCAATTGGAAGAGTAGTTAATTGCGTGCATTAATCTACTTTAACACTAATTTTGTTACGTGCGTAGCGTAGATAGACCGAAGCTGGATGTACGTTGAGAACCGTGTGAGTGAAGAGTACATTAATGGTGTGTCTGCTTTTAGAAGAGGTGCCGAGCAGGATATGTTGAAGAAAGGGATAAAATTTATGTATTGTCCATGCGTTGATTGTGATAATCTGAAGATGTTTACCAACCCAGTGCAGATCGAAGCGTACTTGATTCGTAGGGGTTTCAAAGAGGAGTTTACATGTTGGACCAGTCACGGTGAAGAACGGATTATACCGGAAGGTAGTAACATTGTCGAGAGAGACAGCGATATGTCGGATGTGGACTATGCTTTCAATGAGGATAGGTTGCACGATGACAATCTGGATCAGATGCTATGCGATGCAGAGGAGAACTATAGTGAGAGAGAGTTTGGTAAATTTGAGGGGTTAATGGAGGACTCGTGAAAACCTTTGTTCCCTGACTGTAAGCCGTAATACACAAGGTTGTCATCCATGCTTGAACTGCTGAAATTGAAGGCAAGCAATGGTTGGTCCGACAAAAGTTTCACGACGTTGGTAGGTCTCCTAGCGGACATCCTTCTAGAGGAAAACGTGTTGCCCAGAACTAACTACCAAGCCAAGAAAGTTATTTGTCCATTGAGAATGGAAGTAGACAGAATACATGCATATCTGAACGACTGTATTCTCTACCGTAAAGAATATGCAAACATGCATGTATGTTCAGTATACAACGCATCCCGATACAAGAGTAAAAATCAATCAGATGACGGCGAGGGAATCGAGGTGAAGAAAGGACCTCCTGCCAAGGTGGCGTGGTATCTGTTTGTAATTCCCCATTTGTAGCGGTTTTTTGCGAACCGAAAGGATGCAAGATTGCTGCGTTGGCATTCGGAGGAGTGTAAGAAGGATGGAAAGATAATACACACTACTGATCCAGCCCAGTGGAGAAACTTCGATTGGAGCTTCGGAGACTTCAGTGCGGAACCGAGGAACATAAGGTTTGTGTTGAGTATAGATGGAATAAATCCTTTCGGTAACATGAGCAGCCAACATAGCATTTGGCCCGTGAATCTATATATGTACAACCTTCCTCCTTCGCTGTGTATGAAGCGAAAGTACATTTTGATGTCACTACTTATCCAAGGGCCGAAGCAACTTGGGAACAATATTGATGCATACCTAGCACCATTGCTAAAAGATCTTGTGACACTGTGGAACGAAGGGGTACAAGTATGGAATGCGTACAAACGAGAGAACTTCACTTTGCACGTCATGTTATTTTGCACCATCAATAATTTTTCTACCCTTGGTAACTTATCAGGGTTCAGCACAAAAGGAGCCAAAGCCTGTCCGCACTGCTTAGATGGTACCGAGAGTGTATGACTGAACAACTCACGTAAAACTGTGTACATGTGTCACTGTAGGTTCCTTCCCAAGTATCACCCATACCACAAGATGAAGAAACAATTCGACAGAAATAAGGAGGATGATTCAACTCCAAGGACTTTTAGAGGGAAAGAGATTTACGATATGGTTAAGAATATCGCTGTTGTGCTTGGAAAGAGACGTAAATTGAGGACCCGTTAGAAGAACATCTAGAAGAAGCGGTCAATTTTTTGGGACTTACATTATTGGGATCACTTAGAAGTTTGCCACTATATCGACGTCATACAT
Source organism: Phyllostachys edulis (assembly GCA_036346405.1). Taxonomy (NCBI): domain Eukaryota; kingdom Viridiplantae; phylum Streptophyta; class Magnoliopsida; order Poales; family Poaceae; genus Phyllostachys; species Phyllostachys edulis. The sequence goes on along the minus strand of CM070567.1, from coordinate 56,942,338 downwards.
GTAGAGAAAAATGTATATGATAGCTTGATTGGTCTCTTACTGAACATTCGTGGCAAAATTAAGGATGGTGTCAACGCACGGCGTGACTTGGTTGATATGAACATAAGAACCGAGTTAGCATCAAAAGAGACCGAGAAAGACCGAACGTATCTTCCCCCATCTTGCTACACTCTGTCCAAGGCCGAGAGAAAGAAACTGTGTCAGAGCTTGTATGGTGTGAAAGTTCCGTTCGTGTAACACCCTAGCTATGCGGAAGCCAAGATGCAACCTAAACTACTAACGCCAAACAGCACTATAAATTTTTCTCAACAAATCAACATCTTATGACAGCTAAACTTCATCACAAAACAAATCTAATTAATTAATTAACATAATTTCAGCAAGGATTTAAGTACTAAATTCCAATTATAGCATTTCATTCAAGTGGAACGTTATCAAGAATATGTCCGGATATTTTAAACCATCAATTAGCAAAAACATCGACCATGAGAAACTAAAGGAACCACAACCTAATCAATTATTACAATTCCAAAATGAATGAATCATGTGTGGAGTAAAGTACTTCTCAAGTGCAAAATTATCATATTCTACTTTCTCCCCAAAGTATGCCGACATCAACGTTCACCTAAAACATTAAATAAACAAGCATTAGTCCAAGACTCAGCAAGTACAAATAAATGGCATTCGAAATATTATATCAATGACAAATCATTCTCATTATACAACATATGAAACTTTAAAGCATTGACAGATCATTCTCATTATCTCGAATACATATGTAAATGTCATGAATGCAGTGCAAATCATGCACATATCTCCACTTCTCTTCTGCATATACCGGTATAGCCAGTGTAACACCCGTCGGTGTTCACTCAGGCCAGCATTATCAAAATACGGGGATCCAAAGCTCGTATGAAGAATCTTTGATACGGGGATCTAGTTGCCCATATTAAAAATATGGGGATCTCAATACCCACTCCCGTAGGTTGAACATGAATGCTTGAATTGAATGAAATGAATTGAAATGAACCTCAATACCCACTCTCGTGGTCTAAACATGGAAACTTGGAATGAATGTAATGAAACGAAATGAACACTTCCATACCTTCCAATTATTATAAGCATTTAATAGAAACAAACAATTAGTAGAAAAATACTCATACTTCATAAGATTATCTATATCATAGTAATTCAACCAATTTATACAAACACACATCCAAGATGACCCAAATGTACTTGCATTTCGTGTTGCGACAAATTGAATGTAGAGAAGGCGAAACCAAACCCAAAATCACTCCGCCTACAAAAAATACTTTACTCAAAAAAAAGATTTGAAAATATAGAACAACGCTAATCGCAACGCTCTAATCTGCACTCCCAAAAACTCATATATCATATATTTAATCTACTCAAGCGAAACGACAAACTAGCAGTAACTCGATACTGGACAACGACCTTCTAAAATACATATCTTCCATTCTGCTTATCATAAAAATGTGTTTTCAGTCTCTATGGAAGTATTACAAAATTGTCTACAAAAGTCTAGTTGGCCAAATTCTCAATTTTTTCCTTTAACTAATTTTAACAAACAGATCAAAACAACTGTCAGAATCTGATAGACATTCTGGACAGTAATATTGAAACATCCATAACTTTCGTCCTGATGATCCAAAAAATGAGTTCTTTAACATTATGGAAATCTAATTGAATTATGTACAAAAGTCATTTGGGTCAGCATCCTGATTCAACCATTATCTATCTTTAATCAATCGATCTCTAAAACTACCAAAACCTGACAGATCAACTCTGGATAGGAGAATTGAAAAATACATAACTCAAGATCTAAACATCCAAATTCTGTGAACCAAGATTCTATGGAAAGCTATTGATGTTGCCCACAAATCTCTAGGAGGTGACTGCACCAAATTTCGCATTTATCAATTCTAAAACTACAAATAATACAACTGTCTACACATGATCTGCTACCCTATATTGCCCGAATCGCAAAAGTAAAAGACTAAGCAAAGGGAATCCGAAATTCACCCTTGAAGAACCTGCTAATGGTTGCAGGAACACCCACGAGATCTCCCTCCTTTCTTCCTTCTCCCACTTCGTGTACCTTTCCTTCGCCGGTAGCATCCAAAGGATTCTTTGGTTCTTCCTCCTTCCTTCTCTTGGCCGGCAGCAATGGAGGGACACGGGGAGGAGAGGAGGCGTGGGGAAGATGAGGAGGTGGGGGAGCAGTGGCAGCCAAAGGGGGGGAAGAGGGGGAGGCGCAAGGGGGAAAGAAGGTAGGTTAGGGTTTGGTTGTCGGCCCTCCTTTGGGCCAAGGGCCTAAAAGGTTGTTCTCTCCCCACTAGACTTTGGACTGGCGGCCCAATTCTCTCTCAAATTTCTGAATTCTCTATTTTCTATTTTATTTCCCTTAATTCTCTATCAAATTTTTTATTACACTCTCGAATGATAAATGGGTTATTACAGTTTGGTTACTCCGCCAGCATGCAGAAACTTGTTTCTATAGAAGATTTGAAATTAATTGGTATAAAGTCTCATAATTATCATGTGCTGATGACAAATACTTCCTATTGCAATTAGAAGTATTTTGCTGAACAAGGTCCAAGTGGCAATCATGAGGCTTTGTTATTTCTTTAACTCAATTGCTCAAAAGGTCATCGATCCCGAAGGACTAGATGCTCTACAGGCTGAGGTGGTGACGACTCTATGTCATCTTGAGATGTATTTCCCACCGTCATTTTTTGATATCATGATCCATCTCATTGTTCACCTTGTAAAAGAGATAAAGATATGTGGCCCTGTGTTCCTACATCATATGTACCCGTTCGAGAGTTGCATGGGAATTCTCAAGTCCTACGTACAGAATCGATCTCGGTCAGAGGGCAGAATCATCGAAGGTTATGCAACCGAAGAGGTCATTGAGTTTTGCATCGACTAAATGGCTCAGGTGGAACCGATAGATGTGCCTCTATTTCGTCATGAGGGGAGACTAGAGGGCATCGGGACCATCGAAAGGAAAGCAATCACTCCCGATCTGGATACGTACACAGAAGCCCATTTCACGGTCTTGCAACACATGACCGAAATATCTCCGTACATCGACGAGCACAAAGACATGGTACGCCAACAGAATACAGGCTTGTCGGTGATCTAGAACCGATCTTACGTATGATTGTTTGATTTGGGAGCTCTCCTAAATAAGAATCATGCAGAGAATGACACGGGGATTTTATACAGGTTCGAGCCTTCTCCGGAGAGAATAACAACCCTACTCATGTGTGGCTATATTGAGTATGCTGGTTACAGATCAAGAGAAAGACTAAGGTCTAATGCCTTGTGCTCCTGATTGCATCTGCTCTTGTTCTGTCCTCTTTCCTCTGCCTTCTGACTTCAACCTTATATAAGGTATGAAGAGGTGGCAATTGCTCCAGATGAAGAGACGTCCCAACGTTCCAATTGACGAACCGCTAGATGGAATTTGTCGCCTAGGACGTGGCACCCCCATGTTGCTAGTCAGTTGTTGTCAGAGACAGAAGTAATTCATGTGGTTACTCACAGAGAGTAACAGCGTATATTAAGTACCCCATGTGTTAAGTATGGCACATAATATTCCCTAATTGATTAGGCCCACAAGTCAGCAAGCCTTATGTAACGACCCAACCCTAGGGCACCCGAGTGGTCCTCCAAGAACTCCTGGAAAGTCCATCAGGACCTCCCAGGAGATCCAAAAAGGACCTCTTGGACAGTCCACCAAGACCTCCCAGAGGTCCAAGAGACCACCAGAGGTCCAGAGGCGAACCGAGGAGGTCTAGGAACCGAGGAGCACCCCCATAGACTTCCGCGACCAGACTTGAGGGTGGTCGGGGAGGTTTGGGATCTCTCCAAGGTCCTATATGTGAACTGAGCTAGTCCCAAGGATCATGGCTAGCTCTTCACAGCAACAGCAGTGGTAACATTGCAACAACACAAGCTTCATTAATATCAAAGGAGTTGATTACAAGAGAGCTTACAAGCCAGCAGGCAAAACATAATAAAAGATAAACACATGAGCCACCCGATACACCACAGGCAATCGGCTAGAGGGCGCAATCCTAGTCGATCAGGACCACTTGGTCCACAGAACAGATCACCCTGAAGCTTCCATTTCCTGCTAAAAGACAGCAGCAAGCAAGAGTGAGCACAACAACCGTGCTCGCAAGTTACACCCGTTAGATAACAAAATGACATGCATAAATGGGTATCTCAAAGGAAAGCTTAATATGGTTGATTTGCGTAAAGCCATGGTTATTTCCAATTACCAATATTAAGTTCCAAAGCATTACCAAGAATAAAATTCAGTTAAATCTGTTTTCAGTTAGATATTCATTCATCACAAGTGGTGAAGGATACCCTCCTGTCACAAGGCTCCCTGCCCAAAACCCATGGGATAGAAATCCCAAAATCAGTTCAACAAACCTTTTGGAAACCAAATCAGGTCTAACTTTGAGTGGTCTTTGCCAGCACGTCCTTGACTGCGGACACGGCTATTCGAATAGATTTAACTCTGCAGAGGTTGTACACTTTACCCACATGACATGATTCCTCTAGTTTGTTTGGCATCTTGGTGCCACCTCTCACCGCCAAGGTAAGAGGTCTAGAGTTCATGACAAGGCTTTTACAAAGCATTGTTCCACCACGCCTCTCCTTGCTAAGGTTTCACTTTCCTATGGATAGAAACCCCATGAAAGCCCCTCTTGCTCCAGTGGGAACAGTAGGTTATAAAAGACCATTGGCCATGAAAGACCTCCCACACATCCAATGGAACAACTGTGGTAGAATTCTGCAAATTGGTCAGCCAGGTCTCACGCCCCACACTAGAGACATGTGGTTGTACGATTTTGGCATAGCCCATTATAGGCCTAGCAAAGGGACGCTCAAAGGCCGGTCCTCAATTGACTTAGGCGACCACCACAAGCCCCTGGACCCCCACCTTAACCAGGATAGAGTCCGTGCACAAACCTTGCACCAGCCAAGCCAACCATTTCGCCCAAGTCCAAATCCATTTTCCTTTTCTTTGCTTACCCAGCAACACTTTTGTACTGCCATGACAACCCAATGTCATGGTGAAAACATTTAAAACAGTAGTTGGTCATGTTGGTAAAGATTTCCCCAAATCAAATACTTTTGGTCTAAGCAAGACTAAGCATATGGTTTTTCAAATGATCTTGGCTCACACTATTGCATTAACCAAGTTTGATCTAATGGTGACAACATGTTCAGTCCAAGGTCAACAGTGGCCATACAAAGGAAGTAGGCATAGCTATGAATTTAAAACAGGTATTGAAATAACTTGGTAGAAATAGGCATGCAGTATATATTGAAACAGAACATAAATAATTTGAGATATTGGGTGCAATATGATCAAAAGTGTAACTTGCCTCTTGCTTGACAGCTTAAGAATCTACTCTCTCTCTCTCACAGTTCTGGCTCTCTGGAAACGTCAAGATCTACACGGTCAAAAGAACATATTCAAACCAAGCTCCAAATAAAGAATCAACAAGACTCAAGCAAAGAACCAAAAGAACCCCAGAGGAACCCCAAAGCTCAACCAACGGAAGAGTTCTTATATTAAGATTAGGCTCCTAGGGAGAAGTCCAAGCTTACCGGGAGGAGAGGGTCCTTAGCAAAAGACCCCAAAAAGAGTGATCTTGGACAAAAGAACAGAGAGGCCCTGGAAGGTGATCCTTGCACATGGCCGAGAAGGTCCAGGAGATGCTCTCCGTGCAGAGATCAGAGAGGAGTTCCTCACATAAAAGCCACAGAGATCCGAAAGAAATCCAAGAGAGGGGGGGGTCCTGGAAAGGGCACAACCAGTTATTGTGGCGACAAGAGCAAGAACAGAGCAGTACCCAAAGAAACTTACCAGGGATGAGCAAAAGATAACAGTTGAAGGGGAGGTCATGGAACCAGAGGCAGCTGAGGCTGGCGCCCAAGCTCCAATGAAGTTTTCAACGGTGAAAACTTCGGCAAAAGGGGCCCTTGGCGGAGGTCTTGGTAGTGGAGCTTCACCACAAAGCCACTGAGCAAGAGCCAGATGAGCCAAACGCGTAAAAGGTGAGGAGAAGAGGCTCCCTGGCTAAATATAGCCAAAGTGGTGAAGGAATTATTAGATGTATACGTGTCCAGGATGACATGACAAATGGGTCAAAGGTAGGTGAGTGACAGGGCAGGTGCCACCACCAAAATGGTGAAGGACAAAAGGAGAGGACAATGTATGCTGTTAGGGGTGGAGACAAGGAAAGATAGCAATGGTGCCACTTAGTGACCACATTCAGAGTAACCAGCCACGTGTGTAGCTGCATTTAATGCAACAAGACTTGTATTAAAAGCACAAAGTACCAAGGTGGCAAAGGAAGATAAGGATGGCAAAGTTTGACAAGTGGGGCCGGACAACTTAGAAACAGTCGGGTCAAAGGGGGAGGTCTTGACCCGCAAGAGAGGTCTTTGAGGAGGTTTGAAAGGCTTAGGAGGTCCTGCCGGCTTAGGAAGTCCTAAGCCCAAAGGACAAGGAGGTCCAGGGAACTTATAAGGAGGTCCTGGACAGGGGTCCTAATACAAATAGTGGAGGTCCTGACGGTTAGGACAAGGTCGGGAGGACAGGAGGTCCAAAGACACAACAATGAGGAGGTCACAGGACGGGAGGTCCAAAGACCTACTCACGGGAGGTCCGAAAGTCATAATCACATGAAAAGGGAAGGTCCTGACTGTTAGATCTCCGAAAGGAAGGTCCAGCGGTCAAGATCAAATAGAAAGGTGGAGATCTGATGGTTATGACCTCACAAGGGAGATCCCATTAGTCATGATCAACAAAGGAAGGAGGTCCGCGGAGGCAAGGGTACGCGGGAAGAATTGGAGCCCTCAGATCTATCAAAGATAAGATCAAAACTGTTAGATTTGACAAGCATGAGGTCTGGACCCTGGGATCTAACACAGAAGAGGTCGGAACCGCTAGATCCACCAGGGTGAGGTCTGAACCGCACGAGAGAGGTCCAGTGAACATAAGGGAGGTCCTAGAGAACACAAAGAGGTCCTGAAGGACAAAAGGGGTTCAAAGGGTTGAAGTGAAATTGCTGGTAGCGGTAGTATCGGACTTACAAAACGGTATGACCAGAGGTGGTCCTGACGGCTAAGATCCCAAAGGAAAACCTTAACGGTCAAGATTGGTCTAGGAGGTTCTCAGCGAGTGAGATCAACTCATGGGAGGTCTCAACGGCTGGGATGAAATCAAGAGAGCTTTAATGATTAAGATCAAGGCGAAGGGATTTCAAAGGAAAAAGGATTCTAGTGGAGGGGATCCACAGAAAGTGGTCCGACCCAGATTTCAGCGGTCAGGATAACTCAAAGGTGACCTCGTTAGTTAAGAGGAGATCAGGGGAGGTCTTGGCGGTCAGGATGGTCCCAAAAGAGATCCTGGCGGCCAAGGGGGGAGTGCCAAGGGGGTTCGAGTGAACACAGAAGGTTCGAAGGCACACAAGAGATCCAATGGAATACAAGAAGGTCCCAACTGAAAAGAGGTCTGGGCATATGAGAGTGCCCAGGCAACAAGGGGGTCTAGACTTAGAGAATACCCAAATAAAAAGGGAAGATAGCTCCAGGGGGCTAGAGCAAAACCAAGAGAATCAAGCTTTAGATTAGTTGAAGTTTAGTTTAATCATTTTAAATGCTTCAAATTCTGAAATTCTCAAGTTAAGCTTTGAATTCTCATCAAAACCAAATGGTTCTTTTTATTTTGAAAATTTTCAAAAAGGCTCTGAAATTCAGGGTGTTACACCTTATCAATTACAGGGTTGTCAAAGCCAGGCTGGTCGTAGCCAACCAAATCGTAGAAGATCTTATGGCTGCTCCATAGTCGTAGGAAGGCCTATGACTATACTATGGTCGTAGGAAGACTTACGACCATGGAGTGGTTTACGACCAGGCAGCTTAACCTCTCCCTTATAAACATTAAGGGGTATACTTAAGACTAATATAAAGATATTAATATCTATAATAAGAATTACAGATAAATAAATAAATGAGGATTATTAGATCCTCATCATCTAGCCCCCCAGTTTCAAGTGAAAATAACTTACTTGGAAAAGGGAGTCGTTGGAGGTCTTATGACCACAAAGTAGTCGTAGGAGGTTTTACGACCACATGATAGTCGTAGAAAACCTTTCGATTATGCCATGGTCGTAGAATTGTGGTCAGGAATAAAAACTTTTCTGATTGGTATTTCATTTGAAAAGAAATAGACTTGGTCAAGAAGGTAAGACATACTCAATTTTCTCGAACAAGCAAATTAAAGAATCTCAATCTGTCGCGTCCCTGGGGTAGACCACCTTTGGGATCTCCTGTGCACACTGGACCAGTCCCAAGATCAGTAGCTGGTCCGCACAGGTTCAACAACGATGTCATCACAACCATACCACAAACGATAGATGAAGCAGACAAATTAATATTATTAACAACAAAAGACCTTATGGTCAAGGTTTTTACAAGGGTGCCCCGCAGGGTTACAACACAGTGGAAAGCAAAATACACGTAGAGACCGCCCGACATGCCCACAGGCAATCGAGTGGAGGACGTCCTAGCACGCCTGGTCTTCGAAGACCTCCTCTTCGAAGAGGTCGGAGGTCCCTAGGAGGTCTTCAACTGCTGATTAACCAGAGGGCACAAGCCATGAGTACTTTGAATGTACTCAGCAAGTCGTAGGGAATGGTATGCAAATATTATTCATGCAAGTCTTGACAAAGATGGCTTTATGGTTACTTTGCGGAAAGCAATATTGACTTGAAATACAGTAAGTAGATTACAAAGCACAGGTTGAAAGATTAATACATAAGTAAACAAGTTTTCTTTTGAAATGGCTCGTGACCACCCTAGTCACTACCCAGACCTCCCGTGACCACCCTGACCACAGCCCAGACCACTCGGAACCAACCAAGACCAACATTTTGAGAAGTTCTACCCCGTACGTGAAATCACCAGGCATGTCCATAATCGAGGACGCAGCTATTCAAATAGATTTACACTCTGCAGAGGTTGTACAACTTTACCCACAAGACACGAATTCTCTAGTTTGCTTTGCATCCGTCGATACCACTGCTCACTACCTTTGGTAAGCAGTCTAGAGCACGTGACAAGGCCTTTACAAAGCTCCGTTTTGGCTCGGTTCTGCCTGCTAAGGTTTCGCCATGCTGGGCCCCCTCTTGCGCCGTGTGATTCATCTGGAACTTGGAGATCACATCACCATGACAGAACCAAACCAAAACTTCTGCTAATTAGCCGGCCAGGTCCACCCCACCCTAGACATGTGGTTGCACGGTATGACCTGGATCAATGGCTTACAAGGTTAAGTCCTTAGGTGATGCTCAAGCGAGACCTCCTCATCCCATGTCCTTCGCGCACCCCCTTTACTGCACGATCACTCACCTGAGCGAAAACATTTTGGTTCACCCCGGCCAATGACCAACCTAGTCATGGCACCACATATTTTAACAACAGTGGCCGTGCCACAATTCCATATATCATTAAGTCAAGTTTAACATTATTGAATCATGTGATCGAGAGACGTCGCATAACTACAGCAGGTCTAAGCAATATACGCACCCTTGTTGGTTATCACAATAAAATGTCCAACTAAGATTACCCAACCTAAGGTATCCAAAGGTACATGTCAACATATCGGACACAAGTATTCAAGGATTCATACTGACGAGAAGGTGTTTAGCTAATTCCCAAACCATTTTTATACAAATAGCCATGCATGTTGATATAAAACAAAGTAATTTTGCAAACTGGGTTCGATATGATCAAATGTCTACGACTTGCCTTCGATGAAGAGTTGGGATTCTTCGGTAGAGGTCACCGAGTCCAAGAACTCTTCCGCAAAGCCGGAATCTACACGTGCGAAAAGAGCCAAATGAATACAATGAATTCAAATAAGAACAAAAAAACTACCAAACTAGAACCAAAAGAAAAACAACGAAACAGAAGAACTAGAAACGGGCTCTAGGTCCAACTGAGAGGGAGAGGTCGAAGGTGGTCCTGAGGAGGAGGTCCTATGTAGACCAAGAAAGTTGGGGAAGGCTAAAGGAGATAAAAGAGAGCTGCTCAGGCTTTTATAGCCCGGAGAAAGCGCACGAGTTCAAGGGTAAGAGAAGAAAGAGATGGGGGCAAGTAGGGAAAGTGACAAAAGAGGGAACAGGTACTGCAGACGTAACATCATTTAATACGTGAAGGATTTTTGCGTCAACAGTGATGCCACGAGAGGAAGAAGAAGGTGAGCAGGACTGACAAATAGGGCCAGTCAAAAGGGAGGTCATGACCACAGAGGAGGTCACAATCAAAGGAGGGTGGTCTTTACAAAAAGACCAAGAGGGTGGTCTTGACACGAGGGGTGGTCATGACCAAAGGAGGGTGGTCTTTACAAAAATACCAAGAGGGTGGTCTTAATACGAGGGGTGGTCGTGACCAAAGGAGGGTGGTCTTTACAAAAAAGACCAAGAGGGTGGTCTTGACACGAGGGGTGATCGTGACCAAAGGAGGGGTCGCGACTAAAGGACAAAAAAGGGGAGGTCGTGACCCAAGGGGGGGCGCGACTAAAGGACAAAAAGGGGAGGTCGTGACTCAAGTGGAGGTCACGATTAAAGAACAAAAAGGGGATGTTGTGACCCAAGGGGAGGTCGCAACTAAAGGACAAAAAGGGGAGGTCGCGGCAAAACGACAAAAAGGGAGGTCTTTGCAAAAAAAGGCTAAGAGGGTGGTCTTTGCAAAAAGATCAAGAGGGTGGTCTTTGTACGAGGGGTGGTTGTGGCAAGTCTCTAGGACCACCCGGAGGTCCAAACGGAAGGGAGGGTCTAAACTAACAGGGGGGTCTAGACTGAGGGGATGTCTAAACCAACAGGGAGGTCTAAACCAACAGGGGGGTCTAGACGGAAGGGAGGTCTAAACCAACAGGAAGGTCTAGACGGAATGGAGGTCTGGACCAACAGGTCCAAACGAAGGGAGGTCTGGACCAATAGATCCAAACAGAGGGAGGTCTGGACTCTCAAATCCAAACGAAGGGAGGTCTGGACCCTTAGATCCGAACGAAGGGAGGCCTGGAGAAGAAGGAGCTGAGCGGAGGGAAACACGGAGCGAACCGAGAAAGGGAAAAAACAATACCAGAGAACTCCAACAAACTCGAAAGAAACCCAACTCGAATTAATTGAAGTTGGATTAAGACATATTAAAGCACTTTTAGTTCCAAAATCTCAGGTTAAGCTTAGAACTTCAATAAAACCAAATGGTTCTTTTTATTTTGAAATTTTCAAAAAAGCTTAGAAAATTGGGACGTTACATAATCGACTCTCACAAACCTGTTAGTTGGAGCGGTTCCCGAAAAGGATGCAACTGTTGAGTTCCCACGATCCTTAACTCAATCGTGCGGTTATAAGAAGGCACCGTAAGCGTAGCTTAGGGCTTTTACTTTTCCCTATTTGCTTGCACTGTTCATCGAGCTCTTACGCTCTCCGCCGCCAACCAAATCGTCTCCTTCCTCGAAGCTTTTCCAAATCCAATCCAACCTCACCTATAGAAAATGACCGGAGCCGCTTGTAAGTGGACGGAATCGGAGATGGATTCATGCAAGATATAAGCTTTGGTTGCTGCTAAGAAGATTCCGAAGAGGGAATTCGTGATGTGGATTGAAGCTGTCGGGCAACATTGGTCATCGGGGAAGATTGGTTGAATCCCCATTTTTCAGGCACACTGTGAGTATGGCCTTCGACTGCCCACTTATCCCTTCCTTACACTCGTACTCGAGCACTTTGGGGTGAAGTTGGTGAACCTTGTTCCTAATTCCATCACAATGTTGAGTACGTTCGTGTACATGTGCGAAGCTTACCTTGGGATCCTTCTAGATCTGGAGCTGTTCCAATACCACTATAGAATGAGCAGACAGTTTGGAATCGCCGGGAGTTGTGGTCTGAAGCTCCACGATGGGAAGTCCAATGAGTACATTTAGATGTTCACCTGGTCGTCGTGGTCGGTGTGGTAGAAGAAGTGGTTCTACTGGGAGACGACCAATGAAGACATCCTTTCCTTCGTAGGAAAGACTGTTGAGAAGATTTCTTCCTATGATTCGACTCCCAAGGATCTTGGCCGAATCGCCCCTACATTCAAGCCATCAAAAACTTGAAGGAAGAGGGACTTACTGGATGTCACGTGGTGAAGGATTTCATCACGTGTCGTATTAGCCCTTTGAAGAAACGAGCACATCCCATGTGGATGTACTCGGGGGGCTAATGATTCGACCAGAGATTATGAGAAAAGTAAGTAACCTTTCGACTTAGCTTTCTTTTGATTAATCTTAAGCCTAACCGCTTAGTGTTCTATTTGCTTGTGCAGACCTCCCTCAAACAGAGATTGACGCCAGAGTCAAGCTCGTTTGCGAGAAAGCTCCGCCACCTGATGCGGTGGCTTCTCGAATCCTGGCGGTCGTATCCACCAAGAAGAAGGAGGAACGCCTAAAGGTAATCAAGGATGGATTCTTTCTTTGGGCCCTCGTAGTTATAGAATGCCTTACAACCACAAATTAGTCGTAGAAGGTCTTACGACCACAAAGTAAAGTTTCGTTTTCTGACCTTTGCAAAAAGTAGGCATGGAAGACCGTTAGGACGACCAAGAGGTCGGACTGATGGTCATTGGCATAGAAGCGGAGCAAGTGAACGCTTCTCCAGCCAAAAAGCGTCGACTTGAAAAGACCGTCGACAAGAAAGAGGCAAACCCAAGTTTCGATCTAACCATACCCTTTGTGAAATTCTTTACAGATATTGTTACTGCAGAGGAGGCCAAGGCGATCGAAGCCCGTAAGCACAAAGCCCCCAAGACCAAGGTACCCTTCTACTATGATGACAAGACTTTTTCAATCTCAGCTTCTCATGGCTTTGTTAAGTGACTAGAAAGGGAGAACTGAAAAAGTTTTATATCTTTTGTGAAGGACACTACTGCGTCGGCAGAGCCTACGATTGAGGAAAGTGCTGCTTCTGAAGTGGTCGAGACAAGTCTCGACCATCCGGCGAGTTAGGAGGGTCAAGGAGCGGCAGCTCTCGCTCAGGACCCACGACCAGACGTGGTCGTGGCAGACCCCATTCCTCTACTCGAATTTCGATTTAACGTGGTCAAAGAGAAGAAGTCAAAGAAATCTTCGTTAGGGAAGGTTTCTTCTGGATTCAAGATCAAGTCTAGGAAACAAAGGTATGTAAAAAGACAAAAGTATAAGAACATCATTTACCTTTTGCTTTCTACAAATTTGACATGTTTTCCTTTATATGATTTCAGCCTAACTCCTCTAGCCCACAAGGACGCCCCACTCGACAAGCCTGTCGCCACTTCTTCTGCAGTCGAAGAGACATCAAATGTTTCTCCTCAGTTGAAGAGAGGACAACGGAGGCGATCGAGGGATCGGCCCCTGCACCTATGGTGGGAGAAATCATTATCGCTGAGGCTACTACGACCACTGAGGTGGTCATGGCGGCAGGTGCGGAGATAGCTAACAAAGCGGTGGAAGCACCTAACAGAGGTAGTGACGGAGCCTCTGACTACCGCACCGGGAAGGAAGTCGACGAAGACATTCCTCCCGATCCTCAAGGGGAAGTTACCATTATCGAAGAAGAAGAAGAAGAGTACCTCAACTTCTTCTCTGAGTTCTTTGGACCTTCTTCCATTGTGGAGTCTTCTGTATTCAGGTCTTGTAACCAAATTTCTCACCCTAATGATATTCCTAACAAGGGAAATATTTTCGATGACGAACGTCTCAAAAAGGTATTGTGAAACCGAGTTGATGAGATCGATGAATTGAAGGATTCCACAAGAGTATTCTCCATGTTTGCTCGAACAACTATAAATGTAAGCATCTGATGCTAAACATTTACAAGCATGATTAGTGGGTTAATCTTGATCTGACCACTAATAACTAGCGTTCGCGTCATCGATATCCTAAGTTCCTGGCCTCCATCAACCAATCCACTCACCATTAGCTCAATTTGTGGTAATATACGATAAGTTCATTTGTTCTGGTATACTTACTAGAAATTAGCTTCATTAGGATACAGAAAATGAGTTCACATCACCTGTTAAGATTTTTTGGCAGCTTCTAGTATAACCAAGCACAGAAAATGAGTTCGCATCATCTCTTAAGATTTTTTTTTTTGCAATGGCCATACAGAGTGACAAACATTCATATGCTATGATATCCTATGATAGCAATGGCTAGACAGAGTGACATACATTTATATGCTAACAACTACATGGATAACTACATTCATCTGTTAAGAATTTTTGGCCAACTACATTCATCTGCTAACATCTACATGAACAACTACATTCATACATTAAGGATTTTTTGCCATGTTGACAAATCTCAACACAGATCAACCAATCTCAACAAATAAACACGGATCGAATGGGGGCAGAGGCAAATCACCATGGGGGCTCACCTTCAAGCCGCGTGGTCAGGGGATGTCGAGGTCGGGTGCGCCAGGAGGAGAAGCCGAGGTCAAGCGTCTTGTGGGGAGGAGAATCAAGGCAGTGCACGAGGATGAGGAAGCCGAGGCCGGGTGCACTGGGGATGAGGAAGCCGAGGCCGGGCTAGGGAAGAAGAGGCCACGAAGGACCGGGCCAGGGAAGAAGTGGTCGCCTGTCACGACCCGGACCTCAGGGAGGTCACAAAGTCATGACCGGACCTGGGATCTCCCAAAGGCACGACCACACGGTCGGGCCCGGGAGGTCCCGAACCCTCTATGCACAACCGAGCTAGTCCCAAGGACCAACAGCTAGCTCACACAGTGAACAAGAGTGGTAACATCCATCAACGCAACATTATTAAAATAACAACAAAGTTGATTACAAAAGGGGGCATACATCCAGCAAGAACAAAATACATCGAAAGCAAAAGCGAGAAGGCCACACGACTCGCCACAGGCAGTCGTATGGAGGTCGCAGCCTAGTCGTCTTGGAGGTCCTCTGGCTCATCAAAGACGTCCTCTCCTACTCAAACATGTCAAGCAAGAGTGAGCACAACAACCGTGCTCGTAAGTCACACCCGTCAAGTAACAGATTGAATGCATGCATACAAGGATGTCCCAAAGAAGGTCTTATAGGGTTGTCTTTGCATAAAGCCAAGTTTCTTTCCAATTACATGTACTAAGTTCCAAAACAGTTATACAATAATTAAATTTTATTTTCTAAATCTATTTTATAGTCAAATAACATTTCATCAACAAGTGGTGAAGGATACCCTCCAATCACAAGGCTCCCAGCCCGAACCTATTTGGATAGACATCCAAAACCATTTCAAAGAGGTCTTTTGAAAACAAAACCAACATCTAACTTAGAGCAGCTTTGCCAGCATGTCCTTGACCGCGGACACGGCTATTCGAATAGTTTTACACTCTGTAGAGGTATGCAACTTTACCTACAAGACACGACTTCTCTAGTTTGTTTGGCATCCATCGATACCACCACTCACTACTGAAGGTAAGTGGCCTAGAGCACGTGACAAGGTCTTTACAATGCGCCATTTCACTGTAGTCCCCCCTCGCTAAGGTTTCGCCCCCCTGTGGATAGAAACCCACGGAGTTCATAGCCCCCTCGTGCGCTAGTGGGAATGCATATACGTAGGTCGTGAAAGACCACCCACACAACCGGATGGAATGACCACGATGAAACATTCCAAATTAGTTGGCCAGGACCACCCCACCCTGGACGTGTGGTTGCACGGTGAGGCATGGCAAAATACACTCGAAGACCGGTCATTAACTGACCTAGGCGACTTCTACAGAACCCTGGGCCTCGACCATAGAAATGGATCGATCCCGTGCATGAACATGCACCCATCCAGACAACCAGTTCACCTAAGTCCAAACCAGTTTTCCTTTTCTTTCCTTTTCAAAAACATTTTCAAAACATCCACGACAACCCAATGTCATGGTTTAAAACATCTAGACAACATTGGCCTTGGCAGTAAAACTTCCCAAATTAAGATTTTGGTCTAAGCTTGACTAAACACAGAGTTTTGAAACATGCTAGTTCATACTAATGTACCAACTAGCTCTTTACTATGGTGACAAGGGATGATTGGATCAATAATCAAGTTCGGGTGTATAAAGGAATTAGGAATAACTATGAAGTTAAAACAGGGATTTAAATTACTTGAATTGAAATAAGCATGCAGTAATAATTTCGAAACGGAATTTAACTAACTTGAAATGTTGGGTCCAATATGATCAAGGGTGTAACTTACCTTGCTTGAAAGCTTGAGGGTCTTATTCCTCAAAGTACTCGGGCTCTCCTAAGTCGTCGAAATCTACACGTGAAAACGAAGCAAATCAAATAAAGACCAAATAAAAATCCAAATAAACTCCAAACAAACCAAACTAAAACCAACAACGAGGAACTAAAAAGCTCAAAGGAGGAGGTCCAATGAGGAGGTCCTGAGGAGGAAGGCCTGAGCAGAGTAAGAAAGTTGGAGAAGGCTAAAGGAGATATAAGAGGGCTGCTCAGGCTTTTATAGCCGGGGAGGATGGAAAGAGCAGCTGAGAAACTATGAGGCACACGAGATCAAGGGTAGGTGGCGACAGGACAGAGCATGCTACAGACGTGCGCAGAAAGCTGCCTGGGGATAAGACGGGGCATGCTCTGTGGAGGCAACATCATTTAATGTGATATAGCGGCATTTAATGTGCGGGAACCCCGGTGAGAGCAGCGCCGCGATGAGCGGGAGAAGAAGGTGAGCAAGACTGACAGGTGGGGCCAGTCAACACTCGGGAGGGTGGTCAAACCAGAGGGGGAGGTCGTGACCAAAGGGGGTGTCACGTGACCAAGGGGAGGTCGTGACTCCAAGGGGAGGTCGCGACTCCAAGGGGAGGTCGCGACTAAAGGACAAAAAGGGGAGGTCGTGACTCCAAGGGGAGGTCGCGACTAAAGGACAAAAAGGGAGGTTATGGCTCAAGAGGAGGTCACGACTAAAGGACAAAAAGGGGAGGTCATGACTCCAAGGGGAGGTCGTGACTAAAGGACAAAAAGGGAGGTCGTGGCCCAAGGGGAGGTCGTGACTAAAATACAAAAAAGGGGAGGTCACGACTAAAGGACAAAAAGGGGAGGTCGTGGCCCAAGAGGGTGGTCTTTGCAAAAAGACCAAGGGGATGGTCACCAGGATCACTTGGAGGTCTCTACTGAGAGGGAGGTTCAAACACAAGGGAGGTCTGGACAGAAGGGGGGAGGTCCAAACACAAGGGAGGTCTAAACCACAAGGAAGATCTAAACCGAGAGGGAGGTCTAAACCAAAAGGTGGGTCTAAACCGCAAGGGAGGTCTGGACCATTGGATCCAAACGAAAGGAGGTCTGGACCGTCGGATCCAAATGAAAGGAGGTCTAGACCCTCGGATCCAAACGAAAGGAGGTTCAAAGAAGAAAGAACTGGGTCAAGAGAAACTCGGAGCGAACAGAGAAAGGGGAGAACTCCAACCAACTCAAAAGAAACAAACTTCGAATTAGTTGAAGTTTGATTTAGTCATTTAAAGCTCTTTTTTTTTAAAAAAAAATCTCAAGTTAAACTTTGAACTCTCATCAAAACCAAATGGTTCTTTTTATTTTGAAAATTCAAAAAGACTCGAAAAAACCGGGATGTTACATCGCCTGTAACATCCCAATTTTCTGGGCTTTCTAAAATTTTTTGAAAATAAAAATAACCATTTGGTTTGTTGATTTGCTAAAGCTTAACTTGAGATTTTGGAAATTAAAAGCCATTTAATATGAATTAATCCAACTTCAACTAATCCAAAGTTTGGTTTATTTTGAGTCTGTTGGAGTTTTCTGGTGTTGAAATCCCTTTTCTTTGTTCGCTCCTTTTCCCCCCTCTGTCCAGACCTCCCTCTCGTTCGGACCTCTCCCTTAGTCTAGACCTCCCTCTCGTTTGGACCTCCCCCCTCTGTCCAAGACCTCTCGAGTGGTCCTAGCAGACCTCTGGGTGGTCCTGAAGACTGATCACGACCACCCCTTTGGTCACGATCTCCCCTTTGGTCACGACCACCCCTCTGGTCACGGCCACCCCTTTGGTCACGACCTCCCTTTTGGTTGGACCACTCTCCCGAGTTTTGACTAGCCCCACCTGTCAGCCCTGCTCACCTTCTTCTTCCTCCCTGTCACACATCACGACGCAAAAGTCTTCAAAGATTAAATTTCAGTTGTGTCGCATTAAATCTTTGCTTCACCTGCGATACTGTTCCCCTCTTGTCTCCTCCCCTACCTGCCCCCATCTCCTCCTTCACCTACCCTTGAACGTGTGCGCTTCTGAGTCTCTCAGCGACTCTCCCCGTCTTCTCTGGCTATAAAAGTCTGAGCAGCCCTCTTTCATCTCCTTTTTCCTCACCCAACTCTCTTGCTTTAGCCCAGTTTCACCGTGCTTGAAGTTTCGCCACCATCCACTAGAGCCTGCGCCGTCGCCTCCTCGTCGCCAAGGAGTCCACTGAAGCCGTACCGTCGCCTCCTCGTCGCCAAGGAGTCCGCTGGAGCCTGTGCCGTCTTCGACCACTTCGTTGCTGAAGGATTCACTAGAGCGCCTGTGCCGTTTGCCATCCTCCTCCTGTCTTCTACGGCCTCTCTCTCTCTCTCTGTCCTGGTGAGTATCTCCGTGCCCTGTTCTCCTTTTGCTCTCATGACCTCGTTGCGTAGTGTATCCCTCTAACGACCATGTTGAGTAGTCGTACCCCTTTTGTATTCTTCGTACGACCACATTGAGTAGTCGTACCCTTCGTTGGACCTCAGGACCTTCTCCTCAGGACCTCCCTCGATCACCCTCTCAGTTGGACCTCCTCCCGAGAGCCTGTTCCTAATTCATCTATTTCAGTTCCTTTGTAGTTTTTTGTTTTTATTTGGATTTGTTGTATTTATTTTGCTCTTTTCGCACGTGTAGATTCCGGCCTCTCTGAAGAGTTCTTGGACCCGGTAATCTCGACCGAAGCTTCTCAACTCTTCAACGAAGGCAAGTCGTAGACCTTTGATCATGTCTTACCCAGTTTGCAAAATTATATTATTTTATACCAACATGCATGGCTAAATGTATAAAAATGGTTTGGGAAATGGCTAAATACCTGTAACATCTCGGTTTTTCTGGTCTTCTTGAAAATTTCAAAATAAAAAGAACCCTAAAGCTTAACTTGAGATTTTGGAATTAAAGGTGTTTTAAAATGACTAAATCAAACTTCAACTAAATCAAAAGTTTGGTTTGTTTTGGGTTCGTTGGAGTTCTCTGGTGTTATTTTCCCTTTCTCTGTTCGCTTCGTGTTCCCCTCCGCCCAGATCTCCCTCTGTCCAGACCTCCCTTTCATTTGGACCTCCCTCTGTCCAGATCTCCCTTTCGTTTGGACCTCCCTCTCCGTCCAAGACCTCCGGGTGGTCTTGGAAGACCCTAGAGACCTCCCGAGTGGTCCTGGAGACCTCTGGGTGGTCCTGGAGACCGGTCACGACCACCCCTTGGGTCACGACCTCCCCTTGGTTGGACCACCTCTTTCGAGTGTTGACCAGGCCCCACCTGTCAGCCTTGCTCACCTTCTCCTTCCTCCAGCCGTGTCACTGCAGACGCAATTGTCTTCGCGCATTAAATGCTGTTGTGTCGTATTAAATGCTATCGCTTCAGCAGTACCCTGTTCCCTCTCTTGTCTCCTCCCCTACCTGCCCCCATCTCCTCCTTCACCTACCTTTGACCTCGTGTGTACCTCCGAGTCTTTCAGTGACTCTCTCTAGCTTCCCTGGCTATAAAAGCCTGAGCAGCCCTCTTTCCTCACCTTTTTCCACACCTAGCTCTCGCCCAGCTCCTCCGTGCTTAAAAGTTTTGCCTCCCTGTCGCCTAGGAGTCTACTGGAGCCTACGTCGTCGCCAAGGAGTTCACCGGAGCACCTGCACCATCTTCAACCGCCACCCACCGTCCTCTCCCTCCTCCTTCAGTCTCTCTTTCTTGGTCTTGGTGAGTTTCTCCGTGCCTTGTTCTCTTCCTTTGTTCTTACGACTACATTGCATGGTCGTATCCTTGCGTTTTCTTCGTACGACCACGTTGAGTAGCCGTACCCTTCACTGACTTCCTCAGGACTTCCTCAGGACCTTCTCCTCAGGACTTCCTCAGGACCTCCTCCTCAGGACCTCCCTCGACCTCCCTCTCAGTTGGATCTCCTCCCGACCAGTTGGACCTCCTCCCAACTAGTGGAGCCTCCTCCCGAGAGCCCGTTTTTAATTCAATTCCTTGCTGATTGATTTTAGTTGGTTTGTGTTTGGAGTTCATTTGGATTCCTTATTTGTTCTTTATTTGATTTTGCTTCGTTCTCACGTATAGATTTCGACGACTCAAGAGAGCTCGAATACTTCGAGGAAGACCCTCAAGCATTCGAGCAAGGCAAGTTACACCCTTGATCATATTGATTCCAGTGTCTCAAATTATTTAATTTCTGTTTCAAATTATTATTGCATGCTTATTTGAATTCAAGTATTTTAAATCCCTGTCTTAACTTTATAGTTGTTCCTGATTCTTTTGTTTATCCAAATTTGATTATTGATTCGACCACCCCTTGTCACCATAGTAAAGAGCTAGTTAGTACATTAGTATGAGCTAGCACGTTTTAAAACTCTATGCTTAGTCGAAGCTTAGTGTGGATATCATGGGGATATGCCCATGATCTTAGGATGATGGAACAATTGGCAATGTGGCTTTTGGTTTGAAGTTTCATGTGTTTTCGACAAAGTTTGGTCTGTCGGTCGTGGCGGTCGGACCGCTTTTATCTTGAATGTTGATATAAGTGATGAACTGATTTTGGGATAGGTCATATCCATATTTGATAATGCATATGTGTTGCATATTGCATGTTTTGGCTAACGTGGGTCAAGTTGTGAAGAACTTGTTCCCGGATTCGTGTTTGCTTGTCTATTCTTTGTCGCGGTGGCTTGCGTGTCAATGACGGTCAACGGCGAGGTGGATCGGGACTAAGCTTGGAGAGCCGAGGTCGAAACGATCAAGGATGCGGGTGAGGTCAATGAATTCAAGTATCGCGCAGAATGGACATGGATGACCGAACAGGCGGTTGGCGATCGTTGGTTGGATCAAGCGGCGAGTCGTTGCAAGTGCTCGATGGTGCTGGTGGGATCCGGACGGAGAGACTTGACGACATGGAGCCGTTGATCAACCTACACGGCGAAACAAGCGATTGCTTCAACGAGTTTGGACTCGGTCTTGGAAATGATCGAGAAGGGTATTTTGGTAATTTTACCAAATACCATCTTAGTGACCTTTGACTAAGGCTGCGGGCGGGTCGGCGCATGGTGAAGCGGTTTAGATCAATCGACGATGAAGACGGCGCTTTGAGATGCGTGCGTATGTGTTCCGTTGATGTTGGGCCTTAACGGAAGCCCATTTGGGTTTTAGGGTTTAGAGGTTGCCCTATATAAGGATTGAGATGAGACATTAGGGTTTAAGGGGTTGCTAAGAGAAAAAGGAGAGCCTTTGTGTGGTGGCCTCCTGCCGAGAGAAAAAATTGGGGACGTTTTTTTTTTGGTGCGCCCTGTATCCCCTGGGAAAGTCTAGCTCATGGCGGCGCCCCTGTGTTGAGGGAGAGCTCCTGTGGCGGCCGCTGAAAATGAGTGCCGCTGGAGAGCAGAAAAGAGAAATTAGTCTCGCCGTTTTTGATTCAGCTGGTCTTTTGATTTGTTTTTTTGAGTTGAGTGCTGCCTTGCAAAAATCTGTGCGGCCTGAGAGAAAAACCATGGCGGCTCGCTGCAGTGTACCCCGCAAAAATCTGCTCCTGTGAGAAGCAGAGCCGTGGCGTTGACTATCCTCGTGCGCCGTTTCCGTGAAATCCGTGGCTTTGTTTGTCCTCAAGAAAAGCGATTTTGTGGTGTTGTGTTTGGTCTGGAGAAAAATCGCAGCTCTTTTTGTCTTCTGCTTGTAAGATCTAGCCTGTTTCCTTGTGTGTTATTAATCTGCATCTTTCCTGGGTGCGGTGATTGTCTGTCGGTAGAAAAATCGGATCTGTGCTTGTAGAGCCTGGCCGGCCGTTTTCTTGCTTGTCGGATCCTTGTCTTGAGGAGTTGTTTGTTGCGAACTGTGCCGCCTGGAAATCTGGATCTGGCAGCGGCTGCTTCAGTTTTTATTTCTTCTCTGGCATTTTTGCTTGGCTTCATTGGTGCGGCTGTGTTTTATGTTAAATCTGCGGCCTGTGGAAAGCTTCGGCGACAGCCAGCTGTGGAAACTTAGCGCCAGCCGCCCATCGCAAGTCTGTAAAAACCGGATCTGAATCGGCTACATGGAATTGATTAGGTGGTTTGCTGCTTGAAGTTCTTTTTGTGGCTGACTTCATTGTTGTGACTTCTCTTTACTGTTTGAGTTTAGTTTATCTCTTGGCTGGAGTCTCTTCTTGGGTGCGTTTCAATTTCTTCTGGTTGCTCTCTGTTTTGTGTCCTTGCTGCTATTGTGAAAAAATTGAGCGCAGAGAGGATCGGCCAGGGACGGTGATTCCAATCAAAAAAAAAAAAAAAGGAAAGAACTTCGATGGTGGCTTCTCCGGAGAAATAGTTGATGCAAGCTGTTTTGATTGCCATTTTTATCTTGGATGAGCGCTTGATCGATGTTTGCTCTGTGTTTCAGTTTTATTTATATGGTAGCTTGATGTAGCTTTACGGTACTCTATATTGACATGATATTGGAGTTTTCTTATTGCTTAGGTCGCAGACTCATCTGTGTTTGCTAGTAGTCATTAATTGCTAGCGCTTTGCATAGATCTTTTATTCTTTTATTGTCTGGCTTGTCTTCAATGATGTTGGACTTGTGTATGCGGCTATGACTTGTTGATGTGCTTGATACAGCCTTGAGTTGATTAGGCTTTTTCTTAGGGGTTTGATCGGATTCAACACAGGTCATCCGCTGTGCCTGTATACAGATCTTCATAGCTTTTATAGCTATTGGAGTAACGATAGTGTTGAGTTCGATCGGGGTGAAAAATAGAGAAAGCGTCTATTCACCCCCCCTCTAGTCGCCTTTCCGGTCCTACACTTAGATCTAAAAATCTTGATTTGGGAGTTTTACTGCCAAAAGACCAATATTTTCTAAATGTTTAACCATGACATTGGGTTGTCGTGAAAGTTTGCAAATGTTTTTAAAAAGCAAAGCAAAAAAAATGGTTTGGACTTGGGCGAATTGGTTGTTTGGGTGGGTGCATGTTCATGCATGGAATCGAGTCATTTCTATGATCGAGGCCCATGGTTCTGTTGGAAGTTGCCCAAGTTAGTTAAGGATCGGTCTTCGAGCCGCATCTTGCTAGCCCCATCGTGCAACCACATGTTCTGTGTGGGCAGAACCTAGCTAACTAATTTGCAACATTCTACCGTGGTTGTTCCATCCAGTTGTGTAGGTGTCTTAACGACCTACTTTTATGCATTCCCACCTGGCGCAAGAGGGGGCCTGAACCCGACAGATGGTTAGTCCAAAGGGGTGAAACCTTAACAAGGGGGGACTGCGGTGGAATGGTGCATTGTAAAGGCCTTGTCACGTGCTCTAGACTACTTACCTACGACAGTGAGTGGTGGTATTGGCGGGTGCCAAACAAACTAGAGAGGTTGTGTCGTGTGGGTAAAGCTGTACACCTCTGCAGAGCGTAAATCTATTCAAATAGTCGTGTCCACAGTCATAGACATGCTGGCAAAGCCACTCCAAGTTAGATTTTTGGTTTTGTTTTCAAAAGACCTTTTCAAGCTGGTTTTGGATGTCTATCCAAATGAGAATTCGGGCAGGGAGCCTTGTGATAGGAGGGTATCCTTCACCACTTGTTGATGAATTTTATCCAATTATAAAACTGAGATTTAGAAAATGAATTTTAGTTATTGTATATCTACTTTGGAACTTAGTACATGTATTTGAAAATAAACATGGTTTTATGCAAATCAACTCTATAAGCCTTCCTTTGAGATATCCTTGTATGCATTGCATTCTGTTACTTGACGGATGTGACTTGCGAGCACGGTGGTTGTGCTCACGCTTGCTTGATTCATTTGAGCAGGAGAGGACGTCTACGAGGAGCTCGAGGACCAGGACGTCTAGGCTGCGCCCTCCAGTCGATTGCCTGTGGCGAATCGAGTGGTCTACTTGCTTTTGTTATCTGTTGTGTTTGTTTTGGTCAGCTCTTAAGCCGTTCTTGTAATTAACTCTGTTGTTAATTAATAAAGTTGTGTTGATGGTTGTTGCCACATTTGTTACTGTGTGAGCTAGCCGCTGATCCTTGGGACTAGCTTGGTCTGCACAGAGGACTTCGGGACCTCCCGGTTCTGGTCTCCAGGACCACCCGGTGGTCCTGGGAGACCTCTTGGGGAGGTTCGGTCCCTACAATACCTACTCGACAGTACGACTCCTTGAATACTTGTGATTGACATGTTGACATGTACCCTTGGATACCATAGGTTGGGTAATCTTAGTTGGACATTTTTGAAATACCAACATGGGTGCGTATATTGCTTAGCCATGCTTTAGTTATGCGATGTCTCTCGATCACATGATTCAATGATGATAAATTTGACTAAGTGAATATGGAATTGTGGCATGTATTGCCATGGCATGTGTTGCCGCTAATAAAATTTGTTGTGCCATGACTAGGGTGATCATTTGGCCGGGTTGAACCCAAAATGTTTTATACTCGAGCGAGTGATCGTGCAGTAAAGGGGGTGCAGGAAGCACACTGGGATGTGGTTGTCTCGCCTGAGTAGTCACTAATGACTTAACCTTGTAAGCCATTGACCTGGGCCATACCGTGCAACCACAAGTTCATTACGGGGTGGACCTGGCCAAAATTAGTAATGTTTTGATTCGGTTTTATTTTGGTGGAAGTGTGAAACCTGGGATAGACATTCACACTTGGCGCAAGAGGGGGCCGGGAAGGCGAATCCTTAGTGAGCAAAACCGAGTCAAAACGGAGCTTTGTAAAGGCTTTGTCACGTGCTCTAGTCTGCTTACCTAAGGTAGTGAGCAGGGCATTGACGGATGCCAAATAAACTAGAGAATTCATGTCTTGTAGGTAAAGTTGTACAACCTCTGCAGAGTGTAAAACTATTCGAATAGCCGTATCCCCGGTTATGGACAATACCTAGTGATTTCACGCAAGGGGTAGACTTTCTCAAAAATTGTTGTCAGGGTGTTCCGAGTGGTATGGGAAGTGAATAGGGTGTTCACGAGTGGTATGGGAAGTGAACAGGGTGTTCACGAGTGGTTTGTGAAGTGAATAGGGTGTTCACGAGTGGTTTGGGAAGTGAACTGGGTGTTCACGAGTCGTTTCAAAGAAACTTAATTACTTATGTATTAATCTTTCAACTTGTGCTTTGCAATCTACTTACTGTATTTCCAGTCAATTCTGCTTTCTGCAAAGTCACCATAAAGCTATCCTTGTCAAGCCTAGCATGAATACTATTTGCACATATTTTCCTATGACTTGCTGAGTACATTCAAAGTACTCACGACTTTATGCCCTCTGGTTGATCAGTTGTCGAAGAGGACCCATGGAGCTCCGAGCTCTATGACGAGGAGTTCTTCGAAGACCTTACGAGCTAGAAGGCGTCCTCCACTTGATTGTCTGTGGGCATGTCGAATGGCTTCCACGAGAGTTTTGTTTTCCGCTGCGAGTTCTTTTGTTGTAAGCCCTGCATGGCAACTCTGTAAACACCTTGACCATAAGGTTTTTTGTTTCTATTAATATTAATTTGTCTGCTTCTTCTATAGTTTGATGTGTGGATATGATCTCACCTGTGTTGCAACTGTGCAGACTAGCTACTGATCATGTGACTAGTTCAGAATGCACAAAGGGTCTCGGGGTTGCTTACCCGAGGTCCTGACATCGCCGCCGAGGAGGAAGAGGTCGCCGCCGGGGAGGGAGGAATTGTCGTCGCCTATCCTCTCCTCTCCTCCCCTCCCCTCCCCTCTAGGGTTTTTGGGGAGAGCGGTGAGGGAAGGGAGGGGGCTGCGAAGGGGTGTGGGTGGGAAGCAAAGGGGTGCGGGTGGGAAGGGTAGGTGAGGGGCATTTTGCGAATAATTTCTCTCAACTCCCAGTGGTACTTTTCTTTGTTGGTCCACAGCTCCCCCACTTGGAGCAAAGTTCCACTTGCTCTCAAAAATTGTAGTCTTGCTAGAGTAGCCCGTTTGGCACAGTTCTACCTACTCTAATTAAGAAGCTGGGAGCAGGAGCCATACCAAACAGGGCATATGAGTTCTTTTTTGATAACCGGACACCTCTAACGGTTAGATTAATCCAAACCATTACAAATCATCTCGAACCCGACACTTGTATTCTTACATTCTCGCCATCACACCATCTCTCCCAACCACGTCGTCGCCCCATCCTTCTTGTGCATGCCCCACCACTATCGCCATCGACACCAACTCTGCTAGTTGAATCGGGCATTGCTGCCCTCATCTCTGATTCCACCTCATCAACTAGTTCCTTACGCCGACTGTGGTGCAACTAGTCTCGCCACCTCTACGGAGCTTAAGTGGAGCTTGGATATCTTTTCCGCCATTACTGATGTACAGTCTCGGAGAAAATGGCATCCCATTTGTCGACATAGATGGAAGAGGAAAGGAAGAAAGCAAATGGGCACACGGGAGGGCCCAAGAGGAGGCGATCCAAACCAGGTGCGAGCGAGCAGTGGTGCGTGTTTTGGCGTCCCAACCTTCTTTCTCTTCTCCACCTTCGGGCGGGAAAATCTATTATTTAGCACCTCAAAGATTACCACTTCGTGAACCGCCTCGGCGAAGATTGCCCTTCTTGATATGCCGTCCAATTAATGGAAATAGTTAAGATTTGCCACACTTTTCATATTATAGCATTTACCAATTTCTTTTTGGCTAAAATTCGAATGTGAAATGACTTGTTTGCCCTTTACCCTCATTGTTCTTCCATCCCCTTATTTGGTTGCTATAAGCGAGTACGTTTGCGGTGGTAAATAATCGATTTTCCCTTGTCCTTTCTTCTTCCCCAACACATCCTGCATATACATCGACTCAACTCACAAAAAGTCCAACCTTTTCGCTGCGCTGCCCCGCCCCAATCTCTCTTCCTTCCATCGCCCACCTCGCCAAGCTCGATTGATTCCATCGCGCCCGCCAGGCAGAGAGGGAGATAGACCCGCCCCGACCGCCGACGCCTCCATCAGTCAGCCATCTAGGGTTTCCCTCTCGCTCCGCCCAATCCACCTCCAATGTGAGTTCGTCTGATCCCTCCATTTCTACGATTCTACTCTCGTTTTCGGTATTTCTTTTGGTGTCGATCTGGTACAATCTAATCGGAATTTTGAGCCTCCTTGTTTTTTAATTTGACGCGTCTGCCAGTCTCGACCAATCCGATGGAACCCGCTTCGAATTCTTGGGGGTTTTTAGACGGCTTTACCAATAGATAGATTGGATGGCTGATTTGGTAGAATCCGGCAGAGCAGATTAGATTGGCCTTGCCCATGTCCCATGTTCCTTCTCCAGTTCAGCGTTTTATGGGCTTCCCCTCCTTTATTTCTTCCTTTCGGTGTGCTTATTTTGGGATCTCAAGTTTCTGATAGCTTAGGGATTATCAGTATGTCTATTTGGTTTTGATCCTCCTCAAACTTCTTGACGTCTTCTGTTGCCTCCCGATGCTGGATTGCTAAGATTTCACGTCGATTGCTAATGACTCTTTCTGTTTCCTCAGGATGGCGATGAGCGACGATGGAGACCGCTCCTGCCCCCTCTGTGCCGAGGAGATGGACATCACTGACCAGCAGCTCAAGCCCTGCAAATGTGGCTACGAGGTACTACCATCTCGTCGTATCCGATTCTCTCCACCCGTGCAACAGTTGGAGCTCTATCTAATTGTCTGTCTATGCAACTCTGCAGATTTGTGTCTGGTGCTGGCACCACATCATGGATATGGCTGAGAAGGAGGACACAGAGGGGCGCTGCCCTGCGTGCCGCACCCGCTACGACAAGGACAGGATTGTCAAGATGGCTGCCACTTGTGAGAGGTCCGTCCGTCCCAGACTCTTAAGTTACATGCTTTCACTGCCCCCCCAGCTCTTAGCAATCGATTTTGGCTCAACAGCGTTTAGGACTTTCTGTTTATCTTAGTAAATATGCTTAAATCTTTTCTCTGTGTATTGCAATAACAGATTTGCATCTTATGTTTATTTTGATGGATACAGGATGGTTGCAGAGAAAAATGCGGAGAAGAAGCACAAGACCCAAAAGGTTAAGTCAAAGGCAGTAACTGTGGAAGCTAAGAAGCATCTTGCTAGCGTCAGGGTTATCCAGAGAAACCTGGTGTACATAATTGGGCTACCTGCAAATTTATGCAATGAGAGTGTGAGCACCATATTGTTTACATCTAGATTCTTTTAAACCGAGCGACATGTTTAAATTGTAGTTCTCACATCAACATTACTGTTATCTTTTGTTTCAGGTACTTGAGCGCAGGGAATACTTTGGTCAGTATGGGAAGGTTCTGAAGGTTTCAGTTTCTCGTCCGACTGGGGCTCCTTCCCAGCAAGCATCAACAAACAACAGTATCAGCATGTATGTCTATATGAACCTCATGCCACGCATTAATGATCTTCTCATGTGCATAAACATTATTTATTGTTTGTTTCTGTACTGATCCTACAATCACATTGATACATCAAGTGATTATTCTCTTACCTTTTGTGCAATTGCATGATTTAAAAAATTACGCTCTCCTGTACTATGGTGCTTGTACTGTCCTAATGCTAGAGCATTTGTGCTTAGGTGATTCACAGAGTAAAGTGAGAGTTTGGTTGTGTTTAATTAGGTGGTATTCCATCAAAACTAGGTGAAAAAGATGGCTAGTTCTAACATGTTATGTCCTTGTTCTTGCAGTTAGCACCGTCAATCTCAGGTTAATCTAACCTAGATTTCACTGAGGGCCACTTGATTTCCATAGCCATGGGTGAAAACAACATTTGATAGCCTCATAGCCAACATAAAAGGTGTAGCTTTCTAGTGTTGTAAAATCCAGGGATTTTCAGATAAATGTAAAACTGCCTATTTTAGTCATGGCATGATTTTTACATCATCAATGATATAATAATCAGATTCTTATGGATGGAAGATTCCCCTGTTCAATCTGAGCTGAGCTCAGGACCTGCGTATACTGATATCAGTTGTTTCTTAAATTTATCTCTATGAACTATCGGTTTTTTGTTTTTGAGTACTTTGTAGTTCTCCTGGGAATGCAAGGTTTCATTTTTGGCTTTCGGGTATTCCATATTTTTCTTGGGAATCCCATGGCACTGGCTGGATGTACGTAGTCTTGGGGGGCGTGTTGTTTCAGAAATATGAAGACAGGGATTGTAGAAGAATAACTTGAGACTTCTGAATGAAGTAGATCTCTACTCAGCTGATTTCTAATAATTTACAAAAAAAAGCTAAAAGGAAATATTCATTTTCCTGAAAAGAAAAAGAGAATCAGGAGTGAAACCCATGGACTACAGTCATTATATGTACTCAGTTTAGTTGTTCAATTTTTGTGGATGGCCAATATGGAGTTAGGGTTCCTTTTCTCTCCATAAGTGTAGACACCAGTTAGTATGTTGAACACTGGCTTATTATTGTGATATGTGTTCAGTTATATTACTTATGCCAAAGAAGAAGAGGCCATCCGGTGTATTCAAGCTGTACACAATTTTGTCTTGGAAGGAAAGGTGTTAAGGTGAGCTTCCATACTTTGTTCTCTTCTACCATGTTTACACAATATGGTTATTCTAATGATTCTTGACTGTTGCAGAGCATGCTTTGGTACTACAAAGTATTGCCATGCATGGCTACGGAACATGGTACAATTTTTGCTTCGTTCTAATAGCTTTATTTACTAGTACTCTACCCAATTATATCTTTCTGAGTGCTTCTTGATTTTTCTCAGACATGTGGAAATCCAGATTGTCTCTATTTGCATGATGTAGGCAGCCAGGAGGATAGTTTCACTAAAGATGAGATAATCTCAGCGTATACAAGGTAACACCGAACTACCTTTAACATGTGATGTGGAACCACAGTTTCTTGCACTGCTTGCTTGCTTCATCTATTTTAGCTCTAAGCGAGCAAACCACTGTGCCAGTCCTGGATATAGTTTTTTTTTTCCCTCCAAGGCTACTTGTAGGAATTGTTTCCTTTCCATGGAAGTGGATTTAGATAATGGTCTGCCTGTCTTATTGTGCATGTCTAATATTGCTGTACTTTTTTGGTGGATTTGTCTCTGAGATATAAATTGCTGAAACTCCTAGTAGTTTCAGTTTGTACCTT
The DNA here is from genome assembly GCA_036346405.1 of Phyllostachys edulis. NCBI lineage: Eukaryota > Viridiplantae > Streptophyta > Magnoliopsida > Poales > Poaceae > Phyllostachys > Phyllostachys edulis. The sequence continues at coordinate 56,911,962 of CM070567.1, read as the reverse complement.
TGACTCATCCTCTTATATTTCTATCAGGAGTAGGGTTCCCCAAATGGCGTCTAGTGTTTCACAAAGACGTGCAGGGATTTTATTGCCTCCGCCAGCAGATGATTTCTCTTACAGTGCAGTGGTTTCAGCCAAACATACAATCAAGAATGGAACAACTGTATGCCTTTTTTTTTTTTAAAAAAAAATACTGAATCCATTTCAAGACACTTAATTTTGTTTGATTTCATGCTGCTTTCCGGTGTAGCCTAAATTGTTGGTATTTTCTGTATTTGTTGGTTTACATAATGTTGCTAAATTAATTGGCCTTCTTCTGTGCAGAATGCCACAAGCCAGTCCAGACTGTCACCACCAAACAGTAGTTCTGGGAGGTCCACGCTTCCACAAGCTGCTTCATGGTACGGTTCCTATTGGAGTCTTTTGTTATATTTTAAAATGCGATGTGTTGCTAAATTTCGGGTATGCACAGGGGGCATCGTGATTTCAATGCAATGACACCAGCGACTGGGGTGACATCCTCGCAGTCTTTTACAAAATCAAAACCAGAGCCACAGAGTAATTCATTTTCGAGTTCTTCTATGAATTCCAGTGCAAGACTGCCTTCTTCATGGAATGATGATACAAGCACAGTACCAAAAATGAATGAAGGACGGCAAGTATCAGAACGAGATAGTCTGTCTAAAACCTTGAAGCCATATAAACCTGGTATTGCAAAGGAAACCCAAGCTGTAATATCAGTGGAGTCGTCGTTGGACATAGACTTTTCTACAATACCTTCTGCTTGGAATGATGAAGAAGTTGTAGTATCAGATGGGACGTCGAAAGGAAGTGAGGAAAAGCAACTTGTGAATGGAAATGAAAAGCTTATTTGTTCCGTGTCTTCAAAGCCAACCGAATCAGGCCAACTTTCGTCTAAGTCATCGACATCACCAAAGAAAGACACAGCAGTAAACAGTACCAGGCAAAGTTCTTCAGATTATGTATCAAGTTCAGCAATATCTAAATCAGAAGTAAATGGTGGTGATGGTGACCACCAAGTAACCAGCATGGATCTGAAAGGCCCTACTTTGAAAGTTATAAACATCCAATCTAATCACACTGCTAGCGCGAAAGTACTGGAAGATGTTAGATCTGGGGATACAGAAATGGAGAAGTTATCTGTTGGGGTATCTTCAGTAACTTTAGATAGCAAAGATGGGGTTCAGAGTATGGTAGATAACCAACAACTGGGTGCAATTCCAAGTACTTCGGCTGTTGTGCCTTTGAGTCAGAAGTCAAACAAGGAGCAATCTCATTTGAAGCTTGCTGAGCTTTTGCCATCAGAAAATAAGGACGCTGTACTTTCTTGTCAATCTAGTTCTGATAAGCATCTTGACTGGAGTTCAGAGCTGCAAGGTTGTGTGACTCCTCCGTTAAATGATATATGGAATTCTTCAATGGCCACTGATAAACCTCATGTTAGGATGCTGGATGCTACAGATCAAGCATTATCTTCACCATATATCCATATTGCCAATACATCCCATATTTCGTTGTGGAATGATAAAGAAATTAACCATACTTCGACAAGTGATAGTAGAACTTCTGGCACAATGATGCAAACCGGGTTGTTGTCTTCAACCGACAACACTTCTACCTTGTTAAATGGACGTCAAGAGGGGTTAGGAACTATATATACACCTGGTAAGGTTTCTGAACATTCTGGAATGAAAAGCCATCAGCAGGGAGCAATGGGTGCGGTAAAACTTGATAACATAGGCAGTTTTGACAAGTCTGCAAGTGTAAATAAGGATGAGGGCAGCATAATCTCTGATATCTTGTCTTTGGAGTTTGATCCATGGGACGAGTCGTATTCGACTGCTAACAATTTTGCTAAGATGCTTAGTGAATCTGAAAAGAACGATGTGCTTTTCAGCGTGCCTTCATGGAAATCAAAAGCCAGCAGTAACGAGTCTAGATTTTCATTTGCTAGGCAGGATAACCAAGGAAACTTCCTAGATTCATCTTTCAGAAATTTTGGTAGCGAGCAGAATTTCAGTTTGCTATCCCAGAATTCTCATGGAAATGTTTATCAGAATGGCCTCACGTTCCAATCTCCAGAGAATGATTTTTCAAGGAGCAATCCTCCTGCTATAGCGGATATGACAACTACTGGTGAGTAACAGTACCCGCGACTTCTGTATTTGACTGAGCAGAATGATGTGTTTTAGTACTGTAATTGAATGTATTTTAAAGATTCATATTTTATCTCTTTGATCCTATTTCGATTTGTCACAAAACTAAAAGCTGTTTTTCTTGCATATAAAAGGAAATACAATGTTTGTGCAATGCACATTTTTTCATGGAGCATTGGTAAATCTTCTAACTCGTGTGAATGGGTTGTAGATCTATTGGCAATACAAGATATTGTATTTGTGATTTTTATGTGAAGTGTTTTGGTAACTGATGTTTTTATCAGTGTTACTTTTGTATACTTACGATAAAATTTGCATTCTCAGGCACTTCAAGGTCTAAAATATCTGCACCTCCTGGATTTTCAGCACCATCAAGAGTCCCCCCTCCTGGATTTCCTTCTGGATTTTCATGTCAAGATGGGTTGAATCCCCCTCCTGGATTTTCTTCTGGGTTTTCATCTCAGGATGGGTTGAACCCCCCTCTTAGATTTTCTTCTGGATTTTCGTCTCAGGGTGGGTCTAATCCCCCTCCTGGATTTTCTTCTGCATTTTCTACTGGATTTTCATCTCAGAATGGGTCTAATCAGGTGTATGGCTCAATATACTCAGGTTTGTCTATTCTCTCATACCTTATTTGTTTCTTCACGTAAAAGAATTTCAGTTTTTCTCATACTTTTGTGGTGCTTGGCAGAAACTCATCTACATGATAATCTTTTGGGAAGCAACACCAATCATTATCAACCTCAGTCAGCTAGACACACAAGTGACATAGAATTTATTGATCCTGCTATATTGGCTGTTGGCAAAGGGCGGATGCCTGGAGTTAGTGATTCAGGGTTGGATCCGAATAATGCTCCTACTTTTCCAGTGCAGTTGCAAACATCAAATAATGACCCAAGGATTCAGTTACTTATGCAACAGAACATGCCCTCTCATCAAAATCTCAGATTTACAGACCACATTCAGGATGCATTCAACCCTATGAATGATAATTTTCTGGCATCCCGACTTTTACCACAGAACCATGGTTCTCTATCCCCTTATGCACAGATGCCACCCCAACAACCTAGAAACTCACAACTTACAAATGGTCACTGGGATGGCTGGAGTGATTTGAGACAAGGGAATAATGTTCCCATGTCAGACATGTCGAGGATGTTATATCCAACTGAAGCGAACAACTTTCACATGCTGGGTTCAAATGATCTTTATAACAGAGCATTTGGACTGTAATTGTCTTGGAGGATGCAACTTTGACATGTCCCCGTCTATAACTTGGGCGTCTCTAGTTCTGAAAGTAACTGGTTGCACAGTGAAGGATACTCAGCTGGCTAATGGTTGTGCTTCTGAGCTGGTACATGATTGTTTTATTGAAAGGTAGTGGATTCAAATGGACCAACATGAACCTGGGTTTTTACCAGCCCTTTCAAGCACCAGGTATGCGTCTCACCTTTTTTTATATGTATCACAGCTTGCTATCCCCTGTTCCTGAATAGTTGGTGGCAGTTTGTATCTTCTTGGAACATCGATTATTTTTTGTTAGGACTTAGGAAAAACCTTTTCCTTCTGTTCCATTTTAACTTTGCTGTATGTGCTGGCACAGTAGCAAGTTACTGACCGTTGTTCCCTTGTGTGGTCATCAGGTTCCTTTGTAGGCGGAAGTCATGCGTAAGATGCATCCATGAAGATATAAACCGTATAGCATTTGAAGTATGTGTACATGTGCTTGCAAGTGTGATGGAAGCTGGCTTTGGGAAGATATAAACCGTATAGCATTTGATTTATTTTGTCGCCGTAACTGTGGAAATGTTTTCTTGCCTTGAGAAACCGAAAGAGTCCTTTCTTTGTACATGATGATATGCAACTTGTCGCCGGTAGCTCCTGTGTGCGTGCACAGAAGCTGATGTTTTGTTGTGGGGTTTGCTGAACCGAAAGGAAATGACTGTATGCTGTTGGTCTATATAGCTCAGTTGACTATTTGTCCGGTATTAAACTGAACAAGGTTGTGAGTACTTTCTTTCGAGTCCTGTTAATAGCATAATGATTAATGAGAAAGCCCTGTCCTGTCTAAAGCTAGATCCGACTAGTGCAGGCGCAGACGAGATGCTGTCTGTTCTGTCATCCTTTAGGGTTTGTCTGGATATATTGTGATCCAACTCAATCCTTACGAAAGAATTGCTTCTAATCTCTTTCTATCCAAACAAGCCTCTACAGGGAAAAGACTCCCTATCCTAACAAGAGGGAAACCGATCATCTACATTAGCATATGCTATTTATTAGAGGAGCACAGTAGCGTGTATATAAAGGTGCTGTACGATCCAAGAGCACTGTGAACAGTGTTGAGTTGCGTGACCATGAGCCAGCAGTAGCACCGTAGCAGAACGCTATATAAACAGTGCTTCAAGTAACGGACACGAGTTTTCTATGGAATAGCTGGTAAAGAAACAAGTCTGGATCATTTCATGGAATCGAATCCACAGCATTCCAGCGTCAGGTGTTCCAAGACAACGCGCACGATCCATCTTCTTACCTCAAGCACAAGAACAATAATGCAAACAGCAGTTCCAGATCGCCATTCTTTCACCGTCAAATTAGTTTACCCACCCATGCGTCCCCAAAATCTTTGCCTGCTACCTATGCTGAAGGCATTCACAGCTTCCAAACCCTTACCAGAGAAACAAAGAGAGGAAATCTAACTACAACATCAACACATGAGCCTCACGGAAGAGTCGAAAGCATCTTATCCTACGAATGATATAGAGATTCCTATCTGAGACCCGGCCGCATGAGCAGCTCATCGAAGGATGCATTCTGCTCCAAGTCCGCACTGTCCGTGTTAATGGAGCAAGAGGCCATGGACTTGTTGGACATGAGCTGCTGAATGTGGGGCAGCTCCGGGCCCCGCTCGATGGCAATGGCGTCCTGGATCTCCTTGAGCACCTCCGAGGTGGACGGCCTCTGCGCGCCCTTGGGCTTCACGCACATGATAGCCACCTCCGCAATCTTCCACACCGACTGCAGGTCGTAGCCGCTGTCTAACGATTCATCAATGATAGCATGGATGTTCCCGCTCTCGATGTGCGATCTAGCCTGCACATTCGAGTTCATTCATCAGCACCATCCTTCATCTTCAATATCAGAAGGAACCAAATGCAGAGAGCTAGCATATCACGGCAAGACTTACCCATGCAACAATGTTACGGCAGTTGATCCCAAAGTTGTCACTAGAGATTGGCTCGTGGCCTGAGATTAGCTCAAGTAAAATGACACCAAAACTGTAGATGTCGCTCTTCTCTGTAAGCTGCTGAGAGATATAGTACCTACCCACCACAAAAAGAGAGAAAGAACAGTATGTATCAGATGCTACAAACATATGAAACACCTCAATTTGCCAAACCATGCCAAACAGAACATAAACATTATAAGCTCAGGAAATAACGGCCTTACTCTGGGTCCAGATATCCAACTGTTCCGCGAACTATACTTGATACATGAGACCCATCGGCCGCAGGTTTTGATAAGCCGAAGTCTGCAACTTTTGCTCTCATGTTCTTGTCAAGGAGAATGTTACTACTCTTGAGATCTCTATGAATGATAGTTGGGGAGCATCCTGTATGGAGATACTCTATACCTAATATTTACAATGTTCAAGGAAAAGGGAGAGAATTCAGAATCTTCAGATTGCATCTAATAGAAGAATCGGAGGGAGGGAGGGACCTTTTGCAGCATCTTCTGCTATCTCCAGACGCTTGACCCAGCTAGTTATTTTAACATCAGTAGGTCCTCCTGCAAAGGTTTCATACTTTATATGTTATTCTATTCTAAGAATCAAGCTCAAACTAGATATAATCAGGGAACGAGCGCTTGCTCGTTTGGTAGAGCGCGACGCCACCCGGGCTCGAACCCGGTGTCCACCTCCTTCTTAATCAGTATTCCCGGGTAGCTGGCCCGGTGTTGTTCAAAAAAAAAAACTAGATATAATCAACAAAAGAGCAACTACACGTCAATTTCTGTGTAGTAATGAAATTTCTTAATGTTTCATATTAAGTTTTGGTTTACAGTTAGAAATCGGTCAACGTCAGCGTAGAACAAAAAGCTGATCTATCCTTAAAAAACAGCTCATCTGAGTACAAATTTGAGCTCAACCGACAAAGCATCCACTAATACCATGCAATCCTAAAGAATCATTATCTACATACCAACAGTGTGCTGTTGATTCTGCAAACTAGAGCTATCATCAGCTGGATGGAGACTTACCGCGAAGGTGCTCTTTTAGTGTCCCGTTATGCATGAACTCATACACAAGTATGTTTTTTCCATCTTGCTGACTGTAACCAAGGAAGGTCACCAGGTTTCTATGATGTATTCTGGAAAGCAATGTTACCTGAAACAATAAGCCAGACAGATAACTAACTCATCACAATGACCACCCAGAAGGAAAATCATGCATGCAATCATATCATAATATGTAGGGGTGTCAACGGATCAAATACCAATCGAATAGTGGTCTTCCTGTATTCGTATTCGTATTTTCTAAACGAATACGAATACGAATACGAATTCGAATATTGTCGAATACGAATTGAATGTTGTAATGAATACGAATACGAAGACGAATCAAATACCTACTCAATTCGGACGGATTCGGATATCCTCATAACTTACGAAATTGCAAGATATTTATGATACTTTCTCCTCGTACATAGCACACCTAATCATTCTAGTTTATCTATTTCACCTAAAAACATGAATTCATATTAAACTAAAAATATTCATCCAATTAATTAGCCATACTGCAATAAAATATGTATATTGTTTTATCGAATTCCAATACAGATAGTGCGGATAAAATAACATTTCGGATGGCAAAAGTCCATACCATATTCGTATCCATATTTTTTATGCGGATGCGAATACGAATAGGGGAGAAATTGTTAATCGGATAGAAAAATCTAAACCATATTCGCTACCAACCGAATTCGGATGCCGGATAATTCAGATTCAATTGACACCCCTAATGATATGGCTGCTTAGTAGACCTTGACAAAAGGCTATAAGAGGGATGTCTAGATATAGAACGCAAAGAACACTTCAAACAGCAAGCCTCAGGCACCTAACCATAAAAAATTACAGATAGCATACAAAATAATTATCTCCAGCTAATTAAAATAAACTGAAGTTACGTATATCTGAGGCAACAATTGTCAGTTTGTCACAGCCCATTAACAGGTATTTAGATTAAGAAAAAGGAAGATGGCCAAGGACTCGGAACATATCAGGCTCTAGTTCCACCTCAGGGTTTCGTTCTACCAAGCAATACTAAAAGAAGCGTCAAGTAAACAAGTTGTCTTTATCTCTTTAACAGTGAAAAAAAACCCTGTACTGTCATACAGTTACACTTGTAGAAGAAACTAAATAAGGCTAATACAGAAACAAACCTCGTTGAAGAATTCTCGGATGCCCTGACAGGAGTCGTTTGTGAGAAGCTTGACTGCGATTTCTGTCCCATCTGCCAGCTTTCCGTAATATACTATGCCAAACCCTCCAGAGCCAATTCTTCTATTAAATTTGTCAGTAGCATCTTCAATTTCAGATAGAGCAAATCTGTGTGCTGACTCTGTAGCTACTTCACTGCAATATGAGCCTAGCTTTTTTGCTGGTGCTGCAATAACAACTGTTTCTGGAGATGACAAAACAATCAATACATGTCCTTACACGATACCAGATATGTGCAATTTGCTAAAAGAATACGCACCATCTGAAGCTTTATTCTTTCTCTTGCATGTGAACAAGTAACATCCAATAGCAGCAAGTAACAAAATGGCCGCAATCACAACACATATAATAATTACTATGGTGCGGCCAATGGTACTGTGTACCATGTGAAGATCACTGTTGCCTGAGAAGCTGTAGACAGGATATACAAATCAGAACAGACTGGACCATCCTATGAACAAGATAGCTATTTGATCTACACACAGAACCATCATAGTGTCACTGATGGTAAATGAAGCTTGTTGAGCCACAATAGTGCTCACAAGCACAATATTATGTATTAATCATCTGAAATGCATTAAGCTACAACTGCTTGAAGGAAAGTGTTACAAACTTGAAAATAATGCTCTTTTTGAAGAGCGCTTGTGGAACCTCTCCGGACAGCTTATTGTTCTGAATATACCTGCAAAGGCTTGAAACAGTAAGAGTAGTTTCTTTGTTTCCGTACAGACCCTTGAACAATGCATTTATATGAAAAGATGGCATAATCATAATTCAACAGCGTCGATGAGGATCTTGAGCACAAAACATCAGGACATGATGACAAAAAGAAAGAAAATATATAAAGGAAAAGGAAGAAATACTGAAGGCAAATAAGAAACACGAATTCATATTGACTGCACTAGCAATGTTTTTGAAGTATGGGGCGGAAAGACAAAGTGCACAAAAGGCTGCGGGACTTACAACTCTTTCAGGTTAGGTAGGTCTCCCAAAGAAGCTGGCAATGCACCAGTTAATTGATTGTTCTCAAGGTGACTGCGATGTAGAGAAATGCCCTAAGGCCCAAACTAGAATAATAAATTCTGCAGAATGTACTATCAAAACAATCGGAAACTCACATATACTGCAAATAGTGGCATCCGATGAAATCAGGTATTTGACCGGAAAATGAGTTACCATCAAGCCTTCTGAATTAGCAGAAATAATTAGATCAGATAAAAGCCGAATATTTAGAGGGGAAAGGAAAGAATAAACCATTCTGATCTTACAATTCAACCAGCCCTGATAGCTTTGTCAATTCCACAGGGATACTTCCTGTAATGTTTTTCCCTGACAATGTGCTGTGAAAAACAATTCTTGGGTTTTAAATACTTTAACATTGAGCAGAAAATCCAAAAGTGAAGGCAGAGTGACATGGCTATCATACACTGAAAATATCCTCGGTGCTGCGTCTGAACTGCACTGCACCCAGGACCATGATGCTGGTAAGCACGGGTCACCACCCTCTTGCGCCCAACCTGCTTGAGGATACCGTGATACCAAGCTAACCATGATGTTTGCTGTCCATATTACAGAAACATCAAATTAGAACAGAAATGATTTTTTTTTCATTTAGTCTACAACACAGAGACAAAAGGAATCTGGACATTTGCTTACCATCTTGAGATCCCATAGTAACCTGTATGTATTTGTAAATCTCCATGGCATTCAAGATAGGTCCCTTCGATGAATCATTCGTCTTCTTGAACTCAAAAGAGAAAACAAATGGAAGTGATACATTCGTGTAGCCTGGTTCATACAAGCGATACTTTCCTTGAGCATTCTCCTCTACATCAACGGTTGGTTTACTGAATGCTGGCATGCCTGGAATCACTAACTTAAATTTTCTAGTCTCATTTGGGGCCAAATCTTCGATTTCTGCAAAATATGAGACTGCCCATGCATTTCCTGGGAAATCTTCCAAATCAAGCCGGTAGGTCAATGATCCATTTTGGCCAACTACTGCAGTTTGCATGACCTTTTCAGGTGGTTCTTCGTTGGTACCGACAAATATGGGGTTTGTAGTTGATATTCTTTCTGTCCCTGGAGCAACATCAACAAGGTAGTTTGCTCTCCTCACCGAATCAGATTCCCATATTCTATCAAATGGATCATCAGGGTACCTGAGCAATAAAAAGAAAGGAAGAAAGAAAGAGCACCCTTCAGCTATTTGTTTGTGTGATATGTTATTTTGGTCATAACTTGGAACTTGTGATACTAATAAAACTCGAACTTTTTTTTTTGTTATGTGGCGGTTTCACACACGCTATTGTAGGATTGCTACGTCATTAGGACAAACCCATCATAACAACAATCACATGCAATCAGTTATTTTCTTTAACAGGACATTCCGTGCATTATTGATATTAAGTTTTACAGGTAGTGTAAACTTACATTTTGGCATAGATTTCTGGTTTGGGTTTCTAAACTCTGATCTGAACTTTTACTTGAAGCTATTGTGATATGGCGTGGATCGTGGAGGATGAAGATACGAAGGAAAAGGTAAATTGGCGAAGGCGAGGATCACCCTCGGGTTGGCTGGACTTGTTCCGGTCGGTCCGAGGTTCTGATCTTGCCTAAAGCTTGTGAGGCAAAACTTGTCTATTTTTTTTGATTAAGTTCTCATCTTTTACATCTGTTGCTTTATAGACTAAGCGAACAGGAATTTTCGGAAATCTGTGAGCACAAACTGAATTGGAAAGCTAAATTAACATAGTACTCCCTCCGGTTATTATTAAATGACGTCCTGTACTAGTAATAATAGCTAGCCAGCGTCAAACATAGAAAAACGGAGGGAGTATCTAATACGTTCTCTTAAGGAGAAACGAACTCTTATCTAATCTCTTAACTCTTAAGGAGACTATCCTTATTCCTATCTTAATCCTCCTGTCCTTGCCACAAGCTGCTCTCTCTGTCCTTGCTGCAAGAAGTACTGAGGCCGCTAGTCACCCGTTGCCGTATCGGCAACATTAGCCGAAACCGAGTCGGCAACGAGCCAACGACGCCTGAATCCGAAACGGATTCAGTGCTCCCAGCCGAAGGCTTTGCAGCCGTACGGCGTCGTCTCCTCCGATATGTCTTCCCCCACAAAATCGTCCACAACAATTGGTAATGAAGGCATGAATATGGTGCAGTGCAGTAGTACCTGATAGACTTATTGCTTTGTGCACCAAAATTGATCCTTGCAGACAGCCTAAGAAAGAATTGTGTCTCATCGGTGGTATAGTAGAGTGAGCCATTAAATTGTCGAAGCTCCAGAGTAGAAATAAACGGCTGTCCTGTACTGGCATTAGAGAGGCATACACTGAGTGTTGGAGCAGCAGCCAAGATAATTGCCTCCTCAACTACCGCAGTGGTGGCATCATCAATTACAACAGTGGACCAGGTAGTTGCTCCAAGGGAGAGATCAAACTTTGGATAGACATTGCTGTTGTCGAAGTTACCATAGAGGAAGCTAGCCCTAACAAGGTAGCGTGTTCTGTTCCTGACATTCATGGTGTAGCAATACTTCCTGTTATCTGCTGGAAAATAGCGCACGGTTGTGTATTGCTTCTGGAGGTCGTTTTGGACCAACAAATTTGCTGTCTGGCCACCAAAGACAAACTTAGTATCAGAAGTCCACTGGATCCCAATGCCATCTGTGTAATCATCAGCTCCCCCACAATCCAAGCTAATGAAACCTGCGTGATGGAAAAGGATCAAAATGGAGATTCCTCTGAGGTTGCAACAGTGTCATCTGAAGTTACAAAATGCATATGCTGCTGCAATTTTCCAAATCGGCTTGGAAAGTTGGATGAATGTTTTATCATATATGACTATGATGAGTGTATAACCAGATGTCAGATGAAATGACACCCCCAAGAAAAAGAATGGAGAGGAGAGACCTTCCCAGAATCTTGTGAGAATGGAAGGCAGGCGGACTCACCTGGCTGAGCGGTAGTGGACAGTGAGAAGAGGAGCAGCAGCTGGAGCTGGAGAAGAGCGGCGGCGGCGGCGGCGGCGGAAGCCATCAAATCCCTCTAGTCCCTAGTCTAGTACTCTAGTCCGAGGGCAAGCAAGCTAGCTAGCTCTTTTGTGCTTCTTCTCCTCTGCAGACCCAGAAATCATAGAGAGCTGCTACTTGTCTGTTAGACATGACATGCATGATTGATTCGATTTCTTCTCAAAATCGATTAGAAGAGTAGCTACCACAGCAACCGAGAGCTCTCTATATTCCTCTTCCTTCCTTGCTGGGGCTGGGGCTGCTACTGCTAGGGAACAAGCCAAGGATACAGGCATACAGCTCCTTGCCTTCTTTAATTTGTGGTGTGGGGACTCAGCTGAAGAAGAGGACGAGTTAGATTAGTAGAGCCAGCAGCGTGTTGTTCAATTCATTACTAACAGGAAAGGCGAACCGGGAGAGTGACAAAGGAAGGAAACCCACGACCACAAGAGGGGAGTGGGAGTGGGAGTGGGAGTGGGAGTGGGAGAGAAGGGGTAGGAACTTACAAGTGGGACCCACACCTGCTGGCAAGGAGACCCTAATATCCCTGTGGGTGTGGGAGGCAGCTTTGTGGACCATTTTGTGGCTCCTGTTCCCCTGCGCACTGCCCTCCGTACCACACCTGCTGTATGATTCATCTTGCTCGCCCTTGCCGCTAGCAGGTTATAACTAACGAATTTTTTATTATTAATTAACTCATTTTTTAATTTACTTTTATTGTTAACTCCTCGTAAACTTTATTTCTAATTCTGACCCTTTTGATTATACCACCACCCGTGGTATGACAAAACAATATTGTCACGTCAACACTGTATCTTGTCACGTCTCCACCAGTGACGTAACAAAAAATGCTATTTAGCTAGACTTATCATATGGCGTGACAATATTGTTTTTGTCACGTCATGGGTTGTGACATAACCAAAATGGTCATAATACACGCCGACCTATTCATTAGGCACAAATAATTATATCTAAATCTGGAAATTACATACAGGTTCGAATCCAATTTAGCAAACCACAGAGAATCACACCACAAGACACATGCATACACATATATACAGATAGTCCATCCTCCACAGATGATATATGGATCGGATTGTCTGCGTTATTACAGAGGAGCACTGTTCGTGCAACAATATGATTATGAGCTGCTGTAGTGGCACTGTATGGTACTGTTGCATTTCACTCTAGCATAGTATCACAACTTTACCGTAGGAGCACTAGGCACAAACGCTGTAGTATTTGATTTAGATCATTGGATTTCAATCGAATGGTTGAAAGACACTTCTAACGGGTAGTACAACTTTACCAATAATTCCATCAAACAAGGCATGATATAAAACCCCACAACGATCAAAATCAACAAACATAAGAATATAAATATATAAATGATTAACTTTCAAAACTTAGACCTCAGTTAAAACTCGTCTTCCTAGAAACTCTAGCAACTTACACCGAGATAGGATATGTCCTTGTCCTGGGCTACCAACCGGAGAGAATGGTATAAATCAGCAGCCTTCATCTCTAGCATCAAGGTAGATATGGATAGCTAAAAGGTTGGTGAGTTATCAATAAGTCAACATATATAATTCCATGTATATATGTTTATCAAGGTTGTTTTAGCTAGAGGGTAAGAGAGTAAAGTGGTTATATAATTGCATGAAACTGAGAGCTTGCTAATCTGGTTTAATCTAGAGGCCTTGTGTTAGCATGGAGCTTAGATTTTACTGCATGCAGGCAACGAGTCGATCGGAGAGGCCTGCGTAGCTTGCACATGAGTGATCGAGCTTCATGCATGCTGATGCTGCTGGTACACCGATCGAATCGAGGCATTAGAGAGAGAGAGAGATTAGATAAGGCACCTGGGTGTCTAGGCACCCACCATGTCATGTCATGAACCGTTCGACACACGTGTATGATCGATGTAAATTTTAGAGTTTGGATATGAAAATATTTTATAACCCTGGCGTATTTATGGCAAGTGAGTTTTGAACTCAGTTCAAACTAGTTTGAACTACTTTTGAATTTAATGCAACTAGAGTGATTATATACCAAGAAACTAGCTCAAACTAGTTAAGTTGAAGATGAATTTATTTTTTTCTTCAAAGTTGCGTGCAGTAGTAAAATGGCGTGAGAGCGTCCATATCAACAGTAAAATCTTCCATCATGCAACTGACAGTGAAACCAGCAGTAAAAATTGATCCCGCTTACAATAAAACTGGCAATAAAAAACATTTTAGTACCATTTCGGCCAGAAAATGATACCATAACTTCGTGATGCTGATTTACCGTAAAAGGTTCGTCGGTTACTGATCATCGATCATTGTTGTCGCCCCCATACACGAATTGTGAGTGGGTGACTTTGATTTACTATTTTGTGTTTTGTTTGCACGTGAAAATTTGATTGACTGTTCTGTGTTTGTCTTACTGTAAATGACGCGTGACATTACTACTTTTAAAGCACTTGTTTGTTGTTCCCCACACGTTTATTTTTTTTGGGGGAATTACTATCCTATGGTACTATATTTTACTGCATTTTAAACCGGATATTACTGATAACCACAAAAAATAGACGAATACGCTTGTTGTTTTCGGAATTTACATGTTTTACTTTACTAAACAAATGTCTTTATTGGGTGTTACACAAAAAATTTACTGAGATGTTTAAAAAACGGAAACAAAAACACAACTACTTTGGTGTGCGACGCGGTCTGAACTTCTCCAGTATGTCAGGGAGAGGCTTGACGTTGTTGACCTTGTGGAACAGTAGGTAGAACATCAACTCGACCCTATACTCGTTCCGCTTCTCCTGCATGCGGTTGATGTCGTGGCGTGTCAGACACTATACATCTATTGTTCCGATTACTGTAAGTTGTGAACGTAATTAATTACGTCTTACCGGGTCGATCCGTGTGCACAGCATTTGACCTACGTCATCCCAGAACTCCAATAACTTCATTACGAAGAACCTGTAGTCGTTCTCTAGAACCTGCTTTGGGTCGTCATGTTGTACACCCTCCAATGCGCAATGGTGGGAGATTTCCAGCAGGTTGCGGCTTGCTGAGCGGCGCATAGACGTGGGATGACCTTGTTGCTTACTGGATCATGGTGGTCGGACGGTTTTATGCATTTTTTTTATTGTAGTCGCTGGAGTCCAGCACTTTAACGCGCTTCTAACCCATGTTGTAGCAGTAAACAGACCGGTGCGAGTTAAAAAGGAGAAAAATGAGGGATAATGGTATAGTGTGAATCCAAATGTCTTCATAGGGGTATTGTATGAATATAATTATTTGGAGTGGTATCACAAGCTTTGCCATCCTTTGGAGTGGTACAGCAGGGATTATCCCAATTATTGTTAGTTGGTTGCATCATGGATGCAGATGTAGCACGCAGAAATGCCTTCCAAGCTAAGCTAGCTAGCTAACATTTATGCATATATATCCCAGAAATGGTTTTCAGTCCAAGTTTATGGGCCGGGCAAATGGAAGTCGATCGCCTAATTGCTAGAGTTTGACGAGAGTAACTGATATATCTAATCTGTCCCCAGATTGGTATGATGGACGATCTGTTCACAACGTACACAATCAATCGATGGCATGCATGCATGCTTGCAGCAAATCAAAAGGCAGGAGGGGCCTTTGGTTGGTTGGTTGGTTGGTACCCTTGCCTTACTTGAGTGTTGCTGCATGCACGCTTAACTTAAACTTTGCTGAAAGGCAGGAGAAACCACTCCGCTCAGGAAACGTTCAAAAGCACATTAGAAAGTTAGTAGGCTCGCATGCCCCTCCGACCCGCCCTCTCCCCCTCCAACTCGGGTGGCCTCGTTGCTCTGTGAGCAGCGGCGGAGCAAGAAATTTTTTAATGGATGTGCACAATTGACACTCATAGTTTTATAGTTTATACCATGATTTCATATCATCGTAAATCCAACACATAGGTTCCAAATTTGTCAAAAGTACAATGCAAGTAGCTCAAATAAGGTCTTCCATGAGTAGAAAATTACAAAATATGCAATGAAAATTGTAATACTACTTTACGTGTTTTCATACAACGAAAACAATTGATTACATCATCTTCACTAACCTTCAAAAAATTTTCTCACTCACTAAATGTGACTAAACAATCATTCAAAAATTAACCGCTCATACTATTTCTCAACTTGTTCTTCACAAGACTCATCGCGAAAATTACTCTTTCAACGCTCGTCGTCGCCACCGGTAGAAGCAATACCAATTTGAGAAGCAAGTACACCAACTTGCAAATTTCATTTTTTTTTGTTTCAACAAGCTTAATAGAAAGCTCACCAAGATTGCTGAGGTCCTTAAACCTATCATCACTTCGTATGTCATCAATGAAGTTATCAAGTTGGAAAGGGAGTCTCATCAAATCTGTAATTGAAAATTCATTGGGATAAAAATTTGCATGGTTAATTACTTTCTCCTTATTAAAGGCTTCAAATAAGTTGAGAGGATTCAAGGCATATACGCAAACAAGCAACTCCATATTAACTTTGTCAAACCGATTGTCAAGCTCTTGAAGAACACTATCAATGGTGCCAAGATATACTTCCCTTCTGAAATGATCATCATTTGTTTGTTTAGAGAAAAAAATGCTTTGATCTTTCAAAAGACACATATTTCTTATTTGGCTTGGGAACTTTAATGCGATGTTTCATACAAAATGATGTAACTTTTTTCTGAAGAAAATATTCCCAGCCATGACTTCTTATATGTTGCAATCTGTCCTTAGCCAAATTAACAAGTGTCATAGCATTAATAATATCTTGGTCCCTCTTTTGTTAAGATTGACATAAACTATCTGTGTACCTAAGTATAACTAGCATGAAGTTTGTCATGAAAACAAAAATCAAATGACTAAAAGGCTGCCACCATAGCATGGGCTTTTCCCCATTCATTCTTTAGGGAGGAATCCTTTTCAATCTTTATGAGTACTTTGTGGATTGTAGAATACAAACTAATAATGTGTAAAACAATTCTATAATGAGAACCCTAACGCATGTCAGTGGGCCTAGCCAACTCCATCTCTTGATTCAATCCTCGTCCACTTTCAATTTCACCAGAATCTAGCGCTTCCAAAACTCCCTGAGTTCTACTATTTCAAAGCATTTCATGGCGCTTACGAGAAACTCCAATAACATTTAGCAAATTTGATAGTTGGCCAAAAAACCAAACACAATCAGCATTGCCCTTAGCAACAGCCACAAGAACTAGTTAGAGTTGATGTGCAAAACAATGGATGTAATAAGCAGAAGGAGACTCATTCACAATCAGAGTTTTCATCCCTTTAATATCGTCTAGTCCCATCATATCCTTGCCCATGGATTTGAGTAAGACTCAAAGAGTGATCAATAAGTAAAGACTCAATTGCATCCTTAAGTGACAAAGAAGTGGACTCAGCTACATGATCAACTACTCCAAGGAACCACTCATATACCCTTCCTAGTTTATCAACATAATACAAGTAAAAAGCTAGCTGTTCTTTTTGGGATACATCACTTGACACATCAGCCAGAATTGCAAAGTGGTCATCACCAATGTCTTCAATTATTTGTCTAGTAGTTTCCTTGGCGCAACAGTTAATAATTTCCTTTTGTATGGGATGGGAAGTCATGATGCAATTTCTAGGAGCATTTTTCAAAACAATCTTATTAACTTCTTCATTACTTTCTGTAAGCCATTTCAAAAGCTCAAGGAAGTTTCCCTTGTTATTAGATTGTTCAATTTCATCATGTGCATGGAATGCCAATCCTTGATGCAAAATAAACCTCAAGCATCTAAGTGAATAAGTGAAGCTAGCCTTGTAAAGACGCTTGTCCTCTTTAGTTTGCTTCACAATAACACAAGCAACTGAAGTTTTTGGTTTCATAAAAAGTTATATTTCTCTTGAGCTTGATTATAGACACTTCTCACCACCCACATATTTGTCAAGTGCATCATATCTATTCCAATTTCTCCAACCACCTTTAATAAAGCTATCACTTCCATAGTTTTATCCTTAATAGATATCAGACAAAGAAAATTGTAACATACTTTTCGACACTATATTCAATCTAATGGTACTTATCAAACCAACTAAAACAGAAGTGAGGTCTTTTACCTAATATTTTCCTAATAGGAAAATCATGTGTATAAAGTTGGCATGACATCTTGATCATTGACATCATAGCTTGTGATGAGTGTCCTTTTCCTTGGATTGTATGGAAGAAGCTCGACATCATAAATGTTTTCCTCACTGCCAGGATGTGTACTTGAAGCTCCTGCGCTTCTCGACTGGGGTTGGGCATTGACAACAACCACAACATCAATCACAGCATTAACATTCTCCGTCTGAGAAGAAGGTAATTGATTCCCAATTGCTTGAGTTCCTGCTATTTCTTCTTGAGTCTCGTCCACCCCTTGGACCCCTTTAGCCAGTGATGAAGAAGATGAAATATTCTTTGCTTTCACTTCTCGATCCCCCCAAAAGAAGAAAGGATGTCTCTATTCCTCTTTGTATCTCTACATTGACAAATCATAACAAAATTTCCAATCACAATATTCCACAAAAGTATGGAGAGTTGCAAATATAAACTTAAGCTCACTTAGGTAAGCACCGTCTTTGCTGTTATTTTTATTTTGGCTGAGGCTCTGTATGGTTACGTTCCTTTACAATGGAGAATCCGGGCATCTCAGGTGCACAAGTTGTTCCAAACAATTCATTGCTTCTTTGCTTTCATAGGTTCCCTAATCAAAACCGAGTTCACCTATAGACGTCAGGTGATGGAAGGCCACTAGATGTCTTTGAAGTCGGGATATAAAGATTTTTCGATCTGACCAGCGTATGAACGATCTCACGCATACGATAAAACTAAACAATTCAAAGGCCACTAGACACCTTGGACCCTCTATCTTCGAACTCTGTTTCACTAAATCTTTAGTATTTCTAGGCTGCGTGGCACACTTGGTGTTGCATCTGCTTGGAGTCCATGGGCTCAAAAGTCGGCCAATTCGGCTTATTATGATTTAGTATTCACTGTGTGCTATATATGTTCTCAACAGTTTCAGGTGCAGGATCAGGTGGAGTTGCATATCATGCTGTTTTGTATATACTAGAGCGCAGAGCGCGCTTCGCTGCGCTTTGTCTGATTATGTCTGAATAATTTTAGGAGTGAAACATGGTATAATCGGTTTTAGGTAAGCGAAAAAATGTGTTTGCTGTGTATGCCAGCAGGGTGGATCGCATAATGAAACGATAAGATATGTATGAATGAAATATGATGCTATTAGAGTTCGAAAAGCGCAGGTTAAGAGCTGGTCATCTTTTAGTGTGGTATCTAGCATTGTTGTGTGTTTAGCTAGCAGTAAACCGGCATTACTAACTATTCATCTAAGTTGTCGGAGGCATGCGTTTTCATGTGGTGGCGTATGATTTGGTTCTTTTGAATGTAGGACGGTGAGGAAGCGTTGCGTGCGATGTCTTTTAGTCTTGTTTGTAAGTGATTGATGCATGTTTGGTAAAGGTTGCCATTGTAGAGTAGGAGACCGACATGATATGATAAGCTGGTGATCAAATGTAAATTTGTTGAGGCAGCGAATGTTTAATGAGAGAACGATGATTAAACTAACTGCTAGCTGGTAGGGTCTGTTTTAATATACATATAGAGTAATACGTGTTACAGGTCACTGGTAACAAAAGAGGACAACAGGTAGTCAAAGCATAGTTGGAGGTAGATTGTTTTGGTTCTGATAATTACATGGTAAGCTAAGTCTGGAGCACTTAAGTAAATAGACATTTGGCGCTGTAGTAATATTTTTTATCTGGGGTTGTCCTGTAGGCAAAGCGTAGGGAAACCTGATTGATGCAAAATGGATAACATGTCATCTTCAGTTCGGTCTTGCTTGATAGGCCATGTCTGCTGGAAAATAGCACTTCATAAGTTCACCGTTAGATCTGGATGGTTATGAGCAGTGCGCAAACATTATGAATTGGTTACCTGTTGATCTAGTCTTTGTGTGCTATGTCCATGTGAAGCTTTCTAACAACCGTATCTTTTTTGGTTTTTTTGAGTTCACTGTCAACAGGGAAAATAGCATTACCATTAGTGTTGAAACATAAATAGCTGGATCCAAGCAAACACGAAATTATTACGTGAGTTGAGTACCTTGGAGCTTCATGAGCAGTGGTAGCCAGAGGTGTTGAATCCGGAGCAGGACGTTTGGTCACCTGCAAAAGCTACGTGTGAGGCTATATGTGCTGGAAAGTTGAAATGACAGATGTTATGATGTATCTGGAATGAGGACAATCTGTACAAAGGTGAATAAAACTGTATAGTTATAGTTAAGCTCAAAGTGTGAAACCTCGCTGTGCCTTGGGGATGGTGGTGTGGGTAGTAATGATTCTTCTATATGTGTTTGCAGTTTAACTGTAGAAATGTCCTTTGGTTCTGCTGGCATTGGTATAGGCAACATAGTTGTCTGTGTTGCTCTTGCATGAGACAAGCTTGTTCCAGGTTGTGTGGCATGTGGTGGTTCTTCGTAGTGTTCTATGTCTGGTGCAGTAAGTAGTGGAACTTGAGGTGATGTTGGCAGGATAGCAAAGCTGTCTACCTGGAATGAAGCTGACATTCTCTAAAGTGATCCACGCGGACTAGAGACGATTAATCTATATTGGCGACCATATAAACGCATGATTTCAGGTGGTATGAAACCGGTAACAGTTAGTGTAGAACTGGTGAGGTTTAGCACTGGGAGTCCCACTAATTGTTGGCCCACATCACCAAACAAGACAAATTCTGCCATTGGAGTATCAAATTGAGACCCGTTGATTATGTCTGTATAATTTGATGTGTGAAATATGATAAATCGAAAGGTTCATTTTTTCGTAGTGAATATTTTATGGAAATAGACTCCAGACAGGTGATTGGAATTGTAAGCAATGGCAGACGCTATGTAAAGTTTCATTTCTTTGCTTTTCTAAAATGCAACCTAAATATAGTACCTAAGTACTGATCAGAGACCAAAATTTCTAAAAGAAGCTGTAGGACTAATGAAATATACATTTAGCAAGAACAAAAACATGCACAGCATGAATGTATCAGCCAAAAAAGACCAGGCTTGTGATGCACTAACCCAAGGAGTAGGCAGTCGGAGACATGTAGCATGGTAAAAGCACAAATGATTAGAGATAGAGCTTCCATTGTGAGCACTGTGGCTGCCACGGCATAGCCTATGTACATAAATAAATATAACATGGTGCATATCCAAAAGAGCAAATTATATACAAAACATAGACATCTAATATGACAGGTATCTGTAGGTCCGTCACCACAATAGGGAAAGCATAGACGATTGGTAGGTTTAGGAAGGCAGTTTGTGTACGTCACGAATGCATATATAAAATTAGAGAAAATACCTTTGAAGGGCGGTTTCATACGTATCATCTACATCGAGCCTCCTCATCGCTGAAGGCCCCTAACTTTTTTTCTTATGTAAAACGATAAGCAGGATCATATTAGGATTATCCTGAGATCAGTGATACGAAAGTATATTGACAATAAATATATCTATGTGACCTTATGTATGAACCGGAGGCAGGCATAAGTTTTGTAGTTTCAGGCGCTACGCGTTTAGCAGCATGCATGACTTAGGTTGCTCTGCTCATCGTAAACAACAGTTTCCATAAACGAGAATATATAAGAGACCAATATTTACAAATATTCATTGACAACAACAAAAGCACGCAAAATCAATCCCAGATACAGGTCATAAAGAAGCATGCATTGTAACTGCACGGGCCGAACCAAAAGCCATACCATCTCTGACAACAGCGCGTAATGCCTTAAGCCTCATATAATACAGTCGAGCCACACTGTACAACATATACAACCTGCACTACTTGCATATGTACTACTTGGTAAGAACAGATTACCTTGAACCTTTTAAAAAAAGATCAACAGTGTCATTGATACATGGTAGTACTGTATGTACAGCATATGCTACATGCAGTATTTACATACATACATTTAACAACTGTAGAACATTTCAATTGCAACAAGATATTGGAATCTAGAACTGGCAAAGTACCTTTCCAACTAATTTCTACAGCGTATGTGCAAAGAAAAACAAACTTGTTTTACTGGAATTCATCAGCTTCATGGATGACAACATAGTTCATTTAGAAACCGTGTGTAAAAAAAGGCAGAACAAACTCACATTGTACGCATGGAAAAAACAAGAAACCCTTCTCTATGCTGCGTGACTTCCCTTTAAGAACAACTCGACAGGCCTGTGTGAAAGAATAGAGTTCTGAATCTAAATTTTCAAATCTCTTAAATAAAACTTGTATCTCTGTTTTTCAGAAACTACCTGGAGTTAGTCTTGTAAAAACTAGTCTTGTAAAAACACTCTGTAGAATAACCTCGCCTACCATGGTAGTAGACCTGCACATTGTAATTTCATGGTTGACAACCATCTTCATGTGTTAACTAAACACAAAGCCAATACACCGAGCGTTTGATCAGACCCACCTCAAGATACAAAAGTGAAAGCTGGTAGGGGAAACAGTGCAGCAGCAACAATTAGACAACCAATGAAAACCCTTGGATGTCTGGTTACGATCTTTTTTATTCGAATTTCTGTTTCGGAGTGCCGAACCCTCTAGGGGGAAGGGTAATAGAAAAGTATAGACTCAAGTTCCTGCAAAATATCCTCGCATCGTAAAAAAAGAGAACACCCAATACTATTAAATAAATCAAAACAAAATGAGGAACGGTTCATATCAGAAGGGCAATGCAATCATACCTGCTGGCCTCCAAAGGTAATGCTATCTTGTTGAAGCGCTGCCTAGATGGCATGTCACAGTAGCAGTAAAAAACAAGCAGTATCTCTATGAACACCTGACAGCCAGAGTAGAAGATGCTTATCATGCTATGACACATAACGATAAACTGCGTATAGGAAAATAAAACTAAAAGAAACAAAGAATGGAAGGCATATATAGATAGATAACCTCGAGCGCAGGGGCAAGAAGCAGACAGAACGATATCGGCAGCTACCAAAAACCTGTAAGGCACAAACCAATTTCTTATGTGGTTGGCTCCCTATCCTAAATCTCTGCACATAGAAAAACAAAGCATCGAAGAATCAGAGTGATATAGAAAGAAACTCAAAGAATGACAGAGAGAGAGAGAGGAACTCAATGGAGGAAAGAAGCGGAAACGACGACATGAGGACTTGAAAAAAAAATGTAAGACAGGAATCAATTTCTTCTGTGGTTGTCGTCCTATATCCTGCACAAAAAAGAACAGATCGACAAAGAACGACAGAGAGAGAGAGGAACTCACTGATGGTTTGCACCGATTGGCCGCCAAATCGGTGACGCGGCACACTGGGTTGGTGGGGCAGCGAGGCGTAGGCCAAGATCGACCCTAGGCATCGCCCTCGCGTTGACCCCCTCCCCGCCGTTTTCAGCGCCGCCCGTCTCCCGGCCTTGTACCCGGTGATGTGTCTAACAACCGGACGAAAACCAAATCGACGGTCGCGGGAGGGGGCGACGGAGGTAGCGGGGACTGAACCTAGCTGCAGATGGCATGGCGCGAAACAACCAATCGGCCTCGCGTTGGCCTCCTCACCGCCTTTTTCAGCGAGAAAAGGAGATTCGTCATAGAATCTTGTAACATCCCCATTTTAATAAATTAGAATTAGTATGTATCTTATCAGCATGAATGACATTTTAAAAATATTTGTATAAATTATTGCACTTCGAAAATCTTTTTCAAGTTAAACATACACCTCAAATATGAACTCCAAATAAAAACAGCAACAAAAACATTTGATTATCATCTGGAAATAATTTATTCAAATACTGAAATATTTATCATGAATTAATATAATTTTTCTCAAATTTTTGGAACTTATTTCAACCCTCAGAAAATTCCAAAGACATCTCATTGACCTATTCTAAGTTTGAATTTGAAATATAAAAATTAAATCATGAACAGTGGGTTTTCAAATTTTATATGGGTACTATAACATCCCAGTAAACCCTCTGAATTATTTCATATTTTATAGAATTTTATTTCTATTTTTAAAGGCTCAGTCAAACTAGATTTAAATGAAATCAAAGTCAGTCAACCTTCGCACTATTCGTTGGGCTCAAACCACATGGACTTGACTCCGCTAAACCAACCGACCACGCTGCACCGCACCGGACCAGACTAGCTAGCGCGTGGGCTGTCCGATTTAAAAGCAACCGCCAGATTTGAATACCCGTTCGGACCGTCCGGAATCACCGCGCAATCCAGACCGCCTAATCTCAATCTAACGGCTCGAGCGCGATCTAGCCACATCGGTCCGAGCATCACGACCGAACCACCCGACGCGACCTGGTCCAACCCAACCCTATTCGTCGCACCGCACCGTTTCGCGCTCACTGGCCCGTGGGCCCGCCTCACGCGCACCGTCTTCAACCTCGGGCAGGCGACGCTCAGAGCGCGCCTGCCACGCGCTCATCGCATGCTACCGCACCTCTGTCACTGCCGTAAGCCACCGCCCTCCTTGGCCAATCCGTGAGCGTCTCCGCTTAACACCGCTTTCTTTCTCCATCCTTGGTCCCGTTCAAAACCCCCTCGGGTGCCCCTTTCTCCTTCACTTCTTTTCTGGCTGGCCGAGGAGAGGGAGGTTTGCTCTTGCTCAATTCTTCGGTAAATATCCTACAACTAAGTCCCCTAGCTTCTACCTTGTATGACTTTTCCATTTTCGCCTATCTAAGCCTTGGTCGTTGCTTGTAGGATCCGGGGCAAACTCATGCTCCCACTATCTCCAGAGCACACACCAGAGGCCACCTCCGTGCGAATATCGTCTCCAGTGAGTATTGACCTCTCTTTTGCACGTCACTTTATGCCTCTAGGGATTAGCATCTTGTCGACGATCGAATCGCCGATCTTACGAAAATAAACGAGGAAAATGACGTGGAATATCCTGGAATGGAATGGGGTCGCTCTTTATTGATATGAACTGGATTTACAAGATGTGGCTAAGTACTACCCTGAATTACATCAATGGAGGAATGTTTAACCGCAATCGGACTTAGAATATGAGTCTAAGGTGATTATCTAGCTTCTAATTCCACCGCTTAGGCTTCGTGCATATCTTTGCCTTGGCCTTGTTTTGTGTGTCGCCTATCGTCTCCTTCTTGTCCCTTGTTTCTCCTTTCGCCTTCGTGCTTCACCTTTAAATAACTTCCAAGAGATGGCGCATTACTCTGGAGAAGACGTCCTCGGTGAAGCGTTACGACCGGTCGGAGCGGTAGAGAAGTTAGCAATGTGCTAACTTCCTTGCGGTTGCTTGTGAAAAGCTTAACCGTAGGGTGGTTAATAGTCGATGTCTCGAGGTTGTACCATCGCATGGTTTGTAATGTATAACACGTGTTCCATTCATCATACGATAAGAAATACCGATTCGGAATTTTACGAGCGGTTATCGGTGGGGATTAGGCACAAAGCCTCATCCCACCGGGTACCCATTAAGTAACCTCTGAATACTAACGACCGTGGAGGTCGTTAGTCTTAGGGTTACGACCATGAAGACGTATGGTCTTTTATTATGCATTTAAAATAATACATAGAGGTTTTAATCCTCGTCACCAGCCCCTAACTTTAAATGAACTGGTCGTGTATATACCTTTTCCCGATGAAATCGTATCGGCGAACCCATTTAATGTCGTGGTATACGAAGTGTCTCATGTTCACTTTAAAGTTGAGAACTTGCCTTGGGAAACGAAGAGTTCCTCTGTCGTTTGAACAAAAAGAAGCTTTTTGTCGGTTGGACTTTTGTGGGAATCCTTGAAAGTATCGGAAGTTTATAAAATCTTCTCTCATTTGGGCTCTTAGAATTTTTATGCTTCCAAAATCCCTTCGATCCCCTTAGCTTCTCGCCAAGAAATCATCCGAGTCTTTTCTGTTCTTCCGACCACAAAGTCTCCAACTTTTGCTACTCATTCTTGAGGATTTTCGCCATGTCGGAGCAGACACAAAGTGGTTGCCTTGAATTGGGCAAGAAAAAGCTTGAGGCTTTGGCGAAGATGGGAATGCTCCCGAGATAGGAATCGATTAATTGGAGACCGGCGATTGGAGAGCATTTTCCGAGCCGTGAAGATGGCGAAATCCTATTTTTCTTGCCTACATCGAATGTGGGCCGAGACTATCGGACACAAATTCCTCCTCCGCGTTCTTGAACATTACGGGTGGAATTGGTGAATTTGGCCCCAAATTCGATCGCAAATATTAGTATTTTCGCATATTTGTGCGAGGCATACACGAATACAACCGAACTTGAAGCTCTTTAGTTATTTCTACCGCATGGTGATGGGAAAATCTGCTGGCGAAATCTGAGGCAGCTCTGGGAATGCACATTGCGTCTTCATGACGGAAGGCCGATGAGTACATCTTCATGTCGCTGAAATCTTCGTGGTCGTCGTGGAAAAATACTGGTTTTACATGACGGTTACGAAAGACGATGGCCTCTACTTCGCCGGAACTAGAGCAAGTGAAAACTCCAAGTGGAAGGAAACCGTAAAGAAGACAGGGATAGTCAAAAGATGGGCGGATGTCATCTATGACTTGCGAGTCAGGGGCCTGACTTCGTGGCATGTGGTGAAGGATTTCACCTTTCGTCAGATTAGCCCATTGAAGCTCCTGACTCATTCCTGCTCTGGTGCCTTGATCGTGATGAAGCTACCTCGGAAGGTGGTAAGTCTTTGAGATAAATTCGATCGGTATTTTGATTTGATTAATGTATTACCTTAAAATCTGTCTATTCTTCCTTCATTAAAGCTCTTTCCTGGGAAATTAGAGATCGAGTCGATGATCTGTGCGGGGAGCTGGAGAAAAGGTGAATGCCCCAAGATCTTAGCCAGTAACTCCTATTGAAGGAGACTGGCAAGGCTTAACGTAATTTAATTAAAAAAATTCCTTTTACCATGTGTATACATATATTCCGACCAGATTTCCAATCGTGCTCTACTTTTGCAGTCGGTCGGATTGCGAATCATACAATCTGGTGAGGATCAACGTCCCACCTTAGTTCCGACCGAGTCGTGCCCTGAGGCACTTGAAGGAGATGAATCCCTCGAGGTAATAGAACATTTCGGAATCATATATGTACGAATTTTTTAGATAAAAGGATTTCTTCACCCAATCAAATTTGTTCTTTGATTTAGGTGGATAAGCCTGAGGGCCCGCAGAATGTAACTGCGGAGGCTGTAGACTCCAGAGTGGTCGTGCACGACCTTATGGTTGTTACTGAAACAACTGATCTGGAGATTGATGAAACCACTCCCTCCGACCAGATAGTCAGGAATGCGGTCCTTGATGAACTGGTCGAGGACATAGCTTCCGACATCTTGTTGGAGGATGTGAGGTTCAACAAACCTTGCCGGGTCCGTAACCAAAGAAGATTGGAGGAGAAGAAAAGGAAGGCTAGCGGCACAGATTTCTCTCTTGCGCGTTTCAGAGTCAAATCCCGGAGATTAACAAGGTATGTACAAATGAAAGTGGTCGTATAAGTATGTACCTCTAATAATTCCTTGATGATTTGATACTTTGAACTTCCCATCTTCGGTTTGCATAGGTCTTCGGTGTTCGGCCGTTTCCACTGTGTTCTTCTGAGGACGGCACTGTGGAAGTTCCCGACGAGCACTTCTCGGGACAAAGTTCCCGAGGAATAGTGGTCGAAGAAGCCCCGGCAGTGACAAGGGCAACGGTTGAGTTGGATCCTTTGGTGATTGAAACCCCTTCGTGGAGGTAGATGCCTCGAGAGGTCTCAACAGTTCGATCATCGCCGATAACCCTTCCCAACCTAACAAGTTCCTTTTCATCCCGATTCATCGAGGATAAGGAGCTTGATGAGGCGTGGCAGAAAGTATCGGATACTCAACTCAAGATGCACCCTGATTTGATTTTTGCTGGTTATAATGACCAGGCAATTCGGGTAAGTATTCTACGACCAGCTTCATAGCTCTTCTTTAAAAAGTTTATAAGAAACTTAAGAAAGAGAACGCTATTTGTGTAGCATTTGGTCGAGAACTTTGCTGTGATCGGAGGACTAACCCAGCGAGTTAAGGACTTGGAGCAAAAGCACTCCGAGTTGGAAAGTAAGAACTTTTCCCTTTTGAACTTTTGTTTCTTCTTCAATACTTTGATCCTCTACAATTATTCTCCTTATCGTATTCGATAGATCCGGAGAAAATAAAAGAGGAGGTTGTGGTGAAAAGCCAAGACACCTTTTCTTGAAGAAGAAATAAAGCTAAGGACCGATCATTTGTCAAGCAAGTTCATAAAAAGACCAGTTGATCGCTGAAGCAACGACCAAATATGAAACACTTAGCAAAACAAATGAAGGTAATATGTCGTAAGCTTGATTTTTCCTTCATTTATGCTTGTGTTCATTAACTGATTTGTTTTTGCAGAGCAAACGCAAATGCTGAACAGAGTAAAGAAAACTCTGAAATTTGAGCAGGATAAGGGGGCGGCTCTTGCTCAAAATATTGATGAAAAGATTCATGCTTTGAACAAGATGATCTTTGATATGGGATCGATCAAGCTTGCCTTCCTTAGGAGATCCAATAGAGAAAATGAACTATTTGGGTCAACTTCTAGGGGATCTTAAAGTTCTGCTCAAAACTACTCGGACGAATTATGCCCAGGCCCTAAAAACAGGCGTTGCAAGTGGAGTTAGTTTTGCTTTGGCAAACCGAAAGCTTCCGACCCTCCATAGATCTCCAAGTTGTTAAAGATGACTTCAATCGCCCACTTTGAGGAGGCGACCAAGCTCATGGAAGAACTCGGGCCACTCGGAGATATAGTTGTAGAGGAGATGGAGGTCGAATCTCCGACAAACAAAGAGTTAGGCCGGGAATATTTCTTAGAGTAGGTTCCTGCAAGTGTAAAAATATTTGAATATCTATGAAAACTTACCTTTTATGTCATTGACAAAGCTTTTGTTTATCCTGCTTGACTTTTTTAAAATTCTCGATATTTCCTAGCCCCGATCGCTTTATAGTAGAAGAACGTTCTCGTACAAGCGGTGAGCCAAGAAAGAGAATAAAAGAGGTCATAACCATGTATGTGAGTTTTTGAAGGTATGTTTGGACATGTAAGACAAAAGCGATCGTTCTTAAAGATTAGGAAATCAAATGTGGTCGGACTAACAGATGATTTCGACTAGTTATAGATCTTTGTTTGTCATAATGGAAATACCCATCAAAAACACTATATATGGTCGGAAAAAGACTTTGTCAAACTTGACATAAGAAGAAATGCAAATATGTATGCAACAAATTATAAGTGAACTTTGTTTATATCTATTGTCCCATAATCTGTCGAACTAATGCTAAGACACGAAGGCATCGACACATTTCTTGAAACGTGTTCAAATTACAGATCCGATCGGTAGCGAGGATCGAAGAAAAGAACCGTCGCTAGGAAGCTCCTTCCATTAGGTGGGACCACGTGCGAAAAAGGAGAGACTTCGACTAGGAGGCTTTCCGTGTCCCACCGATGAGCAGACAAGAATAGACCGTAATCTTAAAATAATGAAGCATAATCTTGAGAATCGTAAGCATATCATTCATGAGATAGTTAGTTGTGTGGCGCTCGATTACTCATTTTCTTTGAGAAAAGAGTGTAGTCGCGTGGGAATCATTTGAAGAAAAATGCTCACGACTAGGACCATAGAGTATCGAGAGATCCTTAAAAGGATATCGGAGAGAAAAATGTCTTCTCCACCGGACTAACAATAATAAACGACTGAATGTAGGTGTATATATATAAGCAAAGTTGCACTTCTTAATTAATTAATGAATTTAATGAAATTGAAATTGAAAGAAATGAAAGAATGAAAATTAAACATAGAACTTACGCAATTGATCGATGTTCCAAGAATTTGACAAAATTTGCCCATCGACATAGCCAACAGATTTTAACACGGTGGGTTACTTCGACCACGGTGTAAGGACCTTCCCATTTAGGAGAAAGTTTATTGCGATTTGTTTGGCTCTGAATTTTTCGAGAACGGATCACCTCTGACAAAGAAGGTCAGCGAGGTCGCACCTTCGACTATGGTACCTTCGCATGGCTTGTTGGTAGACTAGCGATCGTATAAGGGCTTGGTTTCGCTCGTTCTTCAAGGAAATCGACGTCGCCGAAGTCGTTGTTCATTACGATCATTTTCGTCAAAACGATCGATTCGGCGAGCCAATTTTGAGTTCGGAGGAAGCATAGCTTCAAAGACCATAAACCAAAAAGAATGGAGTTTCACCGTCGCACGATCGTGGTCGTGGGTTCGAACGCCCATAACACGAGGGAAGTTCTTTAACCCAAGCGCTGACCGCTTGATTAATCGGTCGAATACTCGGCGTTTGATCCTCGCATAAGGATACCATTAGCCGCTCAATCGCTCCGTTGCTCTGCGGATGTGCAATGAAGCAAAATGAACTTTGACACCAAGTTCATCGCGAAATTCTGGAATTGATTCTTTGGAGAATCGGGAACCATTGTGCGTGATGATACGACCGGGTACACCAAATCGCGTGATCACATTTTTCAGAGAAATCTCTTAGCGGCCTCGGTTGTTATTTTAACGGTCGCTCGGCTTCAATCCATTTTGTAAACGTGTCAATCATGACGAAAAGAATTGAAGCCCCGGTGCTCTTAGGAAAGGTCCCGAATGTTCGATCCCAGTTGCAAAAGGCCAAGAAAGAGGAATTGTTTGTAAGGCTTGTCTTTGGTGGTGTACTTGTTCGCTATGAAACCGACATTGTACACACTTCATCACAAGCTCTTTTGCATCATGAAGGGCGCTTGGCGAGAATAGCCTTGCTTAAGGCTTTACCGACTGTGGTTACAGAGGAATGGTGTGCTCCACAGACACCTTCATGGATTTTGGTTAGCAATCTAATGCCATCCGTTTGAGATATGCATCTCATCAACACTCCATGAGATCCTCGTTTATACAAGGTACTTTCGATTAGAGTGTATGATTTGGCTTTTCGTGCTATACGATCAGCCTCTACATCATCTTTTGGAATTGTGTCATGCTGAAGATAATTGTAGATCGATGTCATCCAATCTCTACCTTGATCGTGACAGCGCCAACCGTCAACGACCTGTGGAGCATCCATGTTCCCTTGATCAGTTTGTTCAACTTGCAAAGAATCATGTATGTTCTCGGAAGGCTCAACTACCGAGGGTGAATTGAGTTGCTCGAGAAAAACTCCGGCCGACTGTCGACCTCGTGGAGGCCATCCGTGCTAACCGGTCCGCCAGAAAGTTTTCCTTTCTAGGAATATGTTGGATCTGAAAACCGAAGAAGTGCTTTTCAAGTTTTCGTATTCGCGAGATAAGATGACATCTTGGTACTAGAGCATTGATACTCTTTCCCACTTGATTCGCTACTAGTTGAGAATCGCCTTTCACTAGTGTCTGCGAATCCGGCGAGCTTAACGAGCCGCGAGTCCCGCCAATAAACCTTCATATTCGCCACATTATTGGTGGCGGAAAATTAACCGGATGGCGATACTTGATGTGTTCGCCAAGATGGGATATCAAGACCACTCCAACCCCCGATCCTTGTAACATCAAGGAACCGTCGAAATACATTGTCCACTCGTCGTGGTGTTCGTACTCGGGTCCTTGGGTGGGTTCAGGGTTTGTCCATTCGGCAATGAATTCGCTCTTGCACAGGACTTTATTGTCGTTAAGTGAAATAAAATGGAGATCGAACGCCCCTAGCTCGACCGCCCATTTGGCTATTCGTCCTGATGATTCCCTGTTTCCAAGGACTTGACCAAGGGGATATCCGGTAGGTACGACCACTTTGTGGGCCTGAAAGTAGTGCCTTAGCTTCCTTGAAGACATAAGGAGGCCATAGAGCAACTTTTGTACCTGTGGGTATCTTTCCTTTGGTCCATGTAAGACTTCGCTTACGTAATAGACCGTCGTTGGATATTATCCTTTCTACAACCAAGACACCGCTAACTCGTGGTGTTGTTGCTGCCACGTAAATTAGCAATGTTTCTCCCGGTCTCGGAGAAACTAAAACCGGAGTACTTGTAAGGTACTTTTTGAGTTCCTCAAAGGCATCGTTTGCCTCTTTAGTCCACTCGAAACTCCCATGTTTCCGAAGAAGTTTAAAGAAAGGTAATCCTTTTTCCTCTAATCTTGCTATGAAACGGCTTAACGCTGCCATACAACCAGTTAGTTTTTGGACTTCCTTCTTCGTGGTCGGAGGGCGCATCTGGTCGATGGCCGCAATTTTTGCTAGATTAGCTTCAATACCTCTAGCGAAACTAGGAAACCAAGCGGTTTTCAATGAAACTCGAACACACACTTTTCCTGATTTAACTTGAGGTTATGTCTTCTCAAGTTGTTAAAGGTTTCTTGTAAGTCGAGAACGTGGTCGCGGCGTTGGTGGTCTTTACGACCGGATCGTCAACATAAGCTTCTAGATTCCAACCGATTTGTGGACTAAAAGTTTTTGCATCAACCTTTGAAAAGTTGCACCAAGATTTTTGAGACCAAATGGCATCTTAATATAACAAGAAGTACCATATGGGGTGATGAAGGAAGTTTTCTCCTCATCTTCTTTACACATACTAATCTGGTGGTACCACGAATCGCATATAAAAACTTAGTAATTCGCACCCGTAAGTAGAGTCTACTAGTTGATCAATGCGGGGAGGGGAAAGTCATCCTTCGGACAAGCTTTATTAAGATCTCAAAAGTCGATACACATTCGCCATTTCCCATTATTTTTCCTAACCATTACAGATTAGCAAGCCACCGTGGGTGGTCGACTTCACGAATAAATCCTGCCGGAGAAGCATGTCAATCTCCGATCGATTGCTTCCTTCCGATCGGGTGCAAAACGTCGTAGTTTCGCTGATCGGTTTTTATCGGTGGAGAGCAAGCTCGTGCTCGATCACCTCGGGGACTCGGGCATATCGGACGCTTGCCAAGCAAATCGTCTTGATTTGCTCGGAAGAAGGAGACGAGCGACTCTTCCTATTTAGGGTCGAGTCTTGCCCGGCCGAATCTTCTTGCGCGGTTGGATCTGGTTGTCCTGACCCATGTGACGACTTGACGCTGTCCGGAGAAGCGCTTTTGTCGAGTAGTACCTCCTTGGTCTGGTCGGATGGTTTGGGCGTCATCTTTGGCTTCGAGTGCTTGACTCGCATGGGAGACGGATTAACCTCTCGGTCGGAAGTTCATCAACCAAAGGCAAAGGATTTCCGATCGCATCGTAAGCCATTTTCGATATCCTCGACCAGATGACTCCTTCGCCCCGGCATTTTCAAACTTTGATAACCGTAATGCGTGGCTATCAAGAATTTTGCTAATCTTTGGTCGATCGAGGATTCCGTTGTATCTTGGATTCAAGTTTACTACATCAAACGGGATCTTCTCTGCTCGAAATTGTCGGGTTTTCCAAACGTCACCGTAAGGAAACTTGTCCTATCGGTTTAGCGGTAGAACCCTAACTATACCATGAAAAGCATATTTCATGTGTTTCACCTTTGACATGGGGACTGCATTTCTTCTAAAGCTCCTACAAATAATATATTCAAGGAACTACCCCATCCACTAAGACCCGATTAACCCGACAATTATTAATAGTTGGTTCAACGACGATGGGGAACCTACCCGGTCGAGTCGATGGGATGGTGCGATCGTCTTTCTTTGAAGGAAATTATGTGTCCGACCACTTCGAGTGCTTGATTACAGTTGGAGATTCGACGAGGTTGACCTCCGCTCCATGGCCTTGGATGACGTCTGACTCATATGAAGAAGATCCTCCAAAAATCATGTTGATGTGTGTTGGGGATCACGGTACTCGATCTCCTCGCCGCCATCCTTGTCCTTTTGGAGCTCGTTTCTCCATGTTCTGTATTCTTTGAAATGGTCCTTTACCCGCATAATAATCCTCTAGTTTCTTCTCGCCAGACACGACAGTCTTGCAGATCATGCCCTCGTCACCGTGAAGTGGACACCACTTCTTATTCGTGCTCGAATCCTTCTATCGGAACTTTTACTTTGCTTCGACCGCATAGTCCTTCTTGCCCTTCCTAATCTTGTCTAGAACAATGAGGACTTCTTTGTCGCTCGGTCTGCGGTTCTTTTTCTTCTTGAGAGACTTCTTGTTCTTTTTCTCCTGTTTGTCCGCACCGGGTCAGAATCTTGTCTTTCCGATCGATGGCTTCACACCACTCGATTGCTTCACTAGCAATGGCATATTTGTCCGCCATATCAAAAAGCTCAACGGTTGTTCTTGGAGGGTTCATTGCTATATCCTCCGTGAACCGCCGATTCCTTAGACTTGTTTTAAAAGCTTTGAATAACGAGAGGACTCTGCGACTTGGGTATAGAGTTACGAACTGGCCGAACCTCTTGATATATTGACGTAAAGTCTCATCGATCCTCGCGGATTACGTGGAGATCGCCCCTTCCTGTCGAGGCGATCGTGACGCACTCTGAAGTTGGCAATCAGAAGATCACAGAGTTGTTCCCAAGTATATATGGATCCGACCGGTAAGTTTAACAACCACGACTGGGCAGACCCTTCGAGCACGGTGGGTAAATAGTTGGCCATTACATTCTCATCGCCACCAGCCACCACGATAAGCGGTGGTATATATTTGGAGAAATTCCAATGGGTTTTGAGTTCCATTGAATTTGTCCAAGTTGGCTGGTCGGAACCGGCTAGGCCAACGCACAGCTTGGAGCCCAGCAGAGAAGGCTCGACAACCTGTGATTGATTCATGGCGTCTTCTCTGGGAAGGTGCCGGATTGTAATCGGTCGGAGACCGATCCCTAAGATTGGAACGCCGAACTTGATTAGTCGATCCGGTCGTGGACATTGATATGATGTCCACGATCGCCACTTGGTTCAAACGATGTCGAGATCGTTTGGTCCTAGTGGTGGTGGTTCTTCTCGACGCAGATGGGGAGTACCCTCTTGAAATAGCCTTCTCCCTCGTGACTCCTTGGTCGGAATCGCCGAGGAGGTCTTGGTATCGATCGCTCTCTGGTATGACCGTCTTTGTCCCACCGAGGAGGAGCGTTGGGACGAAGTCCTAGTCCGACTTCTGAACCCTCTGTTCTCGTCACGCCTGTTCACGCATGGTCTGTTGGAGAATTTCGATACCGACCTCGAGTTGTACAAAACTAGGCGTTCTGCTAGAGCAGATCGAATTATTTAACATGTTTTGAATACGCCGCAAGTTTTGTATGCGATATCAAGGTTTCGTGGTTCATACCGGTCGTAGGTGTACGCCGTCGAACCTTCCCGACCTTCGGATTTGTTCGATCCTCGCTCCTCTGGGTGGGCAAGGCGAGCGAGTTAAGCGATTGACGCCGATTAGTTCCGCTGCCTCCGGAAGTTGGTGCTTGTCGGCCGGATCATCTCTAACAACACGTGATGGCGTGGTAGAGTGTAGGACCGTCAGGCATCTTGATCTTCATCTCCGATCGCGTTGACCTCGTGCTTCCAAAGATTGATCTTCCGATGAGCTTCCATCATAACTAATGGAGAGCTTGTCGGTAACTTCGCCGAATCTTCCACGATGGAGATCGGTCGGAGATGAGCACTTCACGAGGTCTTCTCGGCTAATCCGACGAACCGCCGATCGTATCTTTGAGTGTGATCATCCCCACGGCCTACGACCAATGGAGGTTTCATCGACACCGCTACCGGTGACGGTTGACTCTGGAATTGCCGAAGCGAAGGAGAGTATCTTTCACCATGATTTCATCAATGGTATAGAGTTTTCGGGTGATGGAGCTGAAATTTCTTCACTGTTTCACGGCCGAGAAGACCGGGTTTGAAGAGATCCTCGGCATTCGAATCGGGTCGGAACGGCGGTTCTCTGATTCGCCACCGGTAGTGGCGGCAAGATCTTCATCCATCCGACGACCTCGCTAACGCTCGGCGACGTGCGAGCCGGCGGAGGAGGATGAGGAGGATGACTGCCATTTTCTTCCATGGCGCGATACATCCTTCCATGTCGAGGTTGGCGTAGTCCGCCAAATCGAACCGCTTTCCTCATCCCAAACTCCGGCATAGTCGCATGAGCGATTGCGAGTTTTTGGGCGAGATTTTCTTGGCGAAAAAGAAAATTTCTTCAGAAACTTACGCCTTCTTCCCCACGGACGGCGCCAAATTGTCGACGATCGAATCGCCGATCTTACGAAAATAAACGAGGAAAATGACGTGGAATATCACGGAATGGAATGGGGTCGCTCTTTATTGATATGAACTGGATTTACAAGATGTGGCTAAGTACTACCTGAATTACATTGAATGGAGGAATGTTAACAAGCAATCGGACTTAGAATATGAGTCTAAGGTGATTATCTAGCTTCTAATTCCACCGCTTAGGCTTCAGGCATATCTTTGCCTTGGCCTTGTTTTGTGTGTCGCCTATCGTCTCCCTTCTTGTCCCTTGTTTCTCCTTAGTCTTCATGCTTCACCTTTAAATAACTTCCAAGAGATGGCGCATACTCTGGAGAAGACGCCCTCGGTGAAGCGTTACGATAGTCGGAACGGTAGAGAAGTTAGCAATGTGCTAACTTCCTTGCGGTTGCTTGTGAAAAGCTTAACCGTAGGGTGGTTAATAGTCGGTGTCTCAGGTTGTACCATCGCATGGTTTGGAAC
Organism: Phyllostachys edulis; assembly: GCA_036346405.1. Taxonomy (NCBI): domain Eukaryota; kingdom Viridiplantae; phylum Streptophyta; class Magnoliopsida; order Poales; family Poaceae; genus Phyllostachys; species Phyllostachys edulis. Next base: position 56,875,567 of record CM070567.1, on the reverse strand, counting down.
GATAACACGTGTTCCATTCATCATACGATAAGAAATACCAGCCGAGAATTTTACGAGCGGTTATCCGGTGGGGATTAGGCACAAAGCCTCATCCCACCAGGTACCCATTAAGTAACCTCTCAATACTAACGACTGTGGAGGTCGTTAGTCTTAGGGGTTACGACCATGAAGACGTATGGTCTTTTATTATGCATTTAAAATAATACATAGAGGTTTTAATCCTTGTCACATCTTTTCCCCTCAATCAATTTGTCGGATGCTACACAGGAGCTCAAGAATTTTGGTTCTTCCCCTTCACGGCCGTGAGAGCCTCTTTTCTTCTCCGGCGACGTTCCAGTAAGGCATTACCCAATTGCTCCTGTTCACACCCTCCTTGGGCCTCACTTAAGCTTCCTTGCCCCCTCATTGTCCTTCTCCTTGCACAGATTGCATCCTTCCTCGTTGGACTCCTTGCCGCCGCGGCCATTGACGACGTCAAGCCATCTCAGAGTTCTTCCGGCCCCTCTACCACTTTGGTAAGCCTTAAGGAACCCTCTAGTAGCTTCAGCTTTGTTTGGTTTGCTCAAATACCCCTCGAGGTATCATTGCCACTTTTGCCGTATAGTCGCCGCCGCTCGCCGTCGGCTAGCTGCCGGCATAGGCCACTACAACCGCTACAACCACCACCATTAGGTGCGCAATGGTATTAGGAACTTAGTCATGCCTTTATCCGGCGTCGCCATGGCCGAGAACGCCGGCGGGGCTCTAGCAAAGCCAGTGCGCGTTTTGTCGGAAGCCCCGACATTACTGTAGCTCATCATTAGGACTTAACCGTGATGATTAGCATTTAATGGTGTGATCTTTGCCGGGAAAACAACATTTAATCGGTTAACTGAGCTTGGTACCTATGACATGTGGGCCTCATAGCCAGTTAAGTGTTAGTGTAGATTCATGTGTATGTATTCGCTTAAGGAAAAGTGTATTCCTAGTATGATTTGAACTAATATACGTCTTCAGGATTAGAAGGTGCATTCCTAGAAATACGCCTTTAGCTTAGCAACAGCCGAGACCGAGTCATTGTTGACTGGGTCAAACCCTTGACCCCGGTCCCACCTGTAAGTGACCATGGCTAGATTCCTCTCGATACAAAAAGTACTAAATGCTTATGGAAATTCCGAAATGATTAAATTATGCACTAAAAAATTGAATAACTTCTAAAATGCATAACTAATTCTTTCTAACTCCAAAAACAGTGAAACCAATTTTGTTATTTTTAATTTTAAATGAACTATATATGAAAATAGGTTTAAGCCTTTTCACTGTCACAGAAAATATAGTTATTGGAAATTGATCCAAAACCCATTTATTTATACACTAGAAAATGCTTTTAACTTCAAAAATTAATAACTATTTCATCTTAACTCCAAAATGGATGAAACCAGTTTTGGTAATTTTTATTTTAAGTGAAATTTATTTTAAAATAGGTCTCAAACATGTCTCTGTATCAGAGAATATAGTTTTGTAAGATGATCCATAACTCTATTATGTTTACAATAGAAAAAAGTCGATAACTTAAAAAATGTATAACCAATTCATAAAACTCCAAATGAGGTAAACTCAACTATTTTGGTCTTATAATATTATCCTCTAATTATCTATGTAATCCATGTATCACCACTACTCTACAAATTTGTGCTAAATAATTAAATTAGGTGAATGGTGACAAATTGGATTTTCTAGAAAGCTGAGATTCAAACTGCTATAACTTTCACATACTAAATCCAAATGGAATGAATCTTTCACCTAAATTCATCTAAAATCATAACCTACCCACTGTATAAATTTCATGTATTTTTGAGCATTTTGAATTTTTGGCTTATTTGGTGTTAATTGTAATATCGTTCTTTCGATAGATTTCTCGACGATACGAACGTATACATGAGTGTAACCTGAGATTGAACAAGTCGTATAGCAAAGGTGCGAGCACCCTCCTCTTGAACATATTGCTCCTATTGATTTTAAAATGTTTTGTATGAATTTTAATCTCTCAATTGCATGCTATTTTGAAAAGTATGTTCATGGATAGAAGTAGTTAATTCCCTACTTGCTGTATTGGCCCTCCTTTGAATGTTGATTATCCTTTTACCTTGAATGATTAAGGCTATATGTTCCGAGTCCTGAGACAAAAGATGCTCAGCAGGACCAGCCCTCTGGAAAAGCTCGGTGAAATTAGCTGCGACTGCGAGGAGGGAAAACGATGAAATCAGATGCGACGAGTGAAAACCAAGGGCAAGAAACGCATGGAGCATGAAAAGGCAAACAGGCTTAAAACCAAAGAACCAACATACAACAACCCTGGATAGCGAACCGATGGCAGCAAGGAAGGCGACGGAAACATGGAGGAGGCCGAACCGCGAAAGAAAAAGGAGAGACGCGGAAGAAAGAAAAGGAGAGACGCGGAGCAGAGCGGAGGTCTCGAGGGGAACAGAAGAGCATGGTCGCATGGAGCAGATGCAGCGAGCCCTGCGTGTGGCGCACCCTCCCAGGCAAAGGACGCAGCTGGCTCCTCCCGGCTAGTCCACGCGATACGCTGCCTATTTGAATGTGGACGCAGGGCGGATCAGACACGTGCAAGAACAACGGAAATGGCGTGAGAAATCCAAGCGCGGCGCACACAAGCGATGCAACCGGCTGAAGGGCACTGGTGGACTTTTCGTACGACATCAATGATGGAGCTCGGTTTTGTTCCGGCATAATACTAGGGGAGATTCTTGTATTTTTTTGTATGCTCAACATCCAGTCTTTTCACTTCATACAGAGTGTTCTGGTAATCCAGATTGTGAGAATTTTACCACAACTGAGAGTATTTCTATTTATTTACATAGTGTTCTTGTAGCTCTCCTTATCGAGCCTTTGTGCCCTTATAAGGCTAGTGGTCCTGTGAAAACTAGTAGTCCTCCATGCATGTCTAGTTAATCATGTGAAGTGTTTCTGTTAGTGAGGAGGAAGAAGACAATGGGATCCGACGGCCACAGATGCATGGTTCGTGCTCCAGATTAGGACACACTAGAAACCCTCGCGCGCCTCGGCGCGCGGAGTCGAAGTCGCGAGACTGTGATTAGAACTAAGGAACAATCGACGATATATTCTCAGTAAACATGACTTGAGTTTATCTAAACATACAGTAATAAAACATCTATATATCTGCAGTAATAAACATATACATATGCGTTGAGGTCCTCTACAAGAATTCAAGTTTTATCTATGGCAGTTGTTATGAAGATCTATGGCGTATTGAACATTAAAACTGCAATATGTATATTCGTTAAAACTAATGCGTCGTTTACTATTCTGTAAAACATATACTATTATGATCTATGGCGTATTGAACATTAAAACTGCAATATGTATATTCTTTAAAACTAATGCGTCGTTTACTATTCTGTAAAACATATACTATTCTGTAAATCTAATGTGTTGTTTACTAATGTGCTCAATCTTCGATAGAAGTTTTATCCAAGATCAAACAAAAGCAAACTCCACCAAAATTGTGTAGAAGTTTCATCCAAGACGAAACAGGTTTCCTTAACTATCCATTTTGCTATAGGTAGCAAGCAGTCAAAATACCGCTCAATGTTTGATAAAACTACAGGAGGTGCTACACAATGAGTTTTAATAGTGTGATGTAGTTTGAATAAAATTAGCACAATGTTTAAATATATTATGATTAAGCAAAACCAAGAATCAACAAAAATGGGTGAAATGTTAATCCATAAGCGAACAGAACCACTTTAAGTCATTCTTAGTTTTATTTGGATGATTATATAAAGTACATCCCTAGAACAAAAGTATTATCTTACCGAAAATAGAACCTAATAGTACGAAGGACAGCACATAAAGCAGTGATAGAAGAAGAAAATAGCAATAGGATGATATAGTCCAATGAGGCAAATCTCCAAGAACATGCATCTTCATCATAATCCTTAGCTTGTTCTGTTTCTAGTATACATGGTTGGTCAAGATTACCTGCAGCATCAATTCATTCTGTTAAGGTATAAATTTTTTTTTGCTTCCACATTTCTTTGCTTGTAAAAGTGTAACATCCCAAATGTACAAATGGAACCAAATCTAGGTTTGTGTTTCAAATGTAACCTAATATGGGTGTTTGTTTCAAATGTAATTAAATATGTAGAAATTAAAACTTTTTCTCACACCTTGAAACCCTTGAATATTGCCACAATTCTTGTCAAGAGTGTGGCATTCAAAAACCCAAATCTCTTGTTGACAAGTCAAACCAATTTTTCAATTGGTCAAACCCTAGAACAGCCTTGTTGAATTTCTGGAGAAAAAGTAGTGCACAAAAACCTCTGGAAATTTTATGTAAGGTTAACCCTGGAGTGAGGAAGCTCCAGTTAAAATTTCGGAATTTTTGGAGTTGGTTTGCTACCTCTAAAAATTCCTCCAACCTCAGCCTTCAAATTTAAATTCAAACTGGCACTATTCCTTGGGCCCGAGCCAATTCCCAAGTTGGTCGAACCCAACGCACTTCCCTGGCTCAGCCGTGCTCCTTTCCCCCGCGTGAGTCGTAGCCGTTGGATCGACATCCAACCGCCACGACCTCCCCTTTGTATCAAGCGCACCAGTCCTTCCCCGCGCCATGTGTTGTGCGCCGTTGGATTAAAATCCATGGCCACGACCTCCCCTTGGTGTCCTGCGCACCAGACCTCCTTCTCTGCGCGTGGTTGTGCTCTGTTGGATCTAAATCAATGGCCACAACCTCCCTTCCCTTTTCAGCGCCGTGCCCAACGGCCCTAACCTCCCGTACCTCAGTTCGTAGCCATTAGATCCAGATCTAATGGCCACGACCTCCCTTCTCATCTCATAGCCGTTGGATCGAAATCCAACAGCCACGACCTCCCTGCCCCTATCCAGTGTCTTGCCTATGGCCAAGACCTCCCACCTCTCTGATTGTGTGCCGTTGGATCCAAATCCAACCGCCACAACCTCCTACCTCTGTTCGTAGCCTTTGGATCAAGATCCACTGGCCACGACCTCCCTTGCGTTGTGCGCACCAGTCATGACCTCCCTCCTCTGATCAGCGTCTTTGGATGTAAATCCAATGGTCCTGGCCTCTTTTCAATGTTGTGTGCCCTTGGATTAAGATCTAATGGCCATGACCTCCCTCTCTGTCGTGCGCACCAGCTCAAGACCTCCCCTCGATGTTGTGCGCCCTTGGATGTAAATCTAAAGGCCACGACCTCCCCATCTCTGTCCGTGCCGTTGGATGTAAATCCCACAGTCACGACCTCCGATTTCATTGTAGCGGTCATGACCTCCTTTTCCTTTTCGCAACCGTCCGATCTAAATCTTGCGGCTGTGACCTCCCCTTTTCTTTGCGCCTCCGCATGGTGAAGATCCGATGGTCACGACCTCCCCAGTCCAGATCCTATGGTTGCGACCTCCTCCTTTTCCATTTAAATCATACCGTTTCAGATCTTAGGGCTGCGACCTCCCAGCCTTTCTCATCCAACGGTTGATATCAGCCCCTGTTCTTCTCCTCCCTCGGTCACGCACGCGTGCACCATGGCAGGGGGAGAGCAGAGCTCTGACACGTCCCCAACATCTCTTTGCCTGCAAGTATTTAATGCGTGTCAGTACTTTTCGCCCCAAAGTCGCTGTGCAGGCCTACCCCCATCACCTCCACGTCCTTGTGAGCCATGGACCAAGCCATGGGCTAAGCTCACCATGGAGCTTAACCCGAGCTCCTTGCCTCTGCTCCCCTGGCTATAAAACCTCCCATTGTTCCCCCTTAGCTTCCTTTACACACCACCCCGCAGCTCTTGCTTGCACCCACTGTGCTTGCTTGAGCTCAAATCACCCCCAAGCCTCTGCCGCCATTGATGACCTTGGAGCTCGTCGGTGAAGGCAGTGCCCCACTGGCTTTTCCTCTCCTCTCTGTGCTCCAGCTTGAGCCTCTCACCTCCTGGAGCCTTAACCCTAACTTAATTTCGGTTTGCCTCCTCAGGGAGCAGCTAAAATTGGAGTTGGTCCCCTTCAGCCGTGGAGCACCATTTTCTTCCTCAAGTCCGGTAAGGACCTCCCCCTTTCAATTCCTTGCTCTGGGAGCATCTCTTAGCTTTATGGATCTCATTGTGATGACCCGGTGCTGTTAATTTCGCACAGGTCCTCCTCTCCTCGAGTTCTTCCTCGGCGCCGGCAAGGTCCTACGCCGTCAGAGCTCCTCCGTCCTCCCCAGCACCTCCACGACCTCCAGGTAACCCCCTGGTAGTCCATAGATGCAAGGGCACCCGCTTGAATGGATGTTGCGGAGCTTTCCTTCCATTTTGCTTTTGGCCGTGTGCAACCGCGCCGCCCCTCTCCGGCTCGCCAGCGCTGTGGGCCACCTCCGGCGGTGTGAGTGGTACCATCAGGTGCGCATTGCTATTGCGGACCTGGTGGTACTCTTTGATTGCACCGCCGTGGTCCCAATCGCCGGCGGTGACCATGTCTTGCCGTCGGTTTCGTTGTCGGACGAAACCGACAACTGTAGCGACCTCCTAGAGCCGTCCATGTTTTAGATCTGGGGCTCAGATTGCCCCAGCTCGCGCGTGTGCGTTGTGTGCGTTGGTCGCGGGCCGTCCATCTCGCGATCAACGGCCACGACCTCCTCCCCATTCGCGCGCGCGAGATCCAAACGCGCGCGTTGCTGGGAGGACATGGACCATTGGATCCAAGATCAACGGCCCATGTTCGTGGGATTTGCACGGGCGCGTGCGTGTTTTCACCGAGGTCTTGGGCCGTCCGATTGAGAATCAACGGCTCAGGTCCTCCCGCGTCATTATGGTTTTTAGAAATTCCCGATGGACTTATTTGTAAACTGAAAAAGGTAATAAACTTTGAAAATGCATAACTAGTTCATCCTAGCTCCTTTTTAGTTGATTCAAATTTTGGTAGCTCTGGTTTGACCTGAGCTCTAATCTAAAAATGATTGTGAGCTAAGTTCAGCTCCAGAAAATGGATTTGTAAATAGGTTTAGAAATTAACTTTAAATATTGCTCCAAAACTTGTAAAATGCATAAGTAATTCTCTAGAGATAATTTTTGAGTGAATCCAACTTTGTTGGCTTCCTCTGTTAGTGCACTAAATGGTAGAATAGGGTTTAGGCATGTCACTATTTTTAAAAGGTTGTGGGTGCATTTTATTTGTGCTCTTTTGCATATCTTTGAAAAATCATAAAACATGTATCATAGCTCCAAATGAGGTGAACTCAATTGTGTTATTCATCTCATGAGGTGTTTGACTTGCCATAAAAATCCCAGGTGCAACACCTCTTTGGAAAATTGTGCTAGGGAATTTAATTCGGATGAACAGTAACCGATTTGAATTTTCCAGCATTTTCCAGGCTGAGCAGAATTGTTTTTGCCATATCTTTTGCATTAAGAATCCAAATCAGTTGGTTCTTATTGCTAAATTCTTTAAAAATTATGCTCTTGCTGCTGTAGAAATTTCAGAGCATTTGGAGTAAGTTTGCTGTGGAATCCTTTTGGTTTTCGTCGTTCTTATCGTTTCTTTTTCGCTTTTTTCGTTAGGTGCCGACAAGTGTGTTGACCCCGTGAGTGATCCTTTGCAGCATAGCGAACAGCCACAGCAAGGCAAGCAGTTTGATCATATCCACATTGTCCCATTACTTTAAAGTTTAATACTTTGTTTCACTTATATGTATGCATGCTACTTTGTGTTAAATTATCGATTAGTTGAGCCTACAGATGCATCCTCTGTAGGTAAATGTTTATTCTCTACTACTAAGTCTAGGATTATCTTGCTGTGATTTAGAGTTCGATGGATGGACTCTTATCACTTAGTAGTTACGTTGATGCTTAGAAATGCTTAGATAACGGTAGAAATGGGCGGTTGTCGATATTATGTCGATGACCTTGATCACACAAAAATTATTATTCCATTATGTCCATCTTGTGCTTTGTTACTTTGTAAATAAACAAAAATGAAAACAAAAATTGTTATTGACTTGGGCACAATGGATGTTGGTGTGATTGTTGGGTGTGAATGGAATGGTGTCTAGGTCCCCAAGGACCGAGTTACTTGTGTCACTAAGCCAAGCGCTTTTGCGTGCTAACCACACGAGAGAGATATGGGACCTCTCTTGGCTAAGTACTTTGGGAGGTGTTACTTGGGGGTCGCAGGTGGTTAAAACTGTTTTTATAAGGGGAAGAGCACCCATGCTTGCTTAGGTCGGGCTTTGTCTCCTACCCTTCTAAGTTGTCGCGACTCTTAAGTAGCATCATTCATTGGAAATACCTCGTAGGACTTAGCCGTGCCGGCATACCAAAGGAAGTGTGCTAATAGCTTAGCGAAAAGACGGTCTGGCGTGTGGGTATATTGGTACACCCCTGCAGGGTTAAAACTATTCGAATAGCCTCGTCCTAGGTTATGGACATGCTTGGTAAGGTCGTGCAAGAACTAGACTCAACCATTTAATTAAAGCTTGATGGGTTGGTATGAATGGATGTTCATACTATTGTTGTGGTGACTTGGGTTAGTCACTTCCAGGTTGTTCTTGTTGTTGTTATTATTATTGTATCGTTGTTACTTCAACAATTAAAAATGCTTTGTCAAAATTGCTTTCAATCTATTACATTATTGCAAATGAAAACTTGCTTTATGCTAAAATGAGCCTAAAGCCTTCCACTTACATAAAGCTTGCATGTAGCTAACTATAGTTCTGTTATACTACACGTCAGTCTTGCGAGTACATTATTGTACTCATTTGCTTTGTTTAATAACTTTGTTGCAGAGGAGGTAGAGCCCCAAGGGCCCTACTTTTGTGAGATGTGTTGCGGTTGGGAAGACTAGCTTTGTGGCCCGGTCGGTTGCCTTGTGGGCTAAAGGCAAACCATGTGACTCTCTTTTGTTTATCGCCATCTTATGGCCTTGCTTCCGCTGTTTTTATCTTTCTTAGTTGTATTTGGCCGGTCGGCCCCCTTTTGTAATAACTCTCTCTCTATATTATGTATGTCTTTTGTTTTCTAGTTCGTGCTTTGGTTCTATGTCTTGAATGGAATTGATGCATGATTTTGTAAAGGGGTGTGTATACTGTATTTCTGGGAAGTATACATATCTCGAAGACACGGGTTATTTTGGTTGTGATGCTAGGGTCAATGGATGACTAAGTATTACAAGCCTAATAAACCGGAGTCCTCACAAAAAGTGAGACAGAAGATATACCAGATTGTTTAGGCTGATGATGAAGGATAAAACAAATGTTGTTTCTTCACCATGAACAAAGACTAAAAAAAGTGCTTCCAAATATATGGACTATGCTAAGTTCTTGACCTGACCTTTTAGTGCCTCATCGCCCACCCAAGCACGTAAACCAATGGTTGTCGGTTTATAATCATATCATGTGTTGATCCACGAGCAAGAGAAATCACACAATATTTTGTACTATCATTGCGTCAAAACTAATCACAGACGGACGCATGAAGGAAATAAGTCAAATTTCACATAGGTTTAAGAGAGAGCAAGCATTAAGAACCACATCAGAACTAACAACAAAAAAAGTACGTACAAATGTAGGGTGGTGAGGGGGACTCACCCGAGCTGAGGATGAGGGCAGGGGACGACCGGGGAGGGCCAAGGGCGACATGGATGGCTCACCGGTGCGGCGGCGCTGTGGGGGTGGAGGGCGGGGGTGAGTGGTGGGGAAGAGAAGGGGGATGCCCGGGGGTGCTTTGGGGAGAGGAATTGGAGAAATACTCACTGGAAGGGTGGTGTTCCGGGCAGGGAGCGGCGGCATTTTTTGGCTGGGCCAAAAGAAGATGGCCGCGGCGCGAGCTCCTGCGAAGAGAATCCAAAATTGATTGTGGGGCATTGCTTGTGACGTTGTGGAATGCGACATGATGCAGAAGGGAGGGGATAGTGTTCACTGGATTTGCTGGAACGTCTAGACGATGCGACGGCCACGGGCGGCAGAGCTGTCAGAGGGGAGAGCGTGTGGAGGGAGGGCCTCCGTCGTTTCGTCGTGTCCTCACGCCGCTTGCATTTTGGTCCGGTTTAGTTTTTGGGGACGCATCGTCCCCGAAATCTTACGAAGCTCCTCTTTTTCTTAGGCATCTTCTCTGCGCGCCCCTGGCCACCTCGCGACGTCTCGCCTCTAGGCTCCTATGCGCCATTGGTTCGGGTTTCCTTCTAGTAATTACTAATTATCCATGTAGTCTAGTAGTTAGGTTGTGGCTGCCTCGTGTTGCTTGTCCCGCTCATTGACAATCCGGCTGGGTTTGTTGCAACCAAGCCAATTCAACCAACGGAAGGAAGCACATCGAGGAAGCTTGCACTACAAGATTGCTCCTTGTGTTCGCTTGTCTTGTCCCTCTTTTTCCGTTGCGAACTGAAGGACGGAGTGGTCTGCCCGCCTGTCTATCTATCAGTGTCTGTGTCATCATCAGATGTCTGTTTGCACAGACAACTCACCGGCCGAGCGTTTCTGTTTTACCACAAGGCATCACTCCCCTCACACCATCGATCCTCTGACTCACTCACTCTATCTATGTATCTATCTATATCTATGTCTAGTAGTATTAAAGCACGTCACAGGAGAGCCTGATCTGCCCCTCTCTCTCTCTCTCTCTCTCTCTCTCAGGAGTAGCAGCAAGTACTCTTCTGGGTGTTCCATCGATCCATCCTGGTGACCTTTATTTGATCAATCATCTTTTTGGTCTTCGCTCGCTCGTTTGATTTGTTTGGTGGGGATCGATTGCTAGCTTTAATTTCATGGAGATCTCCAGCAGCACTGCTAACCACCAGGTAAGTCGATCTTCACTTTACCTTCATCCCATAGATCATGCAATTGTACTTTACTTTTTCTTCTTCTTTCATATAATTATTCAAGTTTTCTTCTTAATTTCATGCAATTAATTTGATGTGTGTATCAGTGCATGCATACATACGTTTTATAGGGGGGGGGGGCGCCTGGCCCCGCTCACTGTTTTGGAAACTGAATTGGAAGGAGCTTGCATGCCATCTATGATCTATGGTCCGCCTACCTAGCTGTCTGTGTCACTATCAGTCGTCTGTTTCCACAGACCTCCGGTCGGCCAGGCGTTTCTGTTCTAGCACAAGACATCACTCCCCTCATGGCATCCATCCCCACTCTCTATCTCCCTCTGACTGTCCATCTCTCTCCTAGGAGTAGCAGCAAGTACTCTTCTGGGTGTTCCATCGATCCGTCCTAGTGACCTTCTTCTTCATTTGATCGATCATGTTTTTGGATTCCGCACGCTCGCTTTATTTGTTTGGTCGGGATCGATTGAGTTTGCCTTTGCTAGTTTTAATTTCATGGAGATCTCCAGCAGCATTGCTCATGACCAGGTAAGTTGATCCTCACTTTACCTTCATCCCATAGATCGATGCAATTCTACTTTACCTTTTCTTCTTCTTTCGGATAATCATCTGAGTTTTCTTTGTGATGTGTCTCTTGATCTTGATTTGCGACTACTTAAGGCTGTCTTAATTTGATGCGATTAATTTGTAGTAGACCTAGTGGCCCCCCGGGTTGGAATATGATCAACCCACACAAAAGCACATTCCTACAATTACGTCTTTAACATTAATTTTTATCGAGTACAATTATCACGTAAAGTATACACTTCCTAATTAATGACAATCTCCTGATGATATAGCCATGCATCTTGTTTCAATTGGGCACGCACGGCATGCAGGAGCTGATGAACGCCGGTGTGTCGCCGACCAAGATGGAGCCAATGCAACAGTCGACGGGGGAGATCCAGACGCAGGCGACAGTGGAAGTGGAGCGGAAGCCGCGGCCTCACCCAGACAAGGCGATCGATTGCCCACGGTGCTGCTCGACCGACACCAAGTTCTGCTACTACAACAACTACAGCATGTCGCAGCCCCGCTACTTCTGCAAGGCCTGCCGTCGCTACTGGACCCAGGGTGGCTCCCTCCGCAACGTCCCCATCGGCGGTGGCTGCCGCAAGAACAGGCGCTCCTCCACTTCCACTTCCTCCTCGGCGCCGGCCTCCTTGCCGTCGGCGGCGGCCCTCCAGATCAACAAGCTCACGTCGAAACCCATGGCGCCCCCGTCCTTCTCAGACTTCCCCAACGTGCTCCCGACATTTACCTCGACAGGCTTCGAGCTCCCCACAGACCACCTCTCCTTGGCCTTCGGTTCGTCGTCGTCCAACCCGGCGGCGACATTGCCTCCCGGTGGGACGTTTCTTGACATGCTGAGAGGAGGGCTTCTTGATGGCAATCATCAGAGCAACGACTTCTACGGGCCTACGGGCGGCAATGTGATGGTGATGCCGCCGTCAGCATTTGGTCTGATTATGCAGCAGCATGGGCTTGGTGGTACGGTTGATCACACGATCGGTGGTGCAGCTGCTACGCAGGAAGAGGGCGGCCGTGGCGTGAAGGCGATGACGGGGCTCCAGCGGCCGTCGCAGCTTGGTGGTGGTGTTGGATCAGCATGTGGGCAGCTGCAGCAGGGCACTGTGCCTGTGCATAACAACAATGTCATGATGGATAACAACAACAACAACGGGTCATCAAGGGATTGCTACTGGCACAATTCTTTTGCAGGTGTGGGCACGGCAAGTAATACAAACCCATGGCAAGACCAAGACCTCATCAATAGCAGGAGCAGCTCCCTGATATGATGTAACTGCAACCATGCTTTCATGCAAGCAAGAATATATTCAGGGAGGTGCAAAGCAAGGAAGGAGAAGCGGCCGGTTCAGCAGTGTAGTAAATCACAGGATGGGTATATGATGCGAAAGGCAGGCGCTCTCTCTACATGCGTGGGATTTTGTCAAGAAGAGCTGAATCTCCATTGGTGGATTTTCTTAATTTCAGCGCTTCTTTTGTTAACAGCGGTTTTATAACTTGGAGGATCACAGTACTACATATTAATTAATATATTCTTCTTGACATACTAAGTAGTCAGTAGATGTGATCTGGTACAGATCAATCGAAGAAATGCAGTGCATGATTGCCAACTCCCACTGGGGCTTTG